>CM010927.2:317373620-317774524 GCA_002915635.3 Ambystoma mexicanum | reverse complement strand
AGAGGTTCAGGGTGAGTGGTATCTAGTTAATATTAGTCCAGGCTCACACTAGCAATGATGCAGGGATAGTTAGCAGGTTAAACGAATTTCTGGCAAATGGAAAGCAAGCAGCAGCAGTTTTTACATGTGAAGAAATTTGCAAATCGCGGCAAAATTCGCGGATGCGTGTTCCGCGATTGCGGTAAAACTATAAGGGGAAAAGCCTGGGATCTCAGCTTCCAAATGAAAGTTATTGCAAGTCTCTAGCCCAAACGGTTGCGGAGATATGAGCGATTTAGTAAAGGTCGTTTTTGGATTTGAAATTTTAAAAGCTCAAAATGACAAGTGACAGATTTTGCAGCTAGAATGACAGGTGACAGATTTGGAGCTATCAGGCAGTTCTACTTAGGTTAAATAGATTGAATTAGATGAATTTAAACTAAGAGATTGGTTCTACACAGTTCTGCTGGGTACTCACACTATATTCTTGAATTAAATGGGCCTCATCACGGATCTGGTCAGGTTTTAAACTCGCCTCTGGTCTCTGCACTTCACAGTGATCTGGGTCAGCTCTCTCTGGTTCTCTGGTCTGGGTCTCTAGTTCTGGATAGATTGAAGTCTCTAGTTTGGCTTTCTGGAGGTTGATGAATTTGAAGTCTGGATCTCTGGATGTTGTATGGTCCGGCAGAGCGCGTTGCAGCAAATGGAATTGAAGCTCTCTACCTAAGTTTCAGTGGTCCATTTATATGTTCTGCAAGTGGGTGTGTGTTTGTCATAACTAAACTTGCCCCTCTCACTTGTCATTGGTCAAGCTTCCATTCTCCCTTGATTGGCGAACTGAACTTGAGTCAGAGTGATGTCACATTTATGATCTCTTGAAAAACCTCCCTTATCATCTGTGCACCCAAATCTATATATGATCAAAATCCATATTTCAGAGTTACACAGTTGTTTGAAATTACATATACATGGTGTGGCTGAATTTAGCCATGTCTCTGTCCAAATCTGCTTTTCTAGAGCTTGCATTCAGAAATGGCACATATTTCACTTTTTAACTGACTTTTCAATTTCTGACATGGACCCAACTTTACATACATGTGCGCAGGGAGTATGGACATTAACAGAGGAAGTTTTAGATTTTAACATGCACACATTTAGAGTAATATCCACTTTTCCGCTAAAACCCCCCTGAACATACCACCGGTTCCTACCACGTCTTAAACTGTGGGCAGAAAAATCACAAGAATTATGGTATCATTTATAAAATTTTCACATGTCCGCTCTATGAGTTATTCATCTTTTTCTAAACAATATTCTGGCTACAAAGGGTGTGGTTTTCTCTCAGCACAAGGTAGAAATACTGGTTAATCCAGTTCTGCCAAGCCAGCTTGCTCTCACAGGCAGTGCCCCTCCCAGCTCCTGCCAAGAGGAAGCTACATTTTACGACTGCGTAATAAAACCTTTGCCTGAGTGAAGAGGGCTTTGTTCACTCTCCTGCAGAGCACAGGTAATTCAATTATCAGATAGATGGCATATCCTTAGTGTGGGCAGCAAAAGGCAGAATGCCTGGGAACACAGCTGTGACTCAAGTTTCACTCCTGATGGGGTAGCTGCCAGCAAAATCAAGTTCCTTAAGCCAGACCTTCAGCTAACTGCAGGTTTTTTGTTGCTTTTAACTTAACTTGCAATTTTACACATGCAGCTAGGATGCTGATTCTAAGTGCAAAACTATGACATTTCAACAGTTACAAAGGCATGTGACACCAAACATAGGTCACTCATTTAATCTAAACATTTTCGATTTTAGTGTCTTTAAATCCAGTGCAACTTAAACTGCTGACTCCATAGCAGTTTTTGTTATAAGCATTGTTCTTGGGCTCTTCATTTCCCAGATTTTGTAGGCACACAAAACTCCATTCTGCCAAATGTCTGCTGGTGTTCAGTGAATATTTTGCACATATTGCAATGTTTGAAAATAGGCATTTTGAGCTTGCCTTCAGAGAAACAACAGGTGGTTTTAAAACGCCGGCTTTTGGATAGTGGTGAGTACTGGTACTGCACCCATTTTGGGATTTAAGAAATGAATTCCCCACAATTCTAGGTTGCATTTGGCAATCAGCATTTCCATTCCCAATGGTTTCAGACTACTGTGCGGGTAGTCCAATGGTGGTTTTAAAGCGCTTTGAAGCTAACCGGCGCTACTGTTTTTCCTTTGGCAACCCATTTCCCTCATGGCAACCCGGCCTTTCATTCTCGCACTGGTGGGTGGCAAGTGAGGCAACCATTTTAGTGTGCGCACAACTGCGCAGCTTTCCTGGATTTCGGCGCACATGTGGGTTTTCCGCCATCTTGAATTATCTAAGCCCACAGCACCAAATGTTGTGGCATGATAGCTTAAACGTGGGTCAGGACACCCTACAGTGTCACATCGAGTGTCCCATAAGGACAAAACTCATCCTGGTAAGCAGGAGGAAGGGAAAAAGTCCAAAGATATGGAGGGTGGGGAATCTGCTAAATCTTCTTCCCAAAAGGGCCACAAAAAGAAAAACAAGGGTAAGACACAAGAGAACTCACAGGGTAGTGGAGGTCAGCCTCCGAAACAGAACTCTGGTTACAATAAGCCTCCCTATGTAAACAGACCCAATGGATCTTGTTTTGCTTGTGGAGCAACTGACCATGTGAAGGGGTATCCCTGTTGTAAGGTTAGACCTTTGGGGGTCCACTCCGCTAATCTGGCCTTCTCCTCCTACGAGGAAGAAGAGATTACAGGAGCATCCTTCTCCTCAGACTCATTTCCCAGCGGAATAGAGGCTGAGGTAGTTTTAGTGTCCCCTGGGTTCCTGGAGCCTAAAAGTCGCAGAGGCTTATGCTAGGATTCCGGATAATACCAAGCAACTACTTTAAAGACAGTGTGCTGATCAATGGAGTAGATACCCAGCTCTTAGGGATAGTGGGTGCAGTCGTACTGTATGTGGATTCTACCTTGGTAGACTCAGAGGAAGTTGCCAGAGCTACTCTGATGCCCACTAAGTTGGCTGACGGCCCCCTCCGTATGTTTCCCGTAATACCTGTAAAATCTTACTTTAAATGGTACAAGCAGTCAGGATTCCAGTGAGCATTCAGAGAAACGTCCCGGGAAAGGTCTTGTTAGGTAATGATCTCAGAGCTTTAGGGCTCGTAGGAGACACTGCCGAAAGACCCTACACACGGTCTCAAAGCACAGGCAGCATTGGCCAAGTCCAATACGCCGCCCCAGCCGAAAGGAGAAACCCAAGGCGAAAGGAGTCGACAAGTCACGACGAGGGAAAGAGAATATTCCCCCGAGCTCGCCTACCACTGCGGTGGAGGAAGTTGGTCAATCGCCCGGGCCTGACGAGGAGGTGGCGATGCCTGAAATATTCGATCCAACGATCATCTGAACTAAAAGACTTGTTAGTTGAAGGAGGGTCCTGATAGGGACGAGTTCAGTAAAGGCCAACGTGAGTGCCCATCTCTGGAAGGCCTAAGGAGACAGGCCTGCTCCCAGCTTGAGGGTGAACCTCCTGGGACGCATAGGATTTATTGGGAAGGTGGACTCCTGTATAGTGAGCCCACAGAGTCTACAGAAGGAGACCATAGGAGGTTGGTTGTTCCCCTTGCTGTTAGGCCCTTCCTCCTGCAGTTGGCGCATGAAGTTCCCCTTTGCTTGGTATGAAGAGGACCAAGCAAAGGTTATCCATGCAATTCTACTGGCCCAAGATGGGGGTGCAAGTAGAAAGTCACTGCAGGAGTTGTGCCTCCTGCCAGTTGTCTGGTAAGGTTGGCGCTACAATCTCAAGCTCCGTTGGTACCGGCTCCAGTTGTGGGGTACCATTTTGAAAGGGTTAGGATCGACATCGTTTGGTCCCCTTGACCCGCAAACATCCTCGGCAATAGGTTTATCCTGGTGCTTGGTCGACCATGCAACAAGGTATCCTGAGGCCATCCATTGAAAACTGTAACTGCCAAGTCAGTTGCAAAAGCTTTACTCAGCATATTTACTAGGGTTGGCTTCCCTAAAGAAGTTGTGTCAGATCGTGGCAGCAACTTTATGTCGAAGTATATGCAGGCTATGTGGAAAGAATGTGGGTCACCATACAAGTTCTTCTCGGCATTACACCCCCAGACCAATGGTCTGGTGAAACGTTTCAACAGAACGTTAAAGAGCATGATTGGGGCTCTGGAGGAGCCTCAGAGAAGAAAATGGGATCTTCTTTTACCATGCTTGCTGTTTGCCTACCGAGAGGTACCACAGGAGGGTGTTGGCTTCAGCCCTTCGAACTTCTGTTCGGTCATCCCGTACGGGGACCCTTAGGCCATCGTCAAGGAGGGATGGGAGAATGCCCACTCCCCCTGTTACTACCAACGTAGTTGATTATGTGCTAGGGCTCAGAAAACGGATGGTACCTCTGATGGGCTTGGCTAGTGAGAAAATTGAAGGCAGGGCAAGCGCTGGTGAAACATTTGGTACGACCAGAAAGCTTCCCTCATCAAACTTTACACCTGGTCAGCAAGTCCTGATCATGAATCCATAAGGCCTCGAGCTTTACAGGACAAATGGTCCAGCCCTTAGACAGTGGTGGAGCCCCTGGTGAGGTGAACTATTTAGTGGACCTTGGAAGGCCTGGACAGGCTCCAAATGTGTTTCACGTGAATAGGCTGAAGGCTTTCGTCCAAGAGTCGAAATCGCAGCACTGCTACTGGCTTCAGACGTTGAGGAAGAGGAGTCTGAACCTCTCCCCGACCTGTTCCAAAGCGGTCCTTCAGATAGCTCCTTTGAGGTGTCCGAGTGGCCCCTCACCTGACTTCTGATCAGCAGGCTGAGGTGAAAAGTTTGCTTAGGCATTTTTCCCCCCTGTTTTCACAGTCGCCTGGTTTGACACCTCGGTGCAAACATAACATTGACACAGGAGACAGTGTACCTACCAAAATTAGGGGATACAGGATGTCAGATAAAGTACGGTCTTTATATATAGACCGAGGTCAACAAGATGTTAGACCTTGGGGTGATTGAACCCTCTAGTAGTCCTTGGTCCAGCCCTGTGGTTTTGGTTCCAAAGGCAGGCACTTCTGAATTGAGGTTCTGCGTGGATTACAGGGCTCTGAATGCTGTCACCAAGACAGATGCACACCCCTTGCCTCGAACAGATGAGCTGGTGGATACTTTGGGTGCCTCCAAGTACCTCAGCACGTTTGACCTCACTGCTGGCTATTGGCAAATAGCGTTAGCAGAGCATGACAGCATTTTCTACGCCAGACGGCCTTTACCAATTCCGGGTAATGCCGTTCGGGTTGAAGAATGCACCTGCCACTTTCCAGAGGCTTGTGAATCATGTGTTGAATGGGTTGGACGAATTCTGTCTCGCATATCTGGACGATATAGCAGTTTTCAGTGCCACCTGGGAAGACCATGTGAAACACCTCGGGATTGTGCTCCAGGCTCTTCAGAAAGCACACCTGACCATAAAGGCTAGTAAATGCCAGATTGGACAAGGCTCAGTGGTTTACCTTGGACATGAAGTAGGTGGAGGAGGATACAGCCTCTACCCAGTAAAGTACAAGCAGTACAAGACTGGCCTACCCCACTACGCAAACCCAAGTGAGAGCCTTCTTAGGACTCACGGGGTATTACCGCAATTTTGTGGCAGACTATGGCACCATAGCTGCTCCTCTGACTGCCCTCACCACTCCGAAGAAACCAAGAAGGTAACTTGGACCGATGAGTGTGAGAAGGCCTTCAATGGCTTAAAGACTCCTTGTGCCAGCCCCTGTCCTCAGGGCCCTGATTATCAAAGACCTTTTATCGTGCAGACGGATGCCTCTGACACTGGTAGGAGCTGTACTATCACAAGTAGATGAGAAGGGTAAGGAACACCTATCGGTTTTATTAGTCACCAGCTTAAGGACAGAGAGCTCAGATGGTCCACGGTAGAGAAAGAATGTTTCTCTGTTGTGTGGGCCCTAAGGAAGCTGAGGCCCTACCTCTATGGGACCCACTTCACTGTGCAAACTGACCATAAGCCGTTAAAGTGGCTAATGAACATGAAGGGGGAGAATCCAAAGTTGCTTAGGTGGTCCATAAGTCTACAAGGCTTCGACTTCACTATTGAGCATAGGCCAGGTGTCCAACATAGCAATGCTGATGGGTTGTCCAGAATGTTTAACCGACCTGAACAAGAGACTCATCTAGGGGTGGATTAGTTCCCCCTGTCCATAGTCTGGGAGGGGCGAGTGTTAGGAAAGATTTCGTAATTGTAGGTAATTTTCCTTCCATGTGGCAACCCCTAAACTTTTTGCTGTCGTTTTTCACCTCGTTCTTGACTTTGCCAGAGAAGTGCAGCCTTCTGCCGCACTCCTCTGGGCTTTCGCTCCTTTCTTACAGGGAAACTGACATGCCCTTAAGACAGTCAGTACCGGGGAACGCTGTTTCCCGTAGTTTCTTTTATCATGTTGCGGCTTTAGTGCAACATGACACAAGAGGGCACTGTAAGCTAAGTTACAGCTCTCTTGGGTCTCTAGCCTTCTACAGGCCCTAGATACTCGTTTAGGATTGTATTTGATCGGTGCAAGTACTTCAGGGACGGGAATGGTGGCAGCGATCGTTTCTTTGTATTTTGAGCTCCTTTTGGCGTTCTAAGCACGTTTTCTTTGCTTAACCCAAAATGGGTGGCCTGGCTCCCAAAAATGGCCAGACCACGAGGCTCCTTTGTCCTGTCTGCTGTCCGTCTTGCTCCCTTCACCTTCCCAGGTCGAGCCGACCCGGGGCCTTCCTTATTTGGGCATGTAGTTTCCCGCGAAACACGGATGCTTTCGCGGGCTTCTACATGCGTGTGTGTGCCTCCAGGGTGTGGGCTGGGATGTCTGGTCCCAATACACATCCTGGGTGCCAGAGAGTCTAGGGTGGTGTGAATGCCTGGGACCACCGTGGTCCGTGATTGGTCCACGAATGGTGTGTGGGTTGATGAGCGGATCTCCCATTGGGTCCCCTCCGTTTTGGCGCGAAGGGAACCGTGGATAAGAGGGGGCTGGAAACACCACTACCATGTCGATCTCCTGAGTTCTCACGAACGAAGGAATACAGGAGCCAAGTATCCTGCAACCAAGAGGCTGGACCGAGGAATCGCTGGTGACCCGCTGAAGGACTCCTCCTTTGCACTGCTGTCGTCCTGTGAAACCCTTTCCTCCTTTGATCGAACCAGAAGGCCTGTACTGGTGCTTCGACCTTTGGAATAGCAGGAACGGCTATTCCCGGCAACTTCATCATCTCCTGCCAGTAAGCCTTCGGAAGCGTCTATGGGCCATCCAGTTGACTGACCAGCTTACACGGGAGTCCTGCTCTGTAACCGCCGCCAGGTTGTGTAGTATTTCGAGTCCTTGTCACTCTCCCACGCTTCGTACACTTGGCGTTCCCAGATCTGAAGGGAGGAGTGTACATTTGGCTCAGGTACACACGGCCGCTCCGTTGTCCTGCTGCGGCAACAAACTGTGCAGGTTTCTTCGATTGGGACGTCTTTTTGCTCTACACGACTACGAGGCATTTCCTGCTCTTCTGAACCTGCCAGCTGCTGAAACTAACGTGGAGAAGCCTGGGTCTGCTTGCTTCGGGGACCGGTGAGTAGCATAGCTAGGATCTGGTCGCCCTCCTGCAGAAGCCCATTGCTTTTCCCCGCTGTGTAAAAACAGCACCCTTTTGTCCGTACTCGCGCTCTGCTTCTGCTCACTGTGGAGGCTGCGCTTGAGTCGCGGAACCTGTTCTTCTTCTATTGTGCACTAACCCGAACTGCCTGACTTCCTCCGAGGAGCTTCTCCTTTTGCCCGTTGGCACCAGTGCGTGCAGGTACTTTGAGCACAAGGCTCCACTCTTCGCAGGGCTCGCACTTCCATCTAGTTAGGTGCCTCTGAAGGCGAACTGAGTCTAAAGCATTATCGCACTGCCTGTTTTCCTTCCCTTTTAGGTGGACTACACATTTCGTGCATATAACGCTTGCGACTGTCGTATTTGTATATATATTGTGCTGATATGGTATGTGTTGGTTTAATATTGTGATATTGTGATTTTCTCGCTACGGTCATTGTTTTAAAGGCCTTAAAATAAATGTGTATATATTTTTAATATAACAACTGTTTGGAGTAGTTTGTAAGTGATCTTGCTTTGTGTGCTCATTGCGGGCTTTCAGTCACCCTCACCCCTCTTGAGACCTAGTCTTGACCGCCGCGATCGCTACCTTGATTGGTCTGGCTCGTCCAGAGGTTACCCTGTTCCAAGTAATTAGGTTGGCCTTCTGAACTTCTGCGCCACCAGGACAGAGTTCAGAAATCCGTCTTAACAAGGTCCAAGGGTGGATACGGCCAATGCCTTAATAATGTTCTGGATGATATGGCCGCTCAGACTGATTGTGGTATGCATGCAGCAAACTGCACAGCAATATGCTGCCCTCGTACATTACTCCAGGAGAGCAATCAAGAACTAGAATTGCACTGGAAGGACTTGAGGGATGGGCAGGTATTGCGCATGGGTGAACTCTAGAATGGGCCTCCCATGGTGAAGTTAAGAAATGAAAAGGTTCAGTAAGCACACCATATCTGGATAGACTCGCCACAACATCCGCCTAGAAGAAGTACAACACGTGCTCCACTTGTTGCAAATAGCTGGAACGTAAACTGTTGCTGGTGCTAACTGTTTTATCTCAGCAGCAACAATCGACAGAAGAAGCCAATACCTGAGCGGGCATACAAACAACAAATCACTGCCGATTCTCCTGGGTACGTATAATGCACCACTCCGGTGGACACTGTCCATAGGCATGGCTACCCACACACATCAGAATACAGCACAGGCTATGGTAAAATTCTGTCGTGCTGTTCACATAATTCTCTGCATAACTACACCAGCATACGCCTCAACACCTCTGACATCGGAATGCAGGGAAGACCTATGACAAATTCAGGCATGCCGAACATATAGTGATTCTCTAGCACTCACACCATCTCCTAACTCCTCTCAGCACCCATCCACATCCCTAAACGCATGGGTTGCTCTCTCCCAAGCTTGGACAGCCGTGCTAAGCCTTATTCGGCCAAATGCACACACGCATTCTAATCTTACTCCATGACTTCCAACACTCTAGACCTCCAGGGCGTTCTCACTACCAGTGCATTGAGACTACAATAATGGTAAAAGGCACAATATAAATGACAGGTACAATAGAATACAATACAATGCTGCACAGAGCCTCTGTGTGCGAGCTCAAGCAGGTATGTGCACAGTCGCTTCCCCTCTGCAACTGGCTGTTGGAGTATTTCCAGCTGTGCCCTCTGCAGCAGCAGGTCATCTATGACCCTCAACCAGTTATTTGTTGATATGGAGCAATTCATATCAAGAGTTGAGGGTTTTTCCAGATAGTTGTTGGTATCAGCAGCAGCTTAAGAGGTTTAAGGGATTTTTCAACCCGGTTTGGATAAGCTCATGTATGGACAACTAATGGGATGTTCCAGCAAATTGAGGACCAAAGGAAATTCATCATTGAGGTAATAGCATGAGAAAACTTGATTGCTCACTCAAAAGTTAGATACTCTAATTTTATAATGCCAGATTGGTTGTGGTACTTTTTAATCCAAGTTGTAGCCTTATTATTGTAAGTGTATTCAGTTATTTCTGTTGCCAAGTGTCTGTGTTTGTGCTTGAAATAAAATATATTCTGGGGTAAACCCCATCTTTCATAATTTCCCTATGTCCCAGTGTTTGCAAATAATCTACTAGTTTGCCAACTGTATCCTCTTTGCTCAATATGTTGACGCAGAAAACAATATATATTTTCAAACATTTCTTTTATGATGTGAACCGGTATTTAAACGCCTATATGCTGCCCTGAAGTTTTATTTGAGATGCACTAACTGGATAAACAATCGTACGTAGTTTCTTATCACAAAGTCTGTTCCTGAAACGCAATGACGTGCTTGATATCATGTCAGTATCATGCAAAGAACAGATAGCAGTTTCATAATTATCCACCACATCCTGTTCAGTAAATGCCCCATCAGTCTCTCATTTTGGAAGCCTCTGAACATATGGACTGGGGGCAGACTGACTAAATGTTAAAGAGATTTTTAATCTATCCTATGACAAATGGGGAGCAACCTTCATAGAAGCCAACAGGTCACATCTGCAATATAAGAATTGTGTTTGCTATTGCGTTGCCCTGTCTAGCTTTGCATTGTAATGTATCACCTTGCTTCGGTTCCTATCTGGCATAATACGTTGGTCCTGTCAGAGAAGAATTGTGTTGAAACAAGCTGTGCTTAGTCACAATGGGATCGACAGGTTATCTGTGTGCAGTAGCTGGCAGCCTCGGAAGGAGACACAACCAGCTCCAGTTGTGACTGAGGAGCTGTAAACCGCGTTCACTAATGCAGAGGCTGCTCCTAGACAGATGGAGGTTTACAGCGCCTTGAGGGTTTACGTGACTATGGGCCTCAACAAGAGTTGGGCGGTAACGCCGGCGCTACTAGCGCCGGCGTCAATACCCCTACCGCCAAACCCCCCGGCGCTATTAGCGCCAGATCACAGGTTTGGCGTAACGGGTATTGCCCATTCCCCATTGGGCCCATTCGGGAATTACTCATTCCCCATTGGGCCCAAAGGGGAAATTTCGCGCTATTACCGCCGGCGGATTTTTTCCCGCTGGTGGTAAATCCACCATAGCGCTACCGCCACATTTAAGGGTTACTGCCAAACTCGTGATGAGACCCTATGTGCTGATTGGATGGCTTCACCGTCGATGCCTAGCCAACTCCTACTATGTTCCTTGGAAGTGAATGTGCCTCATTACACGGTAGGCGGTAAGGGTTTACCGGTACCGGTATTTTACCGGTACCGGTGCCGGTAAATCCTTACCACCTTACTACGAGGTCCCTTTGTGGGTTGGGGAATTTAACGCCTGCTTTTTGCAGGCGTTAAAAACCAACCCGCAAAGGGACCCAGGGAGCTAATTACGGTACCGCAATTTGCGGTACCGTAATTAGCGCCTTCCCCATTCCCATTATGCCCTATGGGGCAAAAATGGGAATGGGGAAGGGCAATGGTGGAAGGGGGAATTACCGGCCCGCCAACCTTGGAATGGGGCGGTAATTCCCCTTTCCGCCAAGGCGGTGCCGGTATTTTACCGGCATGAACCATGGCGCTAGTAGCGCCATGGTTCTCCGCCTACCGTGTAATGAGGCCCAATGTGTATACCAATAACAATTTAAAATACTTAAGTGGGATTTGACTGCACATGGTAATTGTCGACCATCCCATTCCAACCCTTTTGATCGCAAGCTCTGCTCTTGCTGCCATGTAATGATTTATTGTTTGCCACTATTATTTAGTTCAAGGGCGTGTTCCTTTCCTTCAGTATCTTTTCTCAGAATAATTTTTTCTAAAATGACCATGTGTGTGACTACATTTGTCCATATCGTAACCTTTAGTTTTAAGCATATCCTTTTACTGAAAACGCCTTGTTTCATGCGGCTTTTACTATCTCTGAAAATATGATTGTCTCACTTGCCATATATTTGTTGAAGTTATCAGTGCTTGGGTTTGTGTTTGTCTCTTCCCAAGGCTAGTGATTTAAATGTTAAATGATTGTGCTTGCAGTGTCTCCAGTCTGTCCTTGCATTATGATATGATATGATATTTTATTTATAGCGCGCCTTAAGGCGCAACGAGGCAAGGGAGGGGAACAACGGGGTACAAGACAAAGATCTTACTAGGCCAAGTCACATTGAGATCGTGCAGGGGATAGGGAAGGGGAAAGGTGCCAGGGAAAGGGCAGGAGGAGAAGGGCAAGACATAGGATCAAGGCATAGAAAAAAAGAAGTGCGGCCAGCAGGTAGCAGTGCAGGGGTTAAGTGTGGACAACAAGTGTTAGATAAGTGCAAGAAGGGGGACTGTAGGGTTGCATATACAGCCCCAAGTGCAGGGCTGCCAGAAGCAGAGCTGGAAGTGGTCATGCGAGAACAAATGAGGACAGATAAGGGACATATGATGGCAAGCAGGAGACCTTAATCTAGACCAGGCCATTATCCTGGCTGAAAAAAGTAGAGCAATACCTTGCAATGGAGCTCAACCATCACATGCAAAAAGAAGCGCTTACAGATACGCATAGAATCAGGTGTGTGGTTAATATATATGAACTAAGAAGAAACACACAACCATAACAAGCGGTCAACAACAACAGCAAGAAAACAAACCAAAACACCCACGCGACTGGCGTAACGGGGGCCCCCGCACCCTCCCCAGTGCGGGGGGGCCCACTATTGGATGTCCTGGAGGGGGCCCCACTTTGTTAAAGATAAAATAATTTATTTTTTCAAATTTAAAACAATATATATATTATTTTTGAATACACTCTGCATTCATAAATAAATTATTTCTGTAACAGAAATATTTATTTATGAATGCAGAGTGAATTCAAAAAGAAACTATCTTTTTGAAGTCCGAAGGCCACACCCAACCCATGACATGGAAGACGCAAGGCTGGAGGTCTCCATGTCATGGTCTGGAGGAGCCCTATGACTTCAAAAATAAATAGTTTATTTTTGAAGTCACTGTGCCTTCCGTTATGGTTCAGTCCTTAACGGAAATCATTTCTTTATGAAGTAAGAGTGACTTCAAAAAGAAACAATGGGCTTCATTATAAGTATGGCGTTCCGGAAACAACTGTGCCAGTAAGCTTACAGGCATTGTTGTTTCCAGACCGACATACTACAGGTCTGCCTGCCAGAGCCACTGTGCCCGACAGGTCGGACCCCTGCCGGACATATCGGCCACAGTAGGCAGACCATCACAGAAACACCAGCACCGTAAACAACGGTGCCAGTGCTTCCGTGTTCCCCATTCCCATAGAGTCCTATTGGACTCTATGGGAATGGGGAACTACAATTTACCGGTGCCTGACTTTTAGGGCCGCCGGGGCACCGGGAAGTCAGGTGCCGGTAAATCCTTCGAAGTCCGGCGGCAACCCACCGGTAGCAACGGCAGGGTCACCGCCGGACTCAGAATGAGGCCCAATTCTTTTTGAAGTGATAGGGCTCCCTTCAACATCATGACGTGTGCATGTGTGAGTGTATTTTGAAAGGGTGTATACTTAAATGTGTAGGTGGCTGCCTGTGTGAATGTACGGTGAAAGCGTGCACACAAATGTATGGGTGACTGGGTGTGCGTGTACGTTGAAAGGGTGCACACTTAAATGTATGGGTGGGTGCCTGGGTGTGTGTGCCTCTATGGTGAAAGGTTGCACACTTAAATGTACGGGTGTCTGCTTAGGAGTGCCTGTATGGAAAAAAGGGTGCACACCTAAATGTGTTGATGGCTGCATGGGTGTGCCTGTATGGTGAAAGAGTACACACTTAAATGTATGGATGGCTGGGTGTGCATGTGTGTATATGGAGAATGGTGTGTGTGTTTATGCTCAGAGGCGCAACAAAACCTACATTTCGGGGGCTAATCCTTCAAATATTGGGAGAGGTGCTAACTTCATGGGCGGCGGGGTAGGGGTAAACTGATTTGTCTGGGGGCATCTAACTTCTTTACGCATTTTAATGAGACTTTTCTAGTACAGATTCAATGTGAAAAGCAGTTAACTCTCTCCTTTAAGCCTTAAAGCACCCCTTATGGACTGCTGTCAGAATGAGCAGTCTCCTGTTCCCTCTCTACCCTTCCAATCACTCCCCTGGCATGCAAGTACTAAACCCACATCACAATTTAAATTGCCTACAAAATGTGCCATTTGAATGCAGGTACTAACAGTGAAATGCTTTAAGTTGGTAATTGCTGGCCCCTGTTAACAGCGAAACCCAGGTGCCGTTTAACATCTGTGTCCAGTTCTGTCCGGCAACTGCTCTGAAGGTCAGCCAGGTTGAGTCAACGTAGCCCAAAATGTCATGGGGGGCTGGTAGGAGTGCTGAAGCCCTGTCAACTCAATGATGTTATGCCACTACTTGTGTTTAAGGCCTTCATTACTTATTGGTAATCATCATTACTCCTAGCCCTATTCCTCCACGTCCCTGTACTTGTGTATGAGGCAGTACTTGTGTATGAGGCTCATACACAAGTACTGGGCTGAGATAGAGGTACATGGAGGTAATGTCTGACTTAGCTACATGTAATCTTCATTACTCCTAGTCCCACTCTTCCTCATCCCAGTACTTACCTATGAGGCAAGGAGCCTCGTGGACTGTTGGTTTGCCCGGTGAAGCCCTGCTGCTGTGCTGAAGCTCCGAATTTGCCTCGACTAGAGAAGACCTGCAAAGGACGACTCCTCCCCTTGGGTTGGTGGGACAAATTGACCCCAAGACAAGCTCATCTGCACATCCTCTCTGAGCTGGCTAAACTTCCATTGCTGCTGCAGGAACCGAGTGCTAGGGAGAGGAACACCGGAATCGAGTGAGTGTCTTTAAGTTGGACCTGAGCTCCAGGAATATCCTCTGGACTCCCAGGAAGCAGGACTGATCAAGCCTAAGCCACCTCAACAGAGTGGTGGACCCCAGATGCGAGGAAAGTCCAGAGTGGTATCCAAGAACAGCAGTGGTGCTATTTGTGAGAGAAGCGAGGAGCTGAAACCACGAAGTGCCACTGATCTGAAGTTTGCCCATTGCTGCTGCTGCCCTTCCATTCATAGTGCAGGAGCCCCCAGGCGTCCTCCCTCCCGTCCCCATGACTGAGGCCCAAGAACACCAGGATCTGTAGACCTACACAAGAACAGAAGCCAGCTGGAACCACTTTCTTCGAACCAAAGGTACTGTAAACTAAGGGGTTGCTTACCTCTTGTTGTGCAGCCGTGTAGGAGTCTCAGGAGGTTAGCTCGGGGGCAACATGCTCGCCTTGGAAGCAAGATGACACAGAGCAACACAGGTTCGATCCCTGGGTCCACGCTTAGAATCCTCTGGGTATTAAGTGTGTTATAAATAACCTATCATATCATATCATATGTAAGCTCTGGGACAAGAAAGAGGGACGTGAAGGTAATTCTGGGCCAAAGAGTTTATTCTGGAGGTTGGGGTAGGTGGTAGGAGGGTGAGGGGGGCAGGATTGTGCAATAAACCATAATGGTTGTCCATGTCCAGGCTAAGCAGGCATGATATGTGGTATTAGTTACTAGAGACGCATTTTGGTGCAGCGAGTCTAGTCATTCCTCAGTTTAGTATGACTTTTTTTAACTGCGCATTTCAAGCCGTCCTGCTAAGCGTAATTACCTGGCTAAACTGGCATTTGGATGCTGCCAGTCTAGCTGTTTCCTACTGCTGCATTGTATATTTTTCTGTTCATCTGTGATAAAATGATAGGATGTAAGTCATTTATAAAATGCCTGTACACAAGTGTTTCTATGCGCGACACGACAAGGGAGGGATAGATAGAGGGAGGACAAGACAAACGATCTTACTACACCTTGTGTCATTCAGATTGTGTAAGTGCGAGAATGAGAAATGCAGGGGGAAAGGAGGGGGAAGTGCAAGGAAGAGGGGAGGGAAAAACACGGCAGTAATGCTCTGAGTAAGTGCATCCAGGGCAGCGCCGCTCTGGGTAGTGCAAGGAGAACAAGGGACTGTAGGGTTGTAGTTTCAGCCCTTAAGTGCATGGTAGGCCCAGAGGCAGTGCAAGGGTGACTGATCAAGAAAGAGCCTGGTTTCAGTGAGACTCTGAGGGTAGCCAAGCAACCAGTCAGTACAGCAGACAGGTAGGTGAGCAGGGGAGGGAGAGAGAGAAAAAAAGCAGAGAAGAGGAAAGTTTTGAGCTGCTTCTGAAACTTCTGAAGGTCTGCTCAGGTTTGCGAAGGGCAGGGAGGCCAGAAGGAATGCTGGAATCAAGGTTAGAGAGAAGATCTTCACGGTTGTTCAGGAGAGCAGTTTCCGTGACTCTGGCACCTCTGGAGCCAGACTGATGGTAATGTAGACAACAGATTCAGTGTGGAGATTAAGCTGGGAGATGGCTAGCTTTTCCACAGTTTGCCCAGGAAAGGGGTGATGGAGATTGGGCGATAGTATGCCAGGCAGGTAAGATCGGCAGATGGCTTCTTGAAGAGTGGATGCACAAGGGAGTGCTTACGGAGAGGGGGGAACATTCCAATGGTGAAAGAGTGATTACAGAAATCGACTAAGGCTGGAGCCAGGGTGTCAACATGGTCCTTGATGGTTCTGGAGGAGCAGAGGAGCACCTGTTTGGACAACACTGTCATAGATCGGACTTGTCTAGAAACCTCGTCAGGTGTTGTCAGAGAGAAAGAGGACAAAGGAGGAAAGGTAGAGATGGCCGAAGGGGGGGCGAGAGAGGAAGAGGAAGAGGAGATAGAGGACAGAATGTTCTGAGTTTTAGCAGAGACGTGAGAGGCAGAGCCATGCAGAGAGCCTGGGAGGGCACAGGAGAGGTAGAGACTGCAACAGGATTGACCAGTTCCGGCAAGATTTTAAAGAGTTTGGTTGTGTTGTTAGAGGCCGCAGAGATCCGGGCTTCAATGCGTGCTCTCTTCTTGATGCGTGTTATTGCTTTGTCTGGCCTTTTAGGTATGTCTAAATGTGATCTGGCATGTTTTACTGTAATGTTATTACGTGTCTACACTGGTCTACATTGTCCAGTGGGACATGTTTTCAATGTGGCATGGCATTTTTAATAGCAAAGCATTAATGTTCCTGTGTAGTGTTGGTGACTTGCATGTATTGGATTGGTGTTACCCTACAAAACAATTCCAAACACTCTGGCTTTTTAATATGTTTTCCTCTAAAAAGAACACTTTAGAGAAAAAAGGTACGGGGCTCCAGATTGTGGAGTCTTCACGTGCTAAAAAAGTGCAAAAGTGCAAAACCAATGTCAAACACTTTGTGAAACAAGTAACTATAAAGACTGTGCCTCGAGCAGATGCTTACCAAACAATTCTAAATAAATACAAAAAAGTGGCCAAATGTCAGACTAAAATCTTCCTCAGCAATGAATGCTGGATTAAGAGATAACCCTTGTCTAGATGATCTAATTGCATCTCTGGTGGTGGGTACTGCTGATCCATACACAGAAACTAATAAACAGATCACTCAGCCCCAAAGTGAGCTACCTGTCAACAGAGTTTATGCTAATAATGACAATGCTGGTCCTTAAACTATATTAGGACGAAGTCAAGAGGCTGGTCCTAATAATTCTACTCAAACAAACTCAATTGGAGATATTTTGCCACATATACAAGGAATGATACAGTCTTCATTAAATCATTTTTTAAGGGTCCAACCAACACAATGAGCAAAAATGTTCAGATGCTTTCGACCTTAACAACTCCATTACAAGACCAGCGTGCGTATAGATAGGATGACGCTACAAAAGAGAATCAGGCGTTTGTCTCAAGTTCCCATGGAGCAAACCACCTCAGACTGACACACAACATTTTAATCACTATGTCATAATCAAATGTAGACCCTCTCCCTTACCTTCTTATGATCTCAAACGAACCTCTGTTTTGGCCATCTTTAAAGATATATCAGGTGATCAGGATATTAGCACCTGTGATCTAAAACAGATCGAATTCTTGAATGAGGAAATCTTGTCTACTGTAAGAGTATGGGTTCCATTGAGCGTAGTAAGGAACGTTTTGTGGAAATCCAAAATGGAACTTTTTGCCCTGGGTTTTATATTGTCTCAAGATCCCTCAGTTCTAAAAAATATGACACTACAAGATCAGGGGTCAATGGCTAACATCACAACTCCTGTAAGGTCACTAAACATCTATAAACCGATGAGAAGTGGGGTCACTAGTCATCAAGCAAGTTGGTAGATCAACGGTAGATCATACCTGGATCACCTTATGAATGAGAACTGTGTTATTTGTGCAAGCTGGAACACTTGTGGCTCAGTTCATTTATTTAATTCTAGTTCCATACTTGCAGGGTATAACATTGTGGCCCTACAAGAAACTTGGCTTGTGAAACAACCCGTGTGGGATGGCCATGAAGTTCTGCTCCTACCAGCTAAAGCCAATAAGCAGGGTCGTCCTTCCTCTGGTTTACTTGTGGCCGTAGATAGCACCAAAGTGTTTCAGATCCATCCTTGGGCTTCTCTGAATATCTACCTCCAAATGGTAATAATTACATATCCTGGAAGTTTAATAGCCTTAATTAATATATACCGAACCCAGTGGCAATATCCAATACAAAATTCCTATTAGAACTGAGGCAGGTAATGGATGTTATTTCACTCGAACCAAAAATAACCAATACAATTTTACTGGGTGACTTTAATTTAAAATGTTTTGCTGACAAGAAGCTGAATAAAGACCCACTGGTCTCAGCAGGGTTAAAATTTATTGAAACACGCCAATTCTGCATGCTAAGTGGAGCATTTAAGCAGGAGCACGTGGAAACAAGGCAAGAGTGAGTCAACCATAGACTACATTTTTGTAGATAGACACACATTTGGTGTAACATCTGCATTTAAAGTAATTTCCCAAGAAAGCAGCGATCACAAACTGCTAGTTATGCAGTGGACCTATGAGCAAGAGGTTGCAGAATCAATTTGCGATAAATATCAGATGAGAGTGAGTGTTAATGTCGTGAAAATGCACTTCCGGTGGAATGTGGAGTCCTTACACTCTCTGAGCCAGAAATTGAATAATAGCGAGTTTTATACCACATCGTTGGATGAACAGTAAACTTCGCTCTTGCTTCAATATAAAACCCATACTTCTGGGACTAATTATGTCTATTGCAAACCACAACACATTTTCGATTGAAAAATTCAAATGCAAAAATCCACCCTACGTAAGGCAAAAAAAGCTGCTCTACTGTTACCTCCACAGAAACGGGCAGACACGATTCGTAATTTAAAGTCTAAATATAAAAACTGGCTTTGCATGTACAAATCAAAATTGTATCAAAAGGATGGTGAGTCCATGCTGAAGGCCAAAGAACACAGCTGAAATGTGGGCCTTGCTGTTCCTGCTAGACAGTTACCAACACAAATTAATGGAGTGTACCAACATTAGTGGATTTCGTATTTTTCTAAAATGAATGAATGCCCAGAGACTCAGAACGACACTCCTCTCCTTAACAATATGGAGATAGATCTCAACAAATTCAAAGGTCTTGAAATATCAGAAGAAGATATTTACCATTATATTATGAAATCTAGTAATTCAAGGGCCCCGGGCCCAGATTGCCTGACAAATTATATGTTTAAGCAACATCCACTTATGTGGTCATAAATGTTGCTCATGGTCTACCAAAGAACACTGAGTGGGAGTGTCTTTCCAGAATCCTGGAAAAAGTCAGTGGTGGTTCCCATAGTCAAGAAGGGTGACAGGTGCTGTCTGGCGAATTACAGGCCGATTGCCCTTCTTGATGCCCCAGGCAAAAGATTCTCAAGATTTGTGTTAAGAGACTTTAATGCCTGGACAAGTGCAAATTCTCAGAGAGATCCCTTCCAAACCGGTTTTATACCTGGTATGGGCACAGCAATCAACCTCCTAACCATACAGGCAATTATTGATAATCATATTTCTAAGGGACAAGTAATATACTTGACGTTTATAGATCTGAGGGCTGAGTTTGACTCAGTCTCAAGAGAACTCTTGTACAAAAAACGAATAAGTGAAGGCTGCCCCCCGTATTTGATTGAGTTGATTTGTGAATTACGTACAGACACTAAAATTCAAGTAAGAACCAACTTGGCGTGTGACCTGACACCTTGTATTGCCACCTGGCAGGGACTTAAACAGGGCTGTATCCTTGCATCAGCTTTAGTCAATTATTTCATCTCTGTCGTACAAAGAGCTTTCCAAAATATAACAGCTGATCCACCGAAATCAGCATGCAGACCTGTTAATGCTTTATTATACGCTGATGATTTAGTTTTAATGTCAAAAACTTCTCAAGGATTACAAGCCTTGTTGACTGCCTTTAAGGGGTATGTTGAACACAAACTCCTCACTATAAACTTAGATAAAACAAAGACAATGGTGTGCAGAATGAAGAAGAGAGCCCCATCAAAGAGTTACAAATGGACACTACAACAAACGCCATTAGAACATGTTCCCAATATGTGTATTTGGGGGTAACCCTAGCAGAGTGGGATGATGAAAAAGTACATTGTAATCATCTTGAAGCGAAATTAAACATGTCCATCTCCCAAGCACTCTTGATACAAAGTAAGTAAATATAGTAAATTTACAATCAATCCTATTCTGGGCGTCTTTACCCAAAAAACTACCCCCATACTGATTTATGGTGCAGAAACCAAAAATATAATAGCAGAATCAGTATGGAATAGATTGGAAGCAAAAAACTGGCGCTGATTATTATTCCTACCTAACTGTGTTCCTGGGTCGTGGATAAGATTTGAACTAGGACTTATCTCTCTAAATACCAGATACTGTTGGAATCTGATAGCTGTATTTAGGAAGTGCGTAATGGCTAGTCAGTTTTTGTCAATATTGGGAACCTTAGCAGAATACATATGTGAAGCAGATGAACCGTTTGTAACACAAATTCCTGTTAGTGACATGTGAAGCTCTAATTCTTCAACGAATGCATCATTTGGGTGCAACATTTAAAATATATAGAAATTTAAATGCAGAATCTCTTTGGCAACATATTCTACACGGACAAGTATCTACCCAGTGAATTAATGCAATAGCTTTTTTAAAAGCCTTGAACCTAGAAATAGTATAAATCTTGATATGTGTAGGAAACACATAGATAGTTTAAGTATATTTTACCCATGTAGTATAAGATATTTTGCCTATATATACATATACATTTTTTCATCTTTTTTTATCATTTCCTTTTTCCTTCCTTTTTTTCCTTGCTTGATGAACTAAGTTGAAATAATGTTTTAGGGTTTTAGGTTTTTCTAGGTTTTTAGGTTTTCTTAATTTTAGGTTCTAGATTTTATCGTGTTATGAATGATGTGTTTTACTTGATTTCTTTTTTCATTATATTTAGATTTAATTGGTATAAAATTATTGTAACGTTGTTAAATAAAATAGCCTTGGTACTGTTTTAGGCTAAGTTAGTAGCCTCAAACTTAAATCTGCTGGACCCCATTTACTTTAATTTGGTTCCGGCTGGGTTTATTAGCCATTTCTTTTTGTAAAGGTCTTTCTCGTGTTTTACTGTGCGCGCCAAACCAGATTTGGTTCCTTTGTTCGCCGTCCTTTGGTGGGCTTCTGCACAGAAGCCATCCTTAGGCGCCTGAATGTCTGAGGGGGACAGGATGTGAGGGAGGGGTTTGAGACTCACTGCACAGGGTCTCCTTGGAGACCCATGTTGCCCTCTGTACGATTGGCTCTGGTGACTGTCCCGCCAGGACAGCCACCCTGCTGTGTGATTGACAGCCAGGCTGTGTGAATGTGGGAAAACTGCATAAAAAGCAGGTCTTTGGGACTAGGAAGGTAGAGTCGCCACTGGATCGAGAGAACTGAAGAGAAGCTGAAAGAAGAGGACCACTACCACGAATGAACCTCCCAGTGAAGCTCTGCTGCGAGTCCGAATCTCCAACCTTCGACGACAGAGAGGATCTGCAAGGAATCTTCTTCCCTTGAGCTGATGGGACCAACTAGTTCGCCAAACACCAAGCAAGGCCTCCCTCGCCTGGTCGAATTTGCTGTGCACAGCTGCAGTGAACCGGATAGCCGGGAGGACCGGACCCTGTTTGGGTTTTAAGGAGCGCACCTTTCATTCGTTGCTTTGCTCTGCTGCTGGTTTCTTCTCTGGGCAGTGCAGGACCCTCCAGTCTTCCTACTTCATGTCAGTCTGACAGTCACTTCAGGAACCATGAGCCTGCAGGACCTGCCAGGAACTTCTGCCTCAGCTACAGCCTTCTTCTTCATTTAAGGTACTGTTCAAACCCGGTTGTTCTTTCCGTCTGACCGCAGTGAAAGTGTTTGAAATCTTTTGCCAATCCGAGGGCTTGTCCTTCTCTACTCTTTTAAGTAACTTTTCTTCTGACCAACTTTGTTTCGAACTCTTGGCAAAGACTTAACCACAGACTACTCTGAACTGTGTGATTCTCTGCAAAGACTCTGAACCATTAACATTGGCCCAGGCCTATTGACTCGAATCCTCATTGTAGCAAGCCTTTTCTAGATTGCCCTGCCTACTTACCTGTTGGTGCTGCTTAATTTTGTATAACCTTGTCTTTCCCTCCCTTTTAAATTGCTGGAGTACCATTTTGCTCACACTTCATTTTGAGCTTAACTTGTCCGGAATTCATCAGGTGTTGTGTAGTATATTAAGAGTGTGATTTTTCTGCTGCTTTACTTAGTGAATTGTTTTACAACTGATGTGTAAATAAATGTATATTCTTTTACTCAGAAACCTTGAGTAGTGTTTGTTTGAACCATAGCCATCACTACCACTTTACTGTGTAGTACAGGCTTGTACCAAAGGTGAATTTGTACTTGCACTTGTAGTCTTAATTGTGTGGGGTGTTCCCAAAGGGTACTGCATATGATTCTGCCTAACAGTCCCCAACCTGTAAGGTAAACATCCTTATTTTAGGTGGCTTGAAGATGGGTCCTGACCAGACTTTGCACATTCCCCATATACGCTCCTGTGTTCTGCACTATTGGTTGGTCACTGGATTGTTGGCTTGCTAGCCCCATACATTTTTCCCTCCTAATATCTATCACATCTCAGGGTTTACAGCCATACACCAGGTCAAACGGGGATAGAGGATAGAGGATTGGAGTGTGTTCCTGATAAGTATTCCCAGTATGCATTTCAGTCTGGTTAAAATGCTTTACCAATCTATTGGTCTGAGGGTGATAGATAATGTCTTGAGAGTCTTCCTTTTCTTCAAATCTTTCATGTCTCCCATCAACTTGGAAAAGAAACTGCTTCCTTGATCGTTTAGAATCCCCCAAGGAAAGACAAGTCTGGTGAAGAATGGTATGAGCACTTTGATGCTGGGCCTGGGGTGTGTTTCTGATAAATATTCCCAGTTCCTTACATTCTTAGCATCCTGCCTACTCAATATGCCTTTCAGAGTCTTGTTTATATGCTGTACCAAGCCATATGTCTGAGTGTGATAGATGATGTCCTGAGAGTCTTCATTTTCTTCACATATGTCATGTCTCCCATCAGCTTGGACATGAAACTGCTTCCTTGATCGGTTATAATCATCATAGGGAAAACAACCCTGCTGAAGAATTGTATGAGCACTTTGAGGCTGGCCTTGGTACTAATGCTCCTCAAGGGAAAGGCCTCTTTGTCTCTGGTAACATAGTCTAATACCACCAGGATGTATGCTTTTCCCACCAGTGGCCCCACTACATCAATGCCAATCTTTTGAAACAAGACCTCAATAATGGGCAATGATTAGAGGGGTGCTCGGGGTACTTCATCTGTAGATGTCTTCTGGCAAACCGGACATGTGGCACAGAACTGTTTGACTGGATCCTACACACCTGACTAGTAGGATTGTCCATTGAGTTGTGACCCAAGTTTTCCAGCTGTGAGGTTAGAATTTACCATTTCCAAATACTGCTTTTCTGAATTGTTTTGACAACAATAGTTGATAGTAGTTGTTTGTTTCAACCTTTGTATTTACACCCTTGAGTGCACCACACTTGCCTCCTATTGGCTAGCTAGAATCTTAAAGTGGCTAACTGGGGACCGGCAATAGATGCGTCTCCCAGTGTATATTTTATACACCCCCTAATTGTAGAGGTTGGTCCGCCTGGATTGGGAGAGGTCGGTTTGCAAAATGGGTTGCATGTTAATTTCCCATTCACATGACTGATCTTGAGATCCCACAAATGTACGGTGCGATTGTCATAATCCAAAATGAATTGGATGTCAGCATTGCAGGTATTGAACCAGGAGAAAAAAGTTTTAAGGTATTTTTCACTTCCATCCCAGATGAAGATAATATCATCAATGTATCGTTGCTACCACTTCACATTGGGCAACCAGGGGTTCTGTTTGCTAGAGATGTACTTTTTTTCATATGATGCCATATAAAGAATAGCCAAACTGGGAGCAAAGGTTGTGCCCATGGTGGTCCCTTTGACTTGCAAGTAGTACTGATTGTCGAACACAAAGAAGTATTTGCAAAGAACTAATATCAGCTCAATAATAAAAGAAGGGGGGACCTGGGATTGAAGATTAGTCACAGTAAGGTGCTCATATACACAATCAATGGCTGCCAGCTGAGGAATGCTGGTATATAAGGGTTTTATATCCATTGTCACCAGGTATTGAGTTGCAGGATTAAAGTCTAGGTTTTCAAAGACTTGAAATGTGTGGGTGGCGTCCCTGAGGTAGGTGTCCATTCTGATGCTCATGGGCTTGAGAAAAGCATCCACAAATTTGCATAAATGCTCCAATATAGAGCCACACCCAGAGACAATTGGTCTACCCAGTGGGTTCTGAGCGTCCTTATGTATTTTAGGTAATGCATATAGGAAGGGTGTCCTACCTTGTGTTGTTAGAGGAAGGCTGCCTCTTTGTTGGAAATCTAGCCCTGTTCACATGCAAAGGAGACCATTTCCAAAATCTCAAGTTGCATCTCCTTGGTAGGGTCTTTCTTGAGGGGAATGTAGCCCTCTCTGTTGTCCAGTAATAGCATGACCATGTTCTTAAACTGATTGATAGACATAATGACAATTCCTCCCCCTTTGTCAGCTGGCTTAATTACCAGATTGCGATTTTTCAGACAATTGTTTCAGTGCATCTCTTTCATCCTTGGCGATATTGTGTTGTAGGGGCTACTAAGTTTCTTAATATCATTAAGGATGCACTTCTCAAAGGTAAGCCAATTGCTAGGTTTTTGATTATCTGAGGAGGAGAAAGATGATTTTGGGGTGGAGTCATGTGTCCAATTCTGTTTCACTTTCCTCTCTGTCTTGAAAGAACGTGCGTAACCTAACCATACGTAGAAAGCGTCGTATCTCGAGCTCTGCATTATATCAATCTGTTTTTGTGGTAGGCACAAAGGAGAGTCCTTTAGCTAGGTCAGAGATTTGCGCTGTTGTGAGATGTACTTGAGCTAGGTTAAATATCGGAAGATCAGTTTGTTCATTAGGTGCACTGCCTATCTCCTTGTGTGCCGTTGTCATCTTCGGTTGTCCTGGTAGGGCATGTTCCAGGTTGGAGGACCCCATCCTATCCCTTGCCCGCATCTGCCTAAAAAAGGAGGGGGGACAGAAGTTGACCAAACTGGTTATAAGGAAAAGGTCGGAAATTGTATCCATACCCGTCGTCTGAGGAAATACTACTTGATCCTGAAAACGTTACCCACTTCCTCCTGGTACCAGTTCTTTGGCAGGACTATGTCCCCTGTTTATTGAGGGAATTAATATAGTCTTCTATGGTATATGGGTAAAACACTTTCGTTTTGAAATCTTTGGTGTCTTTTTGTAATTTGTTAGTTTTTCTAGTCAACGTATTGGGCTTAAAGATTTCAAATTGTTTATTAATTTCCCATAATTGGTCTGTGGCGTTAGTGATCAGAGTGCTTGTCCCGAATTTTGCTTCTTCAGCATCCAAAGTGTGTATTTCAACACTAATCCGTTGTGCTGTAGTGATCATAAGGTCCCTGATGCACTTGGTTGCTATGCAGCTAAAATTGGTGGTCTACTCCTTATCATTAAGGAACAAACACGGTTCATTCCAAACAATCAGACGCGCCGGTATAATACTTGCCTTCAAATATTCTTGAAGGAAGTGACCATGGAGTTCAGTGCGAAAGCACTTCTTCTTAAGTTTCAATAGGTCCACCTGTGTTGGTCGGAATATTGGGTTGGTTTGCACCAGAGGGGTAAACAAAAGATGAACCTGCTCTCAAACCTGGACACTAACACTACCTCTGTCCTCATTCTCCATGGCCTCTCCTCTGAACAGTTAACCACAACATCTTGATTGCACTTCTCTGTGACTCCCTGGGAATCACAGGTCAGGCTCTGGCGTGGTTCTCTCTGACCACCCATCCCAGGTGGAACTCAGAACCTTTCTCTCGACTATAGCTCTCTCAAACTGTGGCATTCCCCAGAGATCTAACCTATCCCCCAGGATCTTCAACGTCTATATGGCTGCACTGGCACGTGTGATTGCCACTTTTACCTCTAACTTCCAGTGTTATGCGGATGATACGCAACTATCTTTCAGGCTACTCTCAGCCGCCCCCTCCTCCTCGCTCATATCTGACTGTCTGTCCACTATTCAGTCATGGTGTGCTGCAAACGCTCCCTGCCTCAATGCCAGTAAGACTCAAATTGTTTGCATTGGGACCCCTGCTCCTGCTTTCCTACTTTCACTCTGGCCGGCCTCTCTTGGCCCTGTGCCTGCAACCTTATGCATGGCTAGAAACCTTAGGGTAATTTTTGATTCCACTCTCACCTTCTCCTCTCACATTTCGGACATCTCTAAAAGTCTAAATATCAGCTACACCTCCTCAGAGGTACTCTACCTTTTCTCACTTTCCCCCAGCGGCTCACTGTCCCCAGAGCCCTGGTTCTCTCTAGGCTGGACTATTCCATAGCCTCTTCCTCAACCTCCCTTCTTCTGCCCTGCGCCCTCCGCAACTCATCTAGAACAGAACCTCAAGAACTATCAGGGACCGCATCTCTCCAGCTCTGAAATCCATTCACTGACTCCCCATGAATGCAAGGACAAAGTTCAAGACCCTCCTGGGACCTACCTTCATGCAACGTTGCCTACCTAAATGCAGTCCCTCTCAAGCCCTTTGCTCATCTATCTCCAACCTTCTGCGAGTGAGCCAGTTATCCAAGCAGTAATTTGGAGGGAGATCCTTATCCTCAGTAGGTGCCTCCCTCTGGAATAGCCTCCCTGCCGCCCTCCATCTTGAGCCTGATCTTCTTAAATTCACGAAACTCCTCAAGACCTTCCTCTTCCTCTCTTCCTTCTCTCTCCTTTTTCCCTGCTAATCCAGTCCTCTGCTCTCTCTCCCTCCTCTTCCTTACAGCTTGCCGACTGGCGGCCTGGTGTACCTCAGAGTCTCACAGGTCCCTGGCACCCCCGCCATTCCTCCTTCGCACTTGCCCCAAGGCTGTACACCGCACCCACACTCACTGCACTTGAGTAATAACCCAAGAGAGTGGCTCTCTCTGCACTTACCCCAGTCTCCACCGACTGGATGCACTTGGACCTCCCCCTTCCTGTGACCTTTCTGTGCACTTGCACGATCCGTACGCACCATGTCTGAAGATCGTCTTTCTGTTCTCCCTTGTCTTCACCCCCTAATTGCATTGGTAAAACTGCAGAATCGCAATCAGGCCTATTTTCTGTATCTAAAACTGTTAAATGTATTCTACGCACTTACTCTACCTGTGAAGACTATTATCGTCTCAGAATTTCAAGGGCTCTAAGCGACTGTTGTTTTCCCATGTTCCCACCTTCCTTAGGTGCTTTGAAACACTTGCCTATGTATAGGCGCTTTATAAATAAACAATACCATACCATAGCATACATCCATTCTGTAAATGAGACCATTCCTGTTGGTAAAGTGTGGTATCCTTAGTACACAGCTTTCAGCTAACAGGCTTGTCCCAGAAGCGGATTAGTATTCGGATCAGGATTCTGCTAATTCTATCGTTGCCGGGCCTGGAGTTCCCAGAGTTGGGTGCTCTTTACATTGTGCCTTCGTAATCTCCCCAAATCTGGCATCTGCCACTTCTTCAATCTCTGGCAGTAGGATCTTTTCACATATTAGTTGAGCTATGGCTTGCCCCAGTTGATGGCATAGGCGAGTTCCCCCAGAATACAGAGGATTACATTTACTTGTCCTCAGAAGGCCCTGCCGATGACTCCTGCCCCGATATCCAGTGAATATTTACGGGATAGCACAGATTTTGAGGCAATTCTCCCATTTTTCCCTTCCGGTATCACCGTCATCAAACATGTTTTGACAAGGGCTTTGCCCCGTGGTGGAATTATCAACTCCTTGTCCAAATATAGGTCACAGCCCGCAGTCCTGGGTGTTGCTCGAGTAGGGATTTGGGCTGTTTGAGTCAGACCTACTATCCTCAATATCTCCCTCAGCTACTCAGCTTTTGTTGACCTCTGTATCAGGGTATACAAGATCCAACAATGTCACAGATGGCCTCAAAAACACACTAACTCCCGGAGAGTTCAAGGGTTTTTATTTTAATTTTAATTCGAGGAGCTCCTTAGGGGCTGCGCCTCTCTGTCTAACATAGGGATGTAGAGTTCCTCGCAGCCCAGATGTTACTCATCCCCAGACTAGTCACTAGAGATTGATAACTTCTGCTATCTAAAAACTGCCTAGATCAGAGTGATGGCCTAAAGGCAAATACCTTACCTGTCTAAACTACCTCAGGGAACAATCTAGGGAGCCCTACTCGAAGAATCCCCAATGTGTTGTAACACGTGGTCTGTTCCTTCTAGACACCCATCCCTGCCTGAACTCCTACTACCATGCTCTGATATTCCTCTCACTATATCTCTCTGTCACTCTACATTTCCTCCCTCCAACTCCATCCACCGTCTCTCCCTGACACTTCCACCTCTATTTCTCAGATTCTACCGCATGCTGTACGCTCTCACCTCGTAATGATCTAGATGTGGAGGTAGAATCTTCAGAAGTCCTCTTCTCTCACTTTTTCTTCTTCTTTGTAAAAAGGCTTTCTTTGATGAAGAAAATATAGGTCCTTCCTGTAGCCACAATGTCCACCTGGTTAAACAGGCAGGTCACAGGGACCACTGAGAGGTATGTCCTGAATATGGGGAAAAAGTCATAACAGAAACAAAACCCACGATCTTTAGGCTTGATACAGTATCCAACGTTGTGTAGATTCCGATTGCAGAATGTGTTGATAGGATTGGCAATGCCGGTAATCCGGATAGCATTGGTTATCAGAGGGAACTTAATAGAGGCAGTGGAAGGAGAATAGGTAAGTAAGGGCACAATGCAGAATGAACCCAGAAGGAGCAATGCAAGACAAAAGGGAACCGGAAAGGTAAGGATGGCTGGTTCCACAGAGGAGGTGATAGAGAAACAGGGAGTGAGGAAGGCAAAGCTAGACACACGGAAGGAGCGCTGAGTGGAGAAAAGGAAAGTTCCCTGCTCAGGAAGAAGAGGCAAGCAAGGCAAAAGACAGAAGAATAGAGGTAAAAGAACCTCACAGAAAACTAGCGTCTTATCCCTGGAAGTATGTACGGTTGCAATGCCCCGAGCGCCGTGAGCAGGGGAGGTAAATAGATGGCGGGAGATATCCTGAAAGAACACTAGACAGAGACTGTAACATTGCAAAAGCAACCTGATGGAATCACTATGCGCAGCCATTTCCATCATCTCCACATGGAATAGCGTGGCGCTATGACATTATGTCCCTTTTCCTCCGGGGTAACAGACCTGGCTTCCATGGAAACCACTGATGGGTGGATGGTTCCCAAGAACATTCCGCAACAGAGTATCCTTTCCAATGTATGAGGTATTGCAATGTGTCATGATGATAATGAGAGTCACATATCTTGGAGACCTCAGATTCCTCAAGATCAGCCGGAGTGGGAGGTTTTTGCAAGTACCATTTTCTAGAGAAAGGATCTGGTATGTACTTTTTTAGCAGGGAAGAATGAAATACTGGATGAATGTGTTTCCATGCTGGTGGTACTGGTGGTAAGCATAACCTGAAGGCAACAGGGTTTATAACGTCCTTGATAGCAAACTGCCCCACATAATAAGGAGACAGCTTAGAAGGAAGGATCCACCAAGGTATGAACTTAGTGGACAAACAAACCTTATCTCCTACCACCAATTCCAGATCTTGGCCCTCATTACAACTCAGGCGGTAAGGGGTTTACGGCGCCGTAAACAGCGCCGACCCTTACCGCCTGAGTACGAGGTCCCTTAGCGCCATGGAGGTATTAACACCTGCTTTTAGCAGGTGTTAAAATCCATGGCGCTAAGGGACCATGGAGTTAATTACGCCACCGTAATTTACGGTGGTGTAATTAACGCCTTCCCCACTCCCATTATGCCCTATGGGGCAAAATGGGAATGGGGAAGGGAAAATGGGAAAATGGGGATTTACCGCCCCGCCAAGGTTGGAATGGGGCGGTAAATCTGCCAACCACCATGGCGTAAACATAGTTTACGCCATGGTGGTAAAGTCACGGCCCAGGCGGTAACTTACCGCCTGGGTCGTAATGAGGGCCCTTGTCTTCTGTGCTGATCAGAGTACCATTTGTTTGTCTTTTTGCTCATTACCAGGTTCTGATATGCTACTTTATGGTTCTTAGCGATGGTGTCCAGAAGAGATATAACTGAAGGTATAGAAGTATACGGAAGGGTAGTAAATGGCAGGAATGAGGATAAATTCCTGTTATGCAGAAGAACAGGCTCATCTTGGTAGCTGAATGTAAGGGTTTATTTTAGTCGATATCTGCAGTGGGTAAATAGTCAACCCAATTATCTTGACGGAAGGTGGTAAAACAGCAAAGGTATTGGTCGAGGGCAGAGACGTTGCTAGCAGGGGCTGAGGGGGGCTTTCGGTTGTAGCCCCAGATAGAAGCTCAGAGGCTGAGATTATCTAGCCCCAGATCTTTTCCAGACCTGGCAACACCCCCTGCTCGAGGATGTGGTTAACTCTCTTCATTTGACCATTGGTCTGTTGGAGGTAGCCAGATGAGTGAGCCTGTTCGATGCCAAGCTGTTTACACAATATCTTCCAGAACTGTGAGGTGTATTGCGATCCCCTGTCAGATATAATGGTATCTGGTAATCCATGCAGTCTGAAGATCTCTGTCAAAAAGATGTTAGCCATTTGAGGAGCAGAAGGAATACCAGTGAGGGGAGTGAAATGTGCCATCTTTCTGAAGGAGTCAATAGTGACCATTATAACCGTGCAGTACTTGGAGGGCGGAAGGCCCACAATTAAATCAGTAGAGATATGAAGCCACAGAGCCATCGGGATAGGACCTTGTTGAAGAGTATCCAGAGGTTTAACCGTGGTATACTTTCCTTGATTGCAAACAGGACATGTGGAGACATAGGTTCTGATATCTTTCTTAAGAGTGGGCCACCAGAATGTACGCAAGACCAACTTGATTGTGGCTGTGATACCCGTTTGACCAGCTGCCTTGTTGTCATGACACTAAGACATGCCTTTCCATTGTAAGGGTGCTTCAGGAAATACCAATTTGGCCCCTACGAATAAGAGTCCATCCGATCTTGACCTTCCAAATCGTCATTTCGGATATCCCTTGTCTGATGGAAGCCTTCTGTACTTCCTGTAAAAAGGTGTTCAGATCGAAAAAGACACGCTTATCCAAAAGGATGCATTCCGAAGTCTGAATCTTGTGAAGAAGGGGTCCCTGGAATGACCCTCATGTGCCCCATGCACATATCAGCAAGAAGACAGAACCAACAGATGTAACTTGCTGTTCGGTCAAGCACCAGGCACGCCAGTATATCCCACATATGGAAAAAGATACTCTCTCAGAAAACCAATCAAACTGTACCCAATTGATGGCTTCAAAGAGTCAGGTGTCTCATCACTGGTTCAGGTTGACTGAGAACAAAGTCCAGCCATGATGACATCACAAGTGACTACACGACATAGCAGCGTTAGCCATGAAGCAAATTAGCATCCCTGCATCAAGATACGCAGACACACACACATGTACACAAAGAACATGCTTACACCGTTCTATAGATAGAGGACAGGTACACGTACATACTGTCAAAAACCTTTCCTTCACATTAGCCAAATGCAGAAATGCAAGGAAGCCAAGCAAACATGGAACACGCTTGCAACCGCTTTATTGCTACTAACAATAAGGAGCTGCAGGGATTTATAAGGAACCTATACGGCTCTACCACTACTAATCTCTAAAGAAGATATTAGAATCTATAGGGAAACCATAGACGGACTGTAGTGAATTCGCATGAAGCCATAGGCCTCAAAGTATTGAAGAAGCGATGCAGACAGTGTTCGCAGCCAAGGACAAGGGCGAGTGGAACATTTCGGATACCAGAGGCGATGAGCCACCTGTGAAATGCAAAATAAAATCCTCAATAATTGCTAACAGAAAGGCTCAGTTTTGTGGTCTTCGCACACGTGACCAAGTTGAGCCGAACAATGGCTATTTACTCATGGTGAGAAGAGGAGCAGTTGCCAGCGAAGCAGACGGGTTTGATACATATGTTGTCCACCAAAAACGGAACCTGCAAGCACTCTCTCTGTTTAGTGAATCAAACCAGTGGACACAATGGGGACACATATGGCCTCATTACAACCATGCCTGTCCGGAAAACACCAGTGCCAGTGAGCTTACTGGCACCGTTGATTCCAGACCGGTATATTACAGGTCTGCATGCTGGAGCTGCTCTGCCCAACAGGTCGGACCCTGCCATGCACAGCGGCCACAGTATTGGGACCGTCACGGAAGCACCGGCACTGTTAACAACGGTGCCGGTGCTTCCGTGTTCCCCATTCCCATAGAGTCCATGGGGAATTACAATTTACTGGTGCCTGATTTTCCTGACTGCCGGGGTTGTAATCCCCCGGTGACACCGGCAAGTCAGGCGCTGGTAAATCATTATGGGTCCGCCGGCAACTGCCAGTATCACTGGCACGGTTACCGCCGGTCCCCGTAATGGGGCCCATAGTCTTTCTCATTACCTGTGAACAGAACAGGGTCCCAGGCCTCGGGGAACCGCTCCAGCCAATCCAGATGCTCAGATCATGGGGTGGTGTAGAATGTTGCATGGGCTAATAGGCATTGTGTGATTCTGCAACAAAGTAATAGATCGTTTTTGGGGAAGTCTCAAGCGAACCCACCTGACATGGTGAACCAATAGTATGATTAACATAAGGGATTTACATAGGTATTACCACCCAAGCCACCCAATGGGGATGTCCCTTAGGTTTTTGGGGATGGATTGGCATTTGTGAAGTCACCTAGGAATAAAACCGGGTGAGACAGGCTCAGACGCTGAGATTGCCAGAGATTTTGTTATTTCCCGTATGATCCCTGTCTTTTGGAGAATAAAGACAGTATATTTTGCCCCATGGCTGAGTTCTTCATTATTGTCGGGGGGAACGGTTTAGATGGGCCTCAGATACTCTGCTAACTTGTAGTATCATTGATGTGAACACCCCTGTCCTCTGGTATACTATTACACTTGTCTGTCTTGTCAAGATAACTTCGGGAGAGACTGTCTGAAATCACGTTCTGCTTGTCGGACAGATAAGTCAAGTAGAAGTGATACTGTGAAAAGAACAACGCCCACTGGGCTTGCCGTCTGTTGTGGCAGTCCATATGCTGGAGGACCTTGAGGTTTTTATTGTCTGTTCGCACCTCGACGGGTACGCTTGTTCCTAACAACAGATGATGCCACACTGTACATGCCTTGCGTATGACTAAGAGTTTCTTCTCAAGTTCTAAATAGTTGATTTAACTTGTGCTTAATTGTTCTGGAATAATAGGCTACTGGGTGTTCTTTTCTGTCAGTTCCAGCTTGTTTAAGCACCTACCCAAGGGCATTGTGAGAATAATCTGTCTCCACTATGAACAGCAATTGTTGATTAGGTTGGATCAGAATAGGGGCTGCTCAGAACTAGAATTTAAACATTTTGAAAAGCCTGTTCATGATTAGTACTCAAGCATGCTTCTTTAATAGAGCAGTGATGGGCAGCACTATTCTGGAAAAGTTAGGGATGAACCGCCAGTAAACGTTTGCTAGCCCTAAGAACCTCTGAATGTCCTTAGTGAATGTATAAGGCCATTTAAGTATGCCTGTGGTTTTATGTGGGTCCATTGGGTCGATCTCGATACCTTCGGCTGACAGAATGAACCCTACATAGGTGACTGACGAAACTTAAAAAGAACACTTCTTGGATTTGACCAAAAGGTTGTTTGTTCTCAAACTGTGCAATACTTCTCCTCAGTGCTGTTTATGTTCATATTTAGTGACAGAAAACACAAGTATATCATTAAGATAGACGATTACAGTATGATAAAAGAAGTCAGAAAAGATCTGGTCTATGAATCTTTGAAAGATCGCTGGGGCATTCACAAGACCAAACGGTATTACCTGATATTCAAAGTGTCCGAAGGGTTTTCTAAAAGCAGCCATCCATGCATCGTCTTTCCGGACCCTTAGCAAGTGGTATGCCCCTAAAAGATCCAATTCAGAAAAACCTGGCCCCTTGAACTTCTTCAAGAATATCCTTGATCAAAGGCATGGGCCTCAGTTCTTTCATATCTTTTTTGGGTACAAAAAAAGAGATGCCCGAGCAGGAGAACGATATTCAGTGATGAGACCGTTTTGTAAATTAGTGCCAGATAAGGCATGAAGGCCTCTTTCTCTGGCAAAGAGAGTGCATAAATTTGGCAAAAGGGAACTACTGCATCAGGGATATGGTTGATGGCACAGTCCTCAGGACGGTGTGGAGGAAGGTGTCTAGGCATGATGTCTTCAAATACATCAGAAAAGTCCTGGTAAGCAGCAGGGACACATTTGACACCGATATATGATACAAGTTCATGACTAGAAACAACATCACATGGTTCCTTCTGTAGTTCTTTGAAAAAATGTTTAACACAATACTGAGAAGTAAACTGAACAGTGTTGGAACTACAGTTGTTAAATGGATTGTCTCTACGAAGCCAACGTATCCCCAATATTATGGGGAAATGGGCTGCTCAAATAAGGTCAAAAGATAGTTGTTCCTTGTGTTTGCAAATCCTGAAGGACAATGGAATTGTACTGCGTTTTATAGGTCCTGAACATAAAGGCCCTCCATCAACCCCTTCCACAGGTTACAACTCGGATTTGGTGATACAAGGTATATTCCGTTCATCGGTCAAAAAGGTGTCCATGAAATTACCTGCTGCGCCACAATCCAGTAAAGCCAAAACCGCAATCAGTAATCTGCCAGGAAGAAGTAAATGAACGCATAATACCATCAGTCTGGAATTTGATTCTGCTGAAGGTCCTACGGACATGACAGTGCGACTATGAACAATACCACGATTCCTTGTCCCTTCTAGGACCAAGGTCTGTCGCTTCCCTGACATGGGGGGGGGCTCTGGACAGACCCTCAAAAGATGATTTCTAGTTCCACAGCAAAGAAGGTCCCTGGTCTCTTTTCCTCTTCCTTTCTGTAGCAGAAACTGGTCCCCAAGCAGTTCCTATCTGCATGGGTTCTTCCATGGTATGGGTATCAACTGCTGATGTGTGGGGCAGGGTTCTGCTTCTGGACAAAAGCCCTCTTGATTGTCTTCTTTCTTCTTTTCTTTCAGTCATCCTAAACTCGATCTGCAATACCATCGATACTAAGTCAGAAAAGGTTGTCGGATGGGGAACTCTTGCCAACTCCTCATCGATGTCATCGTTGAGACCCTTTCAAAAGATGGTGTATTGGGCAGTCTAAGGCCAACCTACTTCAGCTACTACTATTTTGAAGAAGAGATGTAGGCTAATATATCAGAGGTGCCTTGTCGAATGTCCAAGAGCCTTTCATAGACTGGATGGACCATCTCCAAATACCTCCTTGAGAGCCTGTATGAAAGCTGCATAATTGGTCCGAAGCGGACTTGCAGAAGTCACAATAGGGGTGTCCCGAGCCAAACCTTGCCGGTATTGTTAGAGATCAGGAAGCCTGCCTTTGCTCTGTCAGAAGCATAGGCAGAAGTCCGGAAGGTACGATGCACAGTACAGTCATCTGTAAACTCCTTAACCAGTTGAGGGGAGCCATCAAATTTCCCTGTTATGAAACCCAAAGGCAGTAAATCCATGGTCTGGGATTTTCTGACATCCATCATCTGCCTTAAGGAGGCCTTCTCGGCCTTCAGATGTTGAACCTCTGTTGTTAAGCCTTACACAGCTTGTAGAAGCTCCTGAATCTGTTCAATTTCAGTGTTCTCATTGTGGCATTGCAAACTCTCAGATTCTACTGTATGGCGAGCGCTCTCACCTCAGAACGATCTAGATGTGAAGGTAGAATCTTCAGAAGTCCTCTTCTCTGACTTCTTCTTCTTATTTGTAAAAGAAAGGACGGTCCCTTCCTCTAGCCACAATTTCCACCTTGTTAAACCGGCAGGGCACGGGGACCACTGCGAGGTATGTCCTTACTGTGGGGGAAAAGCCATAGCAGAAAAAAGCCTAAGATCTTTTGGCTTGATAAGTATCCAAGTTTGTATATATTATGATTGCAGAGAGTGTTGATACGTTTGTCAATGCCTATAATATGGTTAGTATTGGTTATCAGAGGGAACTTCATAGAAGCAGTGGCGGGAGAATAGGTTAGTAAGGGCACAATGCGGAATTAACCCAGAAGGAGTAATGCAAGGTAAAAGGGAACCGGAATGGTAAGGAAGGGTGGTTTCACAGAGGAGGCGATATGGAAACAGGGAGCGGGAAAGGCAAAGGGAAACACACAGGAAGGAGTGCTGAGCGGAGAGAAGGAAAGTTCTCTGCAAGGGAAGTGGAAGCAAGCAAGGCAAACGACAGGAAAGTAGAGGTAACAGAACCTTACAGAAAACTAGTGTCTTACCCACAGGAGTTCCCAGAGTTGCAACGCCCTGAGCGCCGTGAGCTGGGGAGGTAAATGGATGGCAGGAGCCATATTGAAAGAGCACTAGACTGGCACTGTAACGTTGTGAACACCTGAATACCAGGAGAAGGGAGTCATTCTCATGGGGAAGGAACTTTCCATTGGATTATATTATTCTTTAGTTGCAGTGTAAGGGATAGAAATAGGTGGAATTTTGATTTTGACGGACATTCTGACAGATCTTTTAGTATTCGTTTGAGGCAGAGAAACCCCTCTTAGGACATAGGGATAGTGAAGGTTTATTCTACTATAAATACAAGTTCATAGCAACCAACATGCCACCCTTGTATCAGCTTCCTTCTTCGACACCCTTACAGTCCAGTCCCCAGAGGAGTAGTAAGTTGCAGATGAAGCAGACAGCACACTCTTGAACTGATTCTATAGTTTGGGAGTCGGGGGGGGGGGGGCACAATCAGGCTTTTGTCAGAACAATACAAGTGTAGTTGAGCAGTTGTATACACTGATGGTTTCTTAGTGTTTAGGAATGACCATATTATTAATTCTGGATCAATGGACCAGTTATTACTGCAAAAAAGCTCATGAGGATCATGCTTAGACAAAGAGAGTAGTAAGGGAGAATGTTTGGTGGCAAGCTATGAACTAACAAGTAGAACGCCTAATTTGGGATTGTCACATCTGCCAAAACAATTATAAAAAATGTAGGTCATCGACAGCCTCCCTCACACCAGTGCTGTCTCCAGATGGACCTTAGCAGAAAGGGGCCTTTGATGTGGCAGGACCATTCAAGAAATTGCACACAGACAAAAGATATCCAATTGTCCTAATTGGTTATTTCTCAAGGTGGCCGACGTACAGTTTGTCAATCAGATAAACACTGCCAACGTCTTAGCTTTTCTCAAGTATTCCGTAGAGAGGGCAGATCAGAAACATTTATTTCAGACAACTGGGTACAATTGACCTCGAGAGAGATGAGATTATTTCTTGAGGAATACAGCAGCATAGTGAGTAATCCAATTTTCTTCCTTCCACCCCACCTCAATTATGGTTTGCTGAGCACCACCAGCCAGCCCCGTTTCAGACTGAATTATGGGTGCACATCCTGAGGCTCTCGCTAAGGGAGCTGTCAACAGTGCTCTTTCAGAGCGCCTAGTTTGACCTACAATTAGGAACACTCCAGAGGGGGAAATATCTACAACCTGTTCAATCAGTCACTGTTTGTATTAGAGGCAGCTCCTCTGAGGGCCTGGCCTTGTGCATTGCACTGGGCACACGCTTGAGACAGTACCAGCTATTGGGGCTACTATAGTGACAGTACTGTGGGTCCTTCATGACCACCTTTTTGCCGGATGAAGGAACCCAGTAAGGGGAAGCCTACCAGGGACAAGCCAGCTCACATTTGTGTTGACAAGAACAGGGGTGACCATGCTGAATCTTCAGAGATTGAAACTAATGCTGGCACATCAGTGAGACCCAGGCCTTCACAAAGCCCTTGATCTCACCGGATGCTGCATCTGGCTCATCACTCTGGAGATCATGTCATCCTCTGCATCAAATAACAGAGGGATATTTGAACTAGCACAGATTTGGTGTTTGTTATATCAAATCTGCGCTATGACCTGCTACGTGACCTTTTCACTCCTGTACTGAGGACCCTTTTCCTCAGCTAAATGTGCCTATGCTTTTCCTATGTTTCAATTCAACAATATTATGCATAGACCATTGGAAACCCACCATGAGACGTTTCAATTTCCCTCCAATTCTGCCCTGAAAACCTGTAGGGCTGCTTCCTTCTCAGCCTGTCAGTGAGGCTAGGTCCTCCCGACGTCCTGAATTTAATGACCATATCAATGACCATATCAAGGTGCGTAACAACCTGGCACCCTCAACGATGGTCACCTCTTTTGCCATACTGACTACATGGCTGGCAACCCTGCCTACTGGACTACAGAGCGGTGTCCTTCTGAGCATCTGCCAACGACGGCACCACCGTTCATTTCTCCTCTACCATTATCAGCCTCCTGCACATATACCTTGGCCATTATCCTATCCTACTGGGCCATTCACTACTGTGGACAGTGGGTGAGAGTGACCCTGCGCAGACAGACTGACCCACACACCCAAGAAAATGAGGACCTCACTTCCATCCAAGTTTGCATGAATGCTTGGATGAAGTTATAGGGTTCGATTGCATACCATTCCTTGATGCACAGAGGGAGGGAGGGAAGTACTTGCACCCTTACTAAAGCACATGGTGCATTTATGCTCTGGGATTCACCTACTGAAAAATGACCTGCCCAGTGTGCAATTTATCACGGATAACCTACACACGGTTCACCCAGTACACTAAGAAGGTGACATGCAGCACAGGCTGGTACTATCTGAGATGTGCCTATATTCCAAACTACAGGCCCAATCTTCTGTTATTGCTGCAGCTATGTGTCAGGATAATAACGAGAGAGTATATTTGCATAGAAAAGACAGCTGAAGCTAGGCTTTCAAGACCATGCTTATAAATGGTGGCTCTAGAATGTGTGTTGGTGGTGAATGTGACCAATAACAGAGGCGGGCAGGCACAGGAGGTGTACTTTGCAAGTGCTGGCAATTTTCAGAACAGGAACAACACAATATTTATGAGGCACAAAGGGTGTAAAGCTAGTATGGCTCTAAACTGAACACATCTACTTCCTGGGCAAAGGTAAGGAGGATAGCTCTTAAGGGATCACTGCTGATTCACTCATTGCATGACAACAAGTTTCACTCATCAGGTCTTGAATACATACTTTTGTCTTTGCGATGATTTGTGTTTTTTCATGTGACTGTAGCAGTCCAGATTGTTTCCCAATTCATGAGATGTTTTTACCAGATCCAAATAAGGTCCTTCGGTCTCCTCAACCAGCCCTCTTTTTGTTTTCTGCAGGATGCTAAACGCCTCTGATCTGCATCCCTACTGGTTCTTTGCCAATGAAATCTAGTTAGCTGGTAAGAAAACACATGTTTTTTTTTTTGTTGTATGTGACATTGTACTAGTAAAAAGAAATATAGTGCATGTTATGTCGGAATCCAGCCTCTAAGCATGGGACGGATATTGAACCCGTGCAGCTCAGCATTGTCTTGTTTCCAAGATAAGAGTGTTACCCCTGAGCTATGCTCCTCAAAAGGGGGAGTGTCCTTATTCCAATGTTCTTTGTGTTCCCAGTCTTTAATATAACTCCTTGGAAAAATCCACATTTCAGTCTTCTTTTGTTTTTGTTCCCAACTTCTCCTTTCATGTAACAAATCCTCAATATATGCCACAGAGGTCTTTGGCGCTTATGTTCTTGGGTGATAGGTGGTTCAATCAGGTCAGAGTTGAGGATTCTTACTATCAGCAGAACTGTACCCAAGACACAGTACTGTTCAGTAAACCTTGCTCATCATCACCTGCTGCACTTGTGTTCTTGGCCCTCAGTAAGGATGACAATTTACTGGACAACTTAGCAGATAGAGGGTACCAGCACTGTAGCCTTCATCTGCGCCAGGCAAATTCTAATGCTCTTCTGCAGGTATGCCAATGAACGGTCTTGGAAAAGCTAGATATTTTTTTTAATTACCTTGACCGGGAAAAGCAGGCTCTTTTTTGCAATGATCTTATGGAATTGTCTTTCTACCACGTGGATACTACCTCACTTCTATGGTGGCTGACATGAGTTGAAATGCTTGGGCCAGGGTGCACACATTCACCACGAATGTCCAGCATAAAATTCTGGATCTCCCGTTTTATGTTGTCAAGCTTTTCCATGTCTCTATGGACAAGGGGCTAACAAGAAAAAGACTGCAAAATCCGTGGTCTTTCAAGAAACAGGCACGGAAACCCTTCTCTGCACCTACCGCCGAGCATCAACAGGGCAGGTCAAGGTTTTTGGAGGGCTTTGTGGCTTCTACAATAGGGCAAATCATTCCCAAAACGAAATAGCTGCTGGCAGCCTCTATGGGTTTCCTCCCCTTCCCTCCTGCAATAAATGCCAAAGGTAAATAACCTTTTTCTGCTGGGGGAGGGGGGGGCGGCAGCATTACAGTATTTCTGTAGCGCTTGGTGGCCATTTTGACAGACCCTTGATTCATTCAGTGCTAGCAAAGGCTGTCATTTACATGTACCCTTTTCTGACCTTTTACACTCCTCTTACCCAAGCTGGTTCACTGTCTCTCTTCAGATAAATTAAGGAACCTCTGGACATCAAGAAACCATGCCACTCCATCCACCCTTGGGCAAAGGCCCCTTCTCCAGGCTATATACACACTACCCAAGAAAGAACACGTTTTAGCTGCACCGTCTTCCCTAAGAAAGGTTTAAGGTTATTTGTATGGTGCATAGCCAGTCCTGACTCTGTCTTGGGGATTGGAACTGTGGTGTGGATCCGAAGAACATGTACCTTCACCTACCTTTTTGTCTGCTGCATCATTAGTTCTTGATATTCTCCCTAGGGAGTCTCAATACCAACACAGGTTCCTCCTCCTTAGGCTCAGTGCAGCACCCAGAGAGTTCACTAAGCTTGAGTCTTCACCAAGCTCATGGGTGCAGTTACATGTGACATTAGGATACATGGATGATTAGCTGGTCCAAGTTCCTTTTTCCCAGCGTACAAGTCTTCTCTGGGGTCCCTGCTAACCCTCTTCTTCACTCTTAGATTGTCGATCAGCACGAAGAAGTCCTTTACAAAGGCTGAACAACATTGGACCTGTGTAGGGCACCCAATTGGAAACTGTTTCCTACTATGTCAGGAACCGAGATAGATGGTTCTTCAATCTGGTGGTTTCAGCAGTTGCTGGAACTCATGGAATCCTGTGTTCTTATGCTTCTTGTTGCCAGACTCAAGTTGCAAAGGAGGCAACTCTATCTTCTTTCGATGTAGCAGTTTACACAGTCTCAGAACCAGGGTCGGACTGCAGCATATAATTGTCTCAGGCACCAGTGAAAATGTAGCCCACAGTTGCAAATGGCAATTCATTCCTTTTGTGACACACTGTTTGATTAGTACCCATGGGGGTGGGTTTGATACAATGTGATGCAAATCGTGCATTATATTTATTCAGTAACACTGTTCAAAACTATTAGCCGCATGGTAAAGTAACTTATCAAAATGGCCCACTTGAGCCCAAAAAATTGCCATCTTCGCACTGAAAAATTGGCCACACTCACATTTAGCATTTTTGGTTAGGGCATTGCTCTAGTGCCCTGATAGGCCAGCCCGTGCCTGCTCAGAACCAGCTGTTGCAGATCCCCCTCTCGATCCACGTCGATCTTATGTGGTATGGCCCGGACATCAACCTGCAATGGGGTGCATCATTTTGAGATCTGATCTTCTTCGAACAATATGGATACACTCCTCAATGTTAGGTTGTGCGGACACTCTAGGTGACTAATGAGCCTATGAGCCTAGAATGAAGTTTGAAGCATGTATGTTTCGTGGCATTGAAGACAATTCTTACAGGCCTCAAAGCCTTTCTCTTCATTATTCTAAGCAAGATCATTATGATTCTTGCAGAAAACAACTGTTTGGTTTTTCGTTGACAATTGGGGGGAACAAAGACCCTCCGCTGACAGTACAAATTTGTAAATGGGCCTCCTTATAGGGCAGGTTTCTACTGGGATCCCACTTGTCAGGAGAGAGCAACACCGAATCTGACTCAATCATTTGCCTTATTCATTCGAAACAAGAGGCAGAGCCACAGAGACAGAGCCACATCCTCAGATGGCCAAATCTCCCTTCCAGAGGTGGAGCATGCCACAGATAGACCATTTTGCCACAAACTTGAACGTCCACTATACACTTCTTGGATGGACAACAGACCGCTCTCTCAAGGCGAGGCCCCGGACATCTGTTGGGACAATTGAACGGGTGTTTTCACAGATTCCGATCATTCTGAAGCAACCTAGAGTGCAGGTTAAAGAGCAGCCTCTGCTCAATGATTACGCTATGGTCTGGTTTTTGGGCATCGTGAAACACTCCTTTCAGCCTCACTTACTTCTTTTATGCCGCCCGGACCTACTCAATCAGCAGAAGCCCCAACTTTTCCATCTCTTTCCTCTATGACTGGAGTTGGCAGCTCAGTGCCTGAACAACTCATTCCGGCTTCATGGAGCTTTCATTTTGACAATAATATCGCAGCAAAAGATTCCGATTCTGCAACTCCACTCTGGACAGTGGACGTTACCCACTAGGGTCTACTCTAGTGTCAGTACCGACTTTTACATGCTTTCTGGATAGCTCAGGTCTGCAGGTAGATACTTGGCTGTATACATTAACTTTGGTGGCAAGTCGTTCTCAGCTGATCCACACATGACATCTACAAGTCCTCTCATATCCTTTTCCACCAGTTACAGACCCGCACTGTGCCTTGACCTCGGTATGGTTCTTATAGCTTTCTGAAGTGATGGGGTTCTTCTTGGATGTACCATGCCAGAGTCCCAGGTAAGATGTCATTATCTTTATTCCATGTATGTTGATAAGTATAGGAAAACACTGGCCCATCCAATCCAGCCAGCCTTTTGCTCCAAATGCCACACTCCAAAATGACCGCACACATTCTGCTCTCATCGCCGTCCTTGACATGGTGCAACCACAAACCAAGTTACGACACTTTGGCTCATAAACATTTTAGTCAATAGCTACTGCTCCTTTGGAACTTGCATCCTTGAAAATAGCTTTCTTGTTGCAGTTACCTTTTCTAGGCATATTAGTAAACTTCAAGCCCTTTCCATTTCCAAGCTCCACACTATACTTTACAGTTCGAAAACGATTCTTTGCACTCACACATCTTGTTTGCTTAAGATTCATATGACTTTTCATAGCAATAAAGAGTCATGCCCACCAACCTTTTCAAACACTTTTACTGTGTGAGAAAGTATCCTACAGAACTTATATGTCCACCGGGACATGTTTACTTGGTCAGGAGTCAGGAACAAGGACTGTCCTTAGCAAGACTTTTCTACAGTTATGGAGGCACTATGATGGGCAAACAAGTGCCTAAGACCTTCATCTCCCTATGGATAGGTTCATGTATGTTAGCGGCTCAAAAGGTACAATATTTACCATCACCTTACGAAATGGACACTTGCGCAGTGTGGGTCAGGCCGCTTCAGTAGCTTTCAGAGACACATCTGTATTGAAGACCGTTGTAAACATGTTATTGGGTCTTCTTCCTCAGCATTCTGCTTTCACTAGTCTTTGCACTCCACTTCAAGAACAGACACACAATTTGGCTAGGTAGTCCTACAAAAACACCTTGTGGCGCAATGTAAGTTCAAATCCATCGATCCTTAATAGTTATTGCTGTGGAATCTCCCATAAATAGTAATGAAATGGGGTTCAATGTAGAAATACGAAAAAAAAGGTACCCATAATAGTCTTTTACCCCATTTCCTCCATCTCCTATTAAAGTCACGAGCCATTAGGTCTGTCATAGGTGGATGGTAAAGAATGGCGTGCCAAACCAGAGTGTGTTGGAATGTAGGACAGACACGCCAGGAATATAGGGGAAAGGGGATTAGCTACTAGGAGTTCAACGTGAGTAAATAGTACATTACAGACAACGCCGTAGAGCAGGACACACCACTGTAGATGGAATCCTAAAATAGGAAATTAGAGCTCCCTACTAGGACCACGGACCAGGGCACAGTACCCCACACAAAGCCTGCATCATTGGGCACAGTAATAGAGATGATAGCTTATGTTTGATGAGCAAAGTGGCATCACAAGTCTGGCGGTAATCCAGCGCAATTACCGCTAAGCGATAAGAGCAGTACTGCTGGGTCATGCTGTGGAATTAGCGCTGCATCACAACCTGTCGTGAACGCGTCCCAACCCCGCCAGTAATGCTAATAGCGCCTGCCGCTAACAGTGCTGAATTAAAGACTACCACTGAGAAAGCAGCACTAATAGCGCTACCACCGCCGATACCGGCACTATTAGCACCAGCGGAAATTGCGTCACTGCTGGAACGGGAAGCACTGCGGTGGCCATTTTGAAAAACACAATCCATTAAATATCTCCACTTCCTGCAGCCATTCAGTCCTGGCAAGCATCAGTAATGCCTCAGGAGAGGATAAGAGGCAAGGTGGCTGAAAATTGCCTTTGTAAACTAAAATACAGCAAAGGTGAGCTCATTACACTCACAGATGAGGTAATCTAACACTGTAATGAACTCTATGGCAGTTGCCAACGCAAGACCACTGGGTAGCGCAGTACAGCCATATGGACTACCATCTCCCAGAAGGTGACAGCAGTATCCAGCGTGCCCCGTGATGGAGAGCACTGCTGCAAATGGTGGAACGACCTGAGGGTGAGGGTGTGGGTACTGCTTTCCCAACTCTGGCAGGAGTCCCCGGCGACTGGAGGAGGCACCGTAGAGCCACTGGTCCTCACCGCCTGGGAGGGAAAATGTCACACAGTGCTGGAACTTGAAGTGATAGAGGGAGTTGGCAATGTGGAGGTGGGTGCCAGCAGCCAGGAGGTAGGATTTGAGTCAACCCTCCACCCCCAAATGCATGCACAAGTGGAATATCAGCATAATATGCCCAAGTGGACAGGGACACAAGTCAGCAGACACAGAAGCTGGGCACACCAACAGGGCAGAGTGACGGGGTGGCACATCAGCCACTCTTCACATCAGCCATGGGGCAGGTCACCAAGGGCACCCCTGAGCCACACAGCAGCGGGAAGGTTAGGCAAGTGAACCAAACTAATTCCATGGGTACCCGCCCCTACTGGTGCACCCTGTGCCAGAGTGATAGAGGTGCATGAGTGACCACAACACTGTGCAGCAGTCACACCAGCATGTTGCGGCCCCAGTCGTCCTGTCCTATGTTGGCATGGCAGATAAGACACAGGGAAATACACGTCCCACACACCGACATGTGCCCAGCCTACCAGTCACTGTGCACCACAGTACATCTCTGCTGGCTGCAGAAGACACAAGCCCCCCCGCCCCCCTTGTGAGCGCCAGCCGGGGAGGGGGTGTAGGGCAATGAAAGAACCCAAGCATGCATGCCAGACATGAGTTGCCCCAGAATGATATGATAGGATATGATAGTTCATTTATATAGCGCCTATACACAATGCTTCAAGGCACGGGAGGGAACAAGGGAAAATACAATGACATTCTTACAGGCCATGAACAGTAAGGATGTGAAATTAACTATCGTACTCGGCCTGATGTCATTTCACATAGTGCAAGAGCTAAGACATAGATAAGGAAGGGAGGGGGAGAGTGGGGAGGAAATGGAAACAGACAGGGGACTACCGTACTAGGCCTGACAACATTTCTGGTAGAGTTGGAGAAAACAAAAGGTGAGGGAGAGGGATGCAGAAAGGGTGGGGAGGAACAAAACAAGTGACTATCGTACTAGGCCTGACGACATTTCAGATAGTGCTGGAGGGGGGGCAATAAAACAATTAAGGGGGTGGGGAGGCGACATATGAGGTTGCTATCATACTAGGGCAAGGACACTTCTGAAGAGTAAATGCATAGAATAAAGTAAGGGGAGGAGGGGAGGAGAAAGGAAAAGGGAGAGGAGGAGAGAACAGAGAGTAAGCAGTCAAAAAGAGTGGAGAAGCAAGAGGAGAGAGTGAATACAATTGCAGAAGTCAGTAGTAACACATAATGTCGCAAGCCTGGATACAAGATGAAGATGGGAACAGCATGATTCAGGGCCACCATGAGAAAGGGGGACGTACCGTGAATCAATGAAGTCCATAAAAGTCAACTCCAGCATTGGCCATCCAGAATGTATCAGGACAGACTCCTGCAGAAGTAGGCTGGATGGGGTGAGGGGGAGCAGGGTAGAAGAATCAAGCAAAACAGGCAACACCTGTGTGCGAGAAGAGGGGGGCACAAGGGAACATCACTGGGGGACCAGAGGGGTGAGGATGGCCTGTGGGGACAGAGGGAGTAAACACATGTTGGTGCATGCTTACTTGCTGTCTGCGCAGGAGTTCGGGCCCTGGATCCTCCTGTAGGGAAAAAGAGCGGCAACCAGGAAGGCACCATGTGGGCGGGGCTTGCTAAGTCGGCAAAAAGAGCAGCAACCAGGAAGGCACCAGGTCGGCGGGGCTTAGGCCACGTGGCCAAGGTCCACTTGCACCTGCTCCCGATCTGCAAAGGAAAAGAGGCTGAGGGGCTCCTTAAGTAGGGAAAAAGAGTGGCAACCAGGAAGACACCAGGTGGGCAGAAATTGCTAAGTGGGGACAAAGAGCAGCAACCAGCAAGGCACCAGGTGGGTGGGGCTTAGGCCAGGTGACCAAGATCCACTTGCACCTGCTCCCCATCTGCAAAGGAAAAGAGGCTGGAGGGCTTCTTAAGTAGGGAAAAAGTGCAGCAACCAGGAAGGCTCCAGGTGGGCGGGACTTGCTAAGTGGGCAAAACCAGCAGCAACCAGGAAGGCACCAGGTGGGCGGGGCTTAGGCCAGGTGACCAAGATCCACTTGCACCTGCTCCCCATATGCAAAGGAAAAGAGGCTGGAGGGCTCCTTAAGTAGAGAAGAAGAGCGCCAACCAGGAAGGCACCAGGTGGGCGAAGCTTGCTAAGTGGGGAAAAAGAGCGGCAACCAGGAAGGCACCGGGGGGTGAGGTTGGGCCAGGTGGCCAAGATCCACTTGCACCTGCTCCCCAACTGCAAAGGAAAAGAGGCTGGAGAGCTCCTTAAGTAGGGAAAAAGAGCAGCAACCAGGAAGGCACCAGGAGGGCGGGGCTTAGGCCAGGTGACCAAGATCCACTTGCACCTGCTCCCCATCTGCAAAGGAAAAGAGGCTGGATGGCTCCTTAAGTAGGGAAAAAGAGCGGCAACCCGGAAGGCACCAGGTGGCCGGGACTTGCTAAGTGTAACGCTCACCTGATTCCCACGGAGGCGCGGGTCTTGGCAGGAAGCTGTCTGTGACTCGAAAAGTGATGTGCAGGACTCGCTTGGCTTCTGGGGTCGAACCTCTTCGCACTGTGTGTCCGACTCGAAGAGTGAGGTTTCTGCAGGTGAAAGAATATGGGGATTAATGGTCTGGATTGTTGAATGTCCCTCTCTCTCTCTCTCTTCCCAGCGTTTTCATAGAGCCCCCATGTCAATGTGCTCACCTTATATAGGTGAATGCTGAGCTCTCCATCTGCGTCTGGTGCAGGGTGCCGTTGCCAGTTCCTTCACTGGTGAAACATAGGCCTCTTGAATTCAGAGGATGGTTACCGTCGTTATCTGCACGAGCGGTGAGTTTCTGGACACCTTTTGTCTTTACAGTCTTTAAATGCGTGGCTCTTTAATATTGAAGACTCTGTATAATGCTTTCCCCCTTATGTATTGCAGGGCTCTTGAGATGGAAGATGAAGTGAAGCACCTGTAAGTTCGTGAGTATGGCAAGCGCTCTAACTGTCTCTTTCCATGCAGCTTAGTTTGTGTTAAAGAGACGCCGGAGTATTCGCAGGCGTTTTATTGCGAAGAACGTGATGGACGTAAGTAAATACCTGCTTAATGTCTTTTCTTTTGTCTTGCAGATGTTGGTTTGCAGGGCCGGAGTCCGCGGAATGCCAGTAAGTTCTTAATGAGACTTTATCTTCACAGGCGGCGATGCGGCACGAAGAAATCCGGAATTTGCGGCGTGCCGGTAAGTATGGTAATGCTTTTGTCTTTGCAGGTGGAGATGCGGCGTGAAGAAACGGCCGCAGCCGATGGATCAGGTAAGTAAGCGCTGCGTGTAAAGTTCGCCTTGCTAACCTGTTGTTTTTTCTGTTCTTTGCAGGTGCTGATGCTGTCTGGATACAGAGATGGTAAGTTTAATTGTTGCAGGTTCAGGATCGGAAGAAGAAAGGCCGGAGCAGACTCGGAGAGCGTTCTGCTGCAGATGCAGAATAACGCGAAGCACGCTTCATCTATCGGGTGTGGTTTAAATAGCCTTGGAGTGATGAGGCGTCTTCTTCCACGGCCCCGCCTAGGTAAGAAAAGAGTTCCAGTTTCCAGAAGAGTTCCAGTGCTGTATCCAGGGAGTGGAGCAGCCCCACCCAGGTAAGAAAGTAGTTCCTGTTCCCGGATGGCTTCTAAGTTGCTGGTAAGTAAGCAGCATGGTCTGCTGCAGGTAAGTCCACCCAAGCACCCTCACACCTATTATGAGCCCGGCGCTTCCAGTGCCGGGACCGATGGTTTTGATGAGCCTGGTGCCACCGGCGCCAGGACAAGGTCCAAAAGGTCCCAGTGGGGACCGGCTGGTGCCTGGGATTAGGGTTAGGGGTCTGCTTCCAGGGACGTTGGGCTGGTCCTGACTCCTTGGAAGCAGTGATCATGACACTAAGCGGGGAAAAAGAGCAGCAACCAAGAAGGCACAAGGTGGGCCGGGCTTGGGCCAGGTGACCAAGATCCACTTGCACCTGCTCCCCATCTGCAAAGGAAAAGAGGCTGGAGGGCTCCTTAAGTAGGGAAAAAGAGCAGTAACTAGGAAAGAACAGGGAGGATGGGGGGGCTTGCTAAGTGGGGAAACAGAGTGGCAACCAGGAAGGCACCAGGTGGGCGGGGTTTAGGCCAGGTGACCAAGATCCACCTGCATGGACACCCTGGTCTACCCAAACACAGGCCATAGACCAACAGGCCATGGGTCACACACCCATGGATGCAAGCAACCCCATGACGCTGGGCCCACATGCATCCTCCCATAACCAACCATGCCCATTTGCCAATATGTGTGGGGTCACACTCTGTACAATAAAAATTGTGCCTTGCATTCCAACACACGTTGGTAAACCATACCTGACAACATTTCCTATGTCCCCTACAGGCACTCATGCATCGCCAGAGGCATTAGAGGAGGAGGAGGATGATGCCGCGCCATCAGGGAGTGCTGCTTCCAGGCCCTCAAGGTTTGCCACCACTGCCACGCAAAAGCCCACACAGGCCACTCCAAGGCAGATGTCCCGGTGTGTAACACCACACCAGAGCAGGGCCAAAGCATCACCCACACCACAGGCCACCAGGAGTAGTGCAGGGCACTCTACACCCACTCCCGCAGCTGGAGGCCCTGACACTGAAGCCACACCAGCTGCCAGGGTAACTGAGGAGCTACAGGGAGACACCATCCCAGTGCCTTTACCTGCCAAAGGGTCACATTCCCCAGAGAGCCTTCTACACTGCCAGCGCCAGTACTATCCAGAGAGCCCTCCATGCCGCCAGTGCCAGCTCTCCCCATAGACCTCTCTACGCTGCCAACGCGCACGTACCCCAGAGATGGACGTGGATACTTCCACATATGGCTTCCCTGCATTCAGCCCTGGGCCAGTGTATAGTCCCTCAACACCACAGCGCACTTCAACACACAGCATGATCAAGGTAATGGAGCACAGATAGCGGGAGAGGGACGGGATTGGCCGCTGAGGATCGGGGCATGCTTTGCTAGTGCTCTCCTCTTCCTTCTCCTCCTGACCACCTCACATCTCCTGTACTTCCTGTGCCCTGGCCTGGTTGTCCAGCCTCTCCACTTCCAAGCGCAGCATGAGCAGCTGCCTGTCCCATCTGACAGTGGCTAGTGACAGCATGGTGTTGGAAACAGTGTTTGGGGTAGGGATGGGCCTTATGTAGTTCTCTGAGGTTGATTGGGATCACCTGTGGCTTCATTTGAGGCACCTGTGTTCATTTACCTCCAGCTGAACTCTGGAGGTAACTGTACCGTATTTGTTGCGGTATTAGCGCTGGTTTTCAGAATGAATACCGCTGTACATGTACTTGTGATGTGTCTGTGTTTGTACCTGTAATAGCAGCGGCTGTAATTGCGGCGGCTGTAATTACGCTGGCTGTAACAGCGCCGGCTGATTTTACATTCAGCGTTATTTGTGCTGGCTCTTGATCCGGCGCAGCAGTGTTGGCGGCGTTAATCCCATTACTGCCACTTTTAAGGGTTACCGCCGGGCTTGTAATGTGGCCCAATAACTCTTCTTGTGCTTTTGAGACTGAGAAGCCATCACCACCACAAGCCAATTACCAGCACAGTGAAGATGGAGCTTAATACCAAGTTTAGATTGGTGTAGAGATTCGGAATTAACACTGTCCAAATCCAAATATTAAAAATAGGATTTTGACAGAGTTAACTGTAGTGTTTTGCCCAAGAGTATGTTTTTTATTTTTTTTGCAAACTCAAGACTGCCCGATTGGAATCTTGGCCTCTGACACTCAATGAACTGGGCTGTGTTATTTGACTTCATACTCAAGCAATGGGACACCCCTTAGCTGAAAGACCTATGCTGAGACTCTGGAAGCAAACATGGCAAAGATGGGGTTTATTAAATTGACAATAGTGGTACTTCAACTCAACAAATCCCTCTGCCTGTGTCTCCCTCACCAGTGAATTTAGCCTTAGAAGCTTCCCTAGACAAACAATGCACAAGCCTGTGACCTGCTGAATTCCATTGGCACACCATTGTCTGTGTTTATCACATCCCTGCTCTAGCTTCCTCGAGTTCTGCACTGGCTGGTCTGTGGCTGCATACTGCATTTAGTGATGTTCTTCACTGCCCCCTAAGAGTGCACTTTGCATCCGTTTGAGCTCTCAGCTGCTCCACTCCAACTGACTGCTCCTTGCATACGCAATGGATGAGCACACTTGACTCTCCTAGACGGCTTTTATATTTAAGTGCTGTGGAAAGACGTAGAGTGATGCTTGGCAACCACATCCTGCTACAGTGGAATCAGCCAAACAGCTGATAACTGTCTGAGGGCTCACCTCCATGTGTGCTGGCATTATGTTAATTTATGAGCTGCAGATATGTGTGACTCTGTATAGTGTTACTGTTGCTGGTGACCCAAGCATTTTTTTAACATTCTTAAAGGATCTGATGTAATCATGTAACCACTTGATCTCAAGTTCCATTAGTTAGACTGTTCTGCAGCACAGTATGCAAAATCAATGCCGTGTCAGCTGTTGAATTTTTTACTTGAAAGGGCGTCAAGAGTTGCCACGAATGTGCACGAACAACGGAGCATAATGAAGGAGACTTAACTAACCAAGTGGCGTTGGGAGATTCTACCCACCAATTATTTTTTTTAGATAATGGGTGTACATAGTGCATTTTACAACACACTTTCTTTGAAAATTGTGTAAAACGTCACACAGTTTACAATCAGTTTTGTGTCATAACACATTAAAAAATCCAAATGATGCCAGATCATCAGCAGTGCACACAAGTTTTTTCAGTAGGTTTTCATGATTCCTTTGTCCACAACATATGCCAGTATTCTGCCAGTGTAAAACATGTTTTCATGCTGGCTGCACCAGTGTATGCACCAGTGTATGCCAGTATTATCATGTAAGACCACTCACCATCTTAGATTTTTCCCATAATGTCAATAAAAATGCCATGACACAGTAAGAAAACATATCTTTGTGTATGTCTGTTCCCTCATGTAAGTGCTGGCTTTGCCCATAATGCCACAGTATGAAAACATATCCATGCTGACTGTAGCTCTGTAGGCCAGTAGCCCTACACAATAACACTTATCATGGTGCCTTTTCCTGCAATGTAAAATGCCATGCTAAAGTAAGAAAACACCTGTCTACTTCATGCATCAATGTAGGCTAATATCCCGTCGTAAGAACACTCCTTATGTTGGTTTTTCCAATAGTGTTAGCAAAAATTCCATAACAGTAAGAAAACATGTATATTCTGGCTGCATCAAAGTAGGTCAGTACCCCATGTAAGAACGCCCATATTGTTGGCTTTGTCCATAATGCCAATACACATTCCATACCACAGTGAGAAAACATGCCTGTAAAGGCTGTGCCAATATAGGCCTGTATCACCACATATGTTGGCTTTTACCATAATGACAGTGAAAATGTTATGCCCATTATTATAAAAAATCTCCATACGATTTGCACCACACCAATGTAGGCCAGCATCCCCACATAAGAATATTCATTGTTGGCTGTGCCCATAATGACAATAACAGAGGGGAACTTTCTCAAATCAAATCCTTATTCTCAGACACCAGTATTACAATCAGACCTGCCGATAAGGGTGGAGCAATAGTCATTATGAATTCGGCAAGACTATAATGAGGAATGCATGAGACAATTATCGGATTCAAATACCTATGCAAAACTTAAGAGTGATCCGACCATGGAAATCAAACAAGATTTAGAAGTTGTTTTGACTATGGCAGAAGAAAAAGAATGGATCAACCATAAAACCAAATCCTTTCTGTTAACCACCCATCCAAAAATGCCACATTTTTATGTTCTCCCCAAAATTCATAAAAGGCTGAATGAACCACCCGGTAGACCAATTGTAGCTGCAATTGGGAGCATTTTACAACCTTTAGAAATCTATTTGGATTTATTTTTACAGCCTATTATACAATAAACTGCAACATATGTCAAAGATACTACACACTTACAGATATTAAGCCAAATTCAATGGACACCATCTGACATCCTCTTTGCCATAGATGTCAATAGCCTATATACGAGCATCCCCCACGACCAGGGACAAGAGGCTGTAGAATTGCTACTTCTAAACGAAGATTTCATAGGAGCATCGAAATAATTTCTTATGGTATTGTTGAATTTCATTGCACTGAACTTTTTTTTTAATATAACAAGTCCTACTGTTTACAAACTTCAGGAACAGCGATGGGCGCTATATGGCCCCGGCATATGCTCACAGTTTTATGTACCGGTTTGAAACTATGCATGTTTTAGATCAGCCTGGCTGGAAGAAACACATTAAAAGTTGGCACAGATACATAGACGACATCTTTGGAGTATGGTGTGGCAGTAGAGAAGAACTTCTTGAATTCTTGGCATAACTGAAAGATATAGACAGTATAATTCAATTCACAATGGACATAGGGAATCCTAACATACACTACCTGGATGTACAAACAAAACAAATTGGTTCTAATATCACCACAACACTTTGCTGTAAACCAACGGACCGAAACAATTTACTACACAGGATGAGTTTTCACCTTCCGAACATCCTAAAGAACCTACTGTATGGGCAAATGCTCAGAGTTAAAAGAATAGTTGGTGATCATGACAAATGTAATGACCAGTTGAATATCTTACAAGACAAACTTGGGGATCAGGGTTATCCTGAAAACGATCTTCAAAGAGCATTGTTGAAAATGCAAGCTACAGATCGTGCAGATCTGTTGGAGAAAAAGGTTGAATGAGACAGTCCGGATTTAGTGATTGTGTCTAAATATTCAACTCAAAGAAGACAGATAAAGCAAAGTATAATGAAACATTGGACCATTCTGGCCAGTGATGACAGAACCAAACAACTCTTTTCTACACCTCCTGTATTTGCTTACTAAAAAAGCAATAACCTTAGGAACCTGCTAGTGGACACTCAAGGCAAAGTCAAGAAACATCCAGGCAAACACACAGGAACTTATCCATGTTTAACTTGTCGTAGTTGCAACAATGTTATCAAGGGATCAATAGTGTCACACCCGAGAACAGGTGAATTGATCAAATTAAAACATCATGCAACATGTGCGACGCAGAACATCATATATGGTATTAAGTGTCCCTGTGGGACATTTTATGTTGGGGAGACGGCATGGAAGATGAGGTTAAGACTGAATGAACACAAATCATGCATTAGTAACAATAATCGAGCCTCGGCTATAACCAGGCATTATGTTGATAAAGGACATACGGTTTCTCAGTTAAGATTTCATATCTTAGAGATTGTTGATACCAAAGACCATCACGTAAATGCCAAGCTAAATGAGCCCAACGAGAGGCCTTTTGGATAGAAAGACTAAATGTTCTCTCTCCGGGGGGCATTAACAAAGAATGGAACCTAAACTGTTTCCTTAGATCCACATTTATTTTGATTTGAGCCACAAACCCTTTTGGAAACTCAGTTTGAAGAAGCTTTATAAGTGATAAGATTCATACTTGGTTAATCATCTTATAGTATTAACACCGGATATGACGCAGAACTAATATCTGATTAACATTATGAATCTATATAATCATGGAATGTGTTGTACAGTATATGTCTGACATCATAGAAAATCATGTTTGCAACATTCTCATTGTGGTTCAATGGAGATTGCACTACCTTTCCCATAACGCATCATGTCTCGAGACTGTTTTATTATCCAGCTCTTAGACAGCTGTATATCTAGTTCTGTATTTGAAATTGCAGTATGGAAAATATCAGCCTTTAGATAACTTAATTCAGCAGAGGGGATAAACACATATAGATTATATTCTGGATGTCAATAGACTTACTGTTAGCATGATTGGCATTATAAATGTACATATTCATAGAGTAGCATATGTCTGACATCACAGAAGATAATGCGTTGAACATCCTCATTATGATCCTATGGAGATTGTACTACATTTCCCAGAATGCACTATGTTTCAGAACTGCTTTTGATCTAGCTCCTAGACAGTTGTATATTGATCTTTGTGTCCGAATTTGCAGTACGGTAAAGTATCATTTTTCAATCTATATAATTCAACTCAGCAGAGGTGATGAACCCATCTAGCTCACATTCTGGGTGTGATACACATACTTTTCTTTATTTAAATGAAGTAAAGTAATTGTTTTACCTGGAAATCCGTATTGGAGTGGGAGGCAGTGGACGGTCTAGAAGTGAGCAGTAACTTCTGCAGGCGTTTACTATGCCGATTTAATTTTTTTGCGACAAAAAATAACAGGAGAAAGCACATTGCACACTGAGTCCCGAGGCCAAGATCAAAGCCTGCTGGTGCAAGCACACAAAGCTGTATGAGGAGGGTGAGCGAGCTGGTCTGGCCAGGCCCATCATGTGAGACTCTGCAGTTCAGCTTCAGTCTGCCTGCAGAAAAGAGTACCAGTGCCGGAAAAAAGAGTGCCAGTGTTCCTAAGGTTATTGCTTTTTTAGTAAGCAAATACAGGAGGTGTAGAAAAGAGTTGTTTGGTTCTGTCATCACTGGTCAGATGAAAACTCACCCTGTTTCGGTCCGTTGGTTTAGAGCAAAGTGTTGTGGTGATATTAGAACCAATATTTTTTGTTTGTACATCCAGGTAGTGTATGTTAGGATTCCCTATGTCCATTGTGAATTTAATTCTACTGTCTATATTGTTCAGTTATGCCAAGAATTCAAGAAGTTCTTATCTACTGCCACACCATACCCCAAAGATGTCGTCTATGTATCTGTGCCAACTTTTAATGTGTTTCTTCCAGCCAGGCTGATCTAAAACATGCTTAGTTTCAAACCGGTACATAAAACTGTGAGCATATGCCGGGGCCATATGGCGCCCATTCGCCCCGCCCCCCAGATGTCAGAAATGCATTGCCTGGCATCTGCACAATTTAAGAGAACGACTACAAAATAAAGAATTTGATTGAATAATTAAGCACAATTGATGTGGAGAAATATAAATCAGCGTAAATTGTCAAGGTATGAGAAGTCAGAAATTATATTGTTTTGGCACTTGGGAGTGCAGCCACACTGCTGGCTCATTAGCCAAGGTCTTTTTGGTTAATAACATTCTGTGCCCACTGACAGTTTCTCCATACTGACTTCACAAATATAGTCCACTATCCCCATGTAAGAACAATCACCAATTTAGCTTTGCCCACAAATCAAAGTAAAAATGCTGTGCCACTATAAGAAACATGTCTGTACTGGATGCACCAATATAAGCCAGTGTCCCCACGTTGGAACACCCAACACATTGGCTTTTCCCATAAGGCTTTCAGTTTTGGACCTAGTGGCCACTCTAGCCTCCTTTAAATGAGTCTCTCCTCCATGTCAGGAATGTACACACACGTATATACATTAAGACGTGCACATATACACTACAGCGTACACAGTCAAGCTCATTTCCCCAATCACACAGGCACCCATGCACTACGACATAACACTGCACTCCCATGCGCATATATGCCCATTCTGTAAATTCTAAAGCATACCCTGAATTCAGAAATGGGGGGTACTTAAAAAAGTGCAGGATAGAAGCCACATTCCCCCACACAATTGACAACATGACTCTCACCCAGAAAGAGAGAAACAGAGAAGAGACATAGAGAGAGCAAGACAGAGAACGCTAGATTGGCATTAGCCAACACCGGCACTCTTTTTTTCTGGCACTGCCACTCTTTTCTGCAGGTAGACTGCAGCTGATCTGCAGAGTCTCACATGATGGGCCTGGCCAGACCAGCTCGCTCACCCGCCTCATACAGCTTTGTGTGCTTGCACCAGCAGGCTTTGACCTTAGCCTCAGGACTCAGTGTGCAATGTGCTTTCTCCTGTTATTATTTGTTGCAAAAAAATTAAATCGGCATAGTAAACGCCTGCAGAAGTTACTGCTCACTTCGAGACCGTCCACTGCCTCCCTCCCTAATACGGATCTCCAGGTAAAACAATTACTTTGCTTCATGTTTTCAGAAATTAAAAAGGAATTAAAAAAAACGCTAGTAAAAACGACAGCAATACGTTTCTAGACTGGCACATTTACAAGACTGTTCACCTGCATGTTAAAAAAAAATTGGGCGACTGATTTGAATTTTGCAGCCCGATTCCTGCATTACCGTGGATACGAGTTTTCACTACCTAACTTACATGCATTCCAAGATAATTGCATTGAGCAGCAAATTAAAAAGAAAAGCTCTCTGTCACTTCTCTATGTGCTTTATTTTCTTTTTCGTACACAACACTGAAAACGCATGAATAAACATATCACAGAAATAACTGGACATTTATTTTGGAAAGGCTGAGGGCAGTGTATTTCAGAGTGGTCCTGTTGTATTAGTACCAAAGATAAGACATTTTATCAATTTCACGGATAATGCATTTCTGTGTTGAGGTACATTCATGACGTCATTTCGGGGTCTCTGCGGGTAGCACCTGCAACCCCTGGGCATTGCTTTGCTAACCCTGGCATATGCATATCATCTGCATCAAGTATGAATGTTTTCCAATACTTTCCCTTGTGCCTTATATTTGGAAAGCAAAAGCTTTCAAACGCAGCAAAGGTATCTGGGATGAAGCCCAGCAAGTGTAAAACAGAGCCACAAAGCCTTTCAGAGATAAGGTTGCTTGGCAAACAGACAGCAGAAGGATAACTTGTATCTATTTCTCCAAGGTCCCTGCTACTGAGCATAGTGTTGATAGTGGTCTCCCTCTCACTGTGCTTAGAGAGGCATCAGCTTCACCTCACTGATGATCCCCAACAAGGGTGAAACACGTGTATGGGGTTGCTGGTGGTACTCTCGTTCAGGTTGGAATTGCCATTGCATTTCGGTGCTGGACTGCCCCAGGGCAGGACAAAGACTGATATGCAAATGGATATTTCCCATCTGTGAAAGGCACAGTGAGTAAAAGCAGTGGCTGCGAACTCTCAAGTGGTTAACAACCACTGAACAGGTTATCAGGCCTTGTTCTGTCGAGAGAGGGGCGCCCGCTACCTTTGTAAACTAAATTTCAAGGAACCTGGGATTGGTAACCCTAGGTCTCCTGGGGGCAACCAGACGTGGTCTCCCTCTCACTGTGCTTAGAGAGGCATCAACTTCACCTCACTGATGATCCCCAACAAGGGTGAAACACGTGTATGGGGTTGCTGGTGGTACTCTCGTTCAGGTTGGAATTGCCATTGCATTTCGGTGCTGGACTGCCCCTGGGCAGGACAAAGACTGATATGCAAATGGATATTTCCCATCTGTGAAAGGCACAGTGAGTAAAAGCAGTGGCTGCGAACTCTCAAGTGGTTAACAACCACTGAACAGGTTATCAGGCCTTGTTCTGTCGAGAGAGGGCGCCCGCTACCTTTGTAAACTAAATTTCAAGGAACCTGGGATTGGTAACCCTAGGTCTCCTGGGGGCAACCAGACGTGGTCTCCCTCTCACTGTGCTTAGAGAGGCATCAGCTTCACCTCACTGATGATCCCAACAAGGGTGAAACACGTGTATGGGGTTGCTGGTGGTACTCTCGTTCAGGTTGGAATTGCCATTGCATTTCGGTGCTGGACTGCCCTGGGCAGGACAAAGACTGATATGCAAATGGATATTTCCCATCTGTGAAAGGCACAGTGAGTAAAAGCAGTGGCTGCGAACTCTCAAGTGGTTAACAACCACTGAACAGGTTATCAGGCCTTGTTCTGTCGAGAGAGGGCGCCCGCTACCTTTGTAAACTAAATTTCAAGGAACCTGGGATTGGTAACCCTAGGTCTCCTGGGGGCAACCAGACGTGGTCTCCCTCTCACTGTGCTTAGAGAGGCATCAGCTTCACCTCACTGATGATCCCAACAAGGGTGAAACACGTGTATGGGGTTGCTGGTGGTACTCTCGTTCAGGTTGGAATTGCCATTGCATTTCGGTGCTGGACTGCCCCTGGGCAGGACAAAGACTGATATGCAAATGGATATTTCCCATCTGTGAAAGGCACAGTGAGTAAAAGCAGTGGCTGCGAACTCTCAAGTGGTTAACAACCACTGAACAGGTTATCAGGCCTTGTTCTGTCGAGAGAGGGGCGCCCGCTACCTTTGTAAACTAGCTTTCCAAGTTAGTCTTGCATTTCTGTGACTGGTGAATTCTCCAGCAGCACGTGCTGTAGACGAGGCTGAGCTGCTTTTCCTGGACTAGGCCTGACCCTGAAGGCCAGTGTCCAGAAGGAGGGGTGGACTCTTAAGGTAGCTGTGTGTGCCTGATAGTCATGGCTTGTAAAGTGAGTGTTTTTTCCCTTGTATTTGTGGCTCTTACATTCCTACGTTTATAATCTGTAGCGGGTTAAGAGGAGTAACGGCACTAGCAACTGAATGGTCATAATTTACACAGCACTCTAGCAGATGTGTGTACTGGACAACGGAAATGCAGTGAAACAGAAATAAATAGCCATTTCTTAATTATATCTTTTCTGGCTTTTCCACTCCTGGAAGACAGCTTGCTAATCCTTTGTTGCACAGACCGCTCCACTGTCCCGGCTCCCAGCCCCCTCATTTAAAGAAGCCCTGAATAGCTCCATGCAGGCCCTCTGCCTACGACATTAACTAAGTGCCACTTTAAATCGTATTGGTGTTTCAAAAACCTCACCCCTTTCAGACACGACTCGCAGTCCCTGTTGTCTCAGGGGCCAGAGTCCACAGCCGCAGATTCTCATGACACTGTAAAATCTGCTGCCATTTCAGGCCCTTGCCAGCTTACATCTTTGATGGGGCTGACAAGGCTTCCTGTGCTGCATGGGGTGGGCGAGTATGAAGGGCAGGCGCTCCCCACTTGGCTGTGCGCCCCGGCTCCAGTGAATGCATTCACTATCTTTGAACGGATCAAGTGGTTCATTGTGTATAGTTTCTAGGCCCTCTCAATTTGGAGCGATAAGGGCCATATCAAATGTTTGCATTGTGTACCGTTTTGAGGCGCTCTCAATTTGGGCGGTAAGACAATCGAGGCCAAAGGAGATAACATTAGTAAGCTGCATGGGCGAGTTAGAGAGCTGTGATCTCTGTTGCAGGTCACAAATTTGATACCAGCAAGTCATACTGAATCTATTGGTTGTCTCCATGACCATCAGTCTTGCTTCAGAGCTGCCAGAAGCACGGAAACTGCTCTCCTGAACATCCGTGAAGACCTGCTCTCCAACCTTGACTCCAACAACCCCTGCATCCTTATCTTACTTGATCTCTCTTCTGCCTTTGACTAGGTCAACCATGCCATCCTGCTCAACCGTCTCCGTGATAACCTGGGTATCACCGATCAGGCCCTGGTTTGGCTGACTTCTTTCTTCTCAGATCGACCCTCCCAGGTCAACTTGGGTCCTTCCTCTCCTCTATCTCTATCTCTACCTATGGTGTTCTCTAGGGGTCTAACCTCTCTCCCTGGCTGTTCAACCAATACCTTGCACTTCTTGCCCACCGCATTTCCGCTATCTGCCCCAACTTTCATTGCTATGCGGATGACACTCAACTCATTTTCACTTCTACCACAGCTTCTCCTTCTCTCATCTCTGACTGTCTGTCTGCCATCCAGGAGTGGTGTGCCGCCAATGATCTCTGCCTTAATGCCAGTAAGACAGAGATTTCCTCATCGGCACACCTGCTCCCACCTTTCCAGTCACTCTCTGGCCAGCCTCTCTTGGCCCTCTTCCTGCTCCCACCTGTGAGGCTAAAAACCTCGGGTCATCTTCGACTCCACACTATCCTTCTCTCCTCACATCTCTGACGTCTCTAAAAAGTCTCACTACCAGCTGCACCTCCTCAGAGGTATTCTTCCTTTCCTCTCCTTCCCCCAGAAGCTCACTGTCTCCAGATCTCTGGTGCTCTCTAGGCTGGACTACTGCAACAGCCTCTTTCTAAATCTGCCTGCCTCTACTCTCCACCCTCTGCAACTCGTTCAAAACAGGACTGCGAGATTTGTCCTTGGCCTCAAACCCAGGGATCGCATCTCTCCAGGACTGAAATATCCGCACTGGCTCCCAGTAGTGGCAGGGATTACGTTCAAAGCCTTCTGCATTGTCAACAAGGCCTTCTGGGGCCTGGGACCTCAAAACCTTCAACTCGCTCTTCCTAAATATCTTCCTTCTCGAGCTCTTCACTCAAGAGGCTCCAACTCCCTCAGGGTCAGTCGCTTCTCCAAGCAATGAGTTGGTGGTAGATCTCTCTCTTCTGATGGGGCCTCCCTTTGGAACAGCCTCCCTGCTTCTCTGAAACTTGAGGAGAACCATCTCTAGTTCCGAAAGCACATCAAGACTATCCTCTTTGCTTCTGCTTTCTCTTCCTCCTCTCCCCTACTGATCTCCTGGCTGAAACTGACACCGCACTGGTTACCTGGCTACCCTCTGATCTCGGGCCCAGATCCCCTCCTCGCCAAGTGCACACCTGCACTGCCCCCCTGGAAACCGTTGTATTCAGGGACTGTGCTGTATCCTTCCAGCCCCCTACCAGCCCTTGACAACTGATGTTGCACTTTCCCTTGCACTTGCCACCAGCTGGCCGCACTTTTATTAATTGTCTTATTCATTACCGTTTATCCTATACACTGCACTGCCCCCTTCTGATTCCCCCTGCACTTTTCCCCCTACCCCCACCACTGCATTTGCGCGATCTCATTGTCACCTGGCCTAGTAAGATCATTGTCTCTGTCTTCCCTCTGTTCCCCCTCCCTTGCCTTTTTGCGCCTTGACTTGTGTATAGGCGCATTATAAATGCCATATCATATCATCATATCATATCATACTCATTATTTCATCCTTATTACATGAGGGATGTCAACTTTTGATAAGGGTATCGGGGGTCATCTACAGGTTACCCGCTCAATAGCCCCGCTATGCTGTGCCCACTCCTTATCTTAACATAATAGACATTATGCATAGCATCACACATCTCCTATGAGAGTGAACTATCTCTTTCATACCTAATGCATGAGTCATGTCACTTATGGTTTACTCCAAGTCCCAATGACAGTGTATATAAAGTGAAGCAACAAAGGGTTGCTCATTTCCATCCCTCCTAATGCTAACAACATACAACTATTTTTAAACCAAGTCAAGACCCTAGGAGTCTATCGAGATTCTATCTAGAGTCTATTCTAACATTCAGTAAACACATTAACTCACTAGTCTCGTCTACAGCGGACACAGCAACACTAATCTCCATCAGTCAACAGTTTCTAACTACACAGAACTGCATCCCCCTTGCAAGAGTGATCATTATGTCTACGTTAGACTACTGCAACATACTCCTACTAGGTACCACCAGGGAAAATGTTGCCAAATTGCAAATATTGCAAAATAAAGCTCTTAGAGCATCTCTAGAGATAAAAAAGGGACCATATATCACAGTCTAGGAGAGAGGTACACTGGCTACCCATACAAGCGAGAATACATTACAAAACCCTCACCACTGTTCATAACTACATCACTCAAAACGCTCCTACCTACTTCAATGTTTGCCTCATTGGGAAAACGTCGACTAGACATCTCAGGTCAAACACTAGTACTCACTTACGCATCCCCCGATTCAAGAATTCCAGAACAGGTGTATTTAGTTTCTCTGTAGCAGCCCCCAGATTATGGAACTCTCTCCCCGCAAAGATAAGCAATGAACCATCACATTCTCAGTTTAAAAAACTCCTAAAAACATGGTTGTTTAACACATTCTAACCCACCCACGTTAGGTTTGTTCCTTCCACGCGACCGATGTAACTATCTTTTGATATAACGTTAACTGCATAACTCTGTAACTGTAAAATGCCCTAATTCTTCTAATCTGTTTGATTTACCAGTAACTCTAATGTCTCTGTTATATTTGCTTAAGCATCTCTATCCTGCTTTTGTAACCAGCAAGTACTGCCATAATCATGTAACCTATGCCGTGATACCTCTGGGTTTGGGTGTATTAACAAATGTAAATATAAATAAATAAAGCTTTACATGGGGCTACTACAGTGTCTGGAGCAACCCATTGCAGGGTACTGTACTTTGGTTGTTTGTATAGCGCTTTACAACGTTGTCAGGTATTTTGAAAGCACTGATGGTGAGTACTGGTTGGGCGCTTGTTGCATGTACACTTTGTGTTGTACTGCCCTTGTGGTTGTGTTTTTTGCTGCACATGGTTATCTTGCCCTCCCAGTTTTCAAGATATGATGGGAGTAATGGTATAGTGGTATGGTCCATGTTCCCGGATATTACGTACGTTGCTGTCACTAAGGTTTTTCGGCTCCAATTCTACTCCCTACCTCCGATGTCTGGTGCAAAGAAAAGGCCCTTTTAAAATTGCCAGGAAGAATGTGGCCAGCAAAACAAGAAGTAAAAATAAATAATCTAAAAACATATAGGGACGGGGGAGTGCAAGTGTTTCCACACAGCTCTGCCCTGTGATGGCCACGTCGCATTCAAGTATATGGGACCGGATATATCAGCGGGGCAGCTATTATTTATTTGACGGACCTGGCATTTGTCAGCTGTTCATGGTAAAGGGTGCCCTTTTCATGTTATTTGTTTGTCTTATTTTCACTATGTGTTGGTTCAATGGTTTCTTTCTGATGATTAGCAGTATGGTTACTGCCATTGTGACAATTGATGTGAAAATGTAGAGGTTTTGGTTTTAGTGCTGCTTTAATGCCCGCCTTCTGAAACCCTGTGAGATGTGGCATGGGATCAAGCCGGCCTTGTGGCTTCCTGCATGGAGTATTGGTTGCAATTGGATTGTTCCAACAGTTGCCCGGGCTGCTATTTTTCCTCCTGGCTGTTATTTCTGATATGGCTGCCATTCTGCTGTATGACAACTGCTGAGCTTCCTGCTATGCCCAAAGTGTAGCAAACTAAATTAATTTCTTTTTTTTACTCGGTGTCCTTCTGAGGGCACGTTGCACATCAGAGCTTTCTGCTGTTTCATAGCCCTTAATTTGGGCATCCATGGCATAGGTGGACCATCCGACATGGAAATGAGGGGGTAGAGGAAGGAAATGTACCATAATGCCAGGAGACTGCCTTTTTTCCAGCCTTTCACAGGAAATGCCCATATTTACCAGTCCACCTCTGTTGGTGCTTGCCCATGCTTTTCAGTTGCCAGCAATGGTGAGGCCACAAGAAATGTTTGCAGTCATTTCTTGTTGCTTTTTGTGCTGTTGTCAACTTCCATTTAAATGCACCCCCCCCCCCAATGCACATCGAGTTACCAAGATAATGTCAACAGTACAATGTTCAATAAAGGATCCTATCAGCCATGTTCCTGTTCTCAGGATAATATAGGGATATATCTCTAATTCAGATTCCTTTTCTTCACAGCACAATTTCTATAATCATTGGTCATCAGTTTCCTCACCCAGCCAGATGGCTTTTTGTATATTGATGCTTCATAAACTTTGAATAGGTTGTGCACCCAATTTCCCTAAACTTCGCATGTATTTCATTTCGGTCAGTCGATATTTTCCCTAGCTAAATGGAACCAAAGCTTTCACGATCAAAGATAAATATGAAGATGTTCTGACATAAGCCACATGTCTCCTTCACTGCCTTTGTGGCTAATAACATGGTAGTAATAATGGTCCCTAATCAGAATCTCACGGGTACATTCCTTTTAAAAGTAGCCTTAAGAAAACTAGACCCGCGTCCGTCCTGTGGGAACGTCAACCCCATCTCACCAGAAACAGTTGCAAGTATTTCTTCTCAGTATCTTTTCACTTTTGGGTTTAACGACAAAATGTACAGTTAAGTACCACCTTCTCCACAATCTCTCCAACACTTTTCTGACTTTTGCGGTGAAACAGTTTATAACCTATGGAGTGTCATATAACTTTGATTGACCAGCTTATACAACACTTCCCTGTAATAAATACAATTAGATGATGTTTTGACACAGAACCAGATGTTTCCGATTGCAATCAGATGGTAACTCTGCCAAATTCAATTTCCACTTAGACATATATAACCCCATGCCAGGTTCCTGGCTGCCGATGAAAGAATTGTGTATAGTCCTGAGATGAACTCTTTGCAGATAACATCTACAATGGGAATAAACGTCTCATTGCTGCTTCTTTAAATGGAGAGTACATTACCTGATACTGTAATTGTAGATATTGAGTATCTCCCATTCCCTGAGTTAAAAGTTCTTCTTCTACTGCCAAAAGACTTGATTGTGAGTCCATAAAACCTGTCTGGTTAACCCCATTCTCTGTTGTTCCTTCACTTCTGGAAAGAATTACGCCCCCAACCCCAGTACCATTAATTCGAGTACAAGGGGAGGGAAAAGAAGTCCTAGGAGAAGGACCAGCTCATCCCATACCTCAAGCACCAATTCCGTTATCAGGTACTTTACAGATATGGGGGCTGCAGAGCCTTGGGAAGCCACACTTTGCACCATAGGCATTCTCCGGCCAAAGCTGTATCCAGTATCCACCAATGCGTATGTGATTCAACTTTGCACAGTTGTGCTGCCTGATGCTATCTTAAAATGTTCGGAAAGCCCATGCCCCTCTTTGATAGAGGAACCAAAAGCCACTTGTGGAAAATCTTAGTTTTCTTCCCCACCCAAAAACACATTGGGCCTCATTACGACCTTGGCGGAGGACCATGGTGCAATTAGCACCATGGTCCATGGCGGTAATGTTAAAATTCCGCCATGGTGGTTGGTGGACTTACCGCCCCATTCCGACCTTGGCGGGGCAGTAAGTCCCCAATCCCCATTTTACCCTTCCCCATTCCCATTCTTGCCCCATAGGGCATAATGGGAGTGGGGAAGGCGTTAATTACGCCACCGTAAATTACGGTGGCGTAATTAACACCAAGGTCCCTTAGCGCCATGGATTTTAACGCCTGCAAAAAGCAGGCGTTAAAATCACCATGGCGCTAAGGGACCTCGTAATTGGCGGTAAGGGGTCGGCGCTGTTAACGCTGCCGTAAACCCCTTACCGCCAGGGTCGTAATGAGGCCCATTATAATTTATTTCTGGGCTCCATCTAACTATGCTCTTGGAGTGTTTGTCGGAAGTGTTCAGAATGAATATAATAATTACGCCAGGATTGCCATTTTGAGTGTATTTTTTCTTCCTGTTCCGTCATCCAGATTCAGAGTTATTCCCCTTTTTGTACTTCAATTTATTGGAAGTTATATAGCGATTTCAACAAAATGCTGTACAGAATGTGAAGGATCAGAAATGAGAGGTTGGCATGTTTCAAAAGAAAAAGTACAGATGGAGGTGGAAGGGGTCCTGGAGATACCATCACAGTTGAAGCCTAAAACACACTGGAACCTCATTACAAGTCCGGCGGTGAACCATGGTGCTATTAGCACCATGGTCCATGCCGGATTCCGCCATGGTGGATGGCGGAATTACCGCCCCATTCCAAGGTGAGTGGGGCGGTAATTCCCCATTCACCATTTGCCCTTCCCCATTCCCATTTTTGCCCCATAGGGCATAATGGGGATGGGGAAGGCGCTAATTACGGCACCGTAAATTACGGTGGCGTAATTAGCACCAAGGTCGCTTAGCGCCTTGTACTTTAACGCCTGCAAAAAGCAGGCGTTAAAGTGTGAATCAGGCGTTAAGGGTTAACAGCGCTGACGGCGCCGTTAAACCCTTAACGCCTGACTTGTAATGAGGGCCACTGTTGGGTATATGGAGGCTTACCGCTACACCAAGATATTCCTAAATACAGCCTGCATAATAGCAAAAAGGGTTATAGTGGAACACTGGATGAAACCAGTTAGTCTCTCAAAACTTTCATTTCCATCCCCTTCCTCCCTTCTCCCCTCCTCTGCTAATCGCACAGTTGCTGCGATTGGTGACCAGGGCCCTTATGTGTCCTTCGTGGCCCAGGCCTCCCACACCCAATCGCCTTCAGTCTCACACAGCACGTGTCTTGGCACTGACTGGCCTTCTCCACTGTAGGACTGCACTTACCCATTTATTTTTTTACATATGAAAGTTCCCTAGCACTCCCTACTCTGGGAACCTACATCTGGTGCTTACTCATGAGCACAAGCACTCCAGCACCAACCCCCCCCCCGCCCTCTTTCCTTCTCCTCTCTCTGCACTTGCTGGGTCTGAATGCTCACAAGGCCTAGTAGGTTTGTCTTTATCTTCCAGTGTATTCATTGTGTTTTATCCCATGTTCCCTCCCTGTTGCCCTGTGAAACATAATTTACTTGTTGTATAAGCGCCTAACAAATGCACAATAAATAAGTAGCGGTTTGACAGAGAGGGACGGACACCAGCAAGCGCTGGGACCGGCTAGTATACAAGGGTAGGGGATTCCCAAACAAACATGAGAAGATATGGAGAGCAGAGGGCTTAACAGCGGGCTGGTAGGTAGTTCGAGGGGATCAGGATCGAGAGAGGTAGACAAGGGAGAATGGGGCACAAGCCTGAGTGGTAGGAGATGGGGGATGAAGAGTTTTATGTGAATTGGGGAGTGGAGGGAAAGAAGGCGGGAGGATCGTGAGGGTGGTCTAGCAATGTGACAGTTGATTTGCTTGGTATTGTTGCCAGTGGATTTGACTCAACATAAAGCTCAATAAAAAGATTGTTAAAAAAGAAGGTACAATGAATTTGAAGAGAAAAAAAACTGTTTTTGAGAATGAAGCGAATCATCAGTTCAATTATGTGACAACACATGGTCAAATGTTAACTGATCTGGGTGCAGAGCGCTAATAGAATGTGCTGGTCTGCCCTTGGATTCCAGCGTAGATTGCCTGGCTTCTTGTTATTGTTTTTGCAAAGCGTTCCCATTCAGCGCCGTCAACTGGCATAGAGACATTCAACATCCCCCACCATTACAGGCTGCTGTCATGGCCAGGATAGGGTATGAGTTTGCTGCATTAGATCATCGTCTGCTTGATCTGTGCACCCGAATAGGATATGCGTTGTTTGACCTAAAAAACATGACCTACTGCCCATTTGACCTAATTCTTTTGACCTAATATTTTTTACCTACTGAGGAGGCAGACCCACTTCAACCTCCTAAGGTGTGGAGAGACCCCCTGCACCACCCCAGACTTCCTCCCATCTCAACCTATTCCCTTACTCCACCCCACAAATATTTTCTAATTAAAGTGTTTCATTTGACCTACCAAATTATGTCAAAAAGATGTGGTCAAATGGGATTAGGTCAAGTTGGCATTAGGTCAACTATGCCAATACCCCTGAATGGGACCTTTCGCTTGGTATTCCCAAACCCTTAGGTTTCAAAATCCTTCATTGACAGTATCGCTGGTGGACTGTAACAGCAAGTCGGGAGGTCAGCTCTTAAAGAGCAGCTTGTGTCTAGCGTTGCTCTCTGCACCCCCAACATGTTAATTTTAAGGTATTAGCGTAACTGACCTAAAAACATTTGACCTAAAACATTTTATTGAATTTTCTTAACCTTATTTTCGGTCAAATCTAATTAAATATATATACGGGATGGTTAAGGGTATGGATTAGGTTGAGGAGAAGTGAGGGGATAGAGGGGGGTCTCCCCCAGCATTTTAGACTGAAAAACAGTCAAATAAATTAGATCAAATGTGATTAGGTCAAATGATTTAGGTCCAACAGACCCAAACCTAATTTGAACATATGAGCCATAGTGGTGTTGTCCACATGAGCTTCATGCTGGAGTGAATCCAAGAAAAAATTGAATGAATGTTTAACTCTACTTCAGTAAATCAAATTGAAGCATACCGTGTAGATTAAGGACTGCAATAGTCAGATTGCCATATATAAATAAATAAATAAAATAAACACAGCATAGTTGGATAATGGTGTAGAGGAGTTGCTAGATTTACTAGACCCCACCGCCCCCTCAAACTGAATGTAGATAACTTGTCAGGCTGATCAATATTTTCAGTATTGCAAAAATCAGAATTGTAGCGCTTTTTAGGCCAAAAAGCACATTATAGGGCGACATATATTTTTTAGGGTCAGAATGCCTTATGCAGCGAAGGGTATCTCAGATAGTACACATATATCATGAATATCAAAAATCTAGTCTGGACACTCGACAGAAAATAAGTGATGCTCAAAAGTAGATTGCCATTTGGTAGAATGGCCAAGTATTCAGACAGACAGGGCTGGATTATAAAATGGCTGCCAGAAAACAAGATGGTGGGATGAAAAATCTATAGTTATGCAAAGATAATTAAATAATTCTCTAACAGCAGTTCATGGATTGTTCACAACAGCTGGGGCATATAATTAGAACTACTTGGCAGCAAGTCTGACATTGATGGATCGAGGAAGGCTAGTTACGGTCTGGGAAAGTACCAATTAAAACAGAACAGCTGTTAAACTAGAAACAAGTGTGTTGAAGTCTTAGGCACTTCACTGCAGCTGATCATTATATTTTAGGATTTTCTGGCATGAAAGCATGGTAGCCTTCCAAAAGGACTCTGAGGGGCTTTCTCGATATCAAAGGATTTATAATAAAGGGCGGTAGGATCTCACACAAATTTAATTAGCCTATATGCCAGACAAGTGAGGCATGCCAAGTTATGTCATGTGGACTTGGTGATTGACAGGCAAGCCAACCAACCCTGGAATAAATAAGGGGTTGTCTTTAATCATAAAGAACCAATAAGTATGTATTGCATAATAAAATAAAGTATTGTACCAGCTATAAAAACGTATAAAAAGGAGCTGAATCCAGAGCTCATCGCTGCCATTTCTGATGTCTTAATAAAAATTATGCTGAAACAAACCAGCCCAGGTACCTGCCTTGCCTCTTTGCCTTGTGTCCAGTCTCTACTGACTGAATCCACAGTTGTCTATGTCCAGGGAGGGCATGGACCCTCCTCTTCAATGGTAACTTTGAACCTAAAGTTGGCCCACCTCAATTTGTGATTCTTAACTGCACCTTTGTTACCTTTGAGTGGAATGTGGGACCATTTTTTTGATGGTGGCTCTGGCCATGAGTTTGTAATGTAGTATCTAGGGTTGCATGGATGCGATTGCAGGGCTTTATTTCTGGCATCCACATCCCCTGCATTTTCCCAGAAATGCCTCCTGCCGTTGTTGTGTTGTGGCAATTACTGATTGGTCGGGAACCAATTGTTTGCATAGTGCATGATTGGTTTTTAAGGTTACTTTCTACCCTCCAATTTGGCATAGAAGCAGACTCTCTACATCAGAAACGTTATTCAACTGTTGGAATTCTGTCCTCAAGCATCCAAGAGAGACAATTGACCCAAGAATGACCAATGAAGCTTTGTACCAGCATATTCTGAAAATCTGTAAATATGATGGCATAGCCCTGCCATCGTCTAAACCAAAAGGAACTGTGTCTCGTGTTCCTTTCCTCTTAACCAGTGGACACTGGATCCATTCTTCAGCAGGTGGTTTTGAAACACTTCATGTCTCAGGACTCCCCTGTGCTGCCTGACCACTGAAACTAAGCACAGCATCCTCGGAAGGATCTGGCATGGCTGTCACCTTTACAGTTCTGGACAATTTACCCAAGAATAGTAGGACCTTGGCACCATCCTCCCATCCTTGTGCCCTCCAGTGGCATGCCTTGCTGCAGTTTATAAGAATTTTGACAGGTGGCCTTTGAACCAAATCGTCACCATTGCTACATCACTGAAAAAAGTATTAGAAAAAAGATGAAAGAAACAAGGACCATGTGTCCTGAACAATGAACGAATAACGTTAAAATGAATCAAAACACAATACAGGAACTGGATCAGAACGCAACAAGCTCAAATAGTACAAAACGATGCAGAGAAAATGCTAAAAGCCCTTAATCAAAGAAACACTAGGGATCTATGGACGCTAATTAACAACAACGAAGACCAAACACTAAGACTAGTATCGGGAGTATCAGAACAAGATTGGGTCACACATTTCTTGGAGTTATACAATCCACCCACTCAGACAATCGAAGAGGAGATTGAAAGCCCTACCGCAAGCTGGGACATCGACTGAGATCGTGATGAAATTCAATCTCACATTGAATACCTAAACGATTCAAGAGCTCCCGGCACAGATGGGCTTAGTAACGCAACCATCAAAAAACATCCGAAACAGTGGTCTTGCATATGTTGTCAATTATTCAATATCGTTGGAGCTATTGCCTTGATCCCAAAGACGTGGAAAACAGTGACAATTATACCAATCCACAAACAAGGGTGTAAGAGTTCACCCATAAACTACCGACCGATTCCATTATTATATCCTCTGGGCAACATTTTTGCTGCTTTCCATCAGAAGTCACTATATACTTGGGCAGCAACCAACAAACACTTTGACGAAAGGCAAACAGGATTTACAAAGAAGATTATTACAAAACTGATTATCTTACTGCTCAGCTGCTTGACACATGAAGCAGTAAGAAAAAACATCTCCACCTTTGCAATATTCATAGATTTAAAATTGGCATTTGTTAAAATGGATTTCTGAACTCTGTCCTGGAGGGGCAGAGGTTCAGAAGGCCAGCCTAGTTTCTTGGAACAGGGTAACCTCTGGACAAGCCAGACCAATCAGGGTAGCGATGGCGGTGGTCAAGACTAGGTCTCAAGAGGGGTGAGGGTGACTGAAAGCCTGCAATGAGCACACAAAGCAAGGACGCTTACAAATTACTCCAGACAGGTGTTATATTAAAAATATAGACACATTTATTACAAGGCCTTTGTAACATCGACCATAGTAAAGAATTACGGCAAAACTCCAATAAACCAACACATCGCAAGCAATACAATATATATACAAGACCAAGGAGTCTAAAGAGTTAGAAGCACGAAATATGCAGACCACCTAGATGGGGAGGAAAACAGGCAGTGCAAGTAATCGCTAGACCCAGTTCGACATCAGAGGCCACCTAACTAGAAGGAAGTCCGAGCCCTACGAAGAGTGGAGCCTTTTGCTCAAATGTACCTGAACACGTGGGTGCCAACGGGCAAAGGAGAGTCTCTTCAGGGAGATCAGGCAGTTCAGAGAGGTGAACAAAATGATGATGGACAGTTCCCCGCTACTCAAGCGTGCAGTGGCATAACACAAAATGTGGGGGCCCCCCCTGCGAGCCATGCTGAGGGGGCCCCCCAACTCGGCAACAAATCACGGGTCACACCACACTCTGGGCCGTCCTAGATTGTCACGCTTGTGCAATACGCATGAACGTGCTGCTGAAGGGGTATGCAGCACACTGAACTAGGAGAAAGATATAAATATGTGTTTTAATGCAATATACAGCACACTCTGAGATAAATTGGCTATAAAGCCATAGTGTTTGCAATTGTTTTGTAAGGTAACACAATCCAATACATGCAAGTCACCAACAGTGCACAGGAACATTAATGCTTTGCTATTAAGAATGCCATGCCACAATGAAAACATGTCCAACTGGCTGCACACACAATGTAGACCAGTGTAAACACGTAATAACATTATAGTAAACATGCCAGGCCACATTTAGACATACCTAGACTGGTTGCAGCAAAATGCCAGTCGAAGCAATAACACTCATCAAGAAGAGAGCACACATTAAAGCATGTGTCTCCGCGGCCTCTAACAACACAGTCAAACTCTTTAAAATCTGCAAGGAACTGGTCAATCCTGTTGTGGTCTATACCTCTCCTGTTCCCTCCCAGGCCCTCTGTACAGCTCTGGCCTCTCACTACTCTGCTAAATCTCAGAACATCCTGTCCTCTATCTCCTCTTCCTCTCTCGGCCCCTTTTGGCCATCTCTACCTCTCCTCCTCCTTTTTCCTCTTTCTCTCTGACAACATCTGACGAGGTTTCTAGACAAGTCTGATCTATGAAAGTGTCGTCCAAACAGGTGCTTCGCTGCTCCTCCAGAACCACCAAAGCCCATATTGACACCCTCGCTCCAGCCTTGGCCGATTTCTGTAATCACTCTTTCGCCACTGCAATGTTCCCCTCTCCCTTTAAGCACTCCCTTGTGCACCCACTCCTCAAGAAGCCGTCTGCTGATCCTACCTGCCCGGCAAACTATTGCTCAATCCCCATCCCCCCTTTCCTGAGCAAACTCTTGGAAAAGCTTGCCATCTCCCAGCTTCCTCTCCACACTGAATCTGTTGGTTGTCCCCATGACCATCAGTCTGGCTTAAGAGCTGCCAGAGGCATGCAAACTGCTCTCCTTAACACCTGTGCTGCTCTCTAACCTTGATTCCAGCATTCCTTCTGTTCTAATCCTTCATCTTTCCTCTGCTTTCGACAGGGTCAACGTCTCCATCCTGCTCAATCGACTCTGTGAGAACCTGGACATCACTGATCAGACCCTAGAGTGACTGACCTCCTTCCACTTGGACCGCCCCTCCGCTCCCAGGTCCATCTTGGTCCCATTCTCTCCGTCACCTCTCTCTACCTGTGGCATTCCCCAGGGCTCTATCCTCTCACGCTGGCTTTTCAACCTCTACTTGGCTACTTTGGCTTTCCTGATCTCTACCTTCTCCTCTAACTTTCAGTGTTATGCGTATGACTCAGCTTTCCTTCAGGCTCCCCTCAGCCTCCTCTCCTCTCTTGCTCATTCCTGACTGTCTATCCACGATTCAGGATTGGTGTGCCTCCAATGATCTCTGCCTTAATGCCAGTAAGACGGAGATCCTTCTCATTGGGACCCTTGCCTCTGCGTTTCCTCTCTCACTATAGTAGACTGCCTTGGGCCCTCGTCTCCGTCATCTGCAACTAATCCAGAACAGGACTGAAAGACTTACCCTTGGCCTCAAGCCCTGGGATTGTATTTCTCCAGCCCTGAAATCTCTCCACTGGCTGCAAGGATCAAGTTCAAGAACCTTTGCTTTGTCCACAAGGCTTTCTGGGGCCAGGGCCCACACTAAATCCAATGCTCTCTTCCAAAATACCTTCTTTCTCTAGCCCTTCACTCAGCTACCTCCAACTCTCTTAGACATTTCTCCAGGCAGAGAGTGAGGGTAGACCTCTCTCCTCTGCTGGTGCCTCCCTCTGAAATGGCCTCCCTGGCCCTCTCAAACTTGAGGCGGACAACCTGAAGTTTCGGAAGCAGCTCAAAACTTTCCTCTTCTACGCTGCTTTCTCTCTCTCTCCCCCCTGCTGACCTGCCTGTCTGCTGTACCCACTGGCTGCTTGGCTACCCTCAGAGGCCCTCTGAGTCCAGGCTCTTTAATGATTGGTCACCCTTGAACTGCCTCCGGGCATACCATGCACTTAGGGGCTGTAACTGTAACCCTGCAGTCCCTTGTTCTCCTTGCACAACCAATAGCCGCTCTGATCTGGCTGCACTTACTCAGAGCATTGCTGCCCTGTTTTCCCCTCCCCTCTCACTTCCCCCCCTCCCTTTGCCCTTGCACTTCTCGTTCTCGCAATGACACAAGGCCTAGTGAGATTGTTTGTCTTGTCCTCCCTCTAGCATCCCTCCCTTGTGTACACTTGTGTACAGGCGCGTTATAAATGACTTGTATCATATCATATAATTTTATCACAGATGCCCAGAAAAATATACAATGCCGCAGTAAGAAATGGCTAGACTGGCAGCACCCAAATGCCAATCTATCCATGTAATTAAAGTAAGCAGGACTGCTTTATCAGAAATGTTCAGTTAAAAGAAAGTCATACCAAACTGAGGAATGACTAGACTGGCTGCATCAAAATGCCTCTCTAACCACTAATACCACATATCATGCCTGCTTAGCCTGGACATGGACAACCATTATGATTTATTACAGAATCCCCCCCACACATCCCGTCTCCCTCCCACCCACTACCCCAACCTCCACAATCAGCCCCTTTGCCCAGAATTACCTCCACGCCCCACTTCCTTGTCCCAGAGCTTACGTATGAGGCTCCTTGTCTCATAGGTAAGTACTGGGATGAGGAACAGTGGGACTAGGAGTGATGAAGATTACAGGTAGCTAAATCAGGCATTACCTCCATGTACCTCTACCTCTTCCCTGAGCAGAGTGCCTCACACACAAGTACTGCCTCATACATAAGTACTGGGACGAGGAAGAATAGGGCTAGGAGTAAGCAAGGCATTAAACACAAGTAGTAGCGCAACACCATTGAGTTGACTGGGCTTCAGCACTACCCCCCTGACATTTTGGGCTATATTGACTCAACCTGGCTAACCTTTAGAGCAGTTGCCAGACCAAACAGGACGCAGATCTTAAACAGCACCTAGTTTTTGCTGTTAACAAGAACCCAGCAATTACCAACGTAAAGCATTTCACTGTTAGTACCTGCATTCAAATGCCACATTGTTTAGGCAATTTAAATTGTGATGTGGGTTTAGTACTTGCATGCCAGGGGAGTGATTGGAAGGGTAGAGAGGGAACAGGAGACTTATAGGAGAGAGTTAACTGCTTGTAACATTGAATCTACACTAGAATAGAATAGTCTCATTAAAATGCGTAAATAATTTGGATGCGCCCACATAAATAAGTTCCCCCCTCCCCAGCACCTGTGAAGTTAGTGCCTCTCCCAACATTTGAAGGGTTAGCCCCCCCGAAATGAAGGTTTTGTTGTGCCCCTGTACACAAGCACACACACCATTCACCATATACACACCCAGTCATCCATACATTTAAGTGTGCACCCTTTCACCATATACTCACACAGGCAGCCAGCTCTACATTTGAGTGTTCACTCTTTCACCATAGACTCCCATACACACACGTCATGGAGTTGAGGGGAGCCTTATTACTTCAAAAAGAAATAGAGGCTCATTACGGGTCCAGCGGTAACCGTGGCGGTGCTACTGACGGGTTGCCGCCGGACCCGTAAAAAATGACTAGCGCCTGACTTCCCGGTGCTACCGTGCTATTTCAAGTCCGGCGGCCGGGAAATCAGGTGCCAGTAATTTCGTTAATCCCGAGACTCCACGGGAATGGGGACATGGAAGCACCTGCACTGTTGCTAACGGTTCCGGTGCTTCTGTGACGGGTCTGCCTACCATGGCTGCAGTGCCTGGCGGGGTCAGACCTGTCGGGCACAGCAGCCCTACCAGGCAGACCTGTAATATGCCAGTCCATAAACAACAGTTCCTGTAAGCTTACCAGCACCGTTGTTTCCAGACCGGCATGGTCAGAATGAGCCCCATTGTTTCTTTTTTTAAGTCACTATAACTTCATTAAGAAATTATTTTCAGTTAAGGACCGAACCATAACCAAAATAATTTCTTTATGATGGCTGAGTGACTTCAAAAACAAACTATTTCTTTTTGAAAGCATAGGGCTACCCCCCCACCCCATGACATGGAGGCCTCCAGCCTAGGGTCTTCCATGTCATGGGGTAGGGTGGCCCTCGGACTTCAAAAAGAAAGTTTCTATTTGTAGTCACTCTGCCTTCAAAAAGAAATGATTTCTGTTACAGAAATGTTATTTATGAATGCAGAGTGAATTTCAAAAGAAACTTTTTTTTTTTTGAAAAAAATATTTTCATTTTTTTTTTATGTGGGGCCCCCTCCCAGGACATGTGCTAAAGGGGCCCCCCCACACCGCAGGGCCCCCCGCACTGCAGGGGCTGCGGGGGCCCCTGTTACTCCAGTGCAAGCGCGGCCTCCACTTGTGGGCAGAAGTAGGGCGTGAGTGCGGAAAAGGGTTGCTGTTTACAACAGAGGTGGAGAGCCACAGGCTCCTGCGGGAGGGCGACCGGTTAGGGTATTGACTACTCACCGGTCCCCGATGCAGGCAGACCCAGGCTTCTCCGGTTCTGTTTCGGTACTGGCAGGTTCAGATGCGATCAGCAGGATGTCTCGACGCCATGTAGATTTCGCGACAGCAGGAGTCAGGGTAGAGGGTGTCCCAAAATGCAGCGAACACGCACAGGTTTGTTACCACAGCAGGGCAACTCGGCAACCGCAGGTATTCCGGTCCCAAAGCACACGTCTCACTTCAGACCTGGGAATGCCAAGTGTATGAATCGTGTGAGAGTGCCGAGGACTCGGAATTTAGCAGCAGGCAGACGGCGGTGACAGAGCAAGGTTCCTGTGTAAGCTGGTCAGTCCACTGGATGGCCCAGGGACGCTTCCGAAGGCTTACATACAGGATTTGGTTTGATTCTTAGTTGCAGGATACTTGGCTCCTTATCCTTTGTTCGTGAGAACTCAGGAGATCGACCTGGTAGTGGTATTTCCAGCCTCCTCTTATCCAGAGTTCCCTTCGCGCCAAAACGGAGAGGACCCAATGGGAGATCTGCTCACAAAACACTCACACCACACGTGAACCTATCACGGACCACGGTGGTCCCAGGCATTCAAGACACTCTAGACTCTCTGGCATCCAGGATGTGTATTGGGAACAGACATCCCAGCCCACAACCTGGAGGCACACACAAGGCATGCAGAAGCCCGCGAAAGCGTTGTGTTTCACGGGAAAGTGCATGACCAAATAAGGACTGCCCCGGGTCGGCTCGACCTAGGGGAAGGTGAAGGGGCAAGACGGTCAGCGGACAGGACAAAGAACCTCGTGGCATGGCCATTTTAGAGGCCAGGCCACCCATTTGGGCCAAACGCGGGAAGCGCGGTTAACATGGCAAAAAGGGGTTCAAAACACAAAGAAACGATAGCTGCCACCAGTCCCATCCGTGACACACTTGCACATTTCATGATAAGTCCAGCGAGAGTTTCTAGGGCCATTGGAATAACTAGAGACCCAAGAGCGCGGTAATGTAAGTTACAGTGCACTCTTGTTTCATGTTGCTCAAAAGCTACAACATAAGGAAAGGACTAAGGGAAACAAAGTCTCCCGGTACTGACTGTCTTAAGGGCATGTCAGTTTCCCCGTAAGAATGGAGCGAAAGCCCAGAGGAGTGCGGCGGAAGGCTGCGCTTCTCCGGCAAAGCATAGATCAGGGTGTAAAACAACAGCAAAAAGTTTGGGGGTTGCCACATGGAAGGAAAATTACCTACAATCATGAAATCTTTCCTAACCCTCGCCCCTCCCAGACTAAGGACAGGGGGAACTAATCCACCCCTGGATGAGTTTCTTGTTGAGGTCGGTTAAACATTCTGGACAGCCCATCAGCATTGCTATGTTGAACACCTGGTCTATGCTCAATAGTGAAGTCAAAGCCTTGCAGACTTATGGACCACCTAAGCAACTTTGGATTCTCTCCCTTCATGTTCATTAGCCACTTTAAGGGCTTATGGTCAGTTTGCACAGTGAAGTGGGTCCCATAGAGGTAGGGCCTCAGCTTCCTTAGGGCCCACACAACAGAGAAACATTCTTTCTCTACAGTGGACCATCTGAGCTCTCTGTCCTTAAGCTGGCGGCTAATGAAACCAATAGGGAGTTCCTTACCCTTCCATCTACTTGCGATAGTACAGCTCCTATCCCAGTGTCAGAGGCATCTGTCTGCACAATAAAAGGTCTTTGGTAACCAGGGGCCCTGAGAACAGGGGCCTGGCACAAGGAGTCTTTTAAGCCATTGAAGGCCTTCTCACACTCGTCGGTCCAAGTTACCTTCTTGGGTTTCTTCGGAGTGGTGAGAGCAGTCAGAGGGGCAGCTATGGTACCATAGTCTGCCATGAAGTTGCGGTAATACCCCGTGAGTCCTAAGAAGGCTCTCACTTGGGTCTGTGTAGTGGGGGTAGGCCAATCTTTTACTGCTTGTACTTTACTGGGTAGAGGCTGTATCCTCCCTCCACCTACTTCATGTCCAAGGTAAACCACAGAGCCTTGTCCAATCTGGCATTTACTAGCCTTTATGGTCAAGTGTGCTTTCTGAAGAGCCTGTAGCACAATTCCAGGTGTTTCACATGGTCTTCCCAGGTGGCGCTGAAAACTGCTATATCATCCAGATATGCAAGACAGAATTCATCCAACCCGTTTAACACATGATTCAAAAGCCGCTGAAAAGTGGCAGGTGCATTCTTCAACCCAAACGGCATTACCCTGAACTGGTAAAGACCGTCTGGAGTTGAGAACGCTGTCTTCTCCTTGGCATGTTCTGCTAGGGCTATTTGCCAATAGCCTGCAGTGAGGTCAAACGTGCTGAGATACTTGGAGGCACCCAAGGTATACACCAGCTCATCTGTTCGAGGCAAGGGCGGTGCATCTGTCTTGGTGACAGCATTCAGAGCCCTGTAATCCACGCAGAACCTCAATTCAGAAGTACCTGCCTTTGGAACCAAAACCACAGGGCTGGACCAAGGACTACTAGAGGGTTCAATCACCCCAAGATCTAACATTTTGTTGACCTCTGTCTTAATGTAAGACCGTACTTTGTCTGACATTCTGTATCCTCTACTTTTGGTAGGTACACTGTCTCCTGTGTCTATGTTATGTTTGCACCAAGGTGTCAAACCAGGGGACTGTGAACACAGGGGGGAAAATTGCCTAAGCAAACTTTTCACCTCAGCCTGCTGATCAGAAGTCAGGTGAGGGGCCAATCGGACACCCTCAAAGGAGCTATCTGAAGGACCGCTTTGGAATAGGTCGGGGAGAGGTTCAGACTCCTCTTCCTCAACATCTGAAGATAGTAGCAGTGCTGTGATTTCGACTCTTGGGATGAAAGTCTTCAGCCTATTTACATGGAACAATTTTGGAGCCTGTCCAGGCCTTCCAAGGTCCACTAAATAGTTGACCTCACCCAGGGGCTCCACCACTGTGTAAGGGCCTGACCATTTATCCTGTAAAGCTCTAGGCCTTATGGGATTCATGATCAGGACTTGCTGACCAGGTGTAAAGTTGATGAGGGAAGATTTCTGGTCATACCAATGTTTCACCAGGGCTTGTCCTGCCTTCAACTTGTCACTAGCCAGGCCTATCAGAAGTACCATCCGTTTTCTGAGCCCTAACACATAGTCTATTACGTTGGTAGTAATAGGGGGAGTGGGCATTTCCCATCCCTCCTTGACTACGGCTAAGGGTCCCAGCACAGGGTGACCAAACAGAAGTTCGAAGGGGCTGAAGCCAACACCCTCCTGTGGTAACTCTCGGTAGGCAAACAGTAAGCATGGTAAAAGAAGATCCCATTTTCTTCTTTGGGGTTCTTCCAGAGCCCCAATCATACTCTTTAACGTTCTGTTGAACCGTTCCACCAGACCATTGGTCTGGGGGTGGTATGCGGAAGAGAACTTGTAGGTGACCCCACATTCTTTCCACATAGCCTGCATATACTTCGACATAAAGTTGCTGCCTCGATCAGACACAACTTCTTTAGGGAAGCCAACCCTAGTAAAGATGCCAAGTAACGCTTTTGCAACTCACTTGGCAGTTACAGTTTTTAATGGGATGGCCTCAGGATACCTGGTAGCATGGTCGACCAGCACCAGGATAAACCTATTGCCTGATGATGTTTGCGGGTCAAGGGGACCAACAATGTCGATCCCTACCCTTTCGAATGGTATTCCCACAACTGGGAGTGGTACCAATGGAGCTTGGATTGTTGAGCCACTCTTACCAGATAACTGGCAGGAGGCACAACTCCTGCAGTGATTTTCTACTTGCAACCCCATCTTGGGCCAGTAGAAGTGCATGGATAACCTTTGCTTGGTCCTCTTAATACCAAGGTGACCAGCAAGGGGCACTTCATGCGCCAACTGCAGGAGGAAGGGTCTTACAGCAAGGGGAACCACCAACCTCCTATGGTCTCCTTCTGTAGACTCTGTGGGCTCACTGTACTGGAGTCCACCTTCCCAATAAATCCGATGCTTCCCAGGAGGTTCACCCTCAAGCTGGGAGCAGGCCTGTCTCCTTAGGCATTCCAGAGATGGGCACTCACGTTGGCCTTTACTGAATTAATCCCTGTCAGGAACACCTTCTACTTACAAGTCGTTTAGTTCAGGATGGTCATTAGGGTCAAATACTTCAGGTATCGCCGCCACCTCGTCAGGTCCGGGCGATTGACCAACTTCCTCCACCGCAGTGGTAGGTGAGTTCGGGGGAATATTTTCTTTCCCTCGTTTTGGTTTTCTGACTCCTTTAGTCTTGGGTTTCCCCTTTGGCTGGGGCAGCTCACTGATCTTGGTCAGTGCTGCCCTGGTTTGAGACCTTGTGCAGGGTCTGTCGGCAGTGTCTCCCACGAGCCCTAACGCTCAGAGATCGTTTCCCAACAAGACCTTTCCTGGGACGCTTCTCTGAATGCTCACTGGAATCCTAACTGCTGTACCATTGATAGTAAGATTTACAGGTATTACTGGGAACATGAGAGGTGGGCCGTCAGCCAAATTAGTGGGCATCAGAGTAGCTCTGGCAACTTCCTCTGAGTCTACCAAGGTAGAATCCACTACAGTTCGACTGCACCCACTATCCCTAAGAGCTGGAGTATCTACTCCATTGATCAGCACACTGTCTTTAAAGTAGTGCTTGGTATTATCTGGAATCCTAACATAAGTCTCTGCAACTTTAGGCTCCCAGGAACCCAGGGAAACTAAAACTACCTCAGCTTCTATCCCACTGGGGAAGGAGTCTGAGGAGAAGGATGCTCCTGTAATCTCTTCTTCCTCGTAGGAGAAGGCCAGATTAGCAGAGTGGACTTCCAAAGGTTTAACCTTACATCGGGGATCCCCCTTCACGTTGTCAGTTGCTCCGCAAGCAAAACAAGATCCATTGGGTCTGTTTACATAGGGAGGCTTATTATAACCAGAGTTCTGTTTCGGAGGCTGACCTCCACTACCCTGTGAGTTCTCTTGTGTCTTACCCTTATTTTTCTTTTTGTGGCCCTTTTGAGAAGAAGATTTATTAGTTTCTCCACCCTCCTTATCTTTGGACTTTTTCCCTTCCTCCTGCTTACCAGGCTGAGTCTTGTCCTTATGGGACACTCGATGTGACACCCACAAATCTGCTGCAATGGCAAGCTTCTTTGGATCTATCTCCTTAGAATCTGCCAAATGCTGCTTAAACTCAGGGGAAGAAGACGCAAAAAGATGTTCCAGCATGACAAGACTTATCATACCTTCAAAGGTAGAAACCTTATAACCTTTGACCCAGCCAGTCAAGTTATTTAAGGATTTGGTTACATAAGATACCCAATTACCACCTTCTTTTTTCTTATACTCTCGGAATTGTTTTAAATATTGGGCAGGAGTCTTTCCAAACTTAAATGAGAGTTTGCTTCAACATTGCAAAATCTGCTCGCTCAGCCTTCGACATTTCCATAATGGCACTGCAGCCAGAATGGGGCAGTCTGCTGAGTAACCAGGCAATTTTATCAGCATTGTCAACTTGTTGAACTTCACATGCATACTCAAATGTATTCAGCCAATCCATAATGTCATTCTTTTCCTCATACACACTGAGCAGATCTTTTGGAAACCGTGGATGAGAGGAGGCCCCAGACCCATGTCCAGGACCCTTGGATCCATTGGCAACTTGAAGCTTGGCCATTTCCAACTGGTGATCCCTGTCTTTCTGTTTTTCTGCCTGTTCGATTTTTAGTTTGGCCATATTGAAATCAAGCTCCTTCTGCCTAAACAGCAGTTCTTGCTTTTTGAATTCAAGTATGGCCTCCCCATCAGCACTGGCAGAGGAAACATTAGACATTTCATCCTCTCTGTCTTCATGGTTGCGGTGGACTAGTGCAGCGGCAGAACTGTTAGTTCTACCAGTGAGAGCAGCCCCACCTCATTCTGCACTGTCCTCGGAAGCTATAGCGTCAAGCTGAGCTTCTTGCCACGCCATGATTCTTTGGATCATTTCCATTTTTGTGCCTTGCGAGGAGACCCCTCTTTCAGCACACATCTTTTTCAATGTTTCGGATTTAGAAGCATTTAAAATTAACAAGGTACCTGTTTCCATACTGTTTGATAGGACTATGGCCTTTAAAGAGTTATACTACGACAATTCACTACGTGTTTTGTTAGGAATAACTTGAAATGCCCTCGCTCGTGCGCAACACTGGATACCTTCAGTCGTATCCCACTGCTGTACACCAATTTGTTAAAATGGATTTCTGAACTCTGTCCTGGAGTGGCAGAGGTTCAGAAGGCCAGCCTAGTTTCTTGGAACAGGGTAACCTCTGGACAAGCCAGACCAATCAGGGTAGCGATGGCGGCGGTCTAGACTAGGTCTCAAGAGGGGTGAGGGTGACTGAAAGCCCGCAATGAGCACACAAAGCAAGGACAAATTACTCCAGACAGGTGTTATATTAAAAATATAGACACATTTATTACAAGGCCTTTGTAACATCGACCATAGTAAAGAATCACGGCAAAACTCCAATAAACCAACACATCACAAGCAATACAATATAAATACAAGACCAAGGGGTCTAAAGAGTTAGAAGCACGAAATATGCAGACCACATAGATGGGGAGGAAAACAGCCAGTGCAAGTAATCGTTAGACCCAGTTCGACATCAGAGGCCATCTAACTAGAAGGAAGTCCGAGCCCTACGAAGAGTGGAGCCTGTGCTCAAAAGTACCTGCACACGCGGGTGCCAACGGGCAAAGGAGAGTCTCTTCAGGGAGATCAGGCAGTTCAGAGAGGTGAACAAAACGATGATGAACAGTTCCCCGCTACTCAAACGCGGCCTCCACTTGTGGGCAGAAGCAGGGCACGAGTGCGGAAAAGGGTTGCTGTTTACGACAGCGGTGGAGAGCCACAGGCTCCTGCAGGAGGGCGACCGGTTAGGGTATTGACTATTCACCGGTCCCCGATGCAGGCAGACCCAGGCTTCTCCGCAGCCGTATTGGTACTGGCAGGTTCAGATGCGATCAGCAGGATGTCTCGACGCCGTGTAGATTCCGCGACAGCAGGAGTCAGGGTAGAGGGTGTCCCAAAATGCAGCGAACATGCACAGGTTTGTTACCACAGCAGGGCAACTCGGCAACCGCAGGTATTCCGGTCCCAAAGCACACGTCTCACTTCAGACCTGGAAATGCCAAGTGTACGAATCGTGTGAGAGTGCCGAGGACTCGGAATTTAGCAGCAGCCAGATGCCGGTGACAGAGCAAGGTTCCTGTGTAGGCTGGTCAGTCCACTGGATGGCCCAGGGACGCTTCCGAAGGCTTACATACAGGATTTGGTGAAGATGCCGAGAATAGTTGTTCTCACTATTCTAAAGGGTCGAAGCGCCAGTACAGGCCTTCTCGTTTGATCAGAGGCAGAGGGGTCTCACAGGACGACAGCAGTGCAGGGTGCCAAACCTTCAGCGGGTCACCAGCAATTCCTCGACTCAGCTTCTTAGTTGCAGGATACTTGGCTCCTTATCCTTCGTTCGTGAGAACTCAGGAGATCGACCTGGTAGTGGTGTTTCCAGCCTCCTCTTATCCAGAGTTCCCTTCGCACCAAAACAGAGAGGACCCAATGGGAGATCTGCTCACAAAACACTCACACCACACGTGAACCTATCACGGACCACGGTGGTCCCAGGCATTCAAGACACTCTAGACTCTCTGGCATCCAGGATGTGTATTGGGAACAGACATCCCAGCCCACAACCTGGAGGCACACACAAGGCATGCAGAAGCCCGCGAAAGCGTTGTGTTTCACGGGAAAGTGCATGACCAAATAAGGACTGCCCCGGGTCGGCTCGACCTAGGGGAAGGTGAAGGGGCAGGACGGTCAGCGGACAGGACAAAGAACCTCGTGGCATGGCCATTTTGGAGGCCAGGCCACCCATTTGGGCCAAACGCGGGAAGCACGGATAACATGGCAAAAAGGGGTTCAAAACACAAAGAAACGATAGCTGCCACCAGTCCCGTCCGTGACACACTTGCACATTTCATGATAAGTCCAGCGAGAGTTTCTAGGGCCATTGGAATGACTAGAGACCCAAGAGCGCGGTAATGTAAGTTACGGTGCACTCTTGTTTCATGTTGCTCAAAAAGCTGCAACATGAGGAAAGGACTAAGGGAAACGAAGTCTCCCGGTACTGACTGTCTTAAGGCCATGTCAGTTTCCCCGTAAGAATGGAGCGAAAGCCCAGAGGAGTGCGGCGGAAGGCTCCACTTCTCCGGCAAAGTCTAGATCAGCGTGTAAAACAACAGCAAAAAGTTTGGGGGTTGCCACATGGAAGGAAAATTACCTACAATCATGAAATCTTTCGCAACAGCATTTGATACAGCAAACAGACAGAATCTCTGGAAAAAAACGAACAAATTGGAACTGTCCTCATAACATCCTACAACCGATCACAGCCTTATATACGCAAACATCTATACAAATTCGATTATTCCGAGATGGAATGATGTCAAAATGTATTAATACAGAAAATGGCTTGAAACAAGTTTGCCCACTGGCCGCAACACTCTTTGTGTTATATATATCAGACTTGCGAGAAACTCAAGTAGCGCTAACGGGAGATCCACGAATTCTGAATTCTACAAAAATTCTGTATATCTTATTTTACGGATGACATCGTCTTATTTGTCAAAATTCGGAGGGGCCTACAAAAAAAGACGAACAGCGCTAGTCCAATACTCAAACAAGAATAATCTAAAAATAAATGTAAAAAAAACAGAAGTAATGGCTCTGACAAAGCGACCTAATCCAAAGAAGAAGCAACTGTGTATAAGTATCAAAGGTGAAAGATTCATTCCAGTACAAACAGTCAAATATTTAGGAGTATGGGTCAAGGGAAGGGAAGGGAAGGGAAGGGAAGGCAGCCCTAACAGGTTCTTCTCTACAAGCAGAAGGTTTCTAGGACCAATCCATTAAATGCAATCCAAGCAGGCAGACGATCATACAAGGCTTTAAACAATTTAACAAAGAAGGGGGTAAAAGTTGAATTTAACTAAAACATAAGCAATATATTGCCAACCCACTCAATGAAAGGCTTTCTCTGCATCCCTGTTGACCATCGCATATTAGTCTGGATGTCTCTGTGGAAGAGGAAAATCGACCTGGTTGTGATGCGGCTGCAAGGATATTACAACTTTCTAACCTCACAGGGAAGAGTATTTTTTAAAGATCATTCTTTCTTGTGATTTGTGTTCAGTTGTCCAGTTCAATTTCTACTGGATAAGTGATCCTTGCAGTTTTACACAACCGGCTGCAGACAGATTAACAAGGTGGTTTGAGCATAGCTACTTGGGACTTTAATATGTTTCATGGTGAATTCTATAACTTACAAATCTCTCTTATATTTGGAAATGCCATATGCAAACTTCACTGTGTTAACTACTCTTGAAGAATATGATATAAATATACTGACATCTGAAGTGCCTAAATTCAAGAAGGATCAAACACTATCCTATCATTGTCAATTATGTTGCTTTAATTTACAACACAACTCTAAGTGGCATTTCCTTGGGCTTAAGTCCCCTGGTTTCTTCTATATCTTGATGTTTGCCAGTGTGCATCTTACACTCTGGGTCTAACCTTGCACTGATTTTCCACATGCTGCTTCTCAGTTTGTCTGTGCCCCTTCCCTGCGGGTCAGGCACATTGGCTCTCATTTCCTGCCTTGCACCTGCCTGCGGCACTGTGACCCTTGTTTAGGCACTTACTTCTGTTACTCTGCTGCTGTGCCAGTCTTACGATTGCACTTGTTGCTCTGCACTACCCAGCCATGTCGGATTCCTGCATGTTCCCTTGCACATATCCCTTTCCTGCCCCTGGCACTTAATCTGACCTGAAATCTACAAGCCAGAGAGTCATTGCTGTTAAGTTTCGCTGCTGTTTCCTCCACCCTTTGTAATTGTGGCACTATAAAGTGATTGTGTTCACTTTTGGCACCTTAAAAATCAACTCTAACTAAAGAAGCCAAACCTAGAGACATGGATTGAGGTCAAGTGAAACCTTTAGACTGGGCACCACACAGTACCCCAGTGAATCATCTCTGCCCTCACCACCCATCCCCTGATTATGGCCCGCAAGTCCTGCTATTCAAACAACAGCAGATAGTTTCGGATGTATGCAGACGATGGACAGATTAGTCTGCACCTGGATAAGAAATATACATGTCATATTTGACATACAGCTCAGCATCTACTCAAAGGTGAACTTAGTGGTCAAAGGAACCGATATAAAGCTCTCCTGTCCCCACAGAATCCTGCAAGTCTTATGAACAAGGTGCCCTCTAGACCGGACCATATCCTTAGTACTGGCATGACTGAACTACTGTCATGTTAGGGCCTCTCTGAAAATCCCACAGACAAGCTGCGAAGACTAATCTTGATACTGAAAAAATGAAATCCCATTAAGTGACTATTAAAATACTTTCAGCCTCATTTTAATTTAGAGGAGTGCTAAATAGATGTGTTAAAATGAGACGTTGTGCTTTAAGACCTCCATTTAACACCCCGCCTCATTATTATTATTAATATTATTGTTATTTATTGAGCGCGGACCTAGCTTCGAGAAGCAACACAGCAATTTCCAATGCTAGGGGCAAGAACCCAGTGAGGGAAGTACAGATTCAAGGGAACAGGGACCTAACAACTGGGAAGGGGGAGGGTGGGCAATTTGGCAGGAAGGGATCTACAAGCAACCAGGAAAGTGTAAACAGTGGGGAGTAGATCACCCTATTTCATGTAGGGAGGGAGTGGAGGGTGAGTGGAGCTAAGTGCTAAGGAGGAGCCATTCCATCCTATAGGGATGTGTTGGGGTACAAATTGCTGAATACATTGATGTGAATGTTCTGTTGATGATGCATGCTTGGAATGGGATGACTTTAAAGTGGTGATAAGAGGTATGTGCATGTCTACTGCAGACGCGGCGAGAGCTGCGCTGGGAAATACATTGGCAAGCATCGAAAAAGAAATTGAAAATGGACCACGTGATCCTGTGGAAAGGGAAGGGGAATTACAGGAGTTGAGGTCATGATACATGTTGACATGAGAGGCACTGGGCAATCATGATTATAACACATATGTTAGTAACATGCATCGGGGAGGGAACAAGTCGGGTAGACTTTTAACGTGACTGGTGAATAATGGGAAGCGGACGGGCACAGTGCTGTCGATTCGTAACCCGGATACGGAGACTGCATAAAATGAACCCATCTAGCGATGCAAATGATACAGACTTGCAGTGGGAGCCAATGCAGTTGGATGAGGGTTGGGTTATTTGGTAGAATTTGTGAAAACCTGTGATTAGTCATCCGAAAGCATACAGGACACATCTGAGGGGTGCCAGGGTAGTCGTTGGAAAACCTTCCGAAAGGGCATTGCCACTACCCATGTGCTAGAGACCCAAGGATTGGACAGCAGATCTGAAGTTTTTTTCTGGTACGTATGTGCTGTTTGAAGGAGAGGTGTCTGTCGATGTCAAAGCTAAGGGACTTGGAAAAGGTGGTTAACTTGGGTTTGTAACCCTTGAGGTTCATAGCAGAGACCCAGGTCTGGATGTCAGGCTGTTCTGTGTTGTTGGTCAGCATTTGGAATTCAGCCTTGGAGTGGTTGAGCTTCAGGTAAGCACTGGACATCCACAACTGAATCATTGTGAAGCAGGCCTTGAGCTTGTGTATGTCTTGAATGGAGGGTATCTTGAGGTACAGCTGTTTGTCATATGCATATTAGAGGATGTAGATGTTGTCTGTAGTGAGAAGGATTTCGAATGGTTCCATGTAATGATTGAAGATCATGGGGGAGAGGATGGAACCGTGTGTGACTCCACAGGTGATAGGTAGGGTTGGTGATCTGTAGGCACAAACTGTTGGCTATTAACAAGGTAGGATTTGAATCTGCTGAGGATGATCACGCTGATCCCCATGTGGCGATGTAAACTGTCGGGGAGTGTCTGGTGGTCTACTGCTGCTGAGAGTTCAAGGAGAACCAGGGCATAGTCGATCTCCTTGACGGTAACCATTTCTGTGCTGTATCTGGGTCTGAAGACTAATTGGTAGGAATGAAGAAGGTTGTTAGCTCTACCGTGCATCATTTTCCAGCACTAATGAGATGTAGGAGGAAAATGGAGAAGATCTCTGCCATACATTCCTTCTCTGTCTCGTTAGTGTGTTTTGTTGTACGCCTGCATGAGATTTTCATGCAGGCATAATACAAGTAGATTCCTGTTGGAACTGCCTTGGCTTTGCACCTGGTAAAGACCAGGCGGGTCCCATAGAAATCCATCGTAAATGCCACCTGCAGAATGTATTTGCAGGCAGCGTTAGAGTAGAAAAATGAATGAGTAAAAGCAAGTTTCTCGCTTTTACTCTTTCATTGTCTACCACTCCACCTCATTGACATTTAAAATTGCATTCAGTGGCCAACACAGCACATGCATTCTAATGTTGGTGGTCCCCAGAATGCAATTAAAGATTCTTTTTTAAATTTTAAGTCAACATGGCTGGGCTCTAACCACAGTCAATATACAATGAGTGATTGGCGCCTTGCTGCCCCTCCATGTTGCGTTCCTCTTCCTTTCCCATCTAAAGCTTCAACCCTACAGCAAATACTGAAACAAACATGATCATTAAAACCTGCATCAACCTTATTTACAATGTTCTGTGTAATCTGTTGACTGTCTGCAAATGGTTCTCAGATTGTATACGACCATGGGTTGGTCGCATTTGTACAGCACTCTGTTCACGCTTTATACATTTCATACATACTCCAATGGATCAAGAGTAAGACTCAGATACAGTAGAATTTTAGATTTGGATTATAGACTTTTATTTCCAGAAAATAAGTAAAAGGGTTGGGAGAAGTCCTATCTATCCCTAATCCTAAAAGGGGTTTCCCAGCCTTAACAAAACTAAGGGACATCTGTGTCAGGGTGTTAATCAAAAGAACGTCTTCCATACTCTGTTCAAAAATCCTAAACTGACCCTTACACTCTAAAATCAAAATAATGTGCACAAGGGGTTGTTCTGGTATGCTTCGTACTTATAGCTTTCTTTCAAAGTTCTCAACGTAAAGTTCTTAAGGTGCCAAACAGTAAGGAAATAAAGTTTGATCAAGAAAGGGGCTCCCCTTTTCCTAGAATCCTTGTGGTAGTTTAAATCTCACTTGATCACAGTTGAATTTCTCACACCCAGTCCTCTCTTGACCCTGGTATACTCTCCTGCCACGGTATTTGCAACTTTCCTTTTCATCCTTAAAAGGGGTATAGATCCTCCCTTTTGTATTCACAATTTCAGGTTCACTTCTCCTCTCATTCCTGGTTTACTCACTTGCCAGGATATCACTTCACTTCTCTTCTCAACCCTGGTTTACTCTCCTGCCAGGATATTATTTTTCTTCTCTTCTCACTCCTTTTCTGGGTGTGAGTCGTAGCCTCACTGGTTGCCTTGTGCCCTAACCTGCCTGGGCTTTTACTTTCTCTGTTCACTCTTTCTTTCATCCATGTGACAATATATTTCCAACATTGAGTCCCTGACCGTTTCTTGACAAAGTTCACAACTGTGTTAATTCCTCTTTTCAAGCGTTGTGTTTCGAACCCTCTCACAATACTATTTGCATGTATATCAAATTACCTTCTCAAGCAGTGGGTCTCTGACCCAACTTTAACACTGTTCGTATATGTATTAAGTATATCAAATCCACTTCTCAAGCATTGGCTCAGTGCCCCTTCTCCAACAATGTTTTCATCCATGTTAGTTTCCTTACTGTCTTTATTTGTGCTCTCCCATGCATGTACCTGGTAACCCATTAATTCTCCCTGGGCTTACCAGGTGGCTTTGGCAGTCCTTGCATCTCTACATCTCCTTCTCTCTTGATCCGCTGACTGGGCGTACGTCCTGACAGTGGGTCAACTTTGCCATTTCCTTTATTTGCTACGGGCAGCTCCAGTGGTAAGGTTCCTTCTGCTCAATGTTCTTACACACTGCATATCACCTCTGTGCTGCTTCTTACAATTTTCTTGTGTCTTTCATCCCTATCAGCATCAGAACAAGTTACATACACCTTCTGACTCCGCCTCTCTCTCTCTCACATGAGCAGCTGTGGCAATTTTAAACTTCCCGGCATTGGTCAAAGGTTTCCAGAGACAAGAACATGGTGGTGGCTTCACGCTTCTAGTCCTCTTCATTGCTCCATTGCTCCATTCCTCTTCCTCGTCTCACTACTAAAATGGGGTAGGGCAGGTAAATAGGGGGCCTGGTTGGGGAAATGTGAAAAATCATTATATATGTCACAATAGGCTGTATAGGTATGTTGTAAGGACCCATGAGTGTCATGTGGAAATGTGGCTACAAGGTTATTTTGGTACCATGTTTTCCTCCCCTTTTCTGTAACTCCTGTATGACTATGTCTCTCGGCGCTTCAGGGATCCTATAAGGTTTTATGTTGATCACCTTTCCGGGGGGAGTTTTAATGTAATGGAACAACTCTTGTACTCTTCCTCGCTCATTACAGAAGAAGTCAGTAAACTGGTCCAGCAGGTCTTAAAGATCCTGTTTCTGATTTTGTGACAAATCTGAGGGAATCAAATGATCCCCATTTGGACCGTCTGTTAATATTCTTGCCATTATGACTGACTGGGATTCTACTGGGTCTTCTATCCACTCTTTTAAACGATGAATATCATATATTTGTGTCTTTTCTCACCCATCTGGTTGAGAGACCCAGTAATTACAAGGACCTGTTAGTTCTAATATATCATATGCTTCATGTCATTTAGACAACATTTTATTCGCAGATGTGGGTAATAAAACAATAACCTTCTGTTGAATGGAGAATGACATAAGGGTTGCTTTTTTATCATGCAATGTTTTCTGTTGTTCTTGACCTTTTGTAAGGTGGGAGTTGTGAGAAACCAAAGAGTGTCTCACTTACTAGTCCAGGGGGATCTCTCTCTCTCTCATCACCTTTGGATCCAGACCCTGGGGGCGGACCAGTGCAGGAGGATCACCTGGTCGAGGGGTTTTCAGGGTGTGGGGGTGAGGCTACCGATGGTGAGATGCAGGATTCTCCCCTTCTGGTACACCTAACCCATCCTTTTTTTTAGGATTCTCCGGTGTTCCAACTCCCCCCTCCTTCATACACTGGGCCGAGGAAGAGGGCAACTGAGACTAAAGAGTCTAACACTTAGATATCGCATTGGGCAAGTCCTGCTAATCGGGTCAAGGAAGGTAAGGCACTTGACTTTAAGTGCATACACCTGATAATAATTAGCTCTCCTCACATGGATAAAAGGCGGATCATAGAGACACATTCTGAGAAAGGTGGAATACAAGCAAGAACATACGGGGAGAAGGCGAATCTAATGGAGCAGAACAACAGACCAAGGGACGAGAGCAAAGGGTGGCTAACCCCAGGAGTTCCCTGCAGGAGGTTGTTGCCTTCAAAGGCTGCGAAAGACACATGGAAAAGGCTGTATCCTAAACTAGAAGGATGAATTGTTTTTCAAGGATGCCAGTGGCCCTCCCGGGTGAACGGCAGAGTTGGGGAGGCAAGGCCAAGCCTGTGGAACTAACCTTGACTTGTGAATTGGAAAACTGTAAAGACAAGAAAGAAATGCACACAGACGTTGAGTTGGCAAGCGACATGAAAGAGCGGTGTGTGTTAAATGGGATTGAAGTTGCAATATTATATCGCGCAATTGAAGGCTGCAAGTGTGTGGTTAAGACGCAAAGAAAGGCAGACATGTGAATGAACTTTGATGTAAGGATAGCTATGAAACTAGCGATAATGAGTAACAGAGTGGTTCGGCGAAAGGAAGTAGCCCACTAGAAAGTCTCTGTGAAAGGTGAATGTTGAACTTGGTGCTTATGACCTAGAACTACCCAGCCCAAGAAGCACTGGGGTAAACAACACGAGAGTGTGAGCTGAAAGGGAAGTCAAAGTGGTCCTGCGGGGGTCTGTAGTAAAATCCATGCACATTCGAAAGTCTTTGACATCAGGAAACGGTCCGAGCCCGACTGAGGAAGACCAGAAGTATAATGGGTTAGGGGATGGGAACCCCCTTAAAGGATCTGACTTAAGCTTGGGAAAGGGAGCCCCTGCAAGTGTTTTTGAACTTTTGCTTTAAGAGGTATGAGCCCGACAGAGGGGGACCGGCGTGAACGTTTTATTGAACTGTGTTTTGAAAGCTGGAAAAAGAGAATTTAACATGGGAGGCCAGTCAGCCCGCGTTCGACATTTTGAACTGCCTGGTGTTAAGAACCTGAGCCAGAGTGTGTCATCCTGCCCACGGGGACCACCTTACTCTGTGCTGTCTAACGTGAGGAGGAGAGCTGACTCAGCCACATTTATTCTTTATATTTGAACACTAATTTTGCTTTGCATACATATTCTCCTTTACACACTATTTGTATAAGCGATAGGGCAGGCATTAGGTTTTGTTAGTATAGGACATTTTGATATGACAGACTCAACTAGGACTGTTTTATTTATTATTTGATGGTTGAGACTACTCCCATACTAGTTATAGGGAAAAGAAGGATTTTTTTAAAACCCACAAACTTTAATAAAGGTTTTACACATTGTACATTTTGTGTCAGTTTCATACTTGTGATACCATGCCTCTCCTACAGAGTGAACTATAGCTCAGACTGTGGTCATATGGTCCTTGAGATTTTGGGTGGTCTGAGATAAGAGCAAGAAGTCCTTTTCTCTCTCCTCCCTGGTTTCCCTCAACATGTCCAACACATCTCAAGGATCTCTGCCATATAGGAGTTCAAAGGGGGAGAACCCACAGAGGATGGGGGATGGCTTTTGGATGGGTCAAATGGACCCAGGTATCATTATGTCCAACATCCTACCTTCTGCTTTTACAATATTGCAATGGACACTTTTTTAAGTTTTTATGAAAATGCTCAACAAGACCATCAGTTTGGGGGTGATATACTGAGGTCTGGAGTGTTTTTAGTCTATTAGTCTACTCATTAAAGTTGTCCCTTGATCAGTAAGGATCTCCTTAGGGAATCCAGCCCAGGAAATATAAGGTATTAGATGTTTTAATATCTGCTGTGATGTACTATTCCTCAGGGGAAAAGCTTTGAGATACCTTGTTGCATAATCCAATATGACGAGGATATACCAGTCTCCTAGTTTAGAAGGTTCAAGTGGCCCCACAATGTCCATGTCCATACCGATACGTGAAAAGGGAATGTCAATAATTGGTAAAGGTTGGAGCTGGGCAGGAGGAGGGGTGTGTGGCCACTAGTCTTTTGGCATAGGGCACAGGTCAGAACAAGGTTTTTCACATCGGCATACACCCATGATATGATATGATATGATATGATATGATATGATATGGCATTTGTAATGCGCCTATAAACAAGTGTTTCAATGGATAATAGAATCTATTACCCATGGATAATAGAATCTGTTCACCACCTGTCCCTGTGTCTTGGCAGTTCCTAAATATCTGCCCGTTAGATGTGAATGGTATATTTATAACACCATCCTCTGGTGGGTTTTGAGGACTACAATCTGTGATCTGGATGATCCTTCTAAACTATCTTCTCTATATAGGAGCCCTTGGTTGATGAAGAAAAAAGGCCCCTACTTTTTCCTCCCTTCTTCTTCTGAGACTGTGTGTAGAAAAGCTTCGGCTAGTAGTGAATCATTGCGTTGAGTAAACGCGAGGTTGGGAATAAATTCTGGTTCATCGCCTTGAGGGTTAGGTCTTAATACTTCAGATGATGTTGTGGGTTCTTCATCAGCCTCCCCAAATCCTCTTTTCCCCTCTTTCGGTCTCATTAGTTTGGGAACTGTCCACAATTCATGGGACAAGGGCCTGCTCTATGATCCAGTGGGATATCTTTTATCCCACTTTGAACATGTAGGGGCTTTTCCCGTTGTTCTATATTAGAATCTTGACATTACCCCCATAATCAGGATCTACCACCCCCGCCAAAAGATCTAAGCTGAGTCTCCAAGCCAGCCCTTATTTTGAGGTGAACCTGATATAGGTTCCTTTCAGGGGAGCCAAGATTAGGTCTGTTGGAAGCAACAATCGGATTCCTGGTTGCAAGGTTTCCTCTAGATTGCTTGTCAAATCAAAGCCAATAGATTCTTTGGTGGCTATAGTCACAGTGGTAGCTCGCTTACTCAATTTCCCAAATTCAAGGGTTTGTATCAGCTGAGTATTATCCCACTTATGAAACCATATGTAAGAGATCAAGAGTAAGACTCAGACAAAGTGGCATGTTAGATTTTGATTTAGAGTTTTATTTCCAGAAGATAATAAAAAGGATTGGGAGAAATCTATCCCTAATCCTAAGCAGACAAAAGACTAAAACTAAGGAACAAAGAGCGTCCTCTGTCCTGTGTCCAGAAATCCTTAACTGACCCTTACAAACTAAATATAATGTGCACAAGGGGGGTTTCTGGTATGCTGTGCACTTAAAGCTTTCTTTCAAATTTCTCAACGTAAAGTACTTAAGGTGCCAAACAGAAAGGAAATAGATTTCCACCAGGAAAGGTTCTCCCTTTCCCCCAGAATAGTTCTGGTAGTTTAAATGTCACTTGATCACAGTTCAGTTTCTCACACTTGGTTTCTTCCGATCCCTGGTAACTCTCCTTCCAGGGTTTGCAACTTTCCTTTTGATCCTTAAAGGGGTATGCATCCTCCCTTTCGTATTCAGAATTCCAGGTTCACTTCTCTGCTCACTCCTGATTTACTCTCCTGCCAGGATATAACTCAAATTCTCTTATCACTCCTGGTTTACTCTCCTTTCCAGGATATTATTTCGCTTCTCTTCTCACTCCTTTCCTGTGTGTGAATTCCAGCCTCATTCGTTGCCTGGTGCACTAACCTTACTTTCTCTGTCTACTCTTTCCTTCATCAATGTGACAATATGTTTCCAATGTTCTTGACAAAGTTTACAACTGTGCTAATTCCTCTTTTCAAGCGTTGGGGTTTCAACCCTCTCTCAATACTAGCATTGGGTCTCTAACCCACCTTTAACACTGTTTGTATATGTATTAAATATATCAAATCCTCTTCTCAAGCGTTGGGTCAATGCCCCTTTTCCATCAATATTTTCATCTGTGTTAGTTTCTTTACTATCTTTAATTGGGCTCTGCTGTATTATGACTGTGACACAGCATTCGCCTTCTTGTGCCCTGGTAACCCATTTGTTCTCCCTGGGCTTACCAGGCAGCTTTGGCAGTCCTTGCGTCTCTTCCTCCGCTTCTCTCTCGATCCGCTGACAGGGCACACATACCGTCAGTTGGTTAGCTTTCCCTTTTCCTTCTTTCGCTACGGGCAGCTATCGCTGCCAATGGTCATCAAGAAGTAACCTTGTGCTTGGTGTTCTTGCCCACAGTTCATATCAGCTTCTCTGCTGTTTCTTATGATCGTCTCGTCTCTGGCATCCCAACCAGCATCAGAACAAGTTACATGCAGCTTCTGACTCAGCCTCTCTCTCTCTCTCCCTCTCACACTGGAACATCATTATCTGTGGCACAATAGGCTATACAAGTATGTTGTAAAGGCCCATGAGTGTCATGTGGAATTGTGGCTGCAAGATTATTTTGTTACATTGTGTTCCTCCCCCTCTGGAGTTGGTCTTCCCCTACAAGGTCCTCCCTCAGATAGCCACCACAAGGTCAGAGTCAGGGAGCTTCTGCCTCTCCCTGGCCACGTAAGAGAAGCTTCCCTCCAGAGAGGCAGTGACAGTATCGCTAGATTTTTCACAATTCATACACTCCGTGTTGTACTCATGTACAAGAATATTATTATGTGGCCACAAGGTGATCTTGGTGGCAGTATATTAATTCTAAATCAGATCATATACTCTGAGTTTAGGTCTTGGATTCTTAGCTGTGCTATTGATTAATGCTTGTTTATTTTCAAAGGAAATGTTGAACATGTCTGTTAATTGATTTGTAGCTTGGTTACTATAATTGGCATACTATTCCCTTTTTTGCTGTCTTTATCTTCTGTGAATGATTGTATTTGCTTCAAGGCTGGAATATCACTGTTGACTTGTTAGGTTATGACTTGTGCTTTTTAGGCTGCTAAAATCCTTTTGTTTTCCTTTGCTTTTGTATTTTTTTAATTTTAATATGCATGGTAAGTGTAACACACTTGTGATGTTGCAGTATAGCACCTTTCAGCTGTTCTAGTGTTTCTTGTTTTGTGAAGTGGTTTTATTGCATGATATATCTTGCAGAAGCAGCATGTCTACTTACTTAATCTCCGTCACTGCCACGCAATGACAAACAGCCTGAAACCTAACCCATACTAAACTGAGCTATGATTTTCAGCATCACATTACCATTACCCCTCACTAATCCTTGTATCTGACGAAATTGTAACCTGCAATATGCCTCCAGCAATGGTCAAAGTCTTCAGACTCTTGATGCACACTAAATTCACACTGTAACCACTGTGTTTTAAATAAACTTCTTTAACATTGCACAGTTACAACATTACATTCCTTATAATTTACTTGTATGTTCCATGGGCTCAACGCGACATGTATATTCAGGCAATCACAATACAGGTATCATGGTGTTTCGTCCTGATTAGTATCCTTGTCACTTTTATTAAGTAGATATTGTCGAAATCCTCCCCATATGTCCCTCGGACGATTTGTTAAAGGTAGCAAGCTAGAGTAAACCTCTTCATTGTCATTGGCCCAGGACATATCATTCACCCAATCAACCATCGAAGGAGGTGCTTTACTCTTCCACCTCATTAGTATGGAGCACTTAGCCAACAATAGACCCATATTGAGGAGCCTACGCTGGATAAAGTTAATTGTGTATACATAGCCCAGTAGACATGACCCTTGTTCCCATATTATGGGTTGTTCCACCATTTCTTCCAGCACTGTACACACATTTACCCAGTACTCAGTGAGTGTTCCGCAGGACCATAGCATATGTAGTAAACTCGCATCCTCACTCCCACATCTCGGGCACTTCCCCTCAGTCATAGGTGTTCATTCTCGTGAGACGTGCAGGGGTGAGGTGTACTCTGTTCAATATCCTGAAATTAATTAGTCTGTATCTGGAATTGTAGGAAATGTGTTTTGTTAACATGCATAACTGCATCGAGTGCGTCTCCATGAGAGTGATCAATAGGTCTCTTTCCCATTCCCCTTTAATGTCAGGTGTCTGTGCCTTCCTAAATGATAATGATAGTTTACATAATGCCGAGGTTGTCTTCTTAACTATGCCGGGGGTGAGTCTTAGCCTCGGGTGTGAAGGTGGTTCGCAAGGAAGTTGAACTCATTGGGCATCATTAAAAGTTTGGCGGTAGCCTTGCAGGTAAAACCGGCAGGCTGCCATCCGACTTGCAAATATTTTCGCCACCTGCGAATGGGCAATTACCGGGTTATTATGGCCCCGCCGAACCCGGTAATTGCCCATTTGCGGGCACCGGAAAATATTCTTCCCCATTCCCATTTGAGCCCCCATAGGGCTGAATGGGAATGGAGAGGCCAGATGCACCAGCACCATTCGTGAATGGTGCCGGTGCATTCGACATGCTCTACTCGCGGGTGCCGGTACTCCCTCCAGGTCAGACATGGTGGGCGGGAAGACACCCGCGAGCAGAACTCGGAGTTTGCTGGTCCGGTAACTATGGTACCGACAAGCTTCCGGTACTGTATTTACCGGACCGGCAAACTTGTAATGAGGCCCATTGTGTCGCTAACGCGGAGCAGAGCCTGAGATATTGTGATTTCTGTAATGGGGTGTCACCAATGATAGCCCTTATGTCATCCCAGGCTACAAATTGGCCATCACGGAATAGGTCTCTGAAATGTACTATGGCCCTGTCCTACCAGTGTGTGGCCAGGTCTTCATCTTGCGTTGGTGGTAAGTATGGTGCGTCTCAAATAGGCATATCTGGATTATACATTATGGAGCATTTGGGGTGGTTTACCAGTCTAGGACATGATCGCTGCATAACCAGGACAGGGTCCATCTGATTGTCACTTCTTGCGTTTCCCTCGAACAGCTCATGCAATAGACAGGTGGGGTCTTCCCCTTGTGTTTCCAATGCCACATGCGATGAGCTGGGCCCTCCCTCTGTCCAGTATATCACGTAATAAGCCTTTGCTGCTTTGAAGTATAATTCGAAGTCAGGAGCCGGCAACCCTCCTTGCTCATACGGCATTGTGAGGTGCTTCCAAATAGCTTGCACCTACCCCTTCTACACAAACGTCGACCATGCACCTTGTATTCTTGAAAAGAAGGACCTCCCTGGCCACAACGGTAGTGTGCGAAGAGATACGAGTTTTGGGAGTACAATCATTTTCACTAGTGCTAGCCTGCCCATAAGAGATATAGGGAGCTGATTCCAACGATCAATCTTGGCGTACAGTGCGTTGGCCAGATCGTCATAATTGAGGGAGCGTACTAGTCTATCCTTACTTGCTATCTCCACCCCCAGATATTTGACCCATTGGGAGGCCCACTTCAGACCATAGAGTTCGCTAGGTTCAATGTTCCTTTTTGTCAAAGGGAATATCTCAGATTTGTTTGTATTTAGCCTGAGACCCGAATATTCCCCACATTTCTGGACTGCTGCTAGCACCCCCTGTAGGTATCTCTCAGGTTCCTTCACATATAGCATAATGTTGTCTGCATGAAGAGTTATCAATTCAATCTTCCCCGCTATAGTTATCCCTGCTCGTATATAACGCGTTCTCAAAAGGTCTGCTAGTGGCTCTATCACCAGTGCAAATAGTAGTGGGGAGAGCGGGCATCCCTGTCTAGTCCCACCTGCTAATGCCAGGATCGAGGAGAGCACTCCATTCAGGCATACCCACACGTATCACTGCATGTACACAATGCGCACCCATTGGATGAAGTTTGGACCGAACCCATAGTTATGGAGTACTTTAAATAAGAAGGGCCAATATACTGTGTCGAATGCTTTTTGTATGTCTAAGGGGGCTGCAACCCCTGTGGTGTCTTGCAGGATCTTTGCCAGTATATTGAAGCACTGCCGTATGTTGGAAGACATGGATCTTCCCTGCACGAAACCTGCCTGGTTTTCATGCACCATGCATGGCATCAGTGGGCTGAATCGGGAAGCCAATATTTTTGGGAATATTTTCGCATCAGTGTTGATAAGGGACAGTGGGCAATATGACCCACAATCCCCAGCGGGTTTCCCAGGGTTATGTAATAAAGTAATGATCGCTTCTTGCATATTATCTGGGAGAACCCTGGACTCCAGCGCCTCAGTCCATATTGATAAAAGATGGGGAGCTAGCTCTGCCGTGAATTCCTTATAAAACTCAGCACTCAGCCTGTCTGAACCTGGTGCTTTGCCACCCGGTAGGCCCTTCGTGGCCTCTTTTACCTCGTTTACTGTTATCAACACCTCCAGGACAGTGCAGGCTTCTCCTGAGAGTAGCGTAGTGGGTATGCTTGCCAAATAATCGATCGTCAGTTTCTTGATCTGTGGTTACACTCTGGGGAGAATACAAGTTAGCATAGAACTCATAGAACACCCCACTGATTTCTTCGGGTTTGGTAACGGCCATGCCATTTGGGTTGGTGATGCATGGGATGTTCGTGTTACCCCTTTCATTGCACACCATATGTGCCAAGAGCATACCCGGTCTATCTTGTTCACCGTATCTGCGCGTGGCTGCTGGTTTATCAAAATAACGCAGTTTCCTGTCTGCCGCTGCCCGATGTTCATCAAGTTGCATTTTAATGTCTATGACAATCTGTGGCATCGGATTACTAGCGTATTCAGCAGAGGCGTTGCTGGGGGATATTAAGGGGCTATAGCCCCGGGTCTTTTGGTTGTAGCCCCAGATAGAATCTCAGGGTCTACAACCAAAAGGCTAGCTAGCCCTGAGTCACGACAGTCCTGACATTAGCGTAGCCCCAGATTTTTTCCAGACCTATGAACACACCTGGTATTCAGTTGTAGTCTGGCTAGAGCTTCCTCCCTCCTCTTAAGTTCTCTTCTTATGTCTCAGAGTACCCTATGTTCCATACACATAGCGATTCCCCGTATGTAAAACTTAAACGCCTGCCAAAATACCGCTTGTTGGGCCACTGACCCTTCATTATGCTCAAAGAAATCAGTAACATATTGTGACAGACGGGTTCTGAAGACAGGGTGAAGCAAGGCTGCTGCTTTGAATCGCCATGGCGTTCTCTGTGGGATCCCCTCTGGGATATCTAATAAAAGAGATACAGGGGAGTGGTCTGATATCGTTCTAGGTAGTATCTTGACCTCCGACACCCAGCCCAGAACCCTCTGGGAAACTAACCAAATGTCTATCCTGGAATGCATGTCACGAACCGACGAGTAAAAGGTAAAGACCCTTTGAGTTCTGGGCATCGCGTGCCAGGCATCTCTCCAACCCAGATCTGTATTATGTGTTTGTATCATACATGCTGCATTCGTCAGTGCTCTGGGAGAGGTTGATGTTCTGCCTAGGTCTATGTCTAGTATGGTATTAAAAACATTACAACATATGATCTGGGCGGTCGGGTACCCGGCACACTTACGAAAAACCTCTTTTCAATGCCGCCTAATTTCCTGTGCACTATTACATATCTACTGCAGGGGTCACTGTCTGTTGCATAGTGGAGAAACGGAAGGAATCTGTGAATTAGAATCAAAGTCCCACAGGCCCGTGTAGAGTAGGAGGTATTGTAACGGTGCTCTCCTCATCCCTGAGCAAACTTGCTGGCTTGGTGGTCCAGTAAATATGTTTCTTGCAGGTAAAATATCTGGGCACCTTGTCTGTTCACATAGGCCATTACTTTCCTCATCTATCTTTATGGGCAAACCTATGCCCCTTACATTCCAACTAAGCAGCTTTATCCCTTGCACATCCTTATAAGGTACCATCTCTCTCACACTCCTGCATTTCCGTCACAGTTCTATGCAATCGCTCAGCAAGTAAGTAATATGTTGCAATCAATCTTTGCAGTTTTCTAAATGTTTCAACCCAACTTTCCCCTTCAACCCCCACCCCCACTCTCATAGTACCCCAAACTTTGACTATGCAAGTTCGCCTTTCCCCTCCCCCACCCATCCCCTTCCAACTAAACTATGCACATGCATTGGGGGCGACCGCTGCCTTGGCAGCCAGGGTCCGATGCATATGTCTAAGTTTTGCCTGTCCGTGTTCCTTCAAAACATTTACCAGCATTGTCAACACACATAATTAATTATTTAATCTACAGGGTGGATATATTTCACCGGGCGACCCTGTCTACGTGTAGCACTGCTCTCCAAGCGTTATATTAGTCTATAATTTAAAGTCCAGTCTTCATATAACTTGGAGCAGGTGGCGCTCGCTGATAGATGAGAGTCAACAGTGGGTGTCACGGCCAAAGGGTGAATGCCCAACATTCACCAAGCCTCACACATGCTCTTCACTCTGTGTATTCCATAGATCAATGTAGACCATTATGTTTATTGAATTTATTGCATACCTTGTATTTACCCCCTTGCACAATCCACCTCATGCCCCCGTCATGCGTCCACATGCACATTCGGAGAGCAGCTTACCAGCCAGCAATCTGACTAATTATCAAATAATAGCATAATTGCGCAGCCAGTTCAGTGTCTCCTATGAGATTATGTATACCTTACTTTCAAGGTTCTTCCTGGTGAGGTGACTGCTTGTCGGGCAGAGGGATGTTAGCCTCAACAAAGGTGACTGCCTCCTCTGGGAATGTGAAGAAATAGGTTTTATTCTTAAATTGCATGCAAAGCCTGGCCGGATATAGCGTTGCATAGGGTTTCTTGTGTTCCCTCAGTAGTTTATTCACTCCGGTGAATGTGCACCTTTCCTGCTGGACCGCCAGAGTATAAATTGGGAAGATGCGGATCACATTGCACCCCATTTTCAGGTCCTGCTTCTCCCTCACGGCCCTTAAGACCATGTCCCTGTCCCTGTAGTTGTTCAGCCTTGCTATTATCGGTCGGGGGAAGGCGCCCGGCTTGGGTCTTGCTGCCAGGGATCTAAGCGCCCGCTCAACCACAAACATTGAAGATCAGCCTGGGTCCCCCAAAAGATCTCTAAGCCTCAACTGCCAGTTCCATGGGCCCTTTCAGGGTGTCCTCAGGCACCCCGATAATGCATATATTATTGCATCGTGATCTCCCCTCCAGGTCTTTGCATTTTAATTTGACTGTTCCGAGATCTTTTGCCATGTTCGTTACCGTGTTCTATAACGCCTCTATATTGCGTCCTCTGCTGTGCCAATGGACGCATCCGCTTCTGTTATCCGCTGTGTGGCCTTTTCCAGCTGGGCTCTTATTGTAGTGACATTGATGCCATCTAGTTTATCATTTATACATGCAAATCCCTGTTGCATTGAAGTGAAGACACCTTGTAGATCCATGGGAGCTGGGGGTGACACAGCTGCCACCGGCTCCAGACTGGCAGCCCCCTCATTGTTTGTGGTGCTTGACTTGGTGGCAGGTTTGGTGAATGTATCCATCGTGCCGCTTTTCTTAGAGGCCGCCCCTTAGGCATTATTCGGTGGCGCTAGAGTTTGCACCATCTGTGGCTTCCCTTGTGTAGTGACGTAGTGTAGGCCAGATTGTGTTCTGCTGGTTCCAGCCAAGAGTATGTTCCCAGTGGCTGCACTTAGGTGATCAGCCTGATGTGTACCATGTGGTATTCAACCTGCATCTTTTGCCTCCTTAATCCGGCAATATCTCGACAGATCTGGACAACCTCCTGCGTGGGGGTTTTGGGTTTCTCGTGCTTCCTCCCCTTCCTCGCTAGAGCTGGTGTGATCACTGCTCAGGGTTCTTCTCCTGGTGAACTGCTCTCAAAATGTAACAAATGCACTCCTGTGCAATAGCTATCATGCACCAGGAACACGTTTATTAGTTTGGGCTGAGCTGTGCCCAATGTGTTTCCTGCTGTACAAAGAAAAGAACCAGAAACCCAAGCACTGTGGATTGATTTTTTCCTATCCCTTCCATCAAACTAAAAAAGGGGTGTGGTTTGCATAATGTGACAGTGGTCATTCAAGGTCATACGTCATTAGTCCTGCTCCTTCTTCTAGGTAATTTTTTTAAATCAAGGTTTTGCCACACTCCTTTTATCAAAGTTATGCAGGTACCCCCTATCAATATCACACCGGTCCTCCTGCCTAAGGCTCTGGTACACAAGACAAAGATGACTGCTGCCGAGCCAATCAACAGTGATGGTGGGAGACACATACGGGCAAAGATGAGGAAACTAATAAGCAGGCGGATGGGGAAGATTAGCCAAACTGACCAATTAGCATCTAGTATATGTCTAAGCATGTTGAGGAAAAGAAAAGACATTACCATTTTTATGGGAGATTTTATTTGCTTTAAAAAGAATGCACATCCATCTATATTTAGAAAAGTGAACATTTGTGGGTTTGTTTGTGGCATGGCAAAGCGTTTTTCCTTATACAATTCCACACTGGTTCACCAATCTGCACCAAATTTTGCATAGTAACCAGTTGGGACCCGCCGAACAACACTGGCTACATGACATTTGGACACACTAGCCCGTTCTCCGGATTTCAGCAAATGTCACAATTTGTTTGTGGTCTCGTGGCATGGTGAAGCGTTCTTCCTTCTACAATTCCACACTGTTTCACCAGTCTGCAACAAATTCTGCATAGTTACCTGTTAGGACCATCTGACCATTACTGACTACATGACATTCGGACATCCCATCCCTTTCCCCGGGTTTCAGCAAAACTCTAAATGTATTAATGGGTTTGTGGCTTGGCGAAGCGTTGTTCCTTAAACAATAGCACACTTTTTCACCAATCTGCACCAATTTATGCATAGACCTGTTACGACTCTCCGAATAATACTGGCTACATGACATTTGGACACCCCACCCCGTTCCCCTGGATTTTATCAAAAGTCAAAATTAGTTTGTGGCTTGGAGAAGCATTGTTCCTTATACAATTCCATACCGTTGCATCAATGTGCACCACAGACATTACTGGCTACATAACATCTGGCACCACACCCCTTTCCCTGGATTTCAGCACCTTCACACATGAGACAGTTTCCTGAAATCGGCAAAACATCATGTGGTTGTAGAATGACTGGTCCTCAACCCTAGAATGCACAGTTTCTGGGACATTTGCACCGCAATGCACCACAATGAACTGCACCACGCCAGGGTGAAGCAACAGGTGGGGAGGGAGCACAGTAGGTCCCAGAATGCAACAGCACACCAACTCTCCCCTCTAGGGGCGTAGGAGACACATAAAATCTGTGGGGGGCAGGGGACACCTTAGGGACTTTGCTTTTTTAAATGTATTTATTGTGTTTTAGTCAAAGAACTTGACTTTTCCCAAAATTAAAATTAAAATAGCAGTACGTATTAAATTACAAATATCATCACTGTATAAAACAAGAGAAAAGAAGATGAGAAAACAGAAGAAAATTAAAGGATGCAGCAGCAAAGAACATGTCTTTATATGTTGCATTTCTGTATTTGTCATCTGACTATGAGCTCATGGTACGAGAGAGGAAATAACAATTACTTCCAGTGGCCCACAGCTAGGACGCCAGCTCGTTAAGAGGCAGATCACCTGTAAGTGGATTCCTGCCAAATAAAGGAGTTGCAGCCTTTTCTACCAACTGCAAGTTGCTACTTTTTTGTGTGGGGCAAGGAGACGTGTGTGTCTCTTGGAATGGAAGGATGGGGGTTTCAAAGAAAGAGGAAATCTTGCTTGTACCTCTGAGTAAGCCCTGTTATTGGAGTAGAGGGTCCAGGTGTGTGATGTTGCTGCTTTGACTGTCTGCTGGGGAGTGGGGGGTACAGCAAACAAGGAGGATGAGCGATCACAAGCCCACCCCCTTATAAGCACTCCCCAGGTCCGCAGCCGGATGCGTCGGACCCGGGGGATGCCTAGTAGGTAAGGTGTATGTGGACCCAGGGGGGTGGCCAGAGGGGCAGCCCGCTATGTGGGCTGCCCCTCTAGCACCCCTGTGAGGGCCGGGCCAGCCTCTCACGATGAGTCTGGTCCCTCTTATTCCATCTCATGCTGGCTTTAGAGCCTAGCCTTTCTTTGCCTTTGTTATTCTGAATGCAGAGCTGAACTCTGTTCCTTTCTCGTTTAACATTTGCTGCAAAGCATGATCTATTTGATTCTCTCATATGTTACTAGGACGGCAGAGCATGGGTCCTCTGCCCTGTTACACTATTCAAAGAGCCCCTCTGGCCTTTCTTTGCCTCTCCCTTGTCTCACTGCTTGCTTGCTTAATACATACCTCCTTGCTTGAACACTCAACATATTCTCCCTAACAAAGCAATGGCAGCTGCAGCCTGTCTTAACTTCTATTTGTTCCGTGTCTTGAATAGGCCTCTTCTTTCTGCTTTACTGTCTGCCGGGGAAAGGCATTTGCCAGTCACTGCCATAATAGTTCTACCTGGCCATAAGAGGGCAACAGCTAGCCAATATTTGAAGAACATGGGCATATTATGCCAGAGGCTGGCAACTGCCTTCGTAATGCCTACACAAGAGTCACAACTCTTGCCTTTGTTTCTAACAGAAATTCAGTGGATGAAGAAACGCGGGAACACACATATTGCTTATAAATGAAGGGAATGATGTCACTCTTGGTTAAGACATTTTGATCACGCCAGGAGCTAATTTCCAGCTGCAATTAAGCGATTACCATTTAGACTTCTGGCTTTAAATAATGTTAGTATCACCTGGAAAGCACAGAGGTTGCTCAACAGGGTTCCTGGAGCACGAAACGTACCCTACTCGTGGGCATGGATGATTGGAGGGCATTCTTGCCCTGGTTTAGAGCCTGGCCCGTACAGCCATGATGAGGGGAGGTGTATTTTACTTTTGGTTGTACGTATCCTTTGAGGGTGCGCAGACATTGCCTCCTGCTTTAGCCCACTAACAGCTCTGCTTTGCAACTTTATCACACATACCTGTCATGTAGCATGTAACACAATTCTACTAATGTTATCAGCCTCTGAAGTCTGGAATCCTTTGCCACATCAACTAGTGTACAGGCCTGCCACCTGAGACTTACCCATGTCTGAGTCTGCATCTGTTGCCCTGTGCGGAAGACACACACAGAAAGAGCAGGGCACAGTGCCCTTGTAGGTTTTTCACACTTCTTCCTCATGGTGGGAACAATTTACTCCGCAGAGAAAGTGGCACATTCTGGGCAACATTCTCCCACGTTGACAATGTCACCCAAAGAGCTAAATTGTTGACTTATTATTGCGCAATCCACACTGATGGGTTTAAGCATCTGTTTAATGTGAGATGGCAATTAAGAGCATTTGCCAACGCACTCAAGAAGCACATGACACCCTCTTACCAGCGACATGCCATGCTCACTCATTCTGATCACGAAATTGCCATTTGTCTTGGGTCATGTTAAATGTATTTATTTATTTATTACATGTGCAGCATCACGCAAAACTCACAAGCATCAAGGCGCAAAGTAAACTGCATGGAGTGGACCACTTCCATTGGCGCAGATTTAACGTTTCCGCCACAAAATGGAAGATTTTAGCATAAAAGGCAGGTAAAATCACATTGCTTTTCCACTCTGGAAGAGTGTAAATACCTTGCGATTGCTGGCGGAATTGACAATTGGTTCCTCTGGACTCTGCCCGCTTTTACCAGGTTTAATTTCCAAGGAGATCCCAGAGGAATCCCTTTCCTTATTTCCAGCATGAGAATCCATGCTGGCAGTAAGGCCACATTTGTCGGTTGGAGCGGGAAATACAGGGGGTCCTGGTGTGTCCAATCGGCTCCCGAACTCCACCCAGAAAATGCACGAAAATCCAGCCAATTAGAAAAAGCAACAGTAATAGTGTTTTCCACCACTTTTTCTGAACCAATTGACCTGGAAAATGCTGTGTTGCATCGAAAGCTGAATGCATTCACTCAGCTTATTATCCCACCGGAATATTAAGCCAGGTGCTGAACACAGGTGTTACATATTCCTGTTCACAATCTGCATTTGGAGCATTAACTCACTGAGCTACCTTACAAATGATATCTCTTCTGGGGCTTTACCGTCTTAACCCCTTAACTGCCATGGGTATTTCTGCCAAGGCCTTCTTTGGTGATTTCGATATGTTGCCATTCAATCCCTTGTAACTTTTTTGTTACATAAGATATCTCGGACAAATTTGGCCCTTTTTTCCCCAAATGTAGGCGCAAGTCAGACCTCTGTGGATTCCCACGGGTGTACTCTTTTCGGAAATGCATGAGGTCCCTGTTTTCCTTGGTGGCTTCGACACCATAGGCCCAAATCTGTATGTTGTCCACCTGAGCAAAATCTGCTCTGCCGAAAGGCTTGGGGTTACCAGTGGGTTAGCCTTTCCCCTTTGCGCCTAGGTAGGTGCACCCACACATGTGAGGTAAGGATTTCGTTGGGACACCTGTGGGAACGCAGGATGTTAGGACATGTGTTGTTGTCGGCGTGTTTCGGTGGGTGTCCAGAGTGAAATGTCTGGAAACTGTGTATTTTTCCACCATATTTCAGAGACATTTCCCTCTGCCCACCCACCGAAACACGCAGCCAACCACAGATGTCCTACCTTCCCGCGTTCTCACAGGTGTCCCGACGAAAACGGTACCTCATGTTTGTGGATGCACCTACCTGGGCGCAAAGGGAAAAGGCTATCCCACTGATAATCGCAGTCTAGCAATTTGCCTGCAAGGAAAGCTACATAAGATGCCCCCTCATCCACCTAGGGTGGGGGGAGAGGTCCCCCCCTTTAAAACACAAAACATCCTGGTGGTATAGCGGGCCCCACTGGACCTCCCCACCCAAAACATGTGTGTGGCCATCTGCCCCAGGGGGGGTCAAAACATACTGCCCCAGGCTTGGGAAGGGTGGCTCTGCCAATATTTGCCAATATTTGCAGTGCCCCCCCACCCCAAATGGATGGGGGGCATCTCATGTACCCCTTCCTAGGAAATCTGCCCCCATAAGGTGCCCCCATCCACTTAGGTTGGGGGGAGAGGGCCGCCCCCTTGCAAAAATCCCTGGTGGCTAGTGGCCCCACCCGCACCCACCACCACCCAAAACTCTGTTTAAAAAAGAAATATATATATATATATATTTTGTTGTTTGACCCTTCCCTGGGGGCAGATGATCACCCATCTGCCCCCAGGGTATTGCCCCCATGCTTTGGGGGTCGGGAGGAGAGGGCTGCCCCTCCCCCACTTCAAAAACAGATCCCTGCATGACACACCAAACATATTCTGGGGGGGATAAATGACATTACATCCCCCCCACTTACAATGGTGGGGGGGATTTGACCCCCTGTCCCCCCATGTCCTACGCCCATGCTCCCCTCCCCCAACGTGTGCTGTGTGATATTTCAGCCAGCCACACACGCCCATTCTCAGTGCAATTTACTTCAGAGATCAAAGCACATCAAACAATGAGCGAACCGGAACAACGACCTACAGGATCATTGGTGTTTAACAGTTTAGGAGAGTGTTGTCATGTCCATCCACAGAACCTGTTCGGAGAACAGATACCTTTTGCTAGTATTTAATTAAAAAAACAAGGCCTTTTATGTGCTTTGACAGATAATGATATTATTTAAAATGGGAGAGGTCATCGACAAACATCTTCACAGAAAAAACAATATTTTAATATACATAGAGAAATCAGGATACATGATGAAAACTCTTCGTTTTATTGCAGAAGTCAATGAAGGCCTTTCTTTATTGCGCACAAATACAAACATCTGCATCACATCGCTATCGAGCCACTGATGTGAAGTATTCTTTCTTTATAGGCCTTAGGACACTATGGTGATCTTCCAGGGGAAACATTTGAGGATAGAAGAGTGAAGTGTAGATTGATTTTTATTAAATGCTGTTTATCTTTTAAATGTTAAGATCTTGTTGTTCATTCTTTATTATACAAACATAGTTACTTTTGCCCTCATATATAGGTATCTGCATGATAAGGGTAACCAGTCAGACTTTTTTTTAAAGTTATTTTTCATTCACAGGTGGCAGAACATTGGTCATCTTCCTATGGAGACATTTGAGGATATAACGGTGAAGTGTAGATTCCAACAGGTGCTTATGTTGGAGTATGCAGAGTTAGCAAGTCCAGTTTTAAATTGTCCAGGTGTTCACACGGTTGGTGACATCATTATCACCACTGTCGAGGGCATATTGAGTTCAGCAGCAGCCTTCATAAATAAATCTCAACCTCTATGGGGCATCTATCTAGGTATGGCATGCCTCAGTCCCACAATGATTCAAAGAGGTTAGATATGTGTAAACAGAATATACAGTTCTCGGTACACAAACTCTCCTTTGTGAGTGCATGAAACCACATCTTTAGCAGCCCCAACTTGGACAACAGTAGTTCAGCATTCTTTTTATAATGGGGATGGATATGGTCCAGCACCTTGCGGGCATTTGCATCAATGTCTGTAGGTGGTGGTCGTGGAGGAGTTCTGGGGGATTTTCAGTCTCAGGGTTGATAAGAGTCAGGGTACTTGGTACATGGTCACACTAAGATATCATTATAAAGAGTCAGCTTCTCGCATTAATGCACATACTGATGATTGAGGACAGCTGTTATCTCAGCATCTAAACGGTGCCTAGTAGTTCTATGAATGTCATGATCATCTTCAGAGAATGAACAGTGTAGATTTTCAAGCGGATGTCGGGGGACCAAGTTCAGATTCTCTGCACGCTCTATTGATGATTTGTTTGAAGACCATTGAAATAAATAGCTTTACCCAGCAGTCTACCTATAAAGCCCCCTGACTGTTTTGTTATTGAGTTACTTGATTACCTCTCTTTTCTATTTCAGAGTCTAACATTTTGGAGGATAGAGGAACATTGCCTTTTTTTCTTTCTTTTTATTTTAAGTTGCACAGATAAATCAACATTTCTTACAGTTCAACTTCTTACACTGCACAATTGTTCCGTGGTAAATATCCAATAATATACTTGCACATATCAATCTGTCTCAAAAGAATCATTCCCTTCCGCATCTTTGTCAGAGAGATACTGTCGGAACCTGCCCCATATATCCCTGGGGCGACTCCTGATGGGCAACAGTTCAGTGTACATTTCGTCCCTGTCATTAGCCCATATCATGTCCCTCTCCCATTCCTCCTTCGTGGGAGGTTCCATGCTTGTCCACTACATCAGGATTGCCAGGGGTGGACTGGAAAACAAAAGAGGCCCTGGAAATAATTTTGGCCACATATTACACATGTTCAGTCCACCCCTGGTGATGTGCGTGCCATTCTGCCCATTTCTCAAACAGGGATTTGTGGGCAGAATGGCTCACGAATCCCCGGTTTACAGTCAAATAAATCCATGAATCAGGGTGATACTCTGTAGGTGTTGTTTGGTTATGTGCCCACCCATTGACTGCCCGTGGCCATGCTAATCCCTATGGACATTCGCACCCATTCCTGCCTCTGCCTGGCCAAAACACAACCTCATAGGAACTCTTTGAGCTTGCTTTCATCAAGCCCTTCCATCAGGCTTTACATTCAATTTCATCAGGCTTTACATTCAAAGTGCCTGCCAGTGCTTGTTCAAAGCAGTCTTCTGAGAGTTAATGACTTAATTGGAGCTGTAAACACGCCACTGGTGTAGTCAAAAAGACTTACCAGGCCTGCCTTCCGGACTCGATTTATAAGCACTCTGCATGTCCTTCACTGAAGTCCTGTTAAAAACAAGCTTTGGCAAAGCCACTGAAGTCCTGTTCAAAACAAGAATTGGAAAAACCAACATCTTTGGTTAGTGAATACGTTTTAAGCTTTTATCAGGCACTGCCATTAGATGCCTAGGTACTTCTTGCACCTTTTGCATCTGCTACCAACAATGGGTAGATAATATACCACTACGGCTGTGTCTGTTGAGTGTCTTCCCGTACCTACACAAAAGCCAAAACTGTTGGCATTGGCAATGCTGTTTAAATGACTTTGGTGTGCACCAGTTCCAGGAAAGGGATAGCTGTATGTTAGAATTCTAGAAAATTAAAATGGACACATTCATTTTTCACATGAAAATGTCCATTAACCATCATGGCATGAGTCTTCGTTTTCTTATTTTCCTATGTGAAGTGTCATGCAACCATAACACGGTAATATTACAGAGAAGGTGAAAGAACGTGTGCAGTTATGATTAACCAGATTGAGACACATAACTTTGGTGCCTGCGGAGAAAAGTACATGAACTCTCCACACAAAATCATGCACATTGATAATCACGTTTGTGTTTTGCATGTGGGCGCATGTGTATGTGTGTTTTGCCTTTGTGTTTAGAGATTCCTGCACACATGAATAGCGATTCCAGTCTTCAAAATCCGTAAATTAAGGGCATGAACACATTACCTTCGAAGTATGTCAGTGTTTGTTAAAAATAACTATAAAGCATTATGCCACTTCATTATTCGCCCTTTGCTGCTGCACTGGGACCATTTCTGCTCACATCGCTTCCACTTCTGACTGCAGGATTACCCAGTGACGCCCCTTTCTACAGATAGACTCCCTTAAAAGCACGTGACTCTGCTCTTCACCAGATCATCCCACCACAAGCCTTTCCCTGGCTGAAACCCTTCACAGTTCGCAATCTCTGTATTATTTCTGTTCTGCGGGTAAAATAATGTCTTCCTAGTTTTGGGTATCTCCCCCCACCCCGCCCCCTGCCTGCCCAAAATCCGTGTGCCTGCTTAAGGTGCTGTCTCGGGCACTGGCTTTCCGGGCAGACTGCAGTGCTGCAGTGTGCAGTGCAACACGCTGTGGACCTCACGCATATTTTTAAAATGAACAGTACCACCGAAAATAAAAATAAAAATGCACGCCGAGAGGCATTTCGCCTTCATGGAAAATGGCAATCAGATGTTTTGTGTGTATTTCGTGGCACACTGCACTGCTTTCATTAAAAGCGTGCGTCTGCTTACCTTCGAGTCTCCAGCCGAAGGCCTCATTCCCGTATGGACGGCTGCTGCCTGCTACCTGACCTGCGCAATATGTGTGCAGGTCACATCCAGTTCCCCAGTGCTCAGGCCCTCCAGCGCACGTGCGAGCCTTCAGCCCTGCAATAAAGACAAAAAAAAGTGCAGCGCCTGTGGCAGCCAATTCAAAAGAAACCACCCAGGCGGATTCACGCCACATGTATCCAGAGGCCTACCAGGGGATGTCCCGGTGGGGCAGTCCAGCCCTGAGGATTGCTAGTTTTGCAAGTACAAGGCTGAGGTTGAGGAATTTTCGCCACCCTGGACTCATTTTTCCCACCTCCCCCAGCAGGCACTTTGTGGGCCCCCATTCCAAAGGTTGATCCGCCATAGTGTCTAATGCCTTACATACACCAGCGCAGTACGTCGATAGACGGGTGCATGCCCATAATATGTGGAATAGATCTGCATTTTCACTATTGCATCTAGGGCATTTACCGTGCATCAATGGCAATATCTTTTTCAGTTTGGCTGGTGTGTAATGTGTTCTGTGCAAAATTTTATAATGTATCAATCAAAACCGTGAATTGCACGAGATATTTTTCGTGAGTCCCCAGATTCGTGTCCACTGTGAGTCAGCGATGGTGTGATTTAGGTCTTGTTCCCACTTCTCTTTAACTCCCGGGGTTTGCTGACCCCTGTTGCGTTATTACTATCTTATACAGTGCGGAGGCCGTTGTTTTGGAGGTCCCAGCAGTGAACATATATCCCAGTGCCTGGTGTATTACGGGTTCAGTCAGCTATTTCCCCCAGACCTCAGCCATTGCTGATCTCATGCTTAGGTACTGCAGTTTCTGTAGCGGTGTGTTACCAATTATGTCCCTTATGTTTTCCCAGGGTATATACTGCTACCGGGAAGAGGTCCCCAAAGCAGTGGATGCCCTTGTTTTTCCAGTGTGTGGTAATCTTTGCATCTTGTGTAGGGGGTATGTAATGTGCCTCCCACAGTGGCATGTTCGGGTGGTATGAAACCTCCCGTCCGGACCTCCCTGCTATCCTAGCCCAGGCTGCACACGTTACCAATGGGGGATCAGTGGTATGTGTATGTCTGGGGCGTGCAGATACCACTTTGTGCAGGAGTTGGGCCGGGCTTCTCTCGTGTTTGTCAAGGGCTGTGTCTTGTGCCTGTAACCCGACAGTGGTCCACTGTGCCGCATAGTGGGCTTGTGCCACTAGATAATACAATTCAAAGTCAGGGGCTGTCAGTCTACCATTTAGATACGGACAGGAGAGTTTCCACCATCCCACTCTTGCTTGGCCCCTCCACACGAATGCCGTGCATGCTCCCTGAATTTCTGAGAAAAGGGATCTACCTGGCCACACCATTACTGTACTGAATAGGTAAAATAGTTTGGGTGAGATGATCATCTTGACCAGTGCTAACCTGCCCATGAGAGAGATTGGTAGGGATTGCCATTGTTCAAGTTTAGTGCACAATGTCACCGCTAGTGTCTCATAATTTAAGGCCTGGGTGAGTAGTGGCGTCCTTGCCACTTGTATTCCCAGGTATTTCACCTGTGTGGGTCTCCACTGAAGTCCATGGAGCGTCGTGGGCATCAAGGTGGCGTCTGTTAGGGAAAATATCTCAGATGTAGCCCACAGTATTTACCAAATTCTATGACGGCGGTCAAGGCTTCCTCTATGTTACGTTCCGAGTTCCTCAAATACAGGAGGATATCGTCCGCGTGTAGCGTGATGATTTCAACCCTGTCTATGAGTTGGATCCCGAGCCTACTGAATCGATATCTCATTAAATTGGCTAATGGTTCTATAACTAGAGCAAATAAAAGGGGGGATAATGGACAGCGCTGATGCGTGCCTCCTGCAAGTTCTATTAGTTCCGAGAGTTTCCCATTGACACAGACCCTGGCATGTGGTTAGGTTCTGTAGCGTTACAAATAACACATGGTTCAGTTCCTGGACGTTTGACTACCTCGGATTAGGTCCGTTTGATGTATTCTGACTGGATCCAAGGAGAGATTTGACTTACAATCATATTAGAATGAGGATGTCAGGTGTTGGACATCTTTATGCAAAGCAAAGCCTCCGATAGCTTCTTTTGCTAGTTTGGTGGGTTCTAGTTCAAGGCTGCCAGTTGCAACGGGTTTGTCATGGAAGCAAGACAATGCGGCGCACAAACAGGGTTGAATCCCGATCCAATGCTTAGAAACCAATCGCTGGTATTAAGCGCGGTAAAAATGCACAAAAAAATGAAAAATAAGAGTGCTGGTGCACATTACATTTGAAGACAGTTGTGACCAACATGAAAGTTTGCCACTTTGGCACATAGCATGCTGGCTAGCAACCATGTTCTTGGCCAAAGGGGTTAGTACATTTAAGGAATATATGTTCTTGCTAAAATCCATGGACAGCCGGCAACTGTCCAGTACTCGAACATGACACAGAACCAAAGTATGCCTTTCTACATATTTTGCAAATTATGTTGGGTTTTATTTGTGGATTTCTAACGAGTTCTACACAGATTGAATGCACATAATTATTTCATAATTATAATTGGGTTTTTTATAACGCGATTAATACCTAAGCGGTTTCTAAGCGCTGACCCGGAATAAGAACCTGTGTTGCTCTGCATCGTCTTGTTTCCAACACGGCCGCGTTGCCAATGAGCTATACTACCCGTATAATCTATGCTCAAAATTCTGAGAAGCTTTGTTTCATGGCTAAGTATTTTGGAGAGATATTAATCTGTTACACTAATATTTTAGGACAATATTTCAATTGAGTACAGTGTTATTTTTTAAAGCACAGCATTTGGTATGTAACAAGACAGTGAATTAATGGGCGGTATAGCACAGGTACAGTAGTAATGATGGCATAGTCACTGCACTAGTTGAGTAGTTCATATGCACAAAATGGCGGCGCTATCACACACCTGTTCCTGGGACACCTCCCTGTTTCCATCTCTGTAAAAAAAGATCACTGATGCAAGTAATAATATTTTAGAGCCGTGTTTGTTGCAGCCACACTCGCTTGTCACTTCCCCATAGACGTTTTTATGGGAGGGCAAATGGGCACTTGCCCCGGCCCCCACCTGGGAAGGGGGCCCCCACAAGGCTGACCTATCTAAAGAAGTCATTTCCCATCGTTTACCTAACTTAAATAGCAAACGTCAGGATATTTTATGGCATGCTGCTGAGAGGCTAAACCGATTAGCTATCTGTTGTTGACAAGTACATTCTGCTCAGATCACTGTGTTCATGTGCAAGATTACAATACCAAATTCCAGCAAGGTCGACTCAGCCTTTGCTATATCTGAAGTTGATAAACCTGCATGCATATGTACTTTCTTTTGTAACACAACAGATACCATTATCAGTAATGTACCTGCACCAGATAGTGGTTGCTATACAAATTATCATAGCATAGTATCTGGTTTGTTGTAAAACTGCAGTCATCTCCAATGATGAGCATCAAGTGTCATCACAAGAGGTGTTTAAGTATTTTAATTCAAGACTGTTGAGCCAAAGGAATCATGCTTGTATCCTGGCGTTGACAGCAGACAATACAGTGATTCTGAATAAATCATCTTATTTCACTGGCAATACTCTGCTATTTTCTGTGATAAGGTTTGCCTTCTCAAATGCTGATGACATTGTGTAGTCCATTTCCTGATTTCTTTTTATGTAGGCCATTTGAGTGGAAGGGGTTTTAGATTTTATTTTTAAATGTATTTATTGGCATTTATCATTTTTACATTTGCATGACATAAAATATCGTAATAAGACATTAACATTTAACAATTCAACTTTAACTGTCTCCAAGTGCTCCTTCCATCATGACAGAGCAGTCTGTCGGTTCAGAGGGGGTTAGGCAAGCCGGGCGGAGGGGAGAGAGGGGACTTGAGCTTGTAAGGACCCACTGAAGTTGTGGCTAGTTGCTCTCGGGGTTCTGTGATATTGGTTGTGAATCCTTTTTCCATAGGCTTGTTCTTGTTCATGGGGGCTTGTCACCCGAGGGGTGAAACAGGGATCCTGTGAGTTCTTTCCAGGCCGCTAGGGTCATGCTCGAGGCGTCCGTGGATCTGGCAACACTGTCTTCCCATGCCTTTGTTTCAGCTTGTACCCAACGTTCCAATTCTCGGTACCATTCTTTTTGTTGGGGTCCTGCGGGTTTTTTCCAGGACATTGCAATTGTCCTTTTTGCCAGTATGCACATAATATCCATTAATTTGGCCAGTGTTTAAGTTTGGCCGGCCTGGGATACATTCCCAGAAGGCATTCGTCCGGGGTCCATTTGTACCTGGTCGACCCTGCTTTTTCGCTTGTCAGCTGTACGGTGGTCCACAGGGACTGTGTTTTGGTGCACGACCAGAACATGTGAATCAGGTCTGCATTATTCTCTCCGCACCAGGTGCAGTCAGAGTGTGGTGATTTATTGAATTTCGCCAGCCTGGGTGGGGTTAAGTCAGTTGTATTTGTCTAAATCTATGGTTTCTGGATACTGTTTTAGGGTACGGTAGAGTCCTCTCCCATTCTCCATCAGCTATTTCCCGGCCCATGTCCGTTTCCCATCTTCTTTTCAGATCGGCACTTCGTGGGTTAGGGGTGTCACTCAAGTGGCCGTAGATCTGAGACACTGGTCTCCATCCCTCTCCCAAGCTGTACAATAGTGTGATCAGGGGGTTTGATTCAGGTTCCTCCGGCCATGTTGTCCACTTGTTTCGTGCTGTAGTCTGTATCCTTTGATACCACAGAAACTGGCCTGTGTGGATTCCAGCTTCCTCCTGTAGTGTTTCAAATTCCTTAAAGGTGCCATCGTCGTACAGGTCTCCCCACGTATATATCCCTTTTTCTTCCCAGTGTCTGAGGTGTTGCAGGTCCATGTCGGATCTGTATAGGTCCGAGATCATTGGTATGTCTGGGGAGTACTGATGCTTTGCGTGGGCGAGTGCCTCTGCTCTGTGCCATACTTTTTGCCCTAGGGCAGCCAAGAAGGGGGCATTTCGCATCAGGTGGCTGGGGGCCCAGATAAGTTCCTTCAAGTGGATCGGGGAGGCCAAGGGTTGTAGCAGGGGCGTCTCAGATGTGGTGTCGTCTGCCAACCACTTGGTCACAAAACTGAGATGTGCTGCCAAATAATATTTGTCATAGTGGACATCCCTTCCTAGTGCCCCTGCATATGTCCCAGACCTCAGATACGTATGTTCCGGTTTTTACCCTAGCCCTGGGTTTTGTATAAAGTATCTTGATCCACCTAATGAACCCCGGGCCAAAGCCGAAACCTTCTAGAACCACTACAAGCCATTCCCAATATATAGAATCGAACGCCTTGATGGCATCAAGGGATAGCAGTGCACATGCCTCTGTGCTAGCCTCAGTTTGGTTTATAACCTGTTGTAATCTGCATAAGTTCATGGTCGTGTTCCAGCTCGGTATGAAGCCACACTGATCCATGTGCACGATCTCCCCTATGATCCTAGCCAACCTCTTTGCTAATATCGTTGTCAATATTTTCACATCGTAGTTAAGCATGGCTATTGGGCGGTAAGAGTCGCATTTGTCGACGGGTTTGTTAGGTTTAATGATCGGGATCAAAAGGGTCTCTCTCATGCTGTCGGGCAATAGCCCTCTCTCATATGCTTCTTGAAAAACCTCATGTAATAAGGGTGTTAAGGAGGTCTCGTACGCTTTATAAAACTCAGCGGGTAGCCCATCAGTCCCAGGGGCCTTGCAGGTGGCCAGCGATTTAATCGCCTCTGTTATATCTTCGGTTGTGATGTCTGCATCTAGGGCCTCAGTCTGCTCAGGGGTTAGTCTGGGGAGTCCTATTTCCTCCAAGGTATCTGTGATTTGGTCTCGGGGAACTTGGTCCTTGTGGGAGTATAGGTGTTCATAAAAGCACTTGAAGGCGTCATTTATGCCTTGTTGTGTTTGGAATTTATTGCCCTCTGCGTCCTGTATCATGGTGATTGTGTGACTGGGGTGTTCTTTCTTGCACAGCCAGGCCAGCATTCTACTCGGCCTGTCGGCTTCTGTGTGTGCTCCGTTAGTCTTGGTGGTGTAGTCGAATTTAGCTAGTCTATCCCATGCCGATGTGCATTTAACTCTAAGTGCTTTGAGGGTGTCCTCTCTCTGGTGAGTGTTCACCGGGGTGGCCTCAAGTTGCTCAATCTCTTGCTCCCACTGGTCTAATTCGCCTCGCAGCTGTTTTCTAATGCCTCCTGCTTTTGTTATAATTTCACCCCTTATCACTACTTTCAGGGCGTCCCACATCGTGCTCAGGTGGTCGACAATTCCGGTATTTACCTCTATAAAGTTATCTATAAAATCGTGCAGCTCCTCCCTGAATGCCAGGTCTACCAGGGCATCTATCGGCATTCTCCACATAGGAATAGGGGGTCTAGGGCCAGCGTGGTTCCATTCTACTAGAAGTGGCGAGTGGTCTGAGATGGTTCTCCCTAGGTGTTGTGCACTGTCTATTTGTGACAAATGTTCTTTGCTAATGAAAACGTAATCTAACCTCGTATGAAGGTCATGTGGGGAGGAGAAGTACGAGTATCCCCGAGCGTTGGGGTGCTGCTCCCTCCATGTGTCAGCAAGATCTAGTCCATCTATTAATAGGGACAGGGCTACCGTTGCTGCTGAGGGACCTTTCGGGTGGGGCTGGGACATATCAAGTTTGGGATCTCGTACACAGTTGAAGTCCCCCGCCCAAAAATAGATGCCGTGCCTGTACGGGGCGATTTTGGGATACATTGAGTTCAGGTGTACCGGAATATTAGTGTTGGGAAGGTAGGAGTTCACTATACATACCTCTTCCTGTTCTAGTCGGCCCCAGAGTATCGCAAACCTGCCTTCCGGGTCTATCTCGGACTTAATTAAATGGAATGGGAGTTGGGGGTGAATCCAGGTGTATACTCCTCTGGCATATTTGGAGTATGTGGTTCCAATTCCTTGTCCTCCCCAATGCTCGCCTAACTTGGTCAGAGTGTCTGCCGTGCAATGTGTCTCCTGCAACAGTGCTATTTGCACTCCCTTTCTGTTCAAGTAGGACTTGATTCTGTTCCGGCGTAGGGAAGTTCCCAAGCCCCTCACATTCCAAGTCATTATTTTTATTCTAGTTGCCATGGTGGATTAATAGGATTTCCGCTGCTTCAGTCCGGCAACCGTCAACCTCTTCCGTTCGCTCACCCCGTTTTGGCTTCCTCCCTCCCTGCCCGTCTTCCCCGGCACCATCTGTTACACCTGTTGGAGACTTTTTAACTTGAGTAACTCCCATTGTATGAATGGGGAAAACAAACAAAAACAACTCGAACTGCCCCCAAGCAGTTGCTTTCAACTTGCAGCGCTCAGGGGGTCCCGAGCCTTCCAGGCCACTACTGGCCTTCCGGATCAGGTAGTATGTAGGCGGACTACCTGCACAGTTTCCGGTGGGGTGGGTCGCCTTTCTTTTTTTCGCGTGGTCCTCCCAGCTCCTGTCTGATCTGGCTTACATCACAGTAGGACTCAATTGTAGTATAATTGTCTGCTGTCTATATTCGTGTGGGGAAATCCCTTTGCTCTTCTTGCCATGGCGGGTGCGTAGTCAGCCCAAGTCTGACCGTGGTGGTTCCTCCTTGCCATCAGCCAGGTTATTATGTTCAAGCCACATGTTTGCTGAGGCTGGGGTCTCCAGAAATATCGCTCTTCCTTTATACAGAATTTTGAGGCGCGACGGGTAGAGCAACATGTATTTTAGGTTGAGCTTTTGTAATTGTGCTTTTATTGGGATGAAGGAGTTCCTTGCTCGTTGCACTGTGGGGGTATAATCTGGGTACATGACTATTGTCGAGTCTTTTCTCTTGATCTCTCCACCTTCTCTAGAGTACCGCAATATAGTTTCCCGGTCGCGGAAGTTTAGAATTTTGGCAATGATTGGGCGCGGGTGTGAGCTGGGTGGGGGGCGTTTCTGGAGAGATCTGTGGGATCTTTCAACGGGGAACCCCTGAGTGAGGTTTCCTGGTCCAATTTCCTATTGTAGCAATGTTTCGATAAATTCTGTCGGGTCTGGGCCTTGCAGGTCCTAAGGAACCCCCAGTATACGAATGTTATTTCGGCGGGCTCGACCCTCGGCATCCTCGGAGCGCGCCTCCAGCCTTGCCACTTTTTGTTCCAGGTCTTGGACTTTTATCTTTGGATCTTGGGTACTCTCCACGTCGTCTTGCAGGGTAGTTTCTATCACCGTGACCCTTTCAGTTAGATTTCGGGCATCCTGACGCATGAGCTGTATGTCCGATTCCACCTCCTCTATCTTTCCTTCGACTGATGTGCGGAGGGCCGCTATTGCTTGCAGGACAGGACTTGCGTCTGTTTGAGGTCCTCTTCTTGTTGGGGTGGCTCTTCCGAGGTCTCCCGGTCTTGTTGTGATTGTCTTTGGGGTCTGACTGTCGTGAAGGAATCCATCGTAACCAATTTCGGTTTATTTTTGGGGGGAGACATCCCCGGTTTCCGGTCCCACAGTCTCTCATGCCGGGTCTGGTTCTGCAAGTTATGCAGGCCTTTCCTGCGGCCCCTGGTTTGTGTTGTAGTTTTCGTGTCTTTGGGTGGAGGGTAGCAGGTCCGTGGGTCGAGTTGGCCTCCCACACTTATTGGTTGGCCGTGTGGGGTAGGGTCGCGCACCCGTGCCCCAAATCTGGGTGATGGGGGAGGGTCCCCGGCTCTTTTCTGCCTCACTTACTGTGTTATATGCTGGCCCACTGCGTCCGCAGTTTCTACGATCTTCCCATCAGCTCCGCTCGACTGGGTAACCACTGCTGCACCACAAATGCATCTCCTCGGCCCTCGTTCCCCCCACGGCGGCAGCTCCCCGGAGTGCCTTCAGCGCCGGTATCGCTGGCCTCGAATTTCAATCCCTGTGGTTTCTCCGCTCGTCCGGGCGGCCGGGGTGCAGCTGGGGAATGAGTGGCCCGCCCCTTCGGCTTCAGTGTGGGAGAGAGTCCTTTGTTGCCGCGCTCCGCAGGGTATCTTGGGCCTCCGTAGCTTCGTTCTTATTCCGCAGTGGGCGCCGCCATCTTGTGGATCCCAGGGGCTCAGCGTCCAGCTTTGCGTTTTCAGTCTTCCTTGCCCCGGTTCGCCCTAGGAACAGGGTCGAGTGTCGGTAATCGGTTCCCCTTCGATGTTGTTCATTTTTTTAAGTTTGCAGACCAATTATAGCGATATTAGCTCACTTTGCAAGGATCTCGGAACGGAGCTCCGCGGGAGCCTGTCCTTACAGCATGCGTGCTGGCCACGCCCCCCGTGGAAGGGGTTTTAGAGAGAAGGGAGCGGACCAGATATTGCATGCCTCTGACAAGCATTTTTTAAGGTCTATTCATTTAACACAAAAAACGGTTTGCTTTTTTTGTACAATTTAAAGGTTTTCTGCATGTTTATAAATAACAATTTCACAAGCGTGTGTTTGACATAATTAAAGCTTTAAAATACAAGAGAAAATCATATGACATCTTTGCAGATCACTTCAATTAGTATTCTGGCACTTATTTACTAGCCATGATGATGGAGACAATGAAGCTAGAATAATTCCCGTATTGCATAAGACGCTTCTATATCATTTGGTTTTTAAAAATGGTCATGTTAGTTTATGTGATTTGTGTAATTTCCAAGTCAAATCTCTAAAATGGGATTATTTTAGTTAATGGTAAGAACTGGAAAAGAAAGTGGTAAATTGTGTAAATTAAAGAGTTGTCGGAAATCCCAGCTTGACTGCTTAACCAATGTGTTATCCTAGGCATCTCATTTACAGGGTAATTCATAGAATTTCACAGAAAAGTGTCGCAAGCGGCTGGCGCAGAGTGTCCGCGTGCGAGTGTCTGCGCCAGGCACGTGAGCTAAAACCGATTTCCGCGCACAGCGTATTCATGGATATTAGGCTCCCAAACCAGCCGTAGCGCAGAGTATCGCAGCGACCCTGCAGCAGCGCCAGTAACGCCCCCAAGAACGCCCTCGCGCAAGGAAAAGCCATCAAAATCGCAAAATCATCGCAAAGGGCTGCGCTAACCCTGGACCAGTTTACAGGGCTGCCAAACAAGGAACGCAAAGCGGGTAACGTGCATATCAGGGGTACGCGTGAAGTTATACACGCGATTAGCCAGGGTACGCGTATTACAGGGGTACGCGGGAAGTTTAACACGCGATTGGCCAGGGTACGTGTATTACAGGGGTACACGGGAAGTTTTACACGCGATTAGCCAGGGCACGTGTATCACAGGGGTACGCGGGAATTATCACACGCGATTTGGCTGGGTACGTGTATTACAGGGGTACACGGGAAGTTTTACACGCGATTCGGGTGGGTACGTGTATTACAGGGATGCGCAGGAATTCTCACATGCGATTTTGCCAGGTACGTGTATTACAGGGGTGCGCGGGAATTATCACGCGCGATTTGGCTGGGTACGTGTATTACAGGGGTGCGTGGGAAGTTACACACGCGATTAGGCGGGGTGGGTCCTCACAGGTGTTCCCTGTACACCCTCCACGGCCCCTGCAGGCAGCCTACAAAACAGGGGACTACCCTGCACACCTGCTCATGTCCCCCTGCACCCCCACCCCCCAGCAGTGCAGGGGCAGCCTCCACCAGGCCCCCACTCATGTCCCCTATCACCCCCACCCCCAGCCACCAGGGGCAGCCTCCACCAGGCCCCCACTCATGTCCCCACCACCCCCACCCCCCAGCACCAGGGGCAGCCTCCACCAGGCCCCCACTCATGTCTCCCACCACCCCCACCCCCCAGCCACCAGGGGCAGCCTCCACCAGGCCCCCACTCATGTCTCCCACCACCCCCACCCCCAGCAGTGCAGGGGCAGCCTCCACCAGGCCCCCACTCATGTCTCCCACCACCCCCACCCCCAGCAGTGCAGGGGCAGCCTCCACCAGGCCCCCACTCATGTCTCCCACCACCCCCACCCCCCAGCAGTGCAGGGGCACCTCCACCAGGCCCCCACTCATGTCTCCCTATCACCCCCACCCCCCAGCCACCAGGGGCAGCCTCCACCAGGCCCCACTCATGTCTCCCTAAACCCCACCCCCAGCCACCAGGGGCAGCCTCCACCAGGCCCCCACTCATGTCTCCCACACCCCCACCCCCAGCCACCAGGGGCAGCCTCCACCAGGCCCCCACTCATGTCCCCATCACCCCCACCCCCCGCCACCAGGGGCAGCCTCCACCAGGCCCCACCATGTCTACCACCACCCCACCCCCCAGCCACCATGGGCAGCCTCCACCAGGCCCCCACTCATGTCCCCTATCACCCCACCCCCAGCCACCAGGGGCAGCCTCCACCAGGCCCCACTCATGTCTCCACCACCCCCACCCCCAGCCACCAGGGGCAGCCCTCCACCAGGCCCCCACTCATGTCTCCCACCACCCCCACCCCCCAGCAGTGCAGGGGCAGCCTCCACCAGGCCCCCACTCATGTCTCCCATCACCCCACCCCCAGCCACCAGGGGCAGCCTCCACCAGGCCCCACTCATGTCCCCTATCACCCCCACCCCCCGCCACCAGGGGCAGCCTCCACCAGGCCCCACTCATGTCTCCCACCACCCCCACCCCCCAGCAGTGCAGGGGCAGCCTCCACCAGGCCCCCACTCATGTCTCCCACCACCCCACCCCCAGCAGTGCAGGGGCACCCTCCACCAGGCCCCCACTCATGTCTCCCACCCCCCACCCCCCAGCAGTGCAGGGGCACCCTCCACCAGGCCCCCACCCATGTCTCCCACCACCCCCACCCCCAGCAGTGCAGGGCAGCCTCCACCAGGCCCCCACTCATGTCTCCCACCACCCCCACCCCCAGCAGTGCAGGGGCAGCCTCCACCAGGCCCCCACTCATGTCTCCCACCACCCCCACCCCCAGCAGTGCAGGGGCAGCCCTCCACCAGGCCCCCACTCATGTCTCCCACCACCCCCACCCCCCAGCAGTGCAGGGGCACCCTCCACCAGGCCCCCACTCATGTCTCCCATCCACCCCCACCCCCAGCAGTGCAGGGGCACCCTCCACCAGGCCCCCACTCATGTCTCCCACCACCCCCACCCCCAGCAGTGCAGGGGCAGCCTCCACCAGGCCCCCACTCATGTCTCCCACCACCCCCACCCCCCAGCAGTGCAGGGCAGCCTCCACCAGGCCCCCACTCATGTCCCCCATCACCCCCACCCCCCAGCCACCAGGGGCACCCTCCACCAGGCCCCCACTCATGTCCCCCTGCCCACAGGCCCTGACAATCCTCAAGCATGTGCCTCATGGCCAGCCACCACAGCCCAAAGACACAACCAAGTATTACATGTGCCCATGATACTACTCCAATGGAAACAATGTAAATCAACACATGTGTCTCACACACACACAATGGTTGCAAGTGAACCTGAAAACCCATATCATGACATGCATGAAAACAATGAGATGAAACCACACATTGAAGAATGAAAAAATCAAAATAATGTATTAAAAACAACAGCAATGGCTATCAAAATCAACCAAAATACACAAGTAAAATAATTAAAAATTAAGCAGGCTGTCTCTTTTCAAAATGAAATCAATAAATGACAATACGAAAAAATATCTTCCAAAGTTCAAGTCCATGAAAAGTAAATGAAGGTAAAAAAGAAATAGAAAACCATTGCTCCATGGCAAAAAATATTCATAGTTAAAAAAATATCCAAATCCAAAGTCCAACTATGTACAAAGTATTCAGGGTCCATCATCCCAAGAGAAGAAATGAAACCTACCAAAAAACCTATCTAAAATGGAACTATATACAAAAGGTGGAGCAGTGTCCGTCGACTCCAAAGAAAAATAAACTGCAAAGGAAACCTATCACTAAATAACTATATACAATGGCGGCGGGCCAGTCCAGCGGCTCACTTAGTGGTGTTCCGGGCCAGGGCATCATCGAACTCCTCGTCTATGTCCCGGAGGCGGTCCTGTTCCATGGCCCCGAGGGTCCGCAGGGACGCCGACATGTTCACCTCCAACTCCCTGCGGATTGCCTCGAGGCACTCGGCCCGCCTCAGGGCCCTCCGCATGGAGTTCTCCGCCCTGACCATCGTGAGCCGCGCCTCTTCCGCCTGCCGCCGCTCCGCATCTATGGCGTGGCCCAACCGCTGCCACACGGAAGACACTTCCCGTCCAGGGTCCTCCTGCCCTCCGGCCGATGCCTGCCCCTCCGATGTTGAAGGCCCCGAGCTATCGTGGCTCCCACCTACAGCCTCCTGCTGCAGCTGCTGCTGACCATGTGCCCTGTCCGATGGTGCCTGCACATCCTCCTCCAGCTGGGGTGCAGTCGTTGATGTGGCCACCCCTGCTGGACGTCCGACTCCCGACTGTGGCAGGGATCTGTTGTCCACCAGCCTGGCCGCACGGTCGGAGGCAGCTCCACAGGGCACCCAGGTGACACATGGGTGGGAAGATGGCATGGAGGACGACTGGGGCATAGGGGGTTCTGTGGAGAAGGGGGTCGGAACAAGGTCCAGGAAATGGAGGAATCCAGCCCTGGTGAGCTGTCCCAGTGGGTCAACGCGGTCAACGAGCCATGCGAGAAGACGTGCAGACTCATCATGAAAAGACTGCAGGTCAGCTCGCATGGCCCGTTGACGCAACGCCACCCCACCCTGGACAGGCTCAACCTGGTGCAGGATAGCCACATCCGCAGGGAGAGGAAGGCCAGGTGTTGTAAGCCAATCCTCTCCCTGAGAACGGGTCTGGAGGTAGGCATCCCGCTGGTGCAAGATGATGCAGTGACAGGAGCAGGGACAGGATTGCACACAGGCACCTCCGCGGCGGCCTGTGCTGCCTCCTGTCCCTGATCCTGCACTGCACCACTAGCACCAGTGGAATCCCACCTCCAGACCCCGCCACTGTCGCTTGCACGGCCTCCTCCTCCACCAAACCCCCACCAACCTGGATGACTCCGTGCCATCTTCCTCCGTTGGCCCTGTGGGTCCCAGCTGCCCCTTCTGCTGCCGAGGAGTCCAACTCCAACCTCCGCCTCTTGGACCTCCCTCGGCAGCTGCGGCCTGGGACGCGGCACCGGACTCCTCACTCCCGACGAGATCACAACCTGGGAGGGGATCCGGGGCCTTGCGTCTCCGGCTGGTGGTGCGACCCTGCCGCTGTGCTCCACAGCACCTTCTCCGCCCTCTTCATCAGTTGACGCTGCAGACAGGGAGAAAGAAAACACAGGCATCAGGGCACTGTAAAATGGACTCATACACACATGACAGTTATACATGAGTGGCATTGGTAAACCTCAGACATGGCATCACAATCCCCAACACACATGTCATTTCAACTTGCACACATGAGCCATACCACAGCCATAAATGCAACAGCCAGCACCATCCATTCACATACAACAGCATGAGCAGCCAAAGGTCATCCACACATCACATGCAACATAGGGAGTACACTACACATGCACACACAACACCAAACTTGCATGCATGTGTACACCTCCGCCAACTGTCGCAGTGTTTTGATCGACATCCATGTCACACCTGACAATCATTCCTCCACATCCTGTGCCATGCAAGCCCACACACACAAGCACCATCCATGTGTCACACATGAGACCCCTCGCATGTGTCACCCTCACGGCCCTGTACACCCCCCTACTTGGCCACATAAAAATACATGTTCAACCTGCACACTCCTGGCACACCACCACACGCACAGCTTACAATCAGTATGCATGTACACTTACCGCTCGACTCCAGACGGGTCTGCTTCTCAAGGACCTGGATGTGGAGCGCTGGGGATATGCGTTCCAGGACCCTCATCTGATCTTCCGACAAGTGGCCCCGGCGCCCCTTAGCATCCGCTGCCTTCAGGAGGCGCCGGGCCTTGTTGAGGGTCCTGGACCTGAAGTCCTCCCAGCGCTTCCTGACACGTTCGTAGTCGCGGACTGCCACCTCCTCCGCGTTGATGGCAGTCACGATGTCCATCCAGATCCGAGTCCGTCCTTCCTTGTCGGCGCGCAACCTTCCGAAGAGGGCATCATACTGCCCCAGGACATGCTCCACCAGGACACCAACTTCGGTGGCAGTGAAGCTGGTGCCCCTCTGCCTCCTTGGCCGGGGGTTGCCACTGGTGCCAGATGTTGCAGTGCCCGACATGGCAACCCCAGAGGCAGGAGTGGGTGGGCAACTGGGTCCTGGGGCTGGGCTGTGGGGCGATGGAAAAGCAGTCGGGAGTCTTCGGTTCCAGCAGGGGTGGTCACAGCAACAGCACCCCTGGCTGATGTGCAGGCAGCAAATGGCAGGGCACGTGGGCAGCAGGCAGTCAGGCAGCAGCAGATGGCAGGTGGGAGCGTGCTCAGGGCTCTGGGGGGCAGTAATTTGGCCTTCTGGGCAGGAGCGTGGTCTTCCGTGTGTGAACGCGTGGCCAGCTTGATACGGAGTGATTTGGCACGTGAAAATCCAACACGTCTGCGTGTAATTCGAGGAAAGGCCCTTAGCGCGTAAACGCGTCACCAGCGTATGCGCGTCTATGAAGTCACGTGCACGTTGAATTGGGCACACGTTGGAAAATGTTGCGTGTGAAAAAAATGAAAGACACGTCCGAGTGTCAAAGCGTGTAATTGGTGGAAATGGCCCTACACGCAGAAGTGACAAAGCGTGTAATTGGTGGAAATGGCCCTACACGCAGAAGTGACAAAGCGTGTAATTGGTGGGAATGGGCCTAGCGCGTACACGCGACAGTGACAAAGCGTGTAATTGGTGAAAATGGACCTACACGCAGAAGTGACAAAGCGTGTAATTGGTGGAAATGGCCCTACACGCAGAAGTGACAAAGCGTGTAATTGGTGAAAATGGCCCTACACGCAGAAGTGGCAAAGCGTGTAATTGGTGGAAATGGCCCTAGCGCGTACACGCCGAGTAAGTGACGCTGGACGTGTGGGCCTGCATAAAAGGTACGTGTAGAACACCATTTCCTTGTACGTGCTTTTCGTGGAGAGCGAGTGGGTGAATTCTGTACTTCTTGTCGTTTCACACGCATTTACTTCACGGCGTTTCAAGTTCGTACTCCCTGTTACCTCTGACAGCTTTTTCTCTTTTTTCTCTTTTACTGGTTTACCTGGGCCTGTTCCCTCAAATCTCACTTTTTGTCCTGTCTCCTCAGACAGCGTACAAATCTTCTTTGGCGGGGGTGTTGCCAACCAAACGCGCTCCTTTTCACGCTCTTTTACCTGGCAGACGGTGAGTCACGCACGTATCTAACATCTGTGCTTGCCCCGTGTGTAGCCTACCCCTTCAGAGGTCATTCTAGGCTGCGTGTGACACGCATACGTTCATTCTTGTGTTACTGGGTGCCACAGCGTAGTGCAGGTTTTTCTTTCTGCACACGTGGTCTAGGAGGGGTTGCGTGCACGTCATCTCCCTTTTTTGGGCCTCCTGTGCGTTGCGTGACCCGTCATCTTTCCCCAGGGGTTACATTCAGCCTTAGGGTACAATTCCCATCTGGTACCCAACCCCTTTGACCCCCAATTGCCCAGGACAATAGTTTACAGCCACTCCCATACGCACATTAACATCAGTGCCATGGCTGGGAGGCGAGGATTCCGTAAGGGTGGCAAAGGTGGAAGAGCCACAAGTGGTGGCCGTGGTGGATCCGGTAGGGGACGTGGTCTTTACTTGCAGGGTGAGCCTGTCCCCCCATGTGTGGAGGACCAGTCAAGGGCACCCATAATCCCCCCCCCTCCCGTTGAGGCTGATGTGGCTGACACCATCCATGCTCAGCCCTTGTTGGACCAGCCCATTGTGGCACCAGACCTGGCTGACTCCATGGCTGACTTCCAGGTCAGCAGGCCTATGACACGTGCGCTGGTGCACGTTGATGTCATCATGCCACGTGGATCTGGGGCAGCAAGGTCATCTGCTGCCCCAAGTAGGCAGGGCGGAGAGGCTGCAGGGGCAGCTGCGGCTCCATCCACCCCAGCTCTCACACACCCAGCCAGGACAGTGTCGGTCCTAGTCCATCCTGCTGACATTCCCCCTGACACCATTACACTTGAGCCAATGCCTGCACCAACTCCCATGCTGAGTGTGCAATCCCACACTCCTGATACAGAGTCCACCAGGGCTCCTGCCCCTAGTGTCCAGAGCGGCGCAGGACACTCAGGATCACCACCACCTTCCAAGCGGAAGAGGAAGAGTGCTCGTCCGGCACAGGCTGATGCCCCAGACACGGCTACACAGTCCGGCCCGTCGAGGAAGCCCAGCTTCACGGATGACGAACTGAATGCACTTGTCGAGTATGTGTCCGGACATGATAACGAGATGGTCATTGTTGCAGGATCCAAGACCACACCTGCACAACGCCAGGCACACTGGCAGACTGTTGCGGACATCGTAAGTGCCCTTGGAATCGTGAGGCGCACAGCCAATGATTGCTATAAGCGCTGGAATGACCTAAAGCGCAGGGCAAAGAATAAGCTGGCCTCAAGTCATGCCGCAACTCTAGTGACTGGAGGTGGGTCTCCAGTAGTAGACATGGAACTCACTCCACATGAGTCAGTCGCTGGGACCTACGTCACGGAGGAACAGATCCAAGGCGTGGGAGATCTGCCTGATTACGAGGCATTGTCCGGTGAGTGCACATGCATGTGTGTGTCATCCATGTGCATGGTGTGTGTGTGAGGGCTTCTGTTTGTGTGCCAGGTGAGAGTGTGTGCGCCTGAGTCGTATGGGTCAGCCATGTGCTTCATGCAATACATCCTGCGCAGCTGCATTTGGCCATAGCAGTATCCCTTCTGCCAACAGTAGACATCTAGCCCAACAGCACGCCAGTTGCCCTTGAAGTGTCACCTTGCCACAACATTGTTGCTTATTTTTCTCTGTTCATTCAGGCAGATTGTTTGCATTCCACCACTTTTACTAGGCATTTCTCAGTCCTCTAGTCACATGTCTGACATGGCTATGGTAAAGTGGAGTGACTTTGTTACCTGGATATCATTTGTTCACACATGTCCCTGTGCAATTGGACCATTTTGGACTGGCAGCTCCAGGTGAAAAATCTGACCTGTTTGAATTAGAAAAGCTATTACATGCGGGAACTGGACTGAATGAATAAGTGCTGCCCTCCTCTCCATCTTCACTCAATAGCAATGGTACATGCCATCTGTGTGATGGCATGTGTGTTTCACCTGGCAATCACAGGCCAATGTGTGATGCCACTGCCAGGCAGCATGCAGAAAATGTGTTCATCTTCCATCTTGGTGTCATCAGTGTGTGCCATTTGCCTGCCCTTCATATGCAGTGAGGGTGCATGCATGGGAGGGTTTTAGTCATGTGGGACATGTGTCAATCAAGTACTGGTTCTCTTGCTTCTCAGCCCTCATTGTGTGCCATGGTGCTAATGCCTGTTTCCATTTCTTTGTTTTTATGTCTTTGCAGGGGAAGACGCACCTGATACTGCTGGGGTTGTGGAGATGGTGCAGACCCAGGAGGGGTCCGAGGGCCGACCAACCACCAGTGAGGGACGTGGTGTGGTGGTGGGTGAGAACCCACAAGTGCTGCAGGTCGTGCTCTCAAGGGGTGTCTCTGGCTGCACCTCCCCCGAGCTGTACTCAGGTGTTGATTCGGATGATGAGACCTACGTGCCGTCGCAGGTGAGTGTTCCAGGGAGGGATTCTGTTCTGTCCCACCCACCTGCACCAGGGTCAGAACCCTCAATGGGGATGTCAGTGTTGGCAGCTACGCCTTTGGTGGTTACGGATGCAGGGTCACACTCCGCGACATCTGATCCTGTTCCTGGGCCAGCAGATCAGAGGGGGAATGCAGTCCTGCAGCCTCAGGCAGTGCCGGCACAGCAAGGCGCAGTTCGCCTTCCCCAGACAGGTGTGGTGCCCGCCGACGTGGTGGCCGTACGCCACCTGGCAATACCGCATGGGAGCAATCCATTTACGGTATGGCAACCCAACAGGCAGCATCATCCGAGATGATGGCTCAGGCCATGGATAGGGTGGCCACTTCCATTGTCCCCCCTGAAAGGCTGATGGAGCGACTACAGCAGGCAACCGACTCCATCTGCCAGTCACACAGGGAGGACATGTTGGCGTCCAACAGGGACAGGCGGGCGGCACTGGCGACTCTGCAGGAGGCCATCTCCATAGAGTCCCAGGGCCACAGGGAAGCCCTGAGGCAGGAGCTCCTTCACCTCAGGACGACTCTTGTTGAGCTTGAGGCTTCAACACACCAAAGGACAGAACAGCAGCTGGAGCGTCTCACCCGTACGCTCTCAGCTGAGATGCAGGCAACGAGGGCGGAGGTCCGGGCATCCCGTGAGTTGTTGCATGGGGACCTCCGCACACTCATCCTCCAGAACGAGACCTACCACACCCGCATGCTTGCAGCCATGGAGGAGCAGACTAGGGCCTTGCGTGGGCTGCCTCCCATAGTGCAACCACCTCCGGATGCAGCTGCACAGGGTGATAATAGCGACAGCAGTGATACTCCCACAATAGGGTAGCCGTGTGGGCCATGAGCCCATGGAGGTGTTTTTTTTTCCCAGGATCCACACAGGTGGGTTTTGGTGTGCACCCTGTCCTCGGACCTCCTGGGTGGCCTCCCCAACCCCCCCGGGCCCATCAATGGCCATTTTTGATTTTTTTTATTTTTATTTTTATTTTTTTTTTTTTTCCCAATTTTTTTGGGACAATTTGTTGCCTTCCGTGGTTCCTGTGGGCATACGCTGCATTGTGGCTGGGCACATGCAGGCTTGTCATGTATTTGGTTCAGATGCTTGGGTTTGAGTCACACACACCCCTCCTGCTTCCCGTTTCCATGGGCTTGCAAAGGGTGTGCCCAAGTGACATTGACGTACATGGTGACATTGGACTCCCACTACATGTGTGGGTAGTCTAGTCAATACTGTGTATACATTCCTAGTGCATATTGCTGTTGTGTTGTACACTGCATGTTGCATTGATGTGTAACTCATCATCTGTGTCTACCTCCCAATTTGCAGGTCCCTTCCTCATGTCTACACAAGGCCCTCTAGTTTGGAGATGGGGTCCATGTTGGCAGCAGTGCACCTACAACTCTACATGGCGCCAACACTGTACAGTTGGAAGTGGTGGGAGTGCAGGCATTTCCAGGTGGTGAGACTACTAATTTATTACATTTGTGATGTCATGTTAATGGTAGTACCTGCTCAAGTTTGTTGTTGGTCCTGCATTACTGTGAGCATTTCAGGTGTTGCAAGTTTCAATTAGGGACACTGTACATTGTGACACTTGTGTCATGTTTGTGGGATTACTTTGTTTACCTGCAAATAGCATGACATGGCACGGTGTGTGTCGTGTGGCGGTGCTGGGGATGGGTTGGGTGACATGGCACTGTCCTCTTGTTGCATTTTGCAAGTGGGTATTCATTTTAGCTGCTTGAATGTGTTTCTTCACAAAACTGCATTGGTGGTGTCTGTGTGGGTAGGGATGCACACATTGTAACACTTCCAGGTGAACAATCTCAGGCTGATATGGTTTTCACGGTTGATTCTCCAGACATTCAGGATCAGTGTCAGGTTGAGTCATCATTGATTGTCAGATGGTATGTGCCAGGGCAGTGTGCACTCCACAGGGGTGTGATTTCTATGTGAAGTAATTAGCCACTAGCTGTGTACGGGCTGCCTCCCCCGTGCCCTTTCCCTCCCATGCGCAGCGGCTGTGCATGTGGTTGGGGATGTGGGGCCACCACCATGTCCACGGCCAGGCCCCGGCGTGTTGCAACGTTGTGCAGGACACATGCTGCCACTATGATCCTGCACACTACTGGGGGAGCGTATAACAGCTGCCCGCCAGAACGGTCAAGGGAGCGAAAGCGTGACTTTAGCACTCCGAATGTGCGCTCCACTATGCCCCGGGTTGTAATGTGGGCTGTGTTATATCTTACCTCGGGTGGCGTGGTGGGGTTCCGAATTGGCGTCATCATGTGGGGGCTGAGAGGGTAGGCACTGTCCCCTGTGGAGGTGGTGATTGGTATCATTGGTGGGGTTGTGACCTTGCTCAGTATCTGACATGCATGCATGTGCAGTGGCATTCATACTCACCAAGCAGCCATGTATCGCCATGCCGCCCAGCTTCTAGGTCCCGGCTTAGGGTGGACATTCGGTAAATGAAGCTGTCGTGGGTGGACCCGGGATAGTTGGCATATACTGAGGTGATGATTCCCTTGGCATTACATACTACCTGCACGTTGATGGAATGCCAGTGCTTGCGGTTCCTATAGATGTGCTCTGATGCCCTGGGGGGACGTAGAGCCACATGGGTGCAGTCGATGGCACCTAGCACTTTGGGGAATCGTGCCACACCGTAAAAATCCAGGGCGGCAGCATGCCTTTCTGCAGGTGTTCTGGGGCAGGTATATGTGCCTGCGGACTGATGGGCGTGCAGTGATGATGTTCAAGACCTGGTGTAGGCAGCGTGACTGGGTGGCCTGTGATACCCCACCCACTATGGCACTTGTCCGCTGAAATGATCCAGTGGCTAAGAAGTGCAGTACATTGAGGACCTTCTCCAGGGGGCTGAGTGCTTGGGAGCACAGGGTGGGTGATGTGAGGTCATCCTCCCACTCACTCACCAGGTCCAGTATTATGTGTGGTGGAAACCTGTACCTCCCATACACCTGGTCATCAGGCATCCCGAAAAGGCTGGTTCTGGGTGTGAATATTCTGGCCCTGACTATCCTCCTCCTCCTTTGGTAGCCCACGGCCACTGCTGCTAGGAACGGTATGTTCATCCTGGGTCTGAGCTTGTTATTTTGTTAGCGCGCAAATTTATGCGTTGCGCGTGTTGTAGGCGAGCGTGTGACCCGCGCACCCCTGAAATCCAGTACCCAGTCCAATAGCGTGTGGAAATTCCCGCGCACCCCGGGATACAGGTGCGCTGACGTACTTGCGTGTGTAAGTGCCCGCGCACCCCTGAAATACACGTACATAGGCCAATCGCGTGTACGCGCACTTTTGTCCAATTACACGCGATGACACTCTGACGTGCAGTCTTTCCACGTGTGCTCCGTCATCACGTGCTGTGTGGGAAACACCCTTGCGGGTCACGTCACAGACGCGCTTACGCGCTGAGGGCCTTTGGTCCAATAGAATCGCGTATGCGTGCTGACGCGCTTACGCGCTAAGGGCCTTTCCTCGAATTTCACGCTGACGTGCAGGATTTTCACGTGCCAAATCACTCCGTATCAAGCTGGCCACGCGAAAACACACGGAAGACCACGCTCCTGCCCAGAAGGCCGAATTACTGCCCCCCAGTGCCCCGAGCAGCCTCCCACGTGCCATCTGCTGCTGCCTGCCTGCCTGCTGCCACCGTGCCCTGCCATTTGGTGCCTGCACATCAGCCATCTGCAGGGGTCCAGTTGCTGTGTCCACCCCTGCTGGAACTGAAGACTCCCGACTGGGATTACATCGCTCCACAGCCCAGCCCCAGGACCCAGTTGCCCACCCACACCTGCCTCTGGGGTTGCCATGTCGGGCACTTCCACATCTGGCACCAGTGGCAACCCCAGGCCAGAGGGGCAGAGGGGCACCAGCTTCACTGCCACCGAAGTTGGTGTCCTGGTGGAGCATGTCCTGGGGCAGTATGATGCCCTCTTTGGATCGTCCCGCGCCAGCAAGGAAGGACGGGAGAGGATCTGGGCCGACTGTGTGGTTGCCATCAACGCGGAGGGGGTGGCAACCCGCGACGTCCAGAAGATCAAGAAGCGCTGGGAGGACTTGAGGTCCAGGACCCTCGTGAAGGCCCGGCGCCTCGTGGAGGGGGGCCGGGGCCGCATGAGTTCCATCCAGATGAGGGTCCTGGAACGCGTACGCCCAGCGCTCCACGCCCAGATCCTTGAGAGGGAGACCCGTCTGGAGTTGAGCGGTAAGTGTCCAAGCATTGCTGTGTGAGACAGGGCATGTTGCGGTGTGCTGGTTCTCTGATACTTGCCTGTATGTGTGACATAGGCCATGTATGCATGTATGTGTGCAGGGACATCATGGTAATGCATGTGCGACCAGTGATGTGTGAACCACATGGTTGTTGCATGTGTTTAAATGCCACATGGGGAGCCCTATGCAGATTTTAAACATGAGAGCATGCCAGTCTCTGTTCCTGGACATGGGTGGGGGTGAGGGATGGGTGCTGATGCCAGGTACATATATGGTAGCCATGTCTGTGTGCCTGACCTGCGTGTCTGTGACTTGTGCATGCCATGGATGCATGACACATGTGTGTGACAATGCACAGATTCACTGATGCAGCCTAGTTACCCTTGTATCCGCTGTGTTTGGGGTGTATGGGGCCAGATGGATGTGACTGAGGTGAAGTGTGTGCATGTGATAGGCATGACCCATGATGCATGTGAGTTCCATATCATTGTATGTTTCAAGAGTCCATTGGACATGTATGGAAATGTCCATGGCATGCACCATGCCTGTTACTGTGTGTGTTTTGCCTGGACTGACCCATGTGTTGTGGAGGGACATGATGGAAGTGTACTTTGACAGTGGTACTCATCTGCTATTGCTTCCTGTCTAGGGGACCATTGTACAGTACCCTGATGCTTGTGTTCTTTGTCTCCCTCTACGCAGCGGCTAGTGAAGAAGAGGGCGGAGACGGCGCTGTGGAGCAAGGCGGCGGGGATGCCCCCACGGCTGCAGCGGAAGGGGTGGGTGAGCCCCCACAGGGGCCTGCTACGGTGGAAGACGGTGAGGAGCCATCCAGGTTGGTGGTTTCCACAGAGGAGGAGGAGGCCGCCACAGGGGCACACATGGGGCCTGGTGGGGGCATCCCTGCTGGTGCAAGTGGTGCAGTCCAGGGCCAGGGGCAGGAGGCAGCACAGGTCACCGTGGAGGGGCCTGTGCATGTCGCTGTCCCTGACCCTGTGAGTGCACCACCATGCACCAGCAGGGATGCCCCGTCCCAGGCCCGTCCGCAGGTAGAGGGGATGTCCATGTCACCTGACTCCCCTCCACCTGCGGACGAGGGGACCCGTGTCCGTATGGAGAAGGTCCTGATTGGGGTTGCGATGCGCGCGGGTGCAATTCGTGATGACGTGCGTGCTTCCCGGGAGGAGCACGCACATCATCACGAAGAGCACCGTGCCGACGTGGCCCAATTGGGATCTTCCATGTTCGGGGGTTTCCTGCATGTGTCGGCCAATCTGGCGGCCCTCTCCTCCTCTGTGGAGGCTATACGCCGGTCGTTCTCCTTGCCGTCTTCCGGCCCAGATGCCACCAGGGCCCCCTGTGGACCTGCCCTGACCTATGCAGCCAGCTTGGTGGGGGATCCCATCCCTGCCACAGTCGGGAGTCGGAGGTCAAGCAGGGGTGGACACCACAGGCAGTTGCGTCGGAGGAAGCAGCAGAGTCAACGTGGGAGGCATCATGGCTTGGGGCCATCAACATCGGAGGGGCAGGCATCGGCCGGAGGGTAGGAGGACCCAGGACAGGAAGTGCCTTCTGTGTGGCTGCGGTTGGGCCAGCAGATAGGTGCGCAGCGGCGGCGGGCAGAAGAGGAGTGGCTCACGATGGTCAGGGCGGAGAACTCCATGCGGAGGGCCCTGAGGCGGGCCGAGTGCCTCGAGGCAATCCGCAGGGGGTTGGAGGAGCAGATGGCGTCGTCCCTGCGGACCCTCGGGGCCATGGAACAGGACCGCCTCCTGGACATAGACGAGGAGTTTGATGATGCCCTGGCCCGGAACACTACGGAGTGAGCCGCTGGACTTGCCCGCCGCCTTTGTATATAGTTCTTTAGTTTTAGGTTTCATTTGTTTATTCTTATGATTTGGAGTCGACGGACACAGCTCCACTTTTTGTATATAGTTGCATTTTTGTTAGGGTTTTTTGTAGGTTTCCTTTGTTCAGTTGGGCTCATGGACCCTTGGATATTTTGTACATAGTTCTTCATTGGATTTTTTTATTTTTTATTTCTATTCCATGGAGCAATGGTGTTTGGATTTTCTTTTTTCTGTTGGATTTATTTCATTTTTAATGTGACTTTGAAGTACATTTTTTTTGGATTTGGTGTTTTTAATTTTTTTGGACGGACATGCACCTTTTCTTTTTTTCATTGGCATTGTAGTTTGTTTCATTTCATTTGCATTCATATTTTTTTAATACAATTTTGTTTTCATACTTCACTGTGTGGTATCATCTCATTGGTTTCATGCATGTCATGTTGGGTGTTTTCCAATTCATTTGCAACCATTGTGTGTGACAGACATGGGTTCATTTGCTTTATGTACGTTGGGGGTGTAACATGTAATTTCCATTTCCATGTGGGTGAATGGGTTACTTGGTAGGGCCTTTTGGCTGTGGAGGCTGACCATTACGCACATGGTTGGTGATTGTGAGGACCTGGGTGCAGGGGACATGGGTGGGGGCCTGGTGGAGGGTGCCCTGGATGCTGGGGGGTGGGGTGGTGGGAGACATGAGTGGGGGCCTGGTGGAGGGTGCCCCTGCACTGCTGGGGGGTGGGGTGGTGGGAGACATGAGTGGGGGCCTGGTGGAGGTGCCCTGCATGGCTGGGGGCATGGCCATGGTGGATGGGGTGCCTGCAGGACATGTGCAGGGTAGGCCCTGTGGTGTGAGCCACCTGCAGGGGCCGTGGAGGGTGTAGAGGGAATACCTGGGAGCACACAGCCAAATCGCGTGTGGAATTTCCCGCGCACCCCTGAAATCCACGTAGCCTGACAAATCGTGTGTGGAACTTCCCGCGCACCCCTGAAATCCACGTACCCGGCCAAATCGCGTGTGGAACTTCGCCGCGCACCCCTGAAATCCACGTACACGGCCAAATCGCGTGTGAAACTTCCCGCGCACCCCTGTAATCCACGTACCCTGACAATTCGCGTGTGGAACTTCCCGCGCACCCCTGAAATCCACGTACCCGGCCAAATCGCGTGTGGAACTTCCCGCGCACCCCTGAAATCCACGTACCCTGACAAATCGCGTGTGGAACTTCCCGCGCACCCCTGAAATCCACGTACCCGGCCAAATCGCGTGTGGAACTTCCCGCGCACCCCTGAAATCCACGTACGTGGCCAAATCGCGTGTGGAACTTCCCGCGCACCCCTGAAATCCACGTACCCTGACAAATCGCGTGTGGAACTTCCCGCGCACCCCTGAAATCCACGTACCCGGCCAAATCGTGTGTGGAACTTCCCGCACACCCCTGAAATCCACGTACCGGCCAATCGCGTGTGTAACTTCCTGCGCACCCTGATCCACGTACATGGCCAAATCGCGTGTGGAACTTCCCGCGCACCCCTGAAATCCACGTACCCTGACAAATCGCGTGTGGAACTTCCGCGCACCCCTGAATCCACGTACCCAGCCAAATCGCGTGTGGAACTTCCCGCGCACCCCTGAAATCCACGTACACGGCCAAATCGCGTGTGGAAATTCCCGCGCACCCCTGAAATCCACGTACACGGCCAAATCGCGTGAGGAACTTCCCGCGCACCCCTGCAATCCACGTACCCTGACAAATCGCATGTGGTACTTCCCGCACCCCCCTGCAATCCACGTACCCTGACAAATCGCGTGTGGTACTTCCCACGCACCCCTGAAATCCACGTACCCGGCCAAATCGCGTGTGGAACTTCCCGCGCACCCTGAAATCCACGTACCCTGACAAATCGCGTGTGGAACTTCCCGCGCACCCCTGCAATCCACGTACCCTGACAAATCGCGTGTGGTACTTCCCGCGCACCCCTGAATCCACGTACCCGGCCAAATCGCGTGTGGAACTTCCCGCGCACCCCTGAAATCCACGTACCCTGACAAATCGCGTGTGGAACTTCCCACGCACCCCTGCAATCCACGTACCCTGACAAATCGCGTGTGGAACTTCCCGCGCACCCCTGAAATCCACATACCCGGCCAAATCGCGTGTGGAACTTCCCGCGCACCCCTGAAATTCACATGCCCTGCCAATTCGCGTGTGAGACTTCCCGCGCACCCCGGTATACACGCACACGTTTTTTTTGTCAGCGGGTGTCCGTGTTTGTGGGTACCCCTTTGCACGTCATTTGTCCTGGAGGGCCACAGTATAGGACATTCATCATGGCTGTATATAGGTGCTATTTGTTGGCGCACCTTTTGGCGCACATTTCTTACAGGCGCAGAGACGCTACTGCCTGCTTTCTTGTGGCGGTCGTGTTTGTGCCTGTGCGCTGGTTTGAGCGTGCGCTTTTTTGCCCTATTCTATTCCATGAATACGTGTTGTAGGCGAGCGTGTGGGCGTTCCGCGCACTTGTACCCTGTACTTCCCCCGTGACGCCCACATTTTGGCAAGTTGTTCCCCATTCCGAGTGTTACGCCCCGTGTTCCACCTACTTTTGTTGCGTGCGCCGCGCTATGTGCAATTCTCGCTGTGGCCTGTGCGATTTTCGCTGTGACCTGGCGCACGCCGTTAGATGGCCTGTGCGCCCACGTGCGCCGCGCACTTTTTTATCGCACATCCAATGGTTTTCTCGCGCACGGCCTTCCATGAATCGATGTGCGCTGCTTTTCGTGTGATTTTCGCACTTGCACTGCGATTTTCGCTATTCCACTGCGATTCGCACGTTTTTGGCCACTTGCGCCGCGCTAATTATTCCATGAATCGGCCTGTCAATCTTGTATTACCAAACCTGTCAAAATTCCCAGTCTCTAACCCCTTCAAAATTGTCACCATTTAGAGTGATTTCGCTCTCATGCTATGATCTTCAAAAAAGCATCACACATGGTCTCACTGGCTATGGTGTTACTTCCTCTATAGTAATAGTGAGCATGGATACATTACACATAAGAGTCACTTGTTTCTTTGCTCTCTAACAGCAACGCCACTTGAAAACCATGGCCCTCTTCTAATCTTAGTCCATCTGCATACAGACACCTTCCTGGTAGCTTCTAATCTGCATCCACTATCCATGCTATGGTATGTGTAACTTTCTCCTTGCTCCCAAATGGTCTCCTCTATCCATGCTTGAACACTTTTGAATTCTTTGAGGCAGCTAATCTGAGTCAGCTTTCTATTCTTGATTATGGGCACCTTTTTCATATGATCTGTGTGCTACATTTATACGATGGCCAGCATTACCTTCTTAGTGCCTGCTATTGAAGAAGTGTCCTGTACCTGTGCTAGAACACAAGTGCCCTGGTCGCGGACTGCTAATGTTGGCATTTAAATGCTACTTGTTTATCTTTCTTATTGCAGCAAGAATGAAGAAGGTACGGGTACTGAAAGTGATTACCCATGTTTATGTTGATCGTTGCAATTAAGCATATCAATCTTTGGGTTGTGATCAGGAAAAGGGGAGGGGGTGAGACCAGATATTGTAGATCCCTTAATTTGTTGGGTTCGATGGAGGGGGACCCCAAAGGTGTCTGTGCCCTAGGCCTTCCCTGCCCCTTCAGCAGCTTCTAAACAGCTTATGAGGAGCTATCAGAAGGACAAAGGGGTAGGTTAGGATGGCAATACAGTTGGAATGTGCACATTGGTCACCAGAGAGCCTGGTGGAAGAAGTCGCAGTTGCATGTATGCCCGGATGGGGCTTTGGGAACATGGCTGAGGAGCAGCGTTCATCCATGTGAGGCTGTCCCTTACATATGTTCCCTACAGGGCATGCAAGGCACTACCTGGCATTTGATGTTGTTATTGAAGCATCTGAAGCTGCGCTTTGCATATGATGACAGCATCTGCACATTTGAGACTGTCCCTACTGAGGGTCTGGTTTGACATCAAGGCGAAAGTACCGGCAGAGGCCATCTGCATTTCCATGCTGGGAGCCTGGCTTGTGCTGGATGCCTATATCTAATCCTTATAGGGCTATGGCCCACCGCAAAAGCTTAGGGTTTTCCACTTGCATTGCCATTAACCATCGCAGATGCCGGTGGTCTGTCTGGATCGTGAAGTGAGACACACAGATGTAGGGTTTCAGCTTCTTTATGCCCACACAGCCGTGTACGTCTCTTTTTCCATGACAGCCCAGTTCCTTTCCCTTTCTGTCAACCGTCGGCTAATGTAGGTGACAAGTTGCTCTACCCCTTCAGAGTTCAGCTGAGCTAACACTGTTCATCCCAAAATCACAGGCGTCTGTCTGGATAATTAACTGCTGACGATAGTCTGGGACTTTCAGAACTGGGGCCCAGCACAATCCATCCTTTGAATCCTGAAAGGAGGTTTGACAGGCGGGGATCCAAGTTACCTTCTTCTGCATTTTCTTGGAGGTTACATCATTCAGAGGCATGGCAATGGTCCCATACTCCCTGATGAACGACCAGTAGTACCAGGTGAGACCTAAAAATGCTCTCACCTGCGTCTGTGTGGTGGGGATGTCCCAATCCATCAGAGCCTGTACCTTTGCTTCAACAAGAGGTTGTTTCTTACCTCCACCAACCAGGCGGCCTAGGAAAGTCACTGTGTCCTGTGCTATCTGGTACATTGTGGCCTTGATAGTCAGACCTGCATTCTGCAGAATCTGAAGCACTTGTTTCAGGTTGAATAAGTGACCCTCCCAGGTGTGGCTGAACACAGCAATGTCGTCTAAATAGATGACACTGAAGTTTTCCAGACCCGACAAAACTAAGTTAACCAGGCGCTTAAAACTGGCAGGGTCATTCTTCAATCCGAAAGGGCATCACAGTGAACTGATAATGTCCTTACAGGGCTGAGAATGCTGACCTCTCTCTCGCTCTGTCAAGCCGACCTGCCAATAACCTGCTGTGAGGTCAAAGGTACTCATGTACTTAGCAGTGCCGAGCTTATCAATGAGCTAATCAGCCGGAGGAATGGGGTGATCATCCGTCTTCGTGACAGAATTGATCCCCCTGAAGTCCACACAAAAGTTAACTTCAGTCTTTCCACCACTGGTCTTTTTAGGGGACCAGTACCACTGGGCTAGCCCAGGGGGGTGTGGGATGGCTCTATCACTCCTAGGGACAGCATCTTGGAAACTTCCTCATTGATGGTGTCCCTGACTTTATCGGACATCCAGTGAATCCTACTCTTCACCAGCTTTCTGTCTCCAGTGTCTACATCATGGGTGCACAAATCTGCGCAACCTGGAGTCAGAGAAAACAGACCGGAAAACTGTCCCAGTAAACGGCAACAGTCTGTCAGTTGCTGTTCTGACAAGTCTGTTGCAAAGTTGACACCTTCAACTGACCCATTTGTGGCTTCAGTGTGCAAGAGGTCTGGGAGGGGATCGGGAGCTCCTTCTCAGTCTCTCTCGCCACTCATTGGGTTTGACAGGTTCCAGAATCCACACCCACTGTCCTGGAGAATAGCCTGTCACTGTAGCCTTCTGGTCATGCCAGTGCTTCATCAGCTCCTGACTGGCCTTTAGGTTCTTTCTTGACTGTTCCATATACTTTGCCATTCTAGACTGAAGGCCAGGCACATAGTCCACCACATCTTGTGTAGGGGATGAGGGTTTTCTTTCCCATCTCTCCTTCACTAGACTGTGGGGCCCTCATACAGGGTGTCCAAACTGAAGTTCAAAGGGGCTAAATCCTACTCTGTTCTGTGGCACCTCCCTGTAGGCGAACAGAAGGCATGGAAGTCAAAAATCCAATTTTCTCCTCAGGTGCTATTCCAAGCCACCTATCATGCCTTTGAGGGTTTTGCTTAACCGCTCAACAAGCCCATTGGGTTGTGGATGGAAAGATGTAGAGAACCGGTAGGTGACTCCATACTCTTCCCACATAGCCTTCATATACGCTGATATTAAGTTTGATCACCTGTCAGAAACAACTTCTTTGGGGAATCCAACACTGGAGAATATCCCAATCAGACCCTTCTCAACCACAGTGGCTTTGATTCTCCTGAGAGGGACAGCCTCGGGGAATCTTTGTTCCCTGAGCTGGTTTCATTATCCAAAGGACCCACAATATCCATTCCTATTTTCTTGAAAGGCCGCCCAACCATGGGTAGTGGAATTAAGAGGGTCTTTGTGGCACCACCTGACGTGTCAGATGCTTGACAAGTTGGAAAGGACCAGACACCTTCCTTAACCTTTACACCGAACTGCAGCTAGTAAAAGTGCGCAGACAAATGGTATGATGTCTTAGTCATTCCCAAGTGACCTGCTAAAGGAATTTGGTGAGCCAAATCCAAAAGGAACTTTCTGTGGCATTGGGGAATCCCCAGCCTTGTAGTGCCCTCGCCGTCATAATCTGTTGACTCACTGTACAGGAGTCCATCCTCCCAGTACACTTTGAACAGTCCAGGAGCCTCTCCCTTAGCCTGCACCCCTGCCTGCTTCCACAAACCCGCCAGAGTGGGACACTCTTTCTGGGCTGTAAAGAAGTCAGTCTAACCTTGGCCCCCAGCGGATGCAAACTGATCCAGCTTGGGCAGGCCCTTAAGCTCTGCACCCACCTGGTCCTCCACCTCAGGTTCCTGCACTGTGCCAGGCAACTTTGAAGTCACAGAGGCCCCTACTACCAAAGTATGGTCCTCAGTGGCTACTAGCCCCACTCCTGCAGGAGTAGGCGACTCAGTAGTCTGTGGAACTGGACTAAATCTAGCGGCCATGCTGGTCCTTACAACAAGCCCTCTGTAAGCATTCCAGGCCCTAAGGCTCTTAGAGCTTTCAATCTGTCGCTCCCTTTGGCCCTCGACTGGATAGCCGCTGCAACTATTTCGGGATCAGGAAGATCATTACCCAACAGGTATAGGACATAGATGGAGTATTTCACCGCTACATGGCGCTGTGTCATTTCACCCCGCCGGCAGAACTCTACTATCGCCAAGGGGCACTTACTCTTTCCGTCAAACCCACTGATGCACAAATCATGTCCATCAATATACTGGTCTCGCTGTACCCACTGCCGGGTGACAGTAGTGACGCTAGCCTCAGTGTCTCAGACCACAGGAGTTTTGTGTCCATTGATATACACATGTTCTAGATATAGAGTTCAGTATTATTGGGAACTGGGGTCTATTTTTGAGACCCGGTACTTTTCCCACTCAGTGTAACCAATCTACATTTAGCCACTCCTTGGCCTAGTGAGAAGTCCTCCTCGAAGAGGCCCACACTGATGATGGCCTCTTCCACGAGTCCAACATTCACTGTGGTTTGCTTGCGTAAACCCTTGCAAGCAGGATCCCCTTTCCTATGGCTCAGCTCCTTACACATGAAATAACCTTTTGGTGGTGAGAACGCAGCTGTCCCAGTGTTAGGGTTACCTGTGCCCTTTTTCCGGTGTGCACGGCTGAACTACAGTTTTGGGATTTCCCTTCATTCTTTTGGGGACCTGATTTCGAATATGAGTGGGTTGAACCTTTGTCCTTCCCATCATTGTTTACTTTTCTGTCTGCCGATTTCTCTTCCGGTTTGGGTATGCTCGACTGAGCCTTTTTCTGGACTTGAGTACTCACAAACCTGTCGGCAGCTTTTGCAAGCTCCCTAGGGTCTGTGATAGTCTTGTCCACAAGTTGCAGATGCAGGTCAAACTCACAATTATTCAATACATGCTCACACGCAATCAAATTGTACATCCCTTTTAATGTGTCAACTTTGTTACCATTCACCCACCCGCTCGGATATTTTAACGACAAGTGTGTGAACGCTTCAAATGTCTTCCTACTTTTCTTTCCAAGCACTCTAAAGCTCTTGAGATACTGTTCTGGAATTTACAGAACTTCCTGAGGAGGGCTGCCTTCTTGCTCTCATAAACAGGCCTCTCCTCAGGACTTAACTGAAGAACTGTATCGGTCCCTAGTGTCGGTAAGTCACTCATCAAGGCTACATACCGCAGTACCTCATCCACCTCTTGTAGCTGAAAAGCCAGCTTGAGCGCTTCAAACCAGTCAAAAATATCCTTCCCCACTTCATAAGCCTGCACTAAGTGTTTGGGGATGTGCCGCCGGGGCTTATCCCGGGCACTCTGGTTTGAGCCACTACTGCTGCTTTTGCTAGAGGTGATCTGTTGGCCTCCTTCTTCTCTTCAATTGCCAGCTTGCCCAGCTCTATGGTGGCACTGTCCCGCTCTATGGTGACCTTTTCCCGCTGTTTCTGTTCCTCTAGCACTAATCTCCTCTCCCGGAGCAGGAGCTTTCTAGCCGCTACCTTGTTAAAAGCCGGAACAATTACTAGGCCACTTAGAGTACACTTGATATGTGGTTGTTGTGCAGTGAGTATTGGGAAATGTATGTGGATTAGCCACACACATTTCCCAGAGGTTTATCTACCAACAATACATTTCTTTAAAAAAAAATATTAAAACAGCCCAGGCGAGTGCACACTCCCCGTGCAGATGGTCGAATTTCTCACAAGTACCCCATTTACAGCTCCAATTAAGTCATTAGCTCTCAGAAGACTGCTTTGAAAAAACACTGGCAGTCACTTTCAGCACAAAGGTTGATGGTAAGGCTTGATAAAGGTAGCTCAAAGAGATCCAAGGAGGATGTGTGTTTGGCAGGGAGGAACAGACAGTGGGTGGGAATAGCCATAGTGGTTAGCACGTGATAAACAAACGACACCTACAAGCCTTGTGTTCCTCTTCATAAGACATTTCTCTCTAGCTGTACTCTAATGCAATAGTTTTGGCTTCTAGGTGGCACGCGCCACCAAATAGCCAGCAGTTCAGGCTGGACCTCCCCTTTTGACGTGGGACCAAGTCTGTTTTGCATATGGTCTTTCCCCTTTTGTAATGGCTTGGCACGCAAAGAACGGTGGTCTAGTGGGTTGCCCAGAGCAATACTAGAGGTTAAGATTAATTCTAAACCTTCCAGCCATCACCTCTTTTGTTTTGCTGTAGTGACCCAGAGTGGGATGGGTATGCCCAGATGTGGGTCCCATGCCTGCTGGGACTAGAGACCCAAGCTGCTCCTCACTGATGGCTCAACGAAGCCGAAACATGTTTGGGGATTCTTGTGGTCTTGTGAAGAAGGGATGTGACTAAGCAGCTCAGGCTGGACCTCCCCTTTTGGGGTCGGACCATGTCTGATTTTCATATGGATTTTCCCCTTTTGTAATGGATTGCCAGGCGAAGAACGATAGTCTGGAGGGTTGCCCAGAGCAATGCCAGAGGTTAAGATTAATTCTAAACCTTCCAGCCATCACCTCTTTTGTTTTGGGAAAGACATTTTCCAGGCACTGTCTTTGTGGTATTAACTGGTCATCAATGATAGCACCTGCAAAATGGTGCGAATACCTGGGCATATCATAGTAGTACCTGGCAAATTCCTAATATATATACACAAGTCAAAACTGCTAGCTTTGCCAATGCTTGTTTTTAACAGCACTTTAGTCAAGAACACACGTAGAACTTATAAACATTGAGTGGCTGAAGGCAGACCTGGCTAAGAAATATTATTACACCAGTACCCAGTTTACAGCTCTAATTAAGTCATGAACTCTCAGACTGCTTTGAAAAAAAAAACTGGCAGGCAATTTCAACACAAAGGTTGCTGGTAAGGCTTGATAAAGGTAACTCAAAGAAATCCCAGGAGGATGTGTTTTGGGCAGGGAGGGACAGAGGGGGTGGAATGGCCATAGTGATTTTCACGTGATAACCAAACGACATCTTCAAGACTTGTGTCCCTCTTCATATGCCATTTATCTCTAGCTGTACTATAATGCAAAGGTTTCGGCTTCTAGGTGGGGGGGAGATGGGTAACTTGAAGGATAGAAGTTCCGCAGATGGAATCTGGATGTTGGGCATCATCCTAAGTTCGAGTGAGCTTTTGAAGATAACGGCTATTCCTCCACCCTTTGATTGATTGGTGTCCCTGTCTTGTCTAATGATGGAATAGTTGTCTGGAACTGCAAGGGAAAGTGAAAGTCTGGATGCAATATGCAACCAAGTTTCAGTGATGGCCAGGAAGTCTAAGTTACCAGAAGTAATCATGTCTGCAATATCCAGGGCATGTGCCGAAAGGGATCGGGCATTAATCAGGGCACCAATGAGCTTCTTATTATTTGCCTTGATATGGCATGTAGTCAGAGGCGGTGATGGGTTTAAGCTCGTAGCCGGTACTTAGGTTAATAATAATAATAGCTTCTACAATCATGTTTTAGCGCTCTGTAAGATGCTAAAAGAGAAATAACTATTTGGATGCACCTAGAGGAAGGTGCTGCCCCTCAGCCACTAGTCACTGAAGATGTCCAACAAAGCAGAAGTAAGCCTCTGATGTTGATATGTGTGCTCGTGTTCATTGGTGTATTTCCAGTCATTTCGGAGCTGGCCTGTTCTTGTGGGTGGGACAAACTCTTAAATGCAAGTCGGTACTTCTGTGAAAGAGAGCGAAAAGGTGATGGTCCAGCCTCCTCAGTGGACACCAGCCCATGGAACATGTTATTTGGCCTTGTGCATTCTCAGTAGTTGGGCTCTCACAGCCTATGCCAAATATGTCTACGTATATCTAACCTTCAATATAGACAATGGACACACACGTTCCTTTTCATTAGAAGTGCTGTGTACATTAAAAGTAAAATAATGTATTACTAGGATCGACAGCACTTGCAATTTCAAAAGAGCTTATATTTCTATCACCTATATAGATTCTGGACATGGATCAATAACTACAAAATTGAAAACTCCAGACGTTTATACTACCTGGTGTATGATGTGGTATTTAACAAAAATAGTAATGACCACCACTTGACGCGAATAAGAGCATTTCAGAATGTATGCGGCCACCTAAGGATGGTGCAGGAGGACTGAAACGTATCGATACAGTGGCTGAAAAACATGTGGTCGCCAGGAAAACATATACATTTAAAAAAGTCTTTTTAGACAAAGAGTTGATAATAATAATTGCGAAAAATTAGGAAAACCTCATAAGAGTCAAGTGGTCATCACTATTTTTGCTAAATACCATGCCATGTACCAGATGGTGTAAACGTCTGGAGATTTCATGTTTTCATAATGAATGCATAAAGCTCTTTAATATTCAAACCAACGCCACTGTATACAACGACCTTTAACTAGGCAATAGGCCTAACTTTCCTTCTGCTCTGAGGTCCATTTAATCAATTACCTGCTCCACTGGGTGAATAGTACTGGCTTCCAACATGGGACAGGCCAGCAAGTTCAAATGCCGAGTACGGCCGATTCAGCCCTTGGTCCTTCTGAGAGTGTACTATTAAATTATGAAATAATAGTGCTATGCAGGAAGACTTTGCCATGAAGAATTACATTAAAAACCAATTTGATTATTATTTTTCTGAAAATGCAATACAACGCATAGTTTAACACAAAAATGCAAACAACACTCAGAGTTAGGGAGAATATTAAATGTGGCAGTTCTGACCTTCAATCCATTCATATTCTGCACTGAAAAGGCTTACATTCTTTATTTATTTGATATTTAGAATTTATATTTTATTTATTAAAAAGATTTGTTTATGCCGCTCCATCCGTGGGATCAGAGCCCTTTATTTCGTAATTAGGACAATCTAGAAAAACGATATATTGTAGGATTGCTTATGTCATACATGAAGAAAGTGAGAAAAAAAAGAAAATGTTTAGTAATATAAAATGCCAGCCGAAAGGGGTTGGGTATTAGGTCTCAAAGAGGGGACACCATACAGTATCAGCAATTGGTAACCTCAGGCAAACGTATTCGGGCAAACACTGAATCACTTCAATTTCGCCAGTTCACCCAAACCAAACTTTCCCTAACTTCCTTCAAGGCTCCAGTGGAATGGTTCATGTGAGTTTAGCCTCCCAGGTTGTTTAAGGAATGCAGGGCTGTAGTCTGCGGTCAGTCTTGTAGGCAGAGACAGTGGTTTACTAGGTGTCCAGTCATTTGGTCGAAGAAAAACTGGTCGAATGACATTTGGTCGACGCAATTTGGTCGAAAACCAAATGGCCGAATTTTTTTTTTTTATTATATATTTATTTTTCGGGTTTTCGTTTTTTAAAAAAAGGGTTTTTTAAAAAAAAAAAAAGGGGTTAGGAGGGGGGACCCCCCCCAAAAAAATAAAAATGTGAAAATAAAAAAAAATAAAAAAATTCGACCATTTGGTTTTCGACCAAATTGGTTCGACCATTTGTCTGGTCAACCAATTTTTTTCGACCAAATGTCTGGTAACCGGTTTACTACGGTTGCAAGAGAGGTATACAAGTCCAGTAGTATTTCGTTTTGCGAGTGGTATGGGTTTGAAATGGGATTTTTTTTCAGGGCGAGGCAGGAAATTAAAATAGGAAAGCTGCCATTTTTTTTTAAAATCCTAGAGTTTACTGGAGGCAGGAGAATGTAATAAGTGGGTGTAATTGAGTGTGCAACACAACCACTACCTTTTGGTAACAACTGAGCAAGAGCAAATCCCAGTGCCTATCTTGCATGCCAGATACACACCAGATGTTTGTTGTCTACCAGAGAATACTAGGGGGGAGATAATCCCAGAGGTGGCTGGAACCAGGAGATTCGGTTCCATGTAATAATGTTGCCACAAAAATCTCGCCATACAAAAATCTCGCCGAAAAATGTCTGTTTTTTGTGGCGACATTATTGCATGGAACATGCAGGGGACACCTCCCGCAACCCCCAATTTTTTTTTTTGGCCCTGTCCCCATATATATGGTCACCCAAATAATATCGCCACGACCTTTTCCCGGCGATATTATTTACGGCGACCAGATATATGAGGATAATATTACCTGATACCGGAGATTCCATTAAGTGGCAGCCACTGAGTGTACATCACACTTTAGAGGAGGTGGTGCACGCATTATCCCTAACTCCCGCCCCCTCACCGCCGTCATACCGGAACAGCAGGAGAAGGGCCCTATATGGGACTCCATGTGTTATGCCTATACCCCATATAGTGTATGAGAGATATGCATTCAGACACCCGTATCAAATGTATCCTCGCACTGAAGTAGTGGAAGGATGTCATGTGGAGGGATGTCAGTACGCACCACTAGATATCATGTAGTGCTGAGTGAAATCTGACATGGGTAGAGTGATGTTATAAAGAAGCTGTACGAGGTCATACTGAAGCAATATGAGAGTACTGAAGAGTAACGATGAAACTGAAGTGATAAGAGAAGCATGTACAAAATGATAAAGTAATCATATTTACAAAGAAGGATGAAGTAACTTGTTGACCAATAAGTGTAAATACACAGTAACGCAAGGTAGATGAGACACATAGAAGCTTGCTATAGAGAAAAATATAACGTGGCAAGAACGGCCATGATAGGAAAATGGATGCCGGCTCGTACAAAGATTAAATTCGGTTACCTCAGAAACAGACTAGGGCTGCAAAGTCAGGAGACATTGGAGGATTAGCTTTCTGTGCAAAACGAAGAGGAGTCTATGTTGGTCTGGGATCAAGGATGCTATTTCAAGGAATAACTGCAAAGCACAGGGAGGCAGTTGGATAAGCCAAGGACGTGAGAAATATTTCTCTTAAAGAAGAAGAAAACATTTGCAAGAGCCAAAGTGTTGGGCAATTAACAATGAATAAGGCTCCTACAAGATGGAGTGAGCATGTCTGTAGAGGCCAAGATGATCAATGACAGCCAGCATAATTAAACTAAATAGCAGTAAAAAGAAGGTTGAAATGAACGAATTTGCTGTCTCCTCACAAATGATCCAGAAGGCGAAAACAAGGGCTATTCATTAAGCTGTGCATGAAGATCGTGATGTGCATACACTCCTTTGAATGTCCCAGAACAGAGAGCAAAGGGAAACTGGCTCATGGCTGGACTGAAGATAGATGATGGACTAATTGGTAAAGTGGGGGGTAATTTGATGTGACTCAAGCACCTGGGTTTCATTTTTGATTATGTGCCGCTAGCCGAGCTAGAAGTCCAAGGTTGGGTGGGAATGCCAACCAATCAGTGGGTCTGAGGGCCAACCTGCTATAAAATGTTGCATAGACCAATCTGCTGCCATTTTGTCTGCTATAATAGGTATCATGCATATTTGGAGGTAGTTTGAGGCATGGCTCACAGATAAGAGACAGCCAATGAAGTACTAATCATATGTATTTTAATAAGTAGATATGTTCCCCTACCCAATCCCTCCCATCGATTGGTTTTACAGTTTGCCACGTAGGATGACCTCATAAATGATGCATATTGTGGTATAAAACCTCTGTGAAATAAAGTTTGTGTGTGAGTGTGCCAGCATCAGTCCAATGTCTGCCAGTTGACCCTGCCTTATTAAATTGAATAAAGTAGTACTTTGCCATATTCTTTGAGTCTGTCTAGTTATTTGGTCTGAGATCTTTATTTGTAATCCCATCTAGCACAATAGCGCTTCAAGGTGCTAGAGCACAGCAAAAGCCATCTTGTTGCATGACTAGGAATGAGAGAGTCTGAGCTAGTTCGAGTGAGTTCAGCTGAGATTCAGAATTAGCAACGTGTCTTGGAAGAACTTGAGGGTCTGCGGAATACCAAATCTGGGATTCAGTTTGCCATCAGATTTGGCCCACGCTTAGTGACAAGTATGTGAAGACTAGTGGAGTCATAGTCCTGGAGCAACAAAAGTGTCCGTTTAGAAATTGCATCTAACTTGAGTCTGAACGAGTTGAGGCTGAGAGAATAAGAAGGTATCCCTTTGAGGGTTGATGTCATTTTCAACATCCATTATAATCATATATCTTTGAAGAGTATGAGGTGTTCGTGGTCTGTCCTTTAGGTGAAGGTGGATTGGGTTCAGGTAAAGTGTAGGATAGTGAGGGGTGAGATTATCCAAAAGAGACCCCCAATTAAACAACTCTCCTGTGGCTCAGAACATGAATGACACAAATGACAGAAGTAAGGACGAATCTGGTGGTGCATAACCCTTGGACTAAATTGAGGGAATCAGCAGGGAGGTTGATAGATAACTGGGAAGATAACAAAAAAACACCCAAGTGAAGGGTTGCTCAGCAGGTCATCAATGAAAAGACTTCAAGTAACCAAGTTGACCGGGTAAATGTTTTATGGTTTACGATAGGATTACGACAGAGTGGGTCAAGTTATTAGGAAAATATACACATTCGCACACTGGGAAGGGCATTCAGCCAATCAGTTGGCTGGAACAGCAGGCGAGAATACACATTCCCCACCCGCCGTTCCAGCGACACAAGGCCCATCCCCAGGTAGTGCCATCCATTTTTTTTGTAATGTAGGGAGGCCACGCCTGTTGTCTCCCCACCCCCCAAAACAAGCCCAGCTCCTTCTCGACCACCTCCCTCTCTCCCTACTTAACTGCTGGACCAGAGATTTATGGTCCAGTCTGCCACACCTCCCGCTCCGGCCGCCATAGAAATGAAAAAGGGACTTTGATGGCGAGAAGGCAGGGCACCTGCTATTTTATAGGGCAAGTCATTCCTTGCGACAGCTATGCTTACCCAAAGCTGGCAGCTTTTCCTTGGGTTACTTTGCATCATCGTTTCTACCTTCACTAGTTGCACAAGGGCTCTTCTGTCTAGTCATTTGAAGGGCCACTCCGCCATGGTCTTCTCTCTAGCCTTCACGGTGGCGGTTCCCCTTCAAACTCTGTTCTATTCTTGGCTGCTCCCCCTGCCCTGACCCACAGTATGGCAACTCGCACTGTACCCAGAAGGTCTTCCTGTGCCATTGCCCATTGCGATTCCTGGGTAGCTCACACCCAAATACAGGATCATCTGCTGCCCCGCCTGCCTTGCTTTGGGGCCCCTGGTCTTTCATCTGCTGTCCCTGTTCCCTGCCTCCCCGTCCTGTCCATAAAAGCTGCTTCACTCTCATGCTCGGAGAACTGCTTCCGGGTCTCTGCACTTTTCCTTTTCTGATGGATTTGTTTTACTTTAACACAGCAGCAAAGCATTTCGAGCGAGGGAAGGACATGCCACTAACAATTCTACATAGCTGCCTAGAGCTGTACCACCAGGGGTGCAAGAGGGGGCTTTATTTTGTCCCAAAAACATCTGGGGTCCGATTCTTAGCTCAGGGGAATAGTAGCGTGAAAACTCGACATTCTCCCCTCCAATTTGGCAAACCACCATTCTGAAGTGGGTCAAAGTTTTGGTGGGGACTTGTGCCTTTCAGCCGCAAAAGATTGAAACTTATATTTGTGTGGGCGGCAGTGTAATGTTGAGCCTTTCCGAAAAACTCGGTCACTCTTCAGATTTACAAACGTCTTGTCAGCCCTTCAGTAAGTAAGAATAGTGGAGGCTTTGATGTCAGTACACCACATTCTTTCTCCTGTCAGAATATGTTGCTTTTAGGAAAAATGTTGTTTCTCCAAGGAACAACACTTTTCTAATTTTAGATGGACCTCTGCATCAGCCCTCTCATCTGTCTCATCTAAAATGGCTCCCTCGCTGAAGTTGCAAACATTCTTGCCCAGGTGCTGGAGGACAGGTTGGCATAGGTCCGGATGGGTGGCCAGGTCAGCAATGTGTTTTGCTCCTGTGTTGACTGATCACATACAGATCCTTGCTTAAGGAACATTTGTATTGTCCGCTGAGAGATAACTGGTGCTTCAGGGTGGTTTGAATGGGTCTGCCAATTGCATGTAACCATTTTGCTGTCTCTTCCAAATGGTAGCACTTTTGAAAAGACATATTTCTGGAGCGTATTTATATCTACCTAACCAATGGGATCCCTGTTACGACCCTTGCTGTGATTTATTGAGCAGGGTCTCTCTATCTAAATATTCCAAATACAATGACAAACGAAATAATGAATACAGCAAGAATAACTGTTTGCTTGTTCCAGTGTTTTACATAATGTGTCGTGGCCTTGCTTATCAAAACCTCTGCCATTTCGGCAGGCAACAGATGCTACCATGCTCTTGCGGTTCCATGTGATAATAACCCTGCAAAAATTTCGACATGCAAGAATGGTGCTGTTTTGTTGCTGCGATATTACCATATGAAACCTGCAGGCATACCCCAGCAACCTCCACAATTTGTTTAAGGGAGCGGGGGACACCCCGCAACCCCTGCTCCCATTTACCCCATATATTATCCCCATAAATAATGTCACCTATGCCGTTTCATATTACCCGATACCGCTCTTGCAATGCCAGAAATAGATATATTTCAGACAGCTGCAGTAGGTGTATGTGTCCCCACGAAAAAACTTTTCTCTTGACCAGAAGGGAATATCTTGCTGGATTTCTTGAAAATAAATGTTTAAATATTTCAGTGGACTTCTTTAAAATGATTTCCTCCACCTTTTGGGAGGAGGTAAACATTTGAGGAACCTATTTGAGGTATTGTGATACTTACATAGTTACATAGGTAACTAAAGACCATAGGTAAGTCACCAAGCAAATTATCATAAGTAACCATATGGTTACTTGAGTGTGGAAGCAATTGCATGGTGTATGAATGTATGTATGAGCTTTATAAGGTGCACATCAACAATGGAAGCAGTGGAGTGCTGTACATAGGGGCCGTACCAAGGACCTTACAAGTAGAAGACAGGAGTGGCAAAGGTTGATTAATTGAGTAGGGTTTATGAACGGAGGTCCAGAGGGAGGGAAATCGGGTTGAGCGTAGCGATCCATGAGACTGACACACAGGTGGCATAGTGATTACTATAAACTTTTATTTATGATCAAAATAATGAGAAAACCTGCCTTTCCCTATATCTATGATGGGTTTTGCTGCCTCAAGTAAAAGTCCTATTGGATATGTCAGGATGTTGTCGCAACTAAAAAGAGTCTACTGATATGTGTCAAACATCCCTATCTTTGTCCCTTACACTTATATCTAAACTAAAATTGTACCAATGTTCTTGGTCCAGGAGAATGACTCCCTCCTCCTGATCTGGACAGCAACATTCTTTTTGCAAGTCTCTCGGCAGGGGGAATGACTCCCTTCCCCTCACTTCAATACTTCGGAACAAAGGAATGCTGGCTTTGTATCAAAAGTTCATTATTTCTTCCCTCAAGGGGAATGGCTCCCAGCCCCTGTTTCACTAGTTAGATCCTTTCTATAAGCTCAATTAACAAAACCACTACTCCCTTGCTCTGGTGTATGGCTCTCAGTGTTTTCCCCACACAAAATCCAGGGGGAATGACCCCCTTCCCCAGGATTCACTTATCACTTGTTTTCACAATTTCACAACACCAAGGGGAATTACTTCCTCCCCTGGCCTTTCTTGGCTTTAGTTTCACAGTTCACAACACCAGGCGACATACTCCCTTCCCCTGGTTCCATGTGATAATGTTGCTGTGATAAAGTCACCAGGTATCCCTAAAATTCTTTCCCCAAATATTCTAGGGCGATATAATTATATATGATTACCTCCAATCCTAGAATATTTGGGGAAAGTGTTTGATTATCTGGAGGGTGCATTTGTAGGGAAATGTTGCCACCTGGCGTCCACCTTCACAGCAACATTATCACTGGATACCCTTCCCTTGGCCTTTCTTGGATTTCACAGTTCACAATACCAGGATGTTTTTCACCTGGTATGAGTGTGAGCTTTTTTTCCCACTCTTACGTGTGTTTTACTATGTGTATTTCTACTTTTTGTGTGTGTTACACAGCAGCTTCATTGCAGTGACACAGGGTTGTCTTTGAGACTTCCCACTGACTCCATTTTTCTGGGGCTGACTACTGTCCCCCAGAAACAGGTGAAGTTGCCATTAACTTCACTTTAAACCACAGACCCAGTACACCATCTTACATGGAGTATTGGAAAGGGTTAACTCTTATCCCTTTTTGTCTGTACCTCTTGGAGCCTTGTTTCGCTCCCTTAACATTAAGACTTGGCTGGTGACAGTGGTATCTACCCTAACTTTTCTACCGCGATTATCTTATATAAACATGGTCATATTTTAGGCTATTATATTAGCCTCCAACATAAACCTGCTTGACCAAATACATTTTATTTTGGTTCCGGCTGGGTTTATTCGCCATTTCTTTTTGTTAAAGTCTTTCTCGTGTTTTTCTCTGCATGCCAAACCGGTGATGACTCCTTTGTTCGCTGTCTTTTCACGGGCTTCTGCACAGAAGCCCTCGTTAAGGCGCCTGATAGTCTAGGTAGGCAGGATGTGAGGGAGGGATCTTCGGACCCCTGCCATGGGTTCCCTTGATAACCCAAGTCGCACTCTTGTCTGATTGGCTAAGGGGACTGACCTTGCCAGGCCAGCCACCCTGCTGTCTGATTGACAGCCAGGCTTTATGAATGGGGGAAAACTGCATAAAAAGCAGGTCTCTGGGACTGGAAGAGCAGAGTCGCCACTGGAACGAAAGAACCAATGAGGAACTGGAAGAAGAGGACCCCTACCACGACTAAACCGCCCGGTGAAGCCCTGCTGCAGGTCCGAATCACCAGAATCCGATGACAGAGAAGATCATCCAGGAAACTTCTTCCCTTGAGCTGGTGGGACCAACCAGTTCGCCCAAACTACAAGCCAGGACCCCTGTACAGAGCTACAGTGGGCCGGATAGCCAGGAAGGTCGGACCCTGCTTGGGTTTTAAGGAGCGCACCTTTTTTTTGTTTTGCCCTGCTGCAGGCTTCTTCCCTGGGTGGTGCAGGACCCTCCAGTCTTCCTACTTCGTGTCAGTCCAACAGTTGCTTCAGGAACCGTGAGCCTGCAGGAACCACCAGGAACGTCCGCCTCAGCTACAGCTCACTCTCCGTTTTAAGGTACTCTGCAAATCCGGTTGTTCGTTTCGGTCAGCCGCGGTGAAAGTGTTTGAAATCTTTCTCGAATCCGAGGGCTTGTCCTTCTCATCTCTTTGAACTAACCATTCTACCAACCAACCTCGTCCGGAATCTGTGCCACGAACTTTACCGCGAACTACCCTGAACTGTGTGATCGTGAGCAAACACCCTTTTGACCCATTGACTTTGGCCCTAAGCCTTTTCTAGGTGATCTCCTCACTGTAGTCTCTCTTGTTCAATTTCCCTGAGTACTTACCTGTTAGTTTTACCTAATTTCTAATAACTTTGTCTTTCCCTCCCTTTTAAATTGCTGGAGTGCCATTTTGCTCCCACTTCATTTTATTAGCTTAACTTGTCTGAAATTTAAGGGAAATGGTGTTGTGTATTTATGATTGTAATTTTTAACTTGCGTAGAATAGTGAAATGTTATACAACTGTTGAGTAAATAAATAGATATTCTTTTACTTAAAAACCTTGAGTCAGTGTTTGCCTGAATCATAGTAATTGCTGTCCTTTGTGTAACTATTTGTACTGCTCACTTACACTTGAGATAAGTCTGGCTGCTCTGCTACTGCTACCACTATAACTGTGTAGTACAGGCCTGTACCAAAGGTGAAATTGTACTGTCACTTGTAGTCTTAATTGTGTGTAGTATGCCAAAAGGGTACTGCATATAATTCTGCCTAACATGGTGAATGACTCACTTCCCCTGGTGTTTGTTGGCTTTACTTTTACAGTTCACAATGCCAGGGGGAATGTATCCCTTCCCCTGGTCTTTCTTGGCTTTGCTTTCACAGTTCACAATGCCAGGGGGAATATCTCCCCCTTACCTTTCTCAGGTTTTTATCACAGTTCACAATGTCAGGGGAATGTCTCCCTTCCCCTGGCCTTTCTCATATATGAACTTGTTGGCGTGGGTCCCAGACCTGGGTTCTTTAGGGCTTTGTCCGGGCAGACCTGGTACACTATGCTGCCAGGTACTATTATATGGCCAATTGCTTATGATATTCCCCATGCGTATATCTAGGTCACAGACAAAGGGTTTGAGGTTTCTCTTGACCCTTTTCTCAGTCCTGACAGCCCATGTACCTTCTGGGACTCTGCTGGTTATTCTCTATCAGTCGCATGATTCTCAGACGTCTTGTTCAGCTTCTTCTGTTCTTCTGCTGGTTCTGCAGCATCTGTAGCATCTCCACAGCACTTATCTCTGGGCAGGTGGCACATCTTGCCATGACCGCGCGGCCCGATTACTGCTTCCACCCGGACCTCGCCTCTCCCAGTTTCTTGGTCTGCCTAAGCACATCGGATTGGGACGCCTTGGCTCCTTCACACACGGTCAGCAGCAACTTCTATCTACCACGCTGGACCTCCTCCAGACTTGCAGATCCTGCTGGGAGGGTCTGACAAAAAGGTAAGTCCTTCCTCTCTCTTTATCTGAATGAGTGATGAAAGCTAGAATGGTCATTCAAATTCTTATGAGAACTCTTCATTGTTCCGCACCTCCTCCTCGTCGGAGTACCAGTCAAGGAGATCTTCAATAAGTCACCCTTACTCTTCCTCATCTCTGTATCTGTGAAGGAGATTTTCATTAAGCCATCCCTACTCTTCCTCGTCTCAGTTACTGTAGGGTATTCAGTCTCGCATATATACATGGAAGTGCATGATATGGAAGTGAGGGATGGTAAGGTGGGTGCCCTGGACTGAGAGAGGTAAGGGGAGTGGGTGGATGGTGAGGGGTGTCATACTGCGTTCCACCAAGATGTCCTCCCTGGTCCTCAGAGGGGGATTCTCTCCCATAAGATCATCCCGCACAGTACCCCCCACCCCCCTCCCTGGGGGGACTATTGGGTAGAGGCCTCACCTCCCTGGTCTCATGGGAAGGGGCTCCCCCTTGGTGGAGAAGTGAGGATTTGTCACACTAGATATGCTTTTACCTTTAGGAGTAGGGTCTTTAGGTCCTTCCAGAAGTGTAGGATGGAGCAGGTCAGTCTGATCTGTGATATATCTTGTTCCAGAGACAGTGTGCACAGTGTGAACAGCGCCTCATTACGAGTTGGGTGGTGCGCTAAAAATGCAGCAGTAACACAATTACTACTGCATTACCGCACCGCCCAAATCACAGTTGGGCAAAAAGTGGGAGGATTCACCTCCAGCTATGAGCTGGAGGTAAATCCGCAGACTTTCCGTCCATTTTCGGGGGAATTACCATGGTGGTGTTACCGCCACAATAATTCTGCTGAAAATTCCCCATTGAGTTCTATGGACTCCAAAAAAATGTGGATTTACAACGCCCGGCCACTTAATACCGTCGGACCAATTGACGGTAATTGCGTTGGAAGGTATTCCAGTGGATTTACCACGGGAATACCACTCAACTCACAATGAGGCCCATATGTGTTAGAGCCAGCATATTAGGCATGTGTGACCTAATGGCACTATCACAATAAGCAAAAAATCAAATCTGATCGTCCTTTTGTGTCATCCAGCCTGTAGCTACAAAGAAATATGTCTCATTACGCAATGAAGGCGCTAGAACAATCCAATGCAGGTACCCACACCTTGAATTTATGTAAAAGTCACATATCATTCACAAGCATTTTAGAAGTGTTACAGGGGACATTCCATCATTAGACTGCGCTCACAGATGCCGTGCTTCCAATATTACATTGTAGAAGTGCAACATTGAATCATATCTACATGAGCTTTGACGGTCTGCCTCAGAGAAGCACCAATATCATCATTTCATATTTTATTTTATTTTAATTTATTTTACAATTCTGTACAGTAAGTCATCACTATGCAAGGTTTCTTGTGGCATACAAAGTTACATTTCTTTACATTTCAGTTCCACATGTACTTGAAGTGCATTTTCATATGTGTTTTTGTAGTGCTTAAGCCACTTTATTCCCAGCCACTTTGGGGTAAGCTTCCCTTTCATCTAGCCGACCTGCTGAAAAGAATTACATTTTTATCATCTATCTAACCCTCGGGAGGACCTTTCTGTCCACAAGACAGCTCAGCGAGGAATGCGCTCACCTTAGAGATTTGTGTGTAATTTGCAGTCACAAGTTTAAATCACAGTGGGCCGGCTCATCTCTTCTGAGTTCCAAACATTGAGTACTAATACATTGGGCAACGGTATCACCTACAGTATTATAATCTTGCTTTATACAGAAAAAGTCTGTCATGAAACAGTATGAAAACATGTATTCCTGATCATGACGTTGCATATTGACTTCCATCGATGATACCCATGACCATGCAGAGAGAGAGATAGGAATGAGGATGCTGTAATCCATAGGAACTGTACAGTGCAGAGTCGTAACAATGGCCCGTTGAACGCCAAAGCTCTCCCTCTGGGTGTCGTAGATCTCAGATGTTGTGCTTGTGTGTACTGTATAATGTTATTATTTAAAATTCTTTGGGGATCTATTTCCCCAGAGCTTGTGCTTCCTGGAGCTGCTTTAAGCCTTCCTCTTTAAGCCATCAGTGCAGCCTATTAAAGTCTGGGCTGTCACCATCAGTTCTTGTTGCCCCTGGCACTACTCCAGCAGCATCATACTGTTCTTGTGCACCCTTCCCACCAATACCTATGTGTTGCTCGGGGACACCAATTTGCAATAATATTGGATGGTGCCCATTAGTCTTCTAATGTTCTTGCACACGCGGTGGAGGTTGGCCAGCAGTGCAATACGTTAAGGGCAGTTGTAAGACCCCAGTAAATGGTCGAGGTTTGACTGAGTGTCTTTACCTTTCTGTGTTATGATAAGTTATGTTGGTTGTTTCTGTACCACTTTGCCAACAGGGGCTCTGAAAGTGAAATTTTCGTGTTATTATTTCCTGTTTTCAGTTGTGTTTTATGTCTAACACTTCGGGCTCGCTGTTGATCAGCTTTTCTTAGACATCTGCCAGTTGTGGAACTGGACCATTGGCACCCGGATGAGCACTTAGTCTTTCACACGCTAACCCGAATTCTCCGGATATTTAAGTATTGCTGGCCTAGGGAATGGGGTTGAGATGCCTGAGCACATGTTGCAGTGGCTCAAATGCAGTGAGGCTGCCAAAATGGCTGAATTGTGCTGCCCAAGAAGGCTTGATATCACATTACATTACAGCAGAAAAAGGATATGTGAGGTACCTCACTGATAGTTCTGTCAACTGTTAAGGGGTTAGCTGGGTTTTTTCTATTCGTCAGGAATTAACAGAACTGATTTATTGACATGCATTACCTTATTTTTCGGAAAGGATCCCTTGATCTAAAACAATAGAGCACATCTCTGATCCTACAGCGCTGCAGACAACTCTGTTTCTCAGGGTAACTAGCATCAAAATCTGAATACAATGCATACAAATGGGAAATTATTTACGTATTTAGTGGTTACTCTGAAAACCTGACATGTTGGTAGGCATGAAGACCAGAATTGCCTTCTATTCTAAAGTATCAAAGGTTGCTTAAATGTTAGGAATCACTAAGTGCCTAAAAATGGTTTCCTTTTGCTTACTGGCCCAGGTGACTCCAGATGGGTCACCGTGGACCTAGTGATCTTGCTTTTCCAGGATTTTGGTAATTAATTAAAAGGCCATGATTGGTTGGCATCTAGGTAGACCCGATGTGTCCGCTCATGTTTTCATTTTCCGCCCCATCCGGCCTGTTTTAATACCCTGAGGTACCAGCCAATGGTTGCAAGAGCACAGCAGATCTTTACTTAAGGCTTTGTCAGACATTTCCTTTTGTTCTAGGCACCAGGAAACGCCTGCGCCTCTCGCAGGATAAAACCCTTGCTTAGTGGAGCATGGCAGGAGTATCATCTCTGAGAATCCTTGCCATTTTGACAAGAGCCGGTCAGAATTTGCTGTATGAAGCTATCAGGATTATTGGAGCGTCATTTGAATCAAAGTGAGTTGATACATATTTTCAAATGCAGGATGGAGCTCATGGAAGGAGTGGGGAGGGAATAGTCTGGATAGTTGCGAAGGCTGAGTTCAGGGTGTCACCATTGTTCGAATAGTTCCCAGATAGTGGCAAGAGAATTTGCATATCATCAGCATAGTTGGTGTAGTCTACGCTGAGGGAATTCAGGAGGTCGAAGAGTGGTTTAGTAAATATATTGTAAAGCGTGGATGAGACGTTCAACCCTTGTGGAACTTCGCATTCAATTGGGACTGGAGGGGAGTTTGCATTGTCGGCAAAGATCCTCATAGCTCTTCCTTCTAAGAAGGAGGCAATCCAGGTCATAGCTTGCGGGGAGAATGATGCTAAGGTGGCCAGATGGTGGCAAAGTATTCTATGGTCGACTAGGTCAAAGGCTATGGGCAGGTCCAGAAGGAGAAGCAGGATAGGTATGCCTTCATCCTGGATCTCGTCAATCTGGTTTTTGAGATCTAAGAGTGCTGATTCCGTGCCGTGGCCTGGGCGAAAACCCGACTGTCGGAAGGCTGTGATCAATAGGGATAAGGCTTCCGTGCACTCTTTGAGGTGGTTGGCAGGGCAAACATCGCCTTTCCATGTTGAGAGTTTGAGACCTTTTAAAATATGTAGCATTTCCAGTTCAGTGACTTTATGAAAGCGGAATGGTGGGATGTTGATGCTGATGGGATGGAGAGTGTCAGAGGTGGCTTGCTGCAGAAGTTTCAGTGAGGCGTGTTTCAAGAGAATTTGTTTGTGAGTATACATTTTCTTTAGTGGTTCACCATTCTTTGGGCCTCATTACGACCCAGGCGTTAACCATGGCGCTATTAGCGCCATGGTTGACGCCGGTACCTTACCGATTCCGCCATGGTGAATGGCGGAATTACCGCCCCATTCCAAGGTTGGCCGGGCGGTAATTCCCCATTCACCAATGGCCCTTCCCCATTCCCATTTCTGCCCCCACAGGGCTCAGTGGAAATGGGGCAGGTGCTAATTACGGTACCGCAAATTGCGGTACCGTAATTACCTCCAAGGTCCCTTTGCGGGTCCAGTCCTTAACGGCTGGTAAAACCAGCCGTTAAGGGAGGACCCGCAAAGGGACCTCGGAACTGGGCGGTAAGGGATTACCGGCACCAGTGCCCTTACCGGTACCGGTAATCCCTTACCGCCCGGGTCGTAATGAGGCCCTTTGTCTTTCATAATTCGGAGAGGAGGGGTACTTGGTGTTTCTAGTTCCTTGAGGATGCTGAAAGTTCTCGTGTGTCAGATTTTGTGTTGGCGATTCTGGCATTGAAGGTAGACGCTTTGCCGTGAATGGTGGCTAGTTTGTATAGTTTCGCCGCCTTCATGAAAGCTGACATTAGGGAGTCGGAGGGCATTTTTTTCCACAAGGTTTCTGCAGGCCTTTTTTGGCTCAGAGATCAAGGAGTTCAGGGATGAACGAGGATTTGAGGTGTCCTGCCGGTTTAGTTTTTTTAGGTGCTGGGGGGCAACGGTGTCAACTGCAGTTGTTAAGGTTGCGGTGTAGAGTTCCGCTAGGATACTGGGATCTTGAGAGCAGTGGTGCTCTTGTTTGAGTACATCAAGGTAGGGTAGGGTAGGATGCGCTCCTTGGTCAGTTTGCAAGAGCTACATGCCATAGCTGGTCGGAGTGATATGGTCGTAGGTTTGGAATGGTGACGGAGAGGAGCAGCTAAAGTAATGATGTGGTGGTCAGACCAGGGACAGGGAGCATTGGATTTGATAGTAGTGGGACAGTGGATGTCTGCGACCCAGACCAAGGTGCAGTCTTTTGCACGGGTGGGGGTGTTGAAGCGATTGTTGAACACAAGGGCAATCAGTGATTCAGCCAAGGTGGCAGCTTGGAGGGTGGCAGGGTCATTTAAGCCCAGATTTACATCACCAAGGAAGATGACTCTTGATAGGAGTTTTATATTGTTGCCTACTAGGTGTAGAAGATCTCCTTCAAAGGTCAGGGTGGGGCCAGGTGGGCTGTAAATAATGTGGATTGTGATTGTGGTGGTATGGGTGGTCTGCAGCATTATGGATAGAAGGTCACTTTTCTTAATGGTGGTGTCGAGTGGCCTTATGTATAGGTGGTCTTTGGCAATAATGGCGACTCCTCCGCCTCTGGCATTGAATCTGTCATTCCTGAGGATAATGTAGCCTGGAGGGATTGCCAAAGAGAGGGCAGGAGCAGAAGCTGTGTGGAGCCATGTTCCAGTGATGGCGAAAGTGTCAAGGTAGTTTTTAGTGAGGAGGTCATGGATGTCTATCGCATGGGCTGGTAAGCAGCGGGCATTAATCAGGGCGAAATTGCGTATAGGCATGGCTGGTCCAGGGGTCGTGCTAGCATTTGGAGTAACATTGTTGGGATCCAGTCTAGGATTCTCTGCGTTCTAAGTATGTGTGCATCTGTGATGAGCAGAGTATCAGTTTGTCATACTATGGAAGTAACTTTGCACTAATAACAGGGAATGCAAAAGGCACGAATTTTGAGAAAATCTCTTTCAGAAAGTAATGTACTTGTATCAGAAAGCACTTTTTAGAGGAAATGGCTTGTCACAGTTCTCTTCCAGAAGAAACATACTTTGCAGGTAGCCATCATTGCCCTTCTGAGATCTAAAGACATGGCATTGAGCACAACAGCTCTCTTACTTGTGCTTTGGTTAACATTCTTCTCATCCAGTGCTTTTCAAGACTACCACCCAAAGGTCTTTATCTTTTTCTAGGATATGGAACCGTGTATCATCGAAGAAACACCTCCTGTCCCTACACCTCTGATTCTTTCTGCATATTGAAGCTGACTGCATGTGCTATGAAACCCCCATTGGTTGGCACATTTTCATATATCTCCTCAACGTGTAATAGGTCAACTTCCTCGTACTCCTTCATGCTCTTGACTAGGAGTGCTGACTCACTGGAGGGTTTGCTCTTTGGGGTAGAAGTATCAGAGTCCTGCAGCAAAAGAGAGGTAGAATTGTTATGAGTCAGAGCACACATTTTAAAATGAATGTTCACATGATCATTGTGCTGCTACTATATAAAACAAACAAACTATATGATAGTAGCATCAATTACTGACAGAAAGGTCAGATAGTAGCATCTGTGAATATCAATTTGGACGTGGACTAGAGTTAATCTATAATTTTCTTATGTTGACGTTGAAAAACGTTGTTCGACACAGTTGAGAAGACACACACATCTACTGCAACATAATCCTATTCAGACCAATTTTGAGAATGAACTTCATACACCCAGGTCACAGTGCCCCTCGTAGCCTGGGATCAATGTTCTTGTCCTACCTAGCTCCCAGTGTCCCGTTCATTCAAACAAAATACTTACCTAAGATGGCAATAGTTGAGATGAAAGGCCGGGCTCCTCTTCCATTTCTATGGTGGGGCCAGGATGTGGCAGCGGCAATGGCCCTGCTGTTAGAGAAAAAAGGTATGTGGGGTGGGGGTTGGGTGAAGGGACCGAGGCAGGGGGGGAGAGGGAGGAAGGGCGATGGAGCAGGAGATGTGGGAAAATGGTGGTGCCAGTGAGAGCAGCCTCCAGGTTGCTCAGAGCGCTGACTTCGATTGTGGCATTCAGCTCATGATCCGAGCACCCTGATTGGCTGTCTCCCCAGCCCCTGGTGCTAATGATACATAACCTCCTTCTGTTTGTTTCCTTCGTGCATGTAAAACGCCTAAATAAACAAACATACACTTGGGGCTTCCTAGGACTCCCACAACGGCAGGGCCTGGACCCTGCATCATTGCATCCCACAAGACAACAACTAGGTTTCCATGTGCCAGTGTGTGAGAGGGAATGCAGATAGAGAAAATGCTGACGTGGGCGGCTGGAGAGGGGAGATAGAGAGCTGGCCAAGAATAAAGCTGTGCTTATCCCTGGAAGTGATCATCATGACTAGAACCTTTAATAAAGCTGCCTACTTACTTGGAATAACTTGATGTTTCTTTCTTTCCTTAACAAAGAGGGCGCTCTTCAGTCATTACAAATACCTGCATAAAGGTTACTGTATAACAGTATATAAACACAGTTTTTCCATTTCCCAAGGTTCTAATTTCACAGTAGCTTTGTAGACAGGTCCAGGAATCCAACTTAATAAAGCAATATTCGATTCATATAAATGTTAGAATACAGCCAAATGCAGAATTTCTCTAAAACCTTTGTAAAAAATGTCACTATTTATTTTTTTCTGGTGTTTTGTATTGTGCCATCTGCATGCAGAATACTTCAGCGCACACAAATGCACACCATTTAATATTCAAATGAGGGTAAATTGTGGTTAAGTTCCACACAGTTCTTTAAAAATATATATATATGCAGAATTATTTAACGCAAGCCTGGAAGACTTCTTTGAAGCCAAACACTGCAAGTTTACACACAAGCAGACAAAACGTTGGGGGTTTTCTACTGTACAACCAATTACGTGTGCCAGTTTTGTTACAAGTCTTTAAATCTATGTTGATGCCTGCAAAGCCCAAGGAACAATAATAGCTAACACCAGGCTCCAGAGTGGCCCAAAGTCTTCTAACAGACAATAATGTATATGATCATTGTGGTTTTTGATAATGTGAATTTCTCAGTAAGACAAGTGTCAAAATGTTTAATGACCTCAATAAAAACTGGAAAAGAGAACGTTTACAATGTTCATACAACTACAAAACTCCTCTTTTAAATAGCTTATTTTACCTATAATTCATACCATGCTATCTCACAAAAGGGCCATCATTCTTGCAAAGTGCTGTGCTCAGATTCAAACCCATGATTTGTTTCTTCTGTGAGCACCAAGGCACAGTTTAACTTTGCATTATGATTGGTTGGTAATTCTGTAAACTTGTAAATGTTTTATAGTATGCACACACATAGAAACACAACAAATAGAACATAACAAAAATAGTTGAAGACGCTGCAGGCTGACTCCCATGTCAATTTCAAGGTGTTTCAGCACCCCAGCAGAGCCTATATCTGTCCCCTCACATGCTCATAAGAACAATGCACCCCCAGCGAGATGCGCAGGGACAGGGAGAGAGACATAGTGCGAGGCAGAGACAGAGCGAAAACTAGAGAGAGATGGGTTGGTGTACTCCAGGTTCAGCTAGTTTATTATATGTTCCTTATTTTCTTTAGGTTTGACATGAACAGACAAAAGCAGTGCCTTTTTTGTTTGCCATATTTCAGTTCCTTTTCAATTGTATTTTGTATCAGTTGTTTGGGGTATTATGTTTGATGCTTTTTTATGACTCTCACAAACGTTTTTGAATTTACAATATATGAAAATATATGCTTGTCGCTAGTCAATTGCACCTCATTAGGCTTTGGATTCCAGACTCCGCCCTTTACCTCAGAAGGGATTTGCCATGGACTGTATTTCTAGGTATTTACCCAGTAATCCCCTTAAAGTCCTTTGAAGGAGAGAAAGCCATAAAGAGGGATTTGGTTAGGAATCTTTGCTTTTTTGTTTGACATTGTTTATTAATGCTTTAACAATACCTATGAGTAAGGAAATAAGATCGTTAAGCAATCAATTTGCTTATTCTCTCCACTTGCCCCCGCCCACTTCAGAAACTACTCCCCCTTGCTCCCCACAGACGATAGGAGAGCAGCAAAGATACTGTTCTCGGAGTGTCTCATACAACTGTTACAAGCAGTACAGAGGTTAATTGGCCAAATCATTCTTCATAATAAATGATGAGTTTGAATCGAGCACAGTTAAGAAAACCAATTATCAGATCAGAGAAGCCCTCTGACTTCCATCAGCTCGCTATCAATAATTTTGCTGACAAATATTTAATGACCAGGTCTCCGAAATTACTAGCCATAGGGTAGACAGATTCCACAGATCCACCTAACAGAGACACCACAGGATCTTATATTTGTCTGCATGCTTTGCAATTGCATTGAAGATGAATGTACAGTATGTTTCTAGTTTGGGGCTATTCCATCATTTGTGGGGCACAAAACTGGCCTCACCACAGCCCCACCAATACAGGCCACTAACTGAGTGATCAAAATGTGGTAGATTTGAGGGTTTAGGAACCATCTATATATTATTTTGTAATGTATCTCTTTATGGTGCAAGTATATGGACAATGTGTGCACCCTGTCCCATAAATGCCTCAATTTCTTTGTCTTACAGGACAAATGGCAAGTAGTTATGCTAGGCTTTTAGGTGTACAATGTTAGGTTTGGCTCCTCTTCACATGACCTCCATTCAATGTTGCTAGGGGGCTGTTCCCAGAGCCATAACATAGTGGGCTTAAGTTACTCCTGCCTCTTTTAATGTGAGTGGTAGATGACATAAACCGTGGATGAATTCTGCTGAGGGATTCATCCAGTGTTGATTCATCCAGTGTTGCTCGTGCATACTTCCATTCTACATTACAAGATGGCTGGGGTGGGCGTTCTATTTATGAAGCTTTATTACATGCTTGTGTTGCTTGGTGAGGGTGATCCATTCCTACACCGTACTGCGCACCCCTTATTGTTGCTGGACCAAGTCCAGAGTTCCCAAACTCCCCACAGCTTCAAGATAGAGGCACCTATCTCCTCCTACTTTAAAGGTGCAAGAAACGATCCTTGCTGCCAGGCCCCCAACATGGACGCAATGGAAAGACAAGCCACACCGGCTTGTCTCATGTCTCGTCCTTCGTTGCTCTCAATAGTGGGCAAGGCGAAGCATGCCTGGCCTCCAAGATGTTCTCGACTCTGGTCTAGTCCTGTTTTCCAGCTGTGTTCCTGCAGCTGTGCTTCTCAAGGGCATGCAGTATTGTGTCACGGCGTGTCAGCCATCTTTGGCAACTGCGTTGCTCCCTCAAGAGCAACCACGTCTGCAGGCTCTATGGCTCAACAGAACCCATTATTTGCTTCTGTGCTAAATGTGTTACATGCACCTTATTCTGGAGCTACTTAGTTATGTGGGCATCTTACACTGATGGCAGCAAACAGCACCTCCACCTCTCCCTACACCCCAGGAATGTTTGATGTAACAACTAAGTAGTGCAGTCTGTGGGCGTAATGAAGTAAAATGAAAGAGAATCGTTTTTCCAATCTTCCACGGATGTGTTCAGATGCCACTATATCAGTACCTGGCCATTCTGAAGTGCTAGTTCAGAGATCCATTGACCGTAACCATGTTAGCAGTTCCTTACAGGTGGAATCGACACCAGTGGCTGAGCAGTCCATGTTGCTCATAAAGCTACACCATGGGGATGTACACGTGTGTAACATGCATGGCCCACGATGCACAGGGGCCTTTTTGGCCCATGCAACCACCTGCCCCAATTCACTTGTATGACTCTGAAAGACCAACATCCCTGACCACATTTTGTAAGCACACTCTGTAATTCTCTGGTTTGTCACTTGGTCATTCTCTGGTGTGTCATTTGGTGTGTACCTATGTAACCATTGCTCAGGCCCCTACATGAACACACATGCTTATGCACATGACTAGCAAATGGGTTTTACCAGATCTGGGTTAGTCAAACTGGTTGTGATTTTCTGCATATCAATGACCTTCAGCTCAGGTTCCTTATACATTCCTGTGGTTCTTTTGTAGCCAGATAATCCCAATGTCCAGTGTTTCCTTTGCAGGTAAAATGTTCCAGTTCTTGAGCTGTCCTTGCACCAGCAGTTGCTGTCACACCTGGGAACTCACTTTGCATACTGTTTTATATGCTTTTACGTTTCCACATACACACATGTATGAAACAAACTGAGATGTCATAATGGGAAGACAAACAGGACACATGCCTCTGTACACCAGCCTGGAAGCTCGCCCCTTTTTGTTGGAGGTGCGCTGAGCGATTAGTGTGGATTGACATTAAGTTGAGCACTCTTAAGGGTCTGCTGGCCTGCATCCAGGGTTGTCCCCCGGATGATTTAGGGCTATCTCGATGCATGTGATCACTATCCCCACCCTCCCATGTCAATCAGAAGGCAGCCCCAGCAGAGGTAGAACAAATCAATCACATGCTATTAGTTTAACTGGAGCACTTCTGACCCTTTCTAGAGCACCTTCCTCCTACACTGACCTTTATAAATAGATGGGTAGTTATCTGCATCTACATGCTTGGAGGATGCATAGTTCACTGAGATAAAAGACCGCTTCAGAAATCGGTGTTCACGCTGCAGATCTGAAATTAAAGTATCAGGAGGGCCTAATTAGTTTTTTGTCGGTCTGGGTATGATGAATTGTAAACCATTACAATTGCCAATATTTCCACTAGTACTGTATGCAGGAGAACAAAATATTAGTTGGAAGCTTCAAGCCAGCCATCCAGCAAATAGTCACTCGCCACCTCAGTTCTACACAGAGCACACCCTGTCTTACTTGGCAAAGGTCAAATATCTCTAGCCAGTGGCGAGTGCAAATGTTGTGCCCTGCTGCATGTGAAGAACAGTAGTAAGCATTAGAGCCTCCAAGCTGCATAACTCATTCTGGTCTTTGCAAGTCATCAACAAATCCATAGTTCCTATCAGGAACTGGACAATTGGCAACCTCATCTCCTCGAAAGCATCAAAAACGGAGCTCCTGTTGTCAGAGCATGAGCATCCCCACTTCACTCGCCTCCATGTGGCCTTGCTTCCTGGATGTACCCCCTTGTCCCCTCTCTTGTCCCCTCTCTGAAGCATAAAACTTCTTTGAAAGAAATATGTTCTTTAGTAGGCAGATCCACGAGCTGTCAACTGGTAATACAGATCTTGCTATTCATAAACATGTACCAAAAAGTAGATATCACTAGGGCTATGGTTCTAGCTAAACTTGACTAATACCATAGCCCAGGTACAGGCATTGTGTGTACATACTGTGGCCTGTACCTGGGCCTACACAATAATTTCCTCTACATCTTAAAACATGCAAAACAAAGATGCAAACCTAAAACTACGTGACCATATCAAACCTGCCCGATGGCCCTTCTCTGGCTCCCCGTGGAGAAACACATTGGGCCTCATTACGAGATTTGCGCTACAAAAGTATCATTAACGGCATGTCAGTAACAAAATGTTAGCGTAGCCTTGATCCCGCAAACAGCGGCTGATTACGAGTGTACGCTCTTACCTGCATGCCGGTAACGGTTGTACCTCCATGCCGGTAACGTCCCTCAAACCCCCAGATAGCGGCATCATGAAATGCGCAGATACCTCCTCCACCATTGGCATCCCCCAAATAGCGGTACCCATATTAACACAGTGGTATTAACGGGTCAGTTATTACCGGCACCGGAAGCAACATCATCGCGCCGCAACGGGAAATGCTCCGGCGGCCATCTTCAAAAACACAATCCATTGCCATCCTCTACAGACTGGACCTGTGCAGGCAATCCCTAACACACCTTGGAGAAGATGTCAAAAGCAACCCAGAAAGGCACTGCCCGCTTGCGCAAACCCAGATTCAGTGATGAGGAGCTCAACATGTTAGCTGACACGCTAGTGGAGCATGCAGACGCGGTCTTCTGTGCTGACTTGAGGCGTCCAGCACAGCTGAGGAAGAAGTACATATGGGAGGATGTGGCGAGGAAGGTGAGTGCGGTTGGCACCACCGCACGCACCGTGAAGGACTGTAAAACGCGCTTGGACGACCTGCACTTGCAAGTACGGAACATCCTGTCGGCCAATCGCAGCAAGGGGCTGGAAACAGGCGGCAGTGCCCACTCACCCATAAAATTGGCAGGGTGGGAAGGGACCTGCAGCACTATAATTGATGTGGAGTCCATCAAAGGAGTTGGTGGAGCGGAGTTCACAGTCTCAACATCGGCAGATGAAGGTGAGTGTCCCCATAAACACCTGGCATTCAATGATCATAGTTGTCCAACAAATGTGAATGTGATGCGAGCCAATACATGGCCCATCACACACACATTCACATATCCCTTTCTAGATGCTGGCCCCACCACTGTCACATCCAAATGCATGCTGCATGCCGCTCCCATACCAAAATACACACCTGATACACAGATGAACTGCATGTGTCACACAGCAGGCAGGACACAACACACCCGTAGGCCCCACAGCAGATACCATGGTGAACATGTCAACACCTGAGGGATGCCAATAACCCCCCAATTCTTGCACGCACCCTGTCTGCCGCAACAACAAGCATGCAACGATCCACATGGCACTAACTGCACAAAGACGAATGCCGGCAATCCCGGAATCATGGTGGCCCTTCTTACCGGCATCTGGATGCTGCTATGTGCATGTCCGTGCGACTCATAATGTCCTCTTCCTTGTGGCACGCGCGCATGCTGGTACGGTGCACGGCCACAGCGGGTCCCTGTCGATGCCGGTAGGGCCGGCATTGCAGGTCGTGATGGGCCGGTCCCGTAAATGATGCCGGTAATGCCTTAACGGTATCGTTATTACCGACCACCAACCTTGCAATGAGGCTCAATTGAGTTTAAGGGCCTCATTACACGGACGGCGGTGGACCAAGGTGTAAAATACTGGCACCGCCTTGGAGGAAAGGGGAATTACCGTCCTATTCCAAGGCTGGTGTGGCGGTAATTCCCCCTTCCCCCATTGCCCTTCCCCATTCCCATTTTTGCCCCATAAGGCATAATGGGAATGGGGAAGGTGCTAATTACGGCACCGCAAATTGCGGTACCGTAATTAGCTCCCTGGTCCCTTTGCGGGTTGGTTTTTAAAGCCTGCAAAAAGCAGGCGTTAAAGTCTCCAACCCGCAAAGGGACCTCGTAGTAAGGCGGTAAGGGTTAACGGTCACCGGTACCATTAACGGTGACCGTAAACCCTTACCGCCGTCCGTGTAATGAGGCCATAAGTCTCTATGCTTCGTTCAAGGCTCCCTAAGCAAGATCCCAGAGAGCCTGGCTGTCATCTGAAAAAGATACCTCCCTTCAGGAATGCTATCATCCTCTGTCACCAAAAAACTGTTCTCAGTGACTTTCAGGAAGAAGCGCTGGGGGAAATGCTGCATCGTCTTCAGAGGCACCCCCTCTCCCGTCATTCTTACAGCACAAAAGCAGCCTCTCGAGTTTTGGGAAAATGCTCTAAACACTTGTTCAAACAGCTTATCCATCAGTCTGTCATTTTTACCAAGGGTTATCAAATTCCTTCTACGGCACTGCCTGGAAGGTCGTTCAGATCGTCAACCACGTGTATTTCATTCTAAGCTGTTTACATTACACGGCAAGAGGGAGTCGTTTTTGTTACTCGTGCATTCGTTCTATAGCTCTTTCTCTGCTGTTGCACTGCCACTTCTCCCTACACGCTTACCTTGATTTTACCCTAATCTGAGTGTACCAAGATCTGTGAATGATCATTCATTGCCACCCAATCCCTACCATCCCGTCTTGGTGCGCCACAAAGGAACAGTTAACACCATACAAATCAACAGTAAAAAATAAATACATACAATTATAAATGATCAGTTCCTTACATTTTTTACCCTGTCCTTTGCTCGGCTACTTTTTACATTTTCTAGTTCTGCGCAAACATTTTAGGAGTTACATTAATTGATTACGTGGTGACAAATCCATTTTAGCAACAGGTGAAGAGGACTTCTATTTCTGTGGCTCTTATCGTGGAGTGTGGATAGAAAGAATTTAAGAGTTATGAAACCAGGTTTCTATCTTATACTGCCAGGCTGCCAGTGGCATATCAGTCTGCCCATGACTTAGCCTCTGTTGTGTTGGCTAAAATATTTAACTTCACCGTGCAGCATGGGATGCCGTCTCCACTGCATCAGCTGGCCAGGCCAGATCACTACAAGCCAGAAAGAAAAAACAAGATTTTGTTGACTTGGAGACACACGTGGTCTCCAGCTGGTGGCAGGACAACACATACGTACATTATTAATGTGATGAACAATTTGTCATGTCAGCTGTGATGGATGCTGCATGATGGGCATTGCTGTGCAGTCCCTCCCTTTGGTTTAGGCTATCACTCAGTGCCCTCTGTATTGCACATCACTCTACATAAAGAGTGCTGTGCATAACAGAGAATGATCACCTATTGCCTGCAGGGACAGAGGCCCAGCTGTGGGGTGCTGTCAAACATGGAAGTCTGCAGTGCCACTAAGCAAAGCAAGGGAGCACGGTCCATACGAGGCATGAGGGAATATATTACGATGATCTCCTCATGTCCTTCTAGACTCGGCGAAGGGAAGTGTCAATCAACACCCCTCTCTATTTCCTATTTAAGCATGACCATGGGGCGATGATCAATACAATCAATGTATGCGTGTCTATGTGTGTGTGTATGTATGCCAGGACTTGATGCGGATGAGGAACAATAAATTGTGTTTTATAATGGCATTTATGGCATATATTGTACACGTTCCAGATGTTGAAGTTGGCGTATTTTGTAAATTGCTTACATAACAATCTAATATAAGGACACTCCTGGCATACCCTGTGTACTGACTGAATGGCAACTTGTTTTATAAGGCAATACCAGATGTATTGGGCAAAGCCAGAATTCAAATGTATTTACAGTGACATTAGTTTGGGAACATCCAGAATAATAATGTGTTTTACAGTAGTTAACATGCATTGAGTAGTGCCAGTATGGGCATAGTTTTACAATAGAAATATTGACATATACCACATAACATATTTGCATAGTGGCACTGTTGGCATAATTTGGGCACAGCCAGCATTATGCTGTATTTTCACAGTGGCAATCTGCTGTCATATTGTGAGCACAGCCAGCATGACAATGTATTTTTCAGTGGCATGCATTGGGCACAACCGGTATTGAAAACTGCTTTTTTGCGCGCCCATTTGGAGGAAGTGCTTTGAGAAGTGCTGTCGGCTGTGGAGGAGCTCGAATGCCCGTTTTTCTGTGGATGCTGAACTACAACATTTGACTTGGTAAAATGTAGTGCTATTAGCTAAGACACCAGGGGGCTTGCAAGCACTCTTATGTAGATTAAGCAATTATGTTGATGCAAACTTACTAACAATCAACCAAGATAAGTGTAAAATTATGATACTTGAGCCAAAGAAAAACAAAATGTCTAAAATCAGAGAATGGCAAATCCAGAATGTTAATATAGGAATCATCTCTGAATACAAGTACTTGGGAGTGACAATTAGCAATAACCATCAGGATAAACCATATTACTGTGAAATTGAAACCAAGGTTAACACTGGTATAGCCCAGTCAAAAATAATACAAGCCAAATTTGGCAAATTCTCGCTACTCCCAAGTATTACTTTCTATAAGCAAAAAGTTACACCCATAATAACTTATGGAGCAGAAACTAGAGAGATCATCTTAGAGAGTGTCTGGCTAAGATTTGAGGGTCGCTATTGGAAAAGAATTTGTGGCCTCCCAATGTCTACATCCATGTGCCTAATACGACACGAATTGGGTTTAGTCTCACTATATGCAATGTATACATGGAAAGTATTGACGTTATATCGAAAATATCTAAGGGTTGTCAGAGAAAATGGAATAATGTATAAAATGAGAAGATACATGTTGGAATCATTGAACCCTAAAATCCTGAAATGGCGAAAATGGGTGAAAGCATTGATGGAAATGTCCGGTATTGATGATGATTTACTCACTAACAATCCCAAGAGGGCAAAAATGAAACATGAGTTGTATGACTGGATAAAAACTCGAGAGGCATGCACAAAATTACAAGTGTTTAAACAACAAGCTTTTGCAATCAAAAAACTTCATGTAATTGAAAACTATCTAACAAAGTTTACTGATTCCAAATCTAGGTATACATACATGAGAATAAGATTGAATATTTGTCAAACGAATGAAGTGTGATTCATGAGAAATAACACATCTAATGCCAACTGTAGATTTTGTCTTGTACCGACAGCTATAGAGACACTAAAACATCTAATCTCTGAATGTCCTGCTCTATTACAACAAAGATGCAAAATGTTTAAACATCTGTTTGAGAGTAATCTCAGGTTAAGCGAGGACACTTTCTGGAATATTCTGTTTAACAGTCAATCTGCTAAAATGAACATCGCAAGTGTTGTGTTTATTGAATCATTAGCCCTGTTGAATCAAACTGATACTATTAATTTTAATACTAAAGTGACATAATTTTGATTTTAAAGTGACATAATTAGTTAAGTAATTGACCCTAAAATAAGTGGTTTTATGCAGTGAAATGAAATGAACTAATTCGGCCTTTACATTTTTGCCAAACTGCACTTCTTCTTCTTAATGTAATAACATGTATTTTTTAATTCATTTTTTGTGTATAACATATATTTTTCAATTCTGTAATGTATTTTTGTGATGTACATCATTTTGAAAGGCTGCATTTTACAGCTAAATCAAAATAAAAAAAAATAATAAAAAAAAAACTACTTTATAGTGGCATGATTTTGGCACAGGTTGGGCACAATGCCAGAGTATCGTGTATTGTCCACAATCTGCATAGAGGTGTGTTTTTTTCAATGGCATAGTGCTAGCATATGTTGGCACAGCCCTCATGAAACCATTTTGACAGTGACAATACTGGTATATATTGCCCACAACTTGCATGAACATGTAGTTTCAGAGTGGCATGATAGTATACGCTGGAAACAATCACCATGAATGTGTTTTTATAGTGGCATACCATTGGCAGATATTGGGCACAGCAAACATTAACATGATTCTACTGTGGCATCTATTGGGCACAGGCAGCATGGAAATGCATTTTTATAGCGGCAATAGTGACATATATTCAGCACTGGCTAAAGAATTTTTACACAGCAATGCTACTATATACTGTTGAGGCCGGCCTCATGTTTATTTATTTTTTTAACTCAGCCAGCATGAAATTTGGTTGGAAAGGGCTCCTGTGTATTTTTGGTTGCTTGGCCTTAATTTTTCATATGTACCCTACATAACCAATTGTAAATTGTATGTGTTTTTTTTACCAAACTTTTTCTGAAAATAGTACTGTAAAATGCACCATTTTATCATTATTCAAATTTATTTTCCTGTGAAGTACACCCAAAATCCATTGCTGTACCTGCTCTCTCATGCCAGTCCGCTTGAAAAGTTCACCAGCCACCACTGCCTGTCATTTTTGCCCACCAATGCCGATGGACTCCACGCCTGCTGCTCTACACTTCTCTTCTTTAACCTGGCAGGCAATCAGGGAACAGTTAACAAGTCTGTGTTGGAAGCGGCTGCAAGTCTGGTTGCAGTGCGGCTTGACGTTTCCAGTCTGATCATTGGGTCCTTTCCTATATCTTGCTCTCACGCTGCAGGGTGGGGAACCAGCTCTAACAGATGAAGCTGCAGCGTCTTGGTGTGTCGGGGTGCTGGCGCAGTGGTTTATCTGTTGGTGCCGTGCCGTTCCATTCTGGCTCAACACCCTGGGTGATTGCGTGCCTCTGATCCAGGTGAGATACACAATACGAATGATGGCAGAATTAATGTGCTGTGCAGGTATCCCTTTCTTTGAGCAAAAGAGCATGATACACTATTTTCACAAGTTATCAAAAGAAAATGTACGTCCTTTAGGGTACAACATGCTTGTGACAAGAAATTCCTCTATGAAAAAGTCCCCGATTTATCTGATAACTGATATAGTTGTTCAGATATAACTAGGGCATAGTACAGTGGCCATAGCACCCATTCCTACCGCCATGTCACCAGCCCGTGATAGGGAGGATCACCTAGCTGACGTTTTGGCACTCGGCTCACGTAGAAGGCAGAGACTTTGCGTCAGGAAACCGATATGCTCTCTGATACGAATGAGTTTCAAGAATGAATTTGCCAAGCAAATAATGTGGTTGCGACAATGAGTCGCCGATACCTCTTACATCCCAGCTGGATTTTGAGGGAAGTACAGAGGTGTATAGCACTACAGAAAAATGAATGGAAGTTGAGGCCAATATATCTAAGGAGCTACATTTATGAAACAGCCTCTCTGATTTTGATACATGGGTGAAACTGCTGGATAAATGTCAGAACTAATCTATCCACCTCTCGAAGCATACGAGTAATAAAGTCCTAAATGCCGGTGATTTTGGACAAGAATACAAGAGATTTTGTTATGGATCACAGGAATTTTATTATCACTAACATTGAGAAAAATAACCTAGAGAGACCTTGCACAATAAAGTATTGGCATGGCTTCACCAAAGGACTGGCCTGGGGGTTGTCAGAAGTTCTGATTTCAAGATCCTTTGGAGGCTTCAGGTTGATGGTTGGTGTGCCCAAAAGAATCGGGACAGTGTCCTTGTGGGATGTGGGACCAGTAACTTGGCACTGTTCCTTAGCCTTTGTCAATACTTGCCTAAGGGTCCTTTGAATTTAAGACTGCTATTAGACTAGATTGTATTTGGTTCTAAGTATGCTTAATACGTTTTTAGGTTCTGGTTGTTAGGGAGAATTCTCTGTTTAGGCTGAATTTCCTAACCTAGTGAATCCCCCAGCAGCTTTGCTGGATTTTTGGGGTTTATTTTTTCTCCTGCCAAGAGTGAGACTCTTTTACCCTCACTCTTGGGCATGATTTGAGTGTGTTTCTTTGAATCTAGATGTGTTTAATGGGCTATGGGGTCTTTTACACCATAGGGCTTCATGTGTTTTTGTGATGTGTGTTACACAGCACCCTCAGTGCAGTGACACAGGGGTGTCATAGTGACCCCCCAGTATAGACTCCATACCCTGGGACTGACTACTGTCTCCCAGGGCATGTTAAGTCACCATTGACTTTACTAGTTTTAAATTCTGAACAGAACCAGTACAAACCATCATATTGTGGACATACTGGCTGGGGCAATTCAATTTCCTCGGGGTCTGTTAGTCGAGGGGGCACGTCTCCGTCCCCCCTGATCGAGTTTTGGCTGGTGGCAGTGGATACTACTTTTTATATTCAACTGTGAATATTTTCCTATGGGATTTCCCATTGTTTTAGGCTACTACCTTTATTTAATTATTTACGGTAGCCTCGAACATACCGCCGGTTTATTTAATTAGTATTAATTCTCCGGTTGGTATTTTTTGCCAAAACTTGATTCTAAAATGGCATTTGTGTTCTCTTCTGTGACTCCAACCCAAGTCAAGCCCTTTGTTTCACTTTTTGGCGGGCTTCTCCACAGAAGCCATCCAAAGTGGTGCCACTCTGTCTGGGGTACTTAGGAGGGGTGGAGGGGAATTTAGGCACCCTGGACTGAGTTGCCTAGGCAACTGAAGTCGCACTCCATCCTGATTGGCCCAGGTGGTGAGCCGGCCGGCTCACCACTTAGCATGTTTGAGTGACAGCTAGGCTAGAGTGAATGGGGGTTTTCTGCATAAAAGCAGGGCTTTGGGGACTGGAACTTCAGAAGTCGCCACAGGACCTAAGAATCCGACGAGGGAGAAGCTGAGCCGACCTGCCATGACACCACCACCGGTGGAGCCCTGCTGGACCGACTCAGCACTTTTCCCAACGACAGAGGAGATCTCCCACCGGAGAGTCTTCTTTCTTTGACTGGTGGGGATAACGAGTTTCACCGCCTTTTCCCCTTCCCGGCGTACCTCGTGGCCGCCTTGCCTGTGCCAAGCACCCCGGCAACCGGGATACCACGTTTTACCACGACCGCGAACAAAGGTACCACCTTTAACCGGAAAACTCTGCGGCTGGTTTCTTCCCTGGTAGTGCAACGACCTTCATCTTTCCTCCAAGTCGAGATCTTCTCTTCCCCTGGACGACGACGTGACTTGCACCCACTGCCAGGAACAACTGCCACCGCTGGAGGATCCTTCCCACTTAAGGTACTGTGTCCCGCCCGGCTTCCCTTGCTACCGACTGTACGGGGTAGATTTAGCCCCCGGATTTCGAACCTGGGTTAGCCTGGGACACCCTGGCTAAACTTTCCTAAAGCCTCTCTAAACTCTTTTTGAACCCTCTGCAAGACTTTCAAAGCCTAGTGTAACGGTGTGATCTTGGGCGCATTTGTGCTCTGCTCTCTCTAAGAGTGGGTCCAGCCTTTGGACTTTGGCTCACCAGTGACTTTTGCTCTTCTGCCTTGCTAACAGTGTTCCTGAATCTTAGAGTGGTGTACCTTTCCATATTCTGTCTTTTTCCCTCCCTTTCTCACAAACTTATTGGAGTGCCATCTAGTTAAGCGCTTACCTATGTATGAAAATAAGTGGTGTTTTACTGTGACTTATCTGATAAGGAAAAAGGGGTGTATATATTACAATAGTAACTGTGTTTAGAATATTTTACAATAAGAGTGCTGGAGTGTTTCAAACAGTGTGTTTTTAAACAAATAATTATATACTTTGATACCAAAGCTCTGGTCAGTGTTTGCTTGTATTGGTGTGTCTGAGTGCCTATTGTGTATACTTTGCATACTGCCTAACTCTTCTCGAGAGAAGTCTGACTGCTCAGCCACAGCTACCAGGTAAATCTGGGTGGTAAAGACTGCTACCAAGTGGGTTTACTGCCAACACCTGTACTCTTAAATCTTTTGCAGTGTTCCCTAAGGGAACTGCACAGGTTTCTGCCTAACACTGGTATGAATTTATTGCTGTTTTTCCTTTTGCCCACCTTATGTAGTTATGTTTCCTTAGACTAGAATTACCATTGCCTCCATTATGATTGGTCCCATTATGTTGCTTGTTGTTAGTCCTGTTTAGGCGCTGTTATGCCTCTGCGCTGTTTAGGCGCTATAGAAACAAAACATTAAAAAAAAGAGAAGCAGCATCAGCCAGCTTTACAGATAATAGGTGTATAAGCCACATTTACTCCCTAAAAACAGGCAAATATTACCAAGAAACAAAAACAGGGAGTAAAAATACACCCACCATAAATTTAGAATCAGACACATAGGTGCCTGTCCCCCCGCTTTCATCCAAACAGCTCCATTAAAATGTATGGACCAGTAGTATTCGCGGAGCTACAGGAAGAAACTCTATTTGCCTGATCTAAAGAGGCAAACATGTAACTTTTAATGTGCATGACTAAGTAGGTGCAAAGTAATATTTATCACAAAAAAGTTTTGCTTTTACAGTTAAAACATATGTTTACACCCATTGGGGATGGGACTTCACTTTTTCACTCCTTAAAAAGAGTTTTAATCCCAAATGGTGAGTAAAACTAACACTCCCATTTCAAAATCATTTCTTGAGCATTGGTCACAGCACTTGGGCTGTGTTGTTGCAGTCAGTCTTCTTTCAATGTTCTGTTTGGGAGCCTTTGGACCACCTCACCTATACGTCTGCCTGCCCTTCGCCCGGCCATTATACAGTGCCCCATTCGTCCCAACCCACTGGACACCACACCTGCTCTGCTAATCTGAGTGAAGTGAAGGGATGCAGAGTCATGAGCCTGTACATCGTTTGTGTAAAATCACACATTTCTGATGCTTGTGGATCTGCTTAGAATCACATGCTGTGCATATAGTCTGACATCTAGTGGAAACCGCAGAGTATTGCATCTTTCTTTTGAATGTCAAAAGGGACGTCGACATGGGTGTGACTGTAACACTATTGATGTATTTATTTATTTATTTATAGAGCGCTTTATGCCAAAGCGCTGATCATTGTAACAACAAATACAGAGAAATAACAATTAACATTGTGAGCAAGAATTACAGCGTGAATCATTCCACAAAACAGTGGAAAGAGCAATTAACTGAGGGTGGGGGAGTGAAGTGAGAATTAGTGAGTTGAGGGGAACCAGGAGAAGGATTGAATACAAGTAGAGGAAAGGGTAGAGAGTGAAGGTAGAGGGGAGAGAGGAATTAAAGGGAGGGGAAAATCAGGGGGGGCGGAGTTGAGAAGGCAGGGAGAGCTTCACGGAGGGGAATGAAGGAGAAGGGATTTAAGGGAAGTGCGAAATGAGGTGAGGGTAGTGGAGGAGCGGTTTGGGAGGGGGAGAGAGTTCCAGTGTAGAGGAGCAAGAAGATGAAAAGAGCGGAAGCGGGAGGAAGCACAGGGGGAAGGGGCTAAAGTGAGAAGGAAGTGGAGAGAGCGGGAGGGGGAGTAGAAGGAGAGGAGGGAGGAGAGATAAGGAGGAGCAAGACCATGGAGGGATTTGAAAACAAGGCAGAGAAAGTGGAATTTTAGTTGTAGGTGGAAAGGTAGCCAGTCGAGATGAGAGAGCGAAGAGGAGATAGAATCACGGGGGTTAAGGAGACAAAGGGTACGAATAGCAGAGTGGTAAATGGATTTGAGAGGGGTAAGCTGAGAGGATGGAAGTCCGAAGAGTAGAGAGGAGCAGTAGAAAAGACGGGAAAAGATGAGTGAGGAGATTAGGAGTTTAGTAGCGTGGAAAGTGAGGGAGGGACGGATTTTGCAAATGTTGTAGAGGTGGAATCGGCAGGAGCGGGAGGTGAGTGAAATGTGTTGCGGTAAGTTGAGAGAGGAGTCAAATAGAATGCCTAGGTTGCGAGCATGGGTGGAGATAGGAAGATCAGTGGGAGGAAAATGGATAAAAGGGGGGGAGCTGGAGGGGGAAGAGTATTAGAGGGGAAGAAAAGGACTTCGGTTTTACCGGTGTTGAGAGAGAGAAAGCGGGAAGACATCCAGTTCTTAATGGCTGTGAGGCATGAGGAGAGTTTAAGATGGATGTCAGGTGTGAAGGAGGAGAATGAGAGAAAGAGTTGAGTATCATCCGCATAGAAATGATGGGAGATACCAAAGGAGGAGATAACAGGGGCAATGAGGGAGGTGTAGAGAGAGAAGAGGAAAGGGCCAAGTACAGAGCCTTGAGGAACACAGTAAATTAACGGGAAGGAAGGAGAGGTCTGGCCACCCCATGAAACAGCAAAGGAATGGTTGGAAAGATAAGAGGATAGCCATTTTAAAACAGGGCCTCTGAACTCAAAGGAGGAGAGGGTATCGAGCAAGAGTGGGTGATCAACAGTGTCGAAAGCAGCAGAGAGAGCAAGGAGTATAAGAATAGAGGATTGCTTAGCATGACGAGCAGAGGAGTGAATTGAGAATAGAGAGGAGAGCAGTTTCAGTGGAGTGTTTGGGACGGAAGCCAGATTGAAAAGGAGGAAGGAGAGAGGAAATAGAGACAAAGGAAGAAAGTTGGGAGTAGGCAAGGCGTTCAAGGAGTTTGGAAAGGAAAGGTAGGAGAGAGATAGGTCTGTAGTTAGCAGTGAGCAGTGGATCAGCGGAAGGTTTCTTGAGAATAGGAATTATCGTTGCATGTTTGAAAGCAGAGGGAAAGGTAGATGAGGAGAGACAGGAGTTGAAGAAAGAGGAGAGGTAAGGGATAATAAGATGATAGACCTTAGGGATGAGAACAGAGGGGAGAGTGTCAGAGGGGGAAGACGTGGGGTGGGCTTTGGATAGAAGGGAGGAGATATCAGAAGGGGAAACTTATGAGAAGACAGACATGGTGGAAGATGGAGGAGAGGGAGGAGGAGAGGGGGAGTCAGAGAGGGAGTTAAGTGTGAAGATTTTGGAGGAAAAGTAGTTGGCAAAATCAGAGGGAGAAAGTGTGGAATTGGATGAGGGATCGGGAGTGGGAGGTGAGAGAAGACGGGAAAGAGTTTGAAAAATCCGACGAGGATGGGAGTAGGTTAGAGTAGTAGGCGGATTTCGCTGCAGTAAGACAAGAATAGTAAAGTGTATGGTAAGAGAAGTAAGAGGTTTGATTAGGAAGCAAGGGAGTTTTGAGCCAGAGTCTCTCAAGACGTCTGAGAAAGCGCCGCATAGAACGGAGATGGGAAGTAAGCCAGGGTTGAGAAGGTTTTTGAGTAGGGCGGAAGAGAGAAAGGGGGTAGAGTTGGTCTAGGGCAGTGGTGATTGCAGATGAGAGGGAGGAGAGAGCCTCATCGGGAGAGAGTAGTTCAAAGTCTTGGAGAGTAGGAAGAGAAGAAGAGCAAGTGTGGTAGAAGAGGGTAGTATCAAAATCACATAGGTCACGACATGGTAGATTGGTAGGGAGGGATTAGTGTTAGAGGGTGGTGAGAGAGGAGAAAGTGAGAACGAGAGTAAGGCATGGCCAGAGAGATAAACAGGAAGAGAAGAGACAGGAGAGGAGGGATAGGAGGAGTTAAAGATGAGGTCAACGGTGGAACCAGAGGAGTGCGTAGGGGGTGAAGGAAGGGGGGAGAGGAGGTAGGAATCAAGGATGGAGAGGAGGGGAGAATGAAGATGAATATTAAAGTCACCAAGTACAGTTAGAGGAGAGGAGGAGGAAGAAATGAGTGAGAGGAGTTGATCTAGGTCTTCAAAGAAGGAGGAGATAGGGCCAGGAGGCCGATAGATGATCAGGAAGGAAATAGGAATGGGAGAGGAGAAGGACTTGTAGAGGAATTCAAAGGAAGAGAAAGAGGGGAGAGTTGGGGAAGAAGAGGAAGAGATGTATTTGGAGTGGTACAGGAGACCGACACCACCACCACGACCGGAGGGGCGGGGGTATGAAGAAAAGAGGAAGAGGAGGTTATGAAGGAGGTGGGGACAGAGGTGTTATGAGGAGGAATCCAGGTTTCAGTAAGGCAGAGGAAATGGAGGTTAAGACAGAAGAATAGATCAAGGGTAACAGCGGCTTTATTACAGACAGATCTGGCATTCCAGGGAGCAATGTTCATAAGGGCAGCGTGTTTGGCAGTAGGGGGGTAGAGAAGGTGAGGACGGTGAGAGGGGAAAAGGGGGTGAGTGGGGGAGTGGGGGAGAGGATGGTAAAGGGGTCTAGTCATAAGGAGGAAAGAGGAGAGTAGAAGCGGAAGGGATGGGAGAGGGGGGAAGGTAAAATGAGACGGAGGGAGATATGGCGGATCGCATATGGTCGGTGGGAGCAGGTAGTGGAAATCAATTTGGGGGTAATAAGGGATGGCGTTAAGGTATAGATGATGAGGGGCCAGACACAATGTGAAGAAGAGGGTTCAAGGGCTGTGCAGAATACGTTGGTCAAGAAAGCTCGCAAAGCTGGACAGTTATTGGTTCAAGGGCTGTGCAGAATACGTTGGCCAATAGTGCTCGCAAAGCTGGACAGTTATTGGTTACGAGGATGGCTGCGGCACTCAACCCAGGTCCAAAGGGAGGGACAGCTGGAGGTAAATCAGATGTATGAAGTTTCCAGGTGTTGCTGCCGATCCGGAGTGTGGAGTGGTAGGAGGGGATGACTGCTGCCCAAGATGAGTCCAAGGCGGGAGGCTCCCGCAGTGCCGACCCGATTTCCGAAGTCAGACAGTGCTAAACAAATCGGAACTGGCCCTCAGGACTTATCAGGACTCTATGTGTAGAAGAGGAGGACCAGATCTGGTGCAATGAGGGCAGGTAACCACGGGCCTCACAGGGTCAGGTAGCAGGAGACTCAGAGGTTGGTTCCACAAAGGCTCAGTGGACTGTCGTAGATGTGCCCAGGCCCGGAACCAGGAGAGGGAGTCCCGGGATGTATTGTGTGGGTGGAGGAATCAGGGGCCGCCGCAGACGCCGGGAGTGAAGTGCCAGCAGGGAGGACTGGCACCTCAGATGGCCATGAGGCAGGCAGGATCCCGCAGGGTTGGACCGCAGGCAGAGCGGGAGGAGGCCGACTGAGGCCTGAACCGATGTGGAGTGTGACAGACCCACCTCACAGCACTCACCGGGACCCCGCGGTCAGCAGAGGAGTTCAGGATCCAGAGCAATGAGGGGATTCGGCGGGCCTCACAGGGTCCGATGGCAGAAGGGACACAGAGGCTAGACCAATGCTGTCTCCGGGGACGACTGTAAGGGCATCCAGACCCCGAACCAGGAGAGGGGGTCTGTGCTGGAATGAGGTGGGCCGAAGGCGGGCCGCTCAGGGTCAGGCAGCTCTAGAGAAACTGAGGCCGGTCTGATGCTGGCTCTCTGGTCGACGGCTGTGGGCCCCAGACCATGAGTAGGAGAGGCGGTCCTGGACCCAACGATGTGTGTTAAGGCGGGCCGCGCTGGGTCAGACAGAAGGAGAGACCCTCAAGGCCAGTCCAGCACTGGCTCCCCGGATGGCCGCTGAGGCATCCAGACCCCGAGCAGGAGAGGGGGTCAGGCCGCGATGAAGGCGTGTTGAAGGCGGGCCGTGCAGGGCCGGGCAACAGGTGGGACCGTGAGGTATGTCCGACACTGGCTCCATGGATAGACGAGCTGTTCAGGGCAGGAGGAGGGTCCGGAGGTTGCCGCCGACTTCTGTATTGCTGCCGACTTCAGTACTGGCTCCCCGGATGGCCGCTGTGGCACCCAGATCCCGAGCAGGAGAGGGGGTCTGGGCCGCAATGAAGGCAGGTTGAAGGCGGGCCGAGCAGGGCCTATCCCTAACGTAACGTGTAGTGTACCCTAAATCCCTCACATGTCGAGGTCCCACCAGATTGTCTTTTTTCTGCCAACCTAGTTGGCCACTTATGCGGACCTCGTAACAGTTTACATTGCTAAGTTCATTTCCACGACCCACGGTCGTCTAGTCAATTTAACGACCTTAGATGACTGCTTCGTGGGTTTCCTGCCTCCGAAATCTACAACTGCTCGATGACTGTCGACCACGTGTCCCCGGCCCTGCGGCCAGGCCCTTACATTAGGGAGAGTGGGGCCCTCGGTTTGATTCCTCTCTCTGACTTGCAGAGCAAAATGGAGAATTTTAAATTTGTTTTGTAATTTTTTTAATCCAGTTAAAAACTTCCTTCACGAGGGTATGAATTATATCTTGGAGAGAAGGCAAAATCTCACAATGTTATTATATGTGAGACACTTGGAGAATTGGGTTTTTCTCCAACTGATTTAAATACTAAGTTGATGATTATCCCAAAGAAATTCTCGTTGATGATTGGAAGAAAACTGTTCAAAATATGCATAATAATAGTTCTTTGAATCACCTTTTGTATGAATATAAGGTTGGAATTCTACCTGCCAATATGAAACCTTTTCTGCATCAAAAGGGGCAATATGGCGTTTTGAGATTTTGACTTAATATTTTTCCCGACATGAAATAATAGGTAGATGGATGACGATTGTAACTGAAATTAGTTTTTGTAAATTTTCTAAGGATGAACATTGTATTGAAACATCTTTACAATATGCCTGTTTTTTTGTTTTAAAAGAATACTGCGTTTTAGGAAATTTGCTTGTAGACTAGATTGTATTGACATTGAGGAATTGGGGACTTATTTATTGAATGGGTCTTCTAATACTATAATATTTGCGATTTTAAATTTCATAACATTTTGAAATTTGATGATGGATAATATTATGTGAAGTGTATATTTAAGATGTGAATGTTAAGTGATGAAGTGTATTTTATGTGATGAAATGTAAGATAAATATTGTAATGGTAATTATTTACCATAAACAATTAATAAAACAAACAAAACATTCTTTAAACAATGGGGAGTAAAATCTTTTCTAGAGCATTGGTCGCAACATGTGGGCTGTGTTGCTGCAGTCACTCTTCCTTCAATGCTCTGTTCCGAAGCCTTTGGACCACCTCCCCTATACATTTGCCTGCCCTTTGCCCTGCCATTATACATTGCCCCATTTGTCCCAACCCACTGGTCACCACACCTGCTAATCTGAGTGAGGGGAAAGGATGCAGTTGTGAACACTACCTCTAGCGTGGCAGGACTGGTCGGTGAGCCTGTACATCGTTCTCTAGTGTGTACATCGCTTCTTATCGCATTAAGCAAATCCCTAGGACCCAGTGCTTGAAAATAATCTACCACTTTACTCTTCGTCAACTGTGGCCATTCATATTATCTGCTTTGTCAACATATTGTGCAAAGTAAACAATTTACGATGTGTATTTGTAGTGCACGGGAACCGCGCCTCGCATGCTGCTCTATAGTTTTATATGTTCAAACTCACTGAATGAACAATCAGAGTCTGGTTATAGTTTGTAAGCTAAGGACAGAGTCCTTTGCCTACTCTGTCGGCAGCCTTACTGGTCTGCTAGTTTTGCTTTTGAGGTTCTAATAGTGTTGTGGAGACTGAGCCCCTCTCAAGTCACTGCTAAGCACTACAGGGAATCTACTAGAACTTGTTTCCAATGACACAAAAACAGTCCAACCTTTTCCCCAATATAACTGCACCAGATCATATTTGTTTAGTTTTGGCTATTAGGTGGCGCTTAGAGGCCGAAACTATTGCATTAAAGTGCAGCTGGGGAGAAATGGCATATGAGGAGGGACACAAAGCATGTAGGTTATGTTTGGTTATTTATCCACCGATTGACATCCCATGGTCATGCTCATCCCTATGTTATGCTATCTTGCATTTGTATAGCGCCTCCTGCCACAATGTATGGCTTTGAAGCGCTTTGTCTGTCAGAGAGGAAAAAAGAGGAGTATGATAGAACATTCAGTAGGGAGGGGGAGAAGCGATGTCGGGTAGATAGTTGGGATGAGTGGGAGGGATAGATAAGATGCATAGGAAGGCATAAGAAAGTAAAATTCCAGGAGCTATGTCTACAATTTCCCATTCCCTCCCACTACAAGCCACCAAAACACATCCACCTCAGATGTCTTTGAGTTAGTTCCAGCATGCAGTAACATCAAACTTTAGCCTGCCAGTGTTATTTCTCCGCAGTCTGCTGAGAGGTAACGGCTTAAGTGCAGTTTTGAATGTGTTACTAGTGTGATAAAAATGTTTTAACCAAGTGAGACTTCAGTCATTTAATTCATCTTTGTTGTTGCACAAGCATTGACAAAGCCAACAGTTTTGGCCATTAGTACTAGAATTAGCTGACAAATGCCTATCATATACGCAGGTAATCACACAATTTTCCAGCTGTTGCTGCCTTTCCCATGCCTACACAAAATCCCAAACTGTTTGTTTTGCCAATGTTTGTTTACCCCCTTCTTCACCTGTAAACCTCTGATCTATGTTGCTCACATTAAGTGTGCGGTTGGGTGATTTACAGGAAGTTGTTTGTTAAACCAGATTCATCTGTTCTAAATATAAGCAAAGAAAGTTCCTGATGTTGGTGGGAACGTCTCTAAGTTATTATGTTGCAGAAAATAAACTCTTAATAGAAAATGATGTGCAGGGCTTTCAGTTTTGTCTATTTGGTGGTGCTTTAGCGCCCCTGTATGCTGCCACTATTGGACTGGAGTACAGATAGGAGGGAGATGGGATGTGATACGAGGGGGATGGGAGGTGAGGAGGGACACATGGCATAGACAATTCCCCACCATCCTCTCGAATTAATGAAGAGGTCTAGCATTCGCCCTTAAAGAAGTAGCTGATGCCATAGCATCCCAATGTGGGGGAAGATCTCTGTACCCGACGAAAATTCCAGTACATGTCTACAAGCTGGAACAGAGGGTGTGGGTCCACTACTTGCAGCTGGAGTGCAATCTTTTCAGTAGGATCAATAGGGTTCCAGTAGCCTGGGCCCAGGCCGAGATAGTTCCTATAAGAAGAAGTGGCGGGTGGGGGGAAACGACCCTGGGAATTATCGCCCTATCCCCTCTGTGATGCCTTAGGGAAGATCTTTGGTAAATTAGTTCTTAAAAGATTGGAGCAATTGGTAGATGAATCCAATTGTACTAGCAACTTGCAAGATGGCTTTAGGAGAGGAGTCAACACTACAGAACAGGCCTTTAGTGTTCTGATGGAGACATATGTGGTCTTGGCCTCCTGTATGCTGTATCTACTCTTTGTAGATCTTAAGACAGCATTTGATGGCATTCCTCGCTCTCGAGGTCCCTTTGCAAAAAGAACATCCCACTCTCTTTGCTTAGTGCCATTTTGTTGCTGTACTCTGAGAATACCTCTTTTTGTTTCAGGAGATATGGTGTGCGTACTAGACAATTCCTGTTATAGAAGGGAATGAGGCAACGCTGTGTGTTGGCCCCCACTCTCTTCTCCATCGATTTCAATGACGTTGTAATCTATCTAGCAATAGATGTTGCTGATTCACCAAGGCTGGAAGGGGAGAAAATAAACATGTTTTCTGACGACGCTGTACTCGTGTCATACCCTCAACCCTAAGCAGCCTAAAAAGTTTTACAGGGCAGGTAGGTACATTTTGCGAGGTGAAGGACCTAATGGTGAACACGAGCAAAACTAAAGTTATGCGCTGCGGGAAACGGATGAGGAAACATACATTTCTAAACATTCACATAAAGGGCAGTGTGGTTGATGAAGTCGCAACACTTGACTATCTGGGTTTTCGATTGTCCAATAATAGCAAATGGGGCAAACATGTGAAAAAGCCAACCTTACACTCCCATTTTGAGCTTCACCAACAGATTCAGTAATAATGTAGTCAACCCTGCTGTGCAAATCTACAGATCATAGGCGGGTGGGGCAGCAGTTAATGGTGCAGAGTTCTGTGGCCATAGCAGAAATATCTACATACCCATCACAGAAAACACTTTTCTCAAGAAGCTGCTCATGCTCCCTGTAAACACGCCTAACCTTCTTGTGCATTTGTAATTGGGATTATCATTAGTGAATTAACAGCTCTTAAACCATTGTTACATTGGATAAAGATCTCGTGCAAACTAGAGCGTGGGTGCTATCGTGAAGCCCTTGTAGATCTGAAAAGTTATCAAGATGCTAATAACCTTCCTTGGCTAGCCTGTATCAGGTCCACTCTGATACCCCTGAATCTGGGGCATCTTTGGTATGACCCGAGGCTTATCCCGGGGAGAAGCGTCAGTACAATCAAGGCTGTCTTCCAAGAAATGGTGTGCCTAAAACAGACCACCGATTGTTTATCCATGCCAGCTGGGTGGGCATGCTTGGCGAATAAAACCATGTTGGACTGCAAGAGCTATCTGATGGACGTTAAATCACCATTTGTACACTACTTATATATGAAATTATGATTCAACATCCTTACATCCTCACAAATGCTTTATATAAAACACAAAATGTTTGTTTCCCTTTTTATGGAGGCATTTCTGAAGCTCTCCAACATATCTTGTTTATTTGTCCGGGGTACTGCAGAATTAGTCTGGGCCACCTATGATTGTGCCTTTAACAATCATGTAGAATGCACTTTGGCAAATGCTGAATCTCTGTGCAGGAATTCTCTCCTCCCGTATGTGGTGTTTGCTGCGTCTCATTTTTGAGTCAGAGCCTGCAGAATGAGACCAACCAAACTTATCGATTAACGTTCTTTTGAATGTTTTATTAATTATTCTTCTTTGTATATTTTCAAAGTGCCTTTTATGGATTTTGTTTAGTGTTTGCCTGCTTTTATGGTATCATACCAAAACAAAGTACTTTTTGATTTGACTTGAACAAAGCTTGTGGGTGTTGTTTTTTACCCAATCATTGGCTGCCTATGGCCATGCTAGTCCCTATGGCCATGGGCCGCCTGTCCCTCCCCCCACCCACTCCCTGCTCCTCCCCGCCCAAAACACATCCTACTGTGTTTTGAGCTAGCCCTATCGAACAGTGACATCAACTTTGTGCTGCCTAGGGCCTGCCAGTGCTATTTCTAGCAGTGTTCGGATTGATAAGGCTTAATTGCAGCTGCAAATAAGCATCTGGGGTAATACAAATTTCTTAAACAAGTGTGTCTTGAGCCACTTGTTTCTAAGCAATGTGTGTGTCCTTATATCGGTCACTTGCACCGAAGTCCTGTTAAAAACATGCACTTGCAATGCCAACTGCTTTGGCTTGTGTGAAGGTATTAGATAGGCATTTACCAGGCACTGACATCATTTTCCAGCTGTTGACCTCTTTTTTCTAGGTTATGGTGCTGCTTGGCAAATGCCTGTCCCATGTCTACACAAAAGCCACAACTTTTGGCTTTGTCAATGCTTGTTTATTTTTTTGTATATGAAGAAACAACGTTCTACCTACTTGCCACAGAGACACAAGATGCACGTTTGGAGCAGAAAACATAGGGACACGGACATATACGCTTCTTTAACTGTAATGAGGCCACTGGGCCACAAAAGCTATACATTAACATCCATGCATGTACATATTGCACAGTTGTCTTACATAATATACTGAACGATTTTCACCAGTGCACTCATTCAACAGGGTATCGGCATCCTTGATTCAAGAAACACAAATAAAACACTGCATTTTATAATAGTTTGGAGGCGCACCCACTAGCAACAAGAATACTCTTTCCTTATGTTGATTGTGGTTTTGTTGGAAAGGGTACCCCCTTGTTACCAAGGAAAATCTAATACGTACCTAGGGTGCATTGGGTGCAAGCCGTTACTTCACATTCTAGCTGCCAGCATCACCCACTTTACATTCCTGCCATTGTCTGATGTTGCATGCTCCTGAGTTTGGCCTGTCCGTTTGATGTATTTCTTCACCTCAGTCTCTTTTTCTCTTCCCATCATTGTACCAGTCCCTGCCTGTTACTCCATGTCAGCCCTGGAATGCTGCCGTCGGACAGTAACCGTTTATTACCGGCCATGTCCCTCTCCTTAAATTCCTTTTCTATTAAGGTGATGTATTCTTTCCCAACTAAGAATGACTCCTTGCTTCGTGTTAGGCAGAATCCTGTGCAGTTCCCTTGGGGAACACTGCAAAAAGATTAAGACTACAGGAGTAAGCAGTAAACCCAATTGGTAGCAGTCTGTACCACCCAGATTTACCTGGTAGCTGTGGCTGAGTAGTCAGACTTCTCTCAAGAAGAGTAGGGCAGTATGTAGAGTATACACAATAGGGCCAAAAACACAGAAGAGCAAACAAACACTGACCAGAGCTTTGTATAAAAAGTATATAATTATTTATTTAAAACACACTTTAAGTCACATTCTAGCACTCTCAATCAAAAGCAAGTTAAAACACAGTCAGGTAAAGTATACACACCTCCCTTAATAACTATCAGACAAGTTAGGCTTAAAACACTACTATTTGTTAGAACAGAGGTGAGCGCTTAACCAAGATGGCACTCTGATAATGTAGTTAAAGGGAGAGAAAAAGGCAGAGCATAGAAATAAAACAGTTCCCAACAATTTTAAGAGTTCAGAGCAAGGGGAGAAAGGCAGGTTATACTGTAGAGCCAAAGTTCAAAAGCCGGGCCCACTTTAAATGGAGCAAAGCAAAATGTGCCCAGGATCACACGGTTTAAAGTGCACTATAAGTCTTTGTAGAGTGTTCAAAAGAGGTAGGGGTGATTCAAAAGATAAAGGTAGAAAGGCTGGGGCCAACCTAGTTTAGAAGCCAAGGATTTAAGGGTCACCTTTGGCAACCTGTGGAAAGGGAGGCCAGGCAGGACACAGTATCTTAAAGAGAAAGGAAGCTCCGGCGGGGGCAGTTGTTCCTGGCAGTGATTGAAGTTCATGGTTCCGACCAGGGAAAGAGAAGATCTCGTCGAGGAGGAAACATGGAGTTGTTGCACTGCACAGGGATGAAACCCGCCGCGGAGTTCCCGATTAAAAGGTGCGGTCCTTTTATCGAAAAGGGTGAACTGGTTGATCCCACCAGCTCAGAGGAAGAAGACTCGTCCAGCAGAAGATCTTCTCTTGTCATCGGGAAAGTGGTGAGGTGGCTGCAGCAGGGCTTCACCAGTGGTGTCGTCGTTGCAGATGGCTCAGCTTCTTCCCTCTTCGGATTCTTAGGTCCTGTGGCGAATTCTGAAGTTCCAGTCCCAAAGTCCCTGCTTTTATGCAGCAAAACCCCATCAGCCTAGCTGTCAATCACACATGCTAAGTGGTGAGCCGGGCGGCTCACCACTGGGCCAATCAGAGTAGAGTGCGACTTGGGTTGCCGAGGCAATGCAGTCCAGGGTGCCAATTCCCCCCTCCACCCTTCCTGTGGAACCCAGACAGTGGCACCATTTGGAGGGTTGCTGTGGAGAAGCCTGCCAAAAAGTGGAACAAAGGGCTTGACCTTGGTCAGAGTTACAGAGATGGACACAAACGCCATTTTAGAATTGAGTTCTGGCAAAAAGACCCAATCGGGGATTTAATATTAAATAAATAAACCAGCGGTATCTTTTACATTGCACCAAAAAGTGGTGCTTTTAAAATCAATGGAAAATCCCATAGAGAATATTCTGGTGGAATATTTTGCGTGCTAACCACTGCCACCAGCCAGAAACTCGACAAGGGGGGACTGGCCAGTGCCCCCTTGAAAACAGACCCAGGGGCAATCGAATTACCCCTTACCAGTACTTCCACAATATGATGGTTTGTACTGGTTCTGTTCACAATTTTGGGCTAGTAAAGCCAATGGTGACTTTACATGCCCTTGGAGACAGTAGTCAGTCCCAGGGTATGGAGTCTATGTTTGGGGGTGACTGTGACACCCCTGTGTTACTGCACTGAGGGTGCTGTGTAACACACATACCAAAAAAACAGATGATACCCTATGGAGTAAAAAGAGACCCCATAGCCCATAAGCACATAACAAGTCAAAGACATACCTCAAATCATGCCTAAGAGTGGGAGTAAAAGAGTCTCACTCTTAGCAGGAGAAAAGAAAAAAACAAACCCCGAAAATCCAGCAAAGCTGCTGAGGGACTCACTAGGTTAGGGAAATTAGCCTTATAAGAGAATTCTCCCAAACACTCGGCATTAGAACCCTGATTGACAATTCACCTGTGCCACGAAAAAGCTCTAGTGCACATGTGCTCAGGTACACCTCAAAGATATTGAAATATAGAATTAAGAAACTTAATAATACACATTTCTGCATATCATCTAGATGTAATTGTGTCGGATAGACAATGTCAACTCAAGATGGTGCTTAGGAATGTTGATGGGCGTTTCATTATATGCGGCCCACATCGAGTAAACTTTATCTCCCTGTGAAAGTACAATTTGTTTGGCGTGTTCACTAGACAATGTTTGAGATATGCCCAATCTTACTGTAGTCTAAGTTGGCCATTAAAGGTTTTAAAGCTTTTCAGGGAGTCAGACCACTAGATCTGCAGGATTGACTGATGTGTCAGAGTCACTACACACAACCAATGGCACTTACATGGCTGCACAACTCTGTGTCTATGGTGGCTTATCGCACGCTGGAGAGGCCATACCTTCTCAGGTGCACTGCTGGAGGTACGGTCAGCATTATCTCTGGCCTAAGATAAACACTTACTTTCTCCCATGTTTTTCCATGAAACCTTTTTTTCAAGAATAGGTTACCGGTTTTAATATTATTGCATTTTAGAGCTTTATTATGTGCAATGCTGGGTTACCCCTTCAGTGGGGGGGGGTTCAACCCTTTACATCATACATGTAATTTGATATGTTTGTAGCTTATCAGCGAAGATTTAGCGGTCTTGCATAAAATGGAAATATTAGGGTAATTCACAGGTCTTTGCCAATAAAAGGAATAGGATCACACACTGGTTATTGTTCAGGCTGGCTACAGACAGGGAACTGGAAGTTACACCTTCCCTAGTTTAGATCTAAGTAGATGTCTTATGCAGTCCTAGAAAGCAACCTTAGATCCCATCCTCTCACAAAATCTTGGGATGGGGACTGGCCAACGACCAGCTTTCAAGACAATGGCCCTCATTACAAGTCCGGCGGTAGCCGTGCCGGTAAATCCGGCAGGCTGCTGCCGAACTTGTGAATTATGCCGGCGCCTGGCAATGAGGAAATACAGGGCCATTACAGCCCTGACGGACCCTGTATTTCCCCATTGCCGGGTGCCGGTAATAATTACTCCCCATTCCCATTGAGCCCAAAAGGGCTCAATGGGAATGGGGAGGCCGGATGCAGTAGCACCATTCAGGAATGGTGCCGGTGCATCCGACGTGGTATGCTTGTGGGTGCCGGTCTGCCCGGCAGGTCAGACCTGACGGGCGAAAAGGCACCCACGAACAGAACTCGTAGTTTGCCGGTCTGGTAACAACGGTACTAGCAAGCTTACTGGTACCATTCTTACCGGACCGGTAAACTTGTAATGATGCCCATCTTAAACAATCAATGTTTACACTCCTGCCATAAAGAATTAGTTGTTTGTGTGACACTAGTAGGGATCACACTGAGATAGCAGAAAGCACAAGTAGTGCGCTGTATATAGCATAGAACGGAGGAGGATTCTGGAATACCAAGAGAGGGCTTCACTACACTGGTATGGCGGATGAAATTATAGGCAGGTAAAATGCAGCATACACAGAGAGGGAAACCAACACATGGCAGATACAGAAGGTGAATGCAACATGACAAGACTTGAATATAGGTTGCCAATATGGAGATGAGAAGCGCAGGAGTATGGGATGTTTTTACCTATGCATCCGAGCCCTACCTCAAAAACTGTGCAGTACTGGCGTTGAAAACATCATGATGGCCAGAGCTTCCCAGAAATGCCCAGGGAAGTGCATGAAGAATAGGCTGCCACCCATTTTTGCCGATGTTATGGGCACAGAAGGGCACTGCCTAAGAACCCCATTGGACTACCCACACAGTAGCCTGAAACCATTGGGAATGGCAATGCTGATTGCCAAAAGCAACCTAGAATTGTGGGGAATTCATTTCTTAAATCCCAAAAATGGGTGCATTACCAGTACTCACCACTATCAGAAAGCCGGCAGTTTAAAACCACACCAGATTTTACTTTTTGTATAAAACTGAATAAATGAACCCAAAACAGGCCAAAGAAAGACTTACTGAGAGGTGGATACAATGTAAAGTTATATTCTGAAGTGACTTGAAGGTTTATAACAAGACTGGCTGAGCTGTGGATTTCAGCAGTTTAAGTAAATGTGGACTGAAAGACACTAAAAATCTCAATGTTTAAAAGAAATGAGTGACCTACTTTTGAGTGTCACATAGGTTGCAATTGTTTAAATGTCATAGTTTTAAACTTAGAATCAGCATTCTAGCTGCATATGTGAAATTGTTAGTTTATTTGAATGCAGAAAAATGGGGAACAGAAATGACATGCAGCTAAAAACTGGCTTAAAGAGATTCCAATTTTGCTTGGCAACTACCCCCCATCAGGAGTGAAACTTGAGTCACAGCTGGGTTCCCAGGCCTATCTGCCTTCTGCTGCTCCCACCAAAAGAGATATGACACTTCTCTGATTGAATTACCTGGGCTCTGCAGGAAATTGAACAAAGCCCTGTCCTGACTCAGGCAAATGTTTTATTATGCGGGTCGTAAAAGTGGCTTCCTCCTGGAGGAAAGGGGAGGGGCACTGCCTGTGAGAGCAAGCTGGCTTGGCAGAACTGGAAAAACCAGAAATTCAACCTTGTGCTGGGGGGAAACCACACCCCTTTGGGGCCAGAACATAACTCTAAAAAGATGGATCATTCATAGAGCGGACTTGTGAAAATTTTATAAATGATACCATAATTCTTGTGATTTTTCTGCCCACATTTTAAGACGTGTTAGGACCCGGTGGTATGTTCAGGGGGGTTTTAGCGGAAAAGAGGATATTACTCTAAATGTATGCATGTTAAAAATCTGACACTTCATCAATTAATGTCCATACTCCTTGCGCACATGTGTGTAAATTTGGGTTAATGTCCGACATTGCAAAATCAGTTAAAAAGTGAAATATGTTGCCATTTCTGAATGCAAGCCCCCAGGAAGAGCAGATTTGGACAGGGTATACCTCCAGTGATATGTGAGGGGTGCGTGTAATTTTAAACAAATGTGTACCTGTGCAAATATGTTTTTTTTAATCAAATATAGATTGTGAGCAATTTGACAGGGGAGTGTCCTCTCTGCAAGCCATAAAATGACATCGCTCTGACTCACAGTTCCTTCCCCAATCAAGTGAGAAATGGAAATTTGACCAATGGCAAGTGGAGAGGGGTAGGGTCTAGTGATGCTGCACACACACCCACTTTCAAAACACATAAAAGCAGACAGTCAGGACAGATAGGGACCTTCATTTCCATCTGAAGCTGGAAGCTCTGCCGGAAAAATCCATACTCTACCTCCATCAACCTCCAGAAAGCCAACATAGAGACTTCAATCTATCCACCTTCAGAGACCCAGACCAGACCAGCAGAGTAGAGCTGACCCAGATTGCTGTTAGCAGAACCAGAGAGCTGACCCAGATCACTGTGAAGTGCCGAGACCGAGACCGGAGTCCAGTCCAAACCTGACCAGATCCGTGGCGAGGCATATTTCTAAATATATTGTGAGTACATAGTAGAACTGTGCAGAACCAATCTCTTAGTTAAAATAATATAATTCAATCTATTTTAATCTAACCAGAACTGCCTCCTAACTGTCACCTGTCATTTGCAAAGCTGTCACCTGTCATTTTCTAGTTGCAAACTGTCACTTTGAACTTTAAAATTTCAAATCTGAAAAACAACCTTCACAAAATCGCTCATATCTCCGCGACCGTTTGTCTTAGAGACTTGCAGTAACTTTCATCTGGAAGCTGAGATCCTAGGCTGTCATAGAACCCCAAAATGATATTGATAGCCCTTGTAGTTCCTCTGTAATCGCGCCCGGCGCATTCGCGAATTTTGCCGCGATTTGCAAATTTCTCCACGTGTAAAAACAGCCGCTTCAGTGCTTCCATTTGCCAGAAATTTGTTTAACCTGCCAATCATCACTGAATCATTGCAAGAGTGAGCCTGGACTAATATTAACTAGATACCACTCACCCTGAACCTCTAGAGGGAATTAAAAGCATTTTAGCATATTTTTCACTTCATTGCCAGCACATATAAAAGCATTTTGCCTGTGTTTTAAACTTCTGTAGTCTAAGCTTGCTGGGGTGAACTGAATTACATTTGATTGCATTTCTGAGAACTGTGTGCTTTTCCTTCCATTTCCTTGCATTGCATAAAAGGGGGGGTGAATTGTCCAAGAAAGTGATTACATTGTCTTTTGCTGAAATCCTATCAAGTTATTTTCTGTACTGCATTTAATTCCACATTGCATCCATTTGAAACCATAAAAGTATTGTTGCTATCTTATACATCCTATAACCACTCATCATTGATTATAAAGAAGTGTGCTAGTGCCAGATTCTCCGTTGTTAATCTTTATCATATCAGATTAAGTGTGATATTCAATTATTAATTTATTATAAAGTGTGATATATATATCTATTGTTTAAATTATCAAATAAACCTTTTAACTTGCAAAACAGAACTACTTCTTGGCTCAGTGGGGTCAGGGGGATTCCAACAGAGGGGTGTTATATAGGGGTAGTCATCCAGAACGCATGAACTGGACATAAAGATATATCAATAAGGGTTTTCATTCAGTATTCTAGACTAGGCGTTGACTTAGCTGTGGTGCCGAATTGAATCCTCTTACAGGAGTACAAACATTTTCCCAGCACAGATGCTGCAGCAGGCCTAGAAGTTAGCAAGGCCTCAGATGAGATGCTAAATACATAAAACCAAATTTATTTTAGAAGCTTTGAAGCTGCCCAGACAGTAGTTCGTAGCATGCGTCATGGTCAGACGCATGCAAAGGGAGCAGTGGGTGTGCAGAACGCTGAGAAGAGATAACAGTTCCCAGGATGCAAAGCAGCAGCTTTGCAAGTTAATTTAATTAATAGGAGCACATACAGCCATTGAGGTCCAGGTGAATGAGAGTAGTATGTCAAAAGACTCCATAGATAGTAGATGGAGGATGTCCCAAGTGGTCATAATGAGTACAACGTGCACATTAGAATTAGCTAAAAACTCAGTAAATAGGAAGAAAATCCTTCTCTAACGCGTGATCAAGACATGAAGAACACTGGTTATTCATTATGAGAGAAGAACAGATAAGACACCTACCAAACTCCCTAGAACACACACAGACACAAGATAATACACAATGCAAAGTACAAAGGAGCAGATAGGGCACATAGCCTGGGAATGATGGGGAGTACTTTTAATTGGAATTATTGCAGACAATGGACTTATCGCCTCCCACCATATGTCAACTGCATATCTTGACGTCTTGACAAAGTGTCCAAGGTTGGTGAATAAATGGCCAACCAATGGAAATCCCTCTTGCCACACCATCTATAATGAACAGAGCCAATATAGATGTAATGATGTAATTAAGTTAGAATCTGTAATAGGATGGATCCAGGAGGGGCCATCAGATATGTTTTAGCCAATGATGGACTAACACCTATGTAGTCTACATGTAGCTTGGGATACTAACCAATCCAAAATACACATAGGTTTTGAAATCGATATTGAAGTGGGACTTCATTAATGCCGTGTTTTTGATATAAAAAGCTGATAACACTCATTGTAATACTGAGAGTATGCTGTCACGGCCGAGATTCTGTGTTTTGAATAAAGCCGTTTTTTACATGCATGTTGAGTACTCCATTATTGAGTATTAACTTTTATGCTATTGCCAATTTGGGCCCTCCTTTACAAAAGTGCCAAGAGCATCCCAGATTTGCTCCTGCTACTTTATACCTTATTCAGAAAGTCAACAACTTGAGCAAAGGGAGAGCTTCCTAGAGCATTTCAGATGCTTAAGTGTGAATATGATTCACATAGTTTGCTCAAGAGTTCTGCGAGATGCTAGAGGCAGCTCTGGATTTCCCATAGTTTAGACTTTGTGAATCAGGTTCCTCCTGATTTGCTACTGCGAAAATCTTTGTGAATCAGGTCAACTGCATTTATATATATATCATATGTGGATAGCTTTAAAACGTGTAGTCGATGTGGCTTTTGAAGATCTGACATGTAGACTCCTGATATAAATGTTTTTCTACCTTGCCTGAGGGATTTTATACGTTTTCTCTTCTCTATATTTCATTTCACATCATATATACCTATAGTTTATGTATGACATTTCTATTAAAAATCATTTGTATTTAATGTGTTTATAAAAGTAGACTTGGAGTGATGTTCTAATTTCATTTAGTACATTCTTTATCGCTTGATGTCTTTACATTGCATTGCTACAGTATTGTGGATTTTTGTCACTTTCGATGGGATAGGATGCCACTTAGGGTGTGTTCATTTTCATATTAAACTACTAAAAAGAGCGTCTGGGTACATGGTACTGCTATCAAACAGGGAGAGGAGTGACAAAGTTGTCACATTGAATAATCAAGATGACATGATTAAGTTCTCTATTGAGAGAGGGCTGAGAGGACTTGTCCTTGGGCGACAATTGAATACATTGGAAGTTTGTGATTAATAAAAATTCACATTATTTTGAATATTTAACATTAATTCTTTCTTGAGCAACCATGTACTTGTCACCATAGATAGCAAAGGCAGGACTGCACCATACTTATCGTGACACAAACATAGCAGGATTATATGTGAAAACCATGTAGTTTGCACAATTCTAGGGTGATACAGTCTTTATAATTTGCTGCTAGAAAACCACTTGCTGTTGCATTATTAAGCTTCCAACACCAACGGATCGGTATTCTTTTTTAAGGAGGTGAGCATTAAACAAATGGCAGCCCCTTTGATGAGAGGTGGTATGCCATTTTTCCATATTGTTCCAAACTCCAGGTCTACTCACCAAGTCGTGGCTCTCATCTAATGTTTTGTTCTTCTCTGCTGGCTGAAAAGGCTCCTCGTGCTTCAAAAGGTCCCACCAGAGCAGCCCTGGAGCAATCGTGTCCCTCTTGGTAGGACCTGGGCTCCCAACACAATGTTCAGATTGTTAGACAGCAGTAATGAGTGTCGTATGCAAGCGTTAATACAAGTCAGTGTCAGCGATTTAAAAAGAAACTGATGCTTGCTTGATTGGTCTTAAGCTTCAGAGCACATATAATCCATCACTGCAGCTGAGCAGAGTTGACTTTTTTTTTTTTATAAAGCCTTCAATTAAAACAGAAGATCACACATTTTACATATGAGACGCCAAACAATAATTTATTAACAATGTATGTGGTTTCCATAATTGTATGATTTGCAATTTGAGTCACACATTATCCATTATGTAATCCAGCATTTGTGTGTCTTTGCGGAATGCTGCCATTGAGAAGGAAGAAGCTTGCTTGATAGCATCATCACAATCACGTGGATTGTATTTCACTATGTAATCATGCCAAACATTGTTGGCAAAAAGAAAACGAAATAATTCAACATTGAAGAAGAATCTTCACAAAAAAGGACAAAACTTCAACAGATTCCTAAAAGGAAAGGCAGCACACTGCGTTAAGCCATGAACATGACATTTTTAAAGATGGTTCTGCCACAATATGGCATTTTGGTTCTAGATACACCTCTCCCCAGACATCCTAGTTGATGATAGATTTCTTGGGTTACTCACATTCCTGGATTGAAAATATTTAAAATGGCATGACATTTGCTTGCTCATAACATTTTATTGGTTTTACTATAATGTGAACAGAGTTCAAACCATGGGCCTACAGAAACCTCTGCTAGAATAACTCATATTAGCTTTCAAACTATTTAAGTTATGTTATGTTATGTTGACTTATACCGCGAACCGCTAACGCCCAGGGTGCTTATATAGCACACCGGTGCATGTGTTAGTAATTTTATTGGCTAACTGCAAATACTATGCAGGGATGGAATAATGCATTAGAAGTCTAAGTCCCAACAGCCTCTTCGGCAGATGTTCCAAAAAGATATGATGGGTACAGGGCAGTTCATTCTCAAAGGGAAAAACAAGCATTTTAATCTTAATTGGCTGAAGGAATGGTGTGCAAGGACAAAGCTTTTAGACTCGTTAGCAATCTCAGGATCATTAATTCTGTACAGATACTTCGAGTTGGAGATGATGGCCCTCATTACAACTGTGGTGGTCTGGAAATAAGTGTGCCGGTCGCACCGTACTGGCACCCTTTCCGGACCGCCACAGTACAACTCTGTGGGTGGAGGCGGTTGCGCCCAGCAGGTCTGACCTGCTGGGTGCAACAGCACCAACCCGCAGAGTTTTCAAGGAAGAACTGGCACAGTTAGCAACGGTGACGGTGCTTCCGTCTCCCCACTCCCATGGAATCCTATTGGGCTCCATGGGAATGTAGAACAACATTTTTTGGTGCCAGACTTCCAGATCCGCCGGGACTTGTAGTGGTACCGGGAAGTCAGGCGCCGGAAAAGTGTTAAAAGTGTTACCGCCGGACTCGTAATGAGGCCCGATATCTGTACTGAGAGACTCAGAGGAAAAGAGAGTTTCTCTTCCGGGAGGAAACAGAAGAGCAGTGTTCGTGATTAAGGAATGTGGCGACCTGAAAAGGCATTGGGCCTCATTACGACCCTGGCGGTAAGGGGTTAACGCCAGCGTTAGCTGCGCCAACCCCTTACCGCCAATTACGAGTTCCGTTACCGCCATGGCCAATTCTCCGCCTGCTTTTCGCAGGCGGAGGAAACCATGGCGGTAAGGGACCCTCGTGTTAATTACGCCACCGTAATTTACGGTGGCGTAATTAACGCCTTCCCCACTCCCATTATGTCCTATGGGACAGAATGGGAATGGGGAAGGGCAGAATGGGGATTGGCGGATTTACCGCTCCACTCCACTCGGAATGGGGCGGTAAGTCCGCCATCCGCCATGGCGTAAAGGGACTTTGCGCCATGGCGGTAAAGTCCGGCCCTGGCGGAAAAATTCCGCCAGGGTCGTAATGAGGCCCATAGCTATTTATGTTTCATTAACCGATCTTTGCTTTGACTCAGATGCCAGACTTAAAGGTTGGAGGCAAGTTGTGGTTCAGTTTTGACTGGAGGTCAATGGTTTCAACAAGAATCTCTTCGACACAAAGTGTTTAGAGATTCTTGTCGGGTCCTTTGCTGTCTACAATTTAAAGAAAGACACATTCTCAATGTGCTGTAATCCATCTGAACCAGGACAATGAGACCATGCTAAGGTATATCAACTTCCAAGGGGGCATGCACAAGGTCAAAATGCTTTTCAGATTTGGAGGTGAGCATTTGGAAATTTGGCCTGAGGTATCACATTAGGGTTGAGGCAGAATATTTGCAACGGACCAAAAATTTGGTAGTGAACGGATGCTCTTGCAACTTGTCAGACGCTAGTGATTGGAAACTGCACAGGGCATTTTGTTTGTACCTAGAGGAGCCCTGGCATCACTTTCAGACCATCTTTCTCAGATATGGGGTAGAGAGGTTCACAATGCATTCCCCTCTTTTTGAATGATTGCACCTATGCTCATTCATGCTTGAAAACATCACTGTTCATTGGTATTTCTAACCTCCTATTGCAAGGCTCAGTCATGGTTCCTGTTGATAAAGGTGATGGGCTCAGAGTGTGTTGCTGTGAGCTGTGTGGGAGTCTTTTGCCCACTTCTACTGCTGCAGCCTGGCAAGCCTGGAAGCCTTGTACTATTTAACGGCACACCCCTCGCGGAGCGAGCACGGAGTGTGCTCCGAGTGTGTTGCTGCGTTACTGTGTGCCGGTGCGCCATGGCCAGGAGGCTCTGAATGGCGGCAAACACACTGGGGAGTGACAATACAAGTGAGGACTTGTGCTTTCGCTTCTGCTTTTGTGTGACTTCCAGCTACATTAAGGAATTACCAAGGTGGGCTTTTGCACATAAGAAGATCTACACACCCTGGTGAGTAACTCTTTGCTTCTTTCAGGTGCATATTGACCTTGCTGTATCTGATAATTTGTGGATTGCTGGGCATAGGACATGGGGGGGGGACAGGGAGGATAAATCCCCCCCACAATTTTAAGTGGGGGGGATGTAATGTCATTTATCCCCCACAGAATATGTGTTTGGTGTGTGGTGCAGGGATCTGTTTCGAAGTGGGGGGAGGGGCTGCTTACTGTGTAAGCTGCCCTCTCCCCGTGGCCCCCAAAGCATGGGGCAATACTCTATGGGCAGATGGGTCATCATCTGCACCCAGGGAAGGGGGCAAACAAAAAAAAGATTTTCTTTTTTAAAACATAGTTTTGGGTGGGGTGGGTGCGTGTGGGACCACTAGCCACCAGGGATTTTTGCAAGGGGGGTGGCCCTCTCATCCCCCACCCTAAGTGGAGGGGGGCACCTTATGTAGCCCTCCCTGGGGGCAGATTTCTGCCCCTAGGAAGGGGTACATGAGATGCGCTCCATCCATTTGGGGTGGGGGGAGAGGCTGCTGCAAATATTGGCAGTGCCACCCCTCCCAAGCCTGGGGCAGTATGTTTTGACCCCCTTTTGAGGGCAGATGGCCACACACATGTGCCCATCTGCCCCTAGGGAAGGGCAAAACAAAAATATATATATATTAACTTGTTTTGGGTGGGGGTGCGGGGCCCACTAGACCACTGGGATTTGTTGTGATTGAAAGGGGGGGTGGCCCTCTCCCCCTACCCTAAGTGGATGGGGGCACCTTATATAGCCTTCCCTGGGGGCAGATTTCTGCCCCTAGGAAGGGGTACATGAGATGCCCCCATCCATTTGGAGTGACGGGGAGGCCACTGCAAATTTTGGCAGAGCCACCCCCCAAGCCTGGGGCAGTACGTCCCCCCGCCCCCGGGCGCAGATGGCCACACACATGTGCCCATCTGCCCCTAGGGAAGGGCAAAACAAAAATATATATATATTAACTTGTTTTGGGTGGGGGTGCAGGGCCCACTAGACCACTGGGATTTGTTGTGATTGAAAGGGGGGGTGGCCCTCTCCCCCTACCCTAAGTGGATGGGGGCACCTTATATAGCCTTCCCTGGGGGCAGATTGCTGCCCCTAGGAAGGGGTACATGAGATGCCCCCATCCATTTGGGGTGACGGGGAGGCCACTGCAAATTTTGGCAGAGCCACCCCCCAAGCCTGGGGCAGTACATCCCCCCCCCCCCGGGCGCAGATGGCCACACACATGTGCCCATCTGCCCCTAGGGAAGGGGCAAAACAAAAATAAGAAAAATCTAAACTTGTTTTGGGAGGGTGTGGGGGTCACTAAACCACCATGGATGTTTTTAGTGGAAAGGGGGGTGCCCATGGGTGTCTTCTTTTCGGAAATGCATGGGGTTCTCTGTTTTCATTGGTGGCTTCGACACCCTAGGCCTAAATCTGTAGGTTGTCCACATGAGCAAAATCTGCTTTGCCGAAAGGCTTGGGGTTATCATTGGGTTAGCCTTTTCCCTTTTCGCCGAGGTAGGTGCATCCACACATGTGATGCACCGTTTTTGTCGGGACACCTGTGGGAATACAGAAAGGTAGGACATCTCTTGTTGGTGGCGTGTTTCGGTGGGTGGGCAGAGGGAAATGTCTCTGAAATTTGGTGAAAAAAACCACAATTTTCAGACATTTCACTCTGGCCACCCACTGAAACACGCCGCCAACAACACATGTCCTACCTTCCTGCATTCCCACAGGTGTCCCGACGAAAACGGTGCCTCACATGTGTGGGTGCACCTACCTGGGCGCAAAGGGAAAAGGCTAACCCACTGGTAAACCCAAGCTATTCGGCAGAGCAGATTTTGCTCATGTGGACAACATACAGATTTGGGCCTAGGGTGTCGAAGCCACCAAGGAAACCAGGGAACCCCATGCATTTCCAAAAAGAGGACATCCATGGGAATCCACAGAGGTCTGACATGCGCAAATCGCCCCAGAATGCATTACCCACAATCCCCGGCAAAGTCTGAAATTTGGTGAAAAAAACTACAATTTACAGACATTTCCCTCTTGCTACCTACCGAAACACGCAGCCAACACCACATGTCCTACCTTCCCGCGTTCCCACAGGTGTCCCGACGTAAACGGTACCTCACATGTGTGGGTGCACCTACCTGGGCAAAAAGGGAAAAGGCTAAACCACTAGTAACCCCCAAAAGGTTTGGGGAGACAACCTACAGATTTGGGCCTAGAGTGTCAAAGCCACGAAGGAAAACAGGGTACCCGATGCATTTCCAAAAAGAAGACACTCATAGAAATCCACAGTGGTCTGACTTGCGTGAATTGCCCAGAATTTATTACCCACAATCACAGACAAAGTGAAAATTGTGTTTTTTCCACCAAATGTCAGACTTTGTCAGGGATTGTGGGTCATAAATTATGGGGCGATTTGTGGAAGTCAGACCTTCTATAGATTCCCACAGGTGTCTTCTTTTCGGAAATACATGGGGTTCCCTGTTTTTCTTTGTGGCTTCGGCACCCTAGGCCCAAATCTGTAGGTTGTCCACATGTGCAAAATTCCTGAAAATCTGCTGTGCGAAAAGACTTGGGGTTACCAGTGTTTTAGGCTTTTCCCTCTGCACCTAGGTAGGTGCACCCACACATGTGAGGTACCGTTTTCATTGGGATACCTGTGGAAACTCAGGAAGGTAGGCCATGTGTTGTTGGCTGCGTGTTTCGGTGGGTGACCAGAGTGAAATGTGCGGAAATTGTGGGGGTTTTTCTGTCATTTTCCCGATTTCCTCCCAAACTATGGAATCTTTCCCTACATAGTTGTTGACTGACCTGCGCAAATCACCCCATCCTAAACTTGGAATATTGTCTACTTTTCAGAAATGTATGCCTTTCTGGCTTCCCATTCAGCTTTCTTACCCTTTTCTTCCATTCCGTCCACGCATGTCCTATTGGACAAAAAACGCCATAATCGCCTACCTCTCACAAAACGGCTGATTAGCATATCAAAATATGTTATTTTGGTTTCCACTCAATCTGTTGAAAGCCTGGAAAATGGCTAATCCAGCACAGCAAACCATTTGTTCCTAGCTCTTACAAGGAAAACACCACAGGCTTCTTTGTACAACATTTTATTGCCATTTTCTGAAAAAAGAACAAATGTTCTCCTTTTTGGTCATTTTCTCTCACCCCCCTACAGCAAACTAGGATTCCTGGGTGGCGTTACGACCGCCTACATGTGGGAAAAAAGGGTTCAAGGGATTGAATGGCAACATACCGAAATCACCAAAAAAGGCCTTGGCACTGGGGGGAAATACCCATGGCAGTTAAGGGGTTAAGACAGTAAAGCCCCAGAGGAGATATCATTTGTAAGGTAGCTCAGTTAGTAAATGCTCCAAATGCAGATTGTGCACAGGAATATGTAACACCTGTGTACAGCACCTGGCTTAATCTTCCAGTGGGATAATAGGCAGAGTGAATGCATTCAGCTTCCAATGCAACAGCATTTTCCAGGTCGATTGGTTCAGAAAAAGTGGTGGAAAACACTATTACTGTCGCATTTCTAATTGGCCACGTTTCCGTGCATTTTCTGGGTGGAATTCGGGAGCCGAGTGGACACACCAGGACCCCCTGTATTTCCCGCTCCACCAGACAAATGTGTCCTTAATGCCAACATGGATTCTCATGCTGGAAATAAGGAAAGGGATTCCTTTGGGATCTGCTTGGAAATTAAACCTGGTAAAAACGGGCGGAATCCAGAGGAAGCCATTGTCAATTTCGCCAGCAATCACTAATTGCGCAAGGTAATTACACTCTTGCAAAGTGGAAAAGCAATGTGATTTCACCTGCCTTTTACGCTAAAAGCTTCCATTTTGTGGCGGAAAAGTAAAAACGTGCGCCAATGGAAGTGGTCCACTCCATGCAGTTTACTTTGCGCCTTGATGCTTGGGGGTTTTGCGTGATGCTACTCATGTAATAAATAAATACATTTAACATGACCTCAGATACTTGGCAATTTGTGATCAGAATGAGAGAGCATGGCATGTCGCTGGTAAGAGGGTGTCCTGTGCTTCTTGAGTGCATTGGCAAATGCCCTTAATTGGCATCTCGCGTTAAGCAGGTGCTTAAACCCGTCAGTGTGGATTGCGCAATAATAAGTCGACAGAGGTATTTCAAATGGCCAATTTCGCTTTTTGGGTGACATTGTAAAGGTGGGAGAATGTTGCCCAGCATGTGCCACTTTCTCTGCGGAGTGAATTGTGCCTACCCCGAGGAAGAAGTGTGAAAAACCTGCAAGGGCACTGTTCCCTGCTCTTTCTGTGTGTGTGTTCTCCACAGGGCGACAGATGCCGACTCAGACATGGGTAAGTCTCAGGTGGCAAGCCTGTACCCTAGTTTATGTGGCAAAGGATTCCAGACTTCTGAGGCTGATAACATTAGTAGCATTGAGTTACATGTCACCTGACAGGTATGTGTGATAAAGTTGCAAAGCAGAGCTGTTAGTGGGCTAAAGCAGGAGGCAATGTCTGCTCACCCTCAAAGGTACGTACAACTAAAAGTAATAGGCCCTCCCTACATCATGGCTGTAGGGGCCAGGCTCCAAACCAGGGCAAGAATGCCCTCTACTCATCCATGCCCACGAGTAGGGTACCCCTCGTGCTTCAGGAACCCTGTTGAGCCACCTCTGTGCTTTCCATGTGATACTAAAGTTATTTAAAGCCAGAAGTCTAAAAGGTAATCGCTTAATTGCAGCTGGAAATTAGCTCCTGGCGTGATCAAAATGTCTTAACCAAGTGTGACATCATCCCCTTCATTTATAAGCAATATGTGTGTTCTCGAGTTTCTTCATCCACTGAATTACTGTTCGAAACAAAGGCAAGAGTTGTGTCTCTTGTGTAGGCATTAGGAAGGCAGTTGCCAGCCTCTGGCATAATATGCCCATGTTCTTCCAATATTGGCTAGCTGTTGCCCTCTTATGGCCAGGTAGAACCATTGTGGCAGTGACTGGCAAATGCCTTTCCCCTGCAGACAGAAAAGCGGAAATAAGAGGCCAATTTAAGACACGGAACAAATAGAAGTTAAGACAGACTGCTGCTGCCATTGCTGTGTTAGGGAGAATATGTTGAGTGTTCAAACAAGGAGGTATGTATTAAGCAAGCAGTGATACAAGGGAGAGGCAATGAAAGGCCAGAGGGGCTCTGTGAATAATGTAACAGGGCAGAGGACCCATGCTCTGTCGTCCTAGTAAGATATGAGAGAATCAAATAGATCAGGCTTTGCAGCAAATGTTAAACGAGAAAGGAACAGAGTCCAGCTCTGCATTCAGAATAACAAAGGCAAAGAAAGGCTAGGCTCTGAAGCCAGCATGAGATGGAATTAGAGGGACCAGACTCATCGTGAGAGGCTGGCCCGGCCCTCGCAGGGGCTCTAGAGGGGCAGCCCACATAGGGGGCTGCCCCTCTGGCCACCCCCTTGGGTCCACATACACCCCATCTACTAGGCATCCCCCGGGTCTGACACATCCGGCCGCAGACCTGGGGAGTGCTTATAAGGGGGTGGCCTTGCGATTGCTCATCCTCCTTATTTGCTGTACCCTCCTCGGAGGACAGTCAGAGCAGCAGCATCATACACCTGGTCCCTCTACTCCCATAACAGGGCTTACTCAGAGTTACAAACAAGATTTCCTCTTTCTTTGAAACACCCATCTTTCCATTCCAAGACACACAAACACGTCTCCTTGCCCCACACAAAAAAGTAGCAACTTGCAGGTGGTAGAAAAGGCTGCAACTCCTTTATTTGGCAGGAGTCCACTTACAGGTGATCTGCCTCTTAACGAGCTGGCGTCCTAGCTGTGACCCACTGGAAGTTATTTTAATTTCCTCTCTCTTACCATGAGCTCATAGTCAGATGAAAAATCCAGAAATGCAACATACAAAGACATGTTCTTTGCTGCTGCATCCTTTAATGTTCTTCGCTTTTCTTTTCTTCTTTTCTCTTGTTTTATACAGTGATATTTGTAATTTAATACGTACTGCTATTTTAATTCTAATTTTGTGAAAAGTCGAGTTCTTTGACTAAACACAATAAATAAATAAAGCAAAGCCCTCAAGATGTCCCCTGTCCCCCCCCAGATTTTATGTGTCTCCTACGCCCCTGATTGCTGCTGGCCCCACACGGACAAGGGGCTTTGAGAAGTGTTTCCCTTGTAACTCGTAATCTAAGGCAAATAAACAAAAAAGAAGACAATTCTAGAATACTCAATCTTCGTCTTACAGGTCTCTCTTTCAAGATTGTGACAAAGACCTAACAATGCCGACAACCTATTATCTTTGCAGCGGGTCTCTCGCTGATGACTTAAGAGTGCCTGCGTGGGAAGGACCTATGATGGAGTCCCAGGGTGAAAACCTGGTTGAGCTCCAACCTCCACTGACTTTGCAAGTGACGCCCATGGACCAGAAAGTCACAGTAGGAGCTCAACTGTATGCCCATGAATGCAGCCAAGTGGAGCAAGCTGAGGGGGTAACCCTGAGGGGAGACTTGAACCTCACCCAATTGCTCCCACCGGAACTGGAATTTACAATGACCACGACTAACATCAAAAAGAAATCAAATACGCCTTCCTAAAGAGGAGATCTCGAAGTAAGGGAGACCTGGAACCCTCCCTCTTTTTTGGCTGTGTCACTCCTCTGCCTGCAATTGAGGCAGAAATGGAAGGTGCATCGCACCCAGAGACACAGAGGCCTCTGTATAGAAACTTGGACATGGTGCAGTCTTCCCTATTTACACCTAATTTAAAACAGAATGTCCAAAGAGCGGCAGGGCCCCGGGGGTCGGGCCTCTCTCGAAGTGACCAGAGCCTGAATAATTCTAGCATATCGGCCCTGTCTTTCATTCTGAACCCTTTAGTGAATGTGTTTGACCTTCTGAAGGGAGAAGTGCAAACTCATTTAGGGATCCTGATCGAATTAACAAGGGAAACTGGCCTCTGTGAATCCTCAATGGTGGGCCTGGGGGCCATTCTAAATTCTTCTGTCTTACCAGCACTAAAGGTGATGGGCACAGATCCACCAATGCCTCTAGCCATGTGCAGGGAGTTTCTTCTGAATGACGAGGCAGACTCTCATCCCAGAGTATCAGCAAGTTTATTTTTCCATTTAGCTTAGAGGTTTACAGGGATGGATGTGTAACAAAGGCCTTTTGTCAGAGGCTTTGGACCTCAACAAGCAGTCCTGGGATACAAGCGCCATTAAGTCATACCACTGTGCCTAGAAAAGCTAGGTTTGATGGGGTGCTGAGGCGACTATAGATCCATTTCACATAGATGTAGTGCAGGAATATATTTTCTGACTTTATTATGTCTCTGACCCATATCATACCGTCAATATGTACTGCTCTGCCATTTCTTCTTTCCATCGATTGCTGGATGACTACCCTATAGGGTTTCACTTTTTTGTAGGTAGATTGCTGAAAGGGGTAGATTTTCTCAACCCACCAGAGCCTAGGTATTCTAATCTATGACATGTGAATTTGGTTCTATTTTTGATCGGGAACTGTAGTACCTCGAAATTGCCATTATACGAGATTTACATTAGCCATTTTATTGTGCCTGGTATCTTTTTTCATAAGGTATCACATGTGAGGCCTTTGGAACTGATGGTTAGATCATTTACTTCAGATGGAGTTAGTTTCAGGCTTTCTATGCATAGAAAACCTGATACGCATATACTTCTTTCCCTGCTTTCTCCGGCTTACCTTGTCTGGTGGAATGCCTCAAAGAGAACCAAACAGCCTCACTGAGAAACTCTGCAGACCAGTTATTCCTATCTTTCCGGAAACCTCATTGCCCTGTTTTCTTTCTGACCTTTAACTAGATGGGACTCTTTGGTCATTGCTCTGACAGGGTGGGCATTTCTATATACGGGGCTCATTCCGCTAAGGGTGCTATGGCATGCAAAGCCTTTTAGGTGGGCGCCAGGCTTGAAGACTTTCTTTGTGCCTAATTAGTCCAATGAACAGATTTGTATTAGATTTCATTGCAAGGAACAGGCAAATGCAGCCTGTACAGTTATTGATATGGTTTCAGTATGCATAATAATATGCAGCTGGTGCAAGTGGATCTAGGTCCCGTGACCTAAACGGTATGCAGTGATAAAAGGGGAGCAGGGGTTGCGGGGGTGTCCTTTCCATGGATTTTGGCGGTAAAACCACTGCTTTTTTGCCACAATATTTTGTGTCCACAGCCATTTTTGCCGCGATTCTAACACATGGAACCACCTGAACCCGATCCACCTTTCAATCACTGCTAAATCGACACGACAAGATGCGTGGTGACCTCGCCATTGTTCACAAGGCGTCATGGCAGTTCACTCAAGCAGATGTTGCCACCATCAGCTCTTTTGAAAACGTTTCCTGCGCCACTTCCCAGTCTCTCCAACAGACGCAGCCACTTTCCATCTCATCTAGACACCAGCCAAACCCAACAACCTCCTTCATCTGAGACTGTATGGACTTGGTCACAGCCATGTCTTTCATGCACACTAACATCTTCTTCAGTGACTTCAACATCACTGTCAACCAAGCAACCAAGTCAACTCACCAAAGATCCCACGCAGAGGAAAGGTAATATCCTCAACCTCATCATCACTGCCCTTTCCACCCTCAATCATGACTCTTCAATCTGATGCGACTGGTAGTACCACTTGGCAAAATCCTTTGACATTAGTCACCCCCCCACCCAGTAAAGCACACCAATCAGAAAACCAGCACATAAGCTTTCAGATCATTCAAGAACTTCCCAGTGGAGGCTCTCACAGAAGCCCTTGCCATCATCCACCTCACATGGGCCTAGCTACCCCAGATGAACCAGGCCTCAGATTCACTTCTCCAAGAACTCAATACAACTCTCACAACCAACATCAACCGCCAAACTCCAGTGAAACAATGCACCCTCAAGCCTAAACATTCTGCAATGGTATACTCAAGAATACTCAAAAATTCAACTTCAACAAATGGATCATCAGAAGACAAGAAAAGACAGTGAAATTCCTGCAGGTCCGAACACTGCAGGATTTTCACCAAGTCTTTTCTTGTCTATTGATGGTACCTGCTCAAGGAACTTTATGCTACGCTAGACAACTGATCACTACTGCCAAGGCCAACATCTACCAAAACATTGTAGCCAATCCCTAGAATTAAAGCAAAGCCCTCTTGAAAGCCATCAAGCATTCCATCAATCCTCTGCCCGAACCACCCGTACTGCAGTCCATCAAAACTATCCACCTCCGTCAATAAGTGCAGCATGTTCCACCAACACATAGACACCAACGCCACAACTGATGGCACACTAAAAATCACATCTCGCAGAACCACCACTACCTGGACGACTTTCAAGACACACACTATGGAAAACCACACTCCCACCCTAGCATCCCTCAAGGCCACATTGTACTCGGACAACATCCTCCCTCAAGACCTTTCTGACTGAAGCGCTCATCCTTAACTGACAATCATCATCACCTTCCTCACCCAACACACCTTCCCCTGGACCCTCAATACTGGACAAATAGTTCTGCTACTGAAGAAACCAACACTGGGCCCGACAACCTCAGCAACTATCGCACCATTACCATGTTCCCTTCTTAGGTAAGATCACTGAAAACACCAGCCACACAACACCTCAAACACATCTACCAATCTGGCTTCAGATCCGGATGCAGCACGGAAACGGCTGGGAAACATCAAGGTAATCAACAAATCCCTTTTTATTATGGATGATGGCCATCCTTGCCTCCTGGTTCTCATTGACCTCTCAACAGCATTCAAACCCAGTAGACCACCAGACACTTACCAATATTCTGCATCACAAGAAGGGGATCAGTTAGATGATCGGTGCTGTATTGTTCCTTATGTGTGCGTGTTGTGCTTTGCCTACACGTGTAAGGAAAGGAGGTGTGTTGTATTGTGTTGTATTGTGACTTTCCATCTGCCTTGCTCTCTGTCTGTGTGAGTGGCTGCCTTGAGAGGTTGCTTGAGTATGTGTGATGTCATGATGGAATGTTTGGTGGGTATGTGGCATGTTAGTGTTTGATTAGAAGTTCTGCACAGCAAGTTGAGATGAAGTAGCCTGGGTGAGCCCATTGCAGCCCTCCTTGGGCAACTAACTACTGTCAAAGACATTTTACACCTCCCGTTCGCCACTGCCACCGGCAAATCTCAGGCCTTCCACACCTCAGCACAAGAAGAGCCCCACCTTGGGCTGGCACACAAACATGCCGGCACATCTGAAAATACTCACTAGCATCCAAGTGACAACCACAAACTCCATATAAGCACCACACAGCAAACCACAACCTGGAACAGGGCTCAAACCAACCAGTCACAATCACAGACACATGCTGAAAAAAACCACACACAGACACACACACAAGATAAACACACTTCCCGATGCACATCAAAACTGCAGTGATATGGCAAAACTCCATGCAACCCAAACTCCAAGTCATAATAAAAGGTGGGCATCCCCAACGTAACTGAAAATGGTTCCTTGCAAGCTAATTATGCATGTGATCACATGGCTCTTTAAAACACTCACCAACTCATTAACAAAGGGTAAAAAACTCCTCACTGATCAGCGCCACAAACTCCTCATTGATCAGCGCCACTCCTTTGGCCATCCCACTCTCATCAAACACGCTGTCTGAATTAAACACAGCGCCTATCCTTAAACAGCAACTCAGTGAACACTTAAGTTAACTGGAATAGATAAACTAAAATCGCTATAAATACAGTACAATAAATCCATGCTACGTACGGTCTTTGCAACATACGGCTGAAAATCCTCAAGAAGTTAACCTAAACGAATCAATGCTAATCAGTCCAGATTATCACAGCATTCCACATTCTCTTACATAACCAGTTAAACAGTAAGAACTGTGCCCATTCGTAGGAGCATGTACTGTACAGGTGTTGCAGAGGAAAAGGATGCTGGCCCCTTAAGAGGGAGGGACCGCAATGGGAAGAGGGGGAGCTAGAGGAGGAGGGGAAGAGGAGGGGACAGGGGAAAGGAAAACCAGAATATGTATGGAGAATGAAGGAGATACACGTACACTGCCTGTGTCAGGTGTATATTTGGGCCATGTTGAGTCACAACAACTGGCGACGAAGCGCCGGAGCCCACACCATCCGAGGAGGAGGTGGTGACTGCTAGTCGCGAGTAGGGCGGTGTCTGCAAGCGAATCCAGACCACGAGGGTGCTGGATCAGGAGACGCTACACCAACGAACGTGTGGAGGAGAAACGGAGAGACTCAGCCGTCCGGATGCAGATCGGACCTTTGAGGAAACTGCATGGAGCAGCGTGGCTGAGCCGCAGGAGGACACATCAGCAGGGAGGTGAACATCGGCACATCATTCCTGCGGTAAGGAGGACCGCTACTCCCCACACAACTTCAGAACAAGCACGGGATGCCCAGTAAAAGATCAACACAGCCCTGTGGAAGACACACGTGGGAAAGGAGGCACCAGCATGACACAGCCCTGTGCAAGAAACATGTGGGAAAGGAGGCACCAGCAACACAGCTCTATGCAAGACGCACATGGGGAAAGGAGGCACTAGCAAGCATATTGATGGGGCCACATTCTAAATAACACACGCGGCCCACGCAATAAAAATAAATTTAAAAAAGAAGGGTTCTCCAAAAGAGAGGGGGAACAAAGTAAGATACCCAAAGCAACAGGCACAAAAGCACTGTGTACCACAGAGAGCAAAGTGGACAGGACAGAGGCCAACAAGATCATACATGAGGGAAGGGGACGTACCCAGCGACAACCCCACAAAGAGAAAGAACAAGTGCAGAGACCGCGTGAGAGCTGAATATCTTAACCACCCGCACCACGCACAAAACAAAAGCACACCACCAAGGACATGTCGCAAGGAGCAGCAGCAGATGCAGGAGCACAAGCCGCCACAATCCCACAAACCCAGTGACGTTTCTGCGACGTCCCACCCCATTCACGCTAGATCCACAAGAGGACCAGGGTCAGAGATGGCAGGAGTGGATGGAGGAATTCGAAGACTTAGGGTAGTAGAGAACCAAGATGTACCCAACAAGATGGTCATTTTTACAAACCTCGTGAGGAAGGAGATCAAATGGATCATAAAAACCACCCTGAGTCAAGAGAAAACGACATACCAACGCCTCAATGCCGCGATCAATGGGAAATTGGTTGTTCTTCCCAACAGAGACTACGAAGGATACACTTTCGACCAGTGCATGCAAGTGCCACACGAGACGATCAGCCAATTCATACTCCAAAGAATAATAACATACTGTGACTTCGCAAACTTCAATGATGACGAAGCCATCAGTTTGAGCGTAATAGAAGGATGCATATTCTCGCAGTTCAGCGAATACCTGTTAAATAAACCCCTCCCGCTACAGGAGATAGCAGACCTCACGAGGGTGTACGAGAGGGTGGATGTGCAAGCAGCCAACATAGAGAATCCGAAGAAAACAGACACAGTGGCTGCCATAGTCACCACCACACAAGGACAGACCAGATATCCTGGCACAACCCGTCAAGAAGCGTGGACCACCAACTGACGTCTCCCAGCAGAGAGACAATGCTATAGGTGTGGCTTCAGATTTCCCCAAAAAGGTCAATGCCCAGCCATCGGACAGATGTGCATGAGATGTGGCCGAGAGAATCACTTCCAGGACATGTGCCGAGAGAAAACATCACTGCTGCCAGCGTATAGGCCACCTCCAGAGCCGACACCCAACAAGAGATATGATCCACCGAAAACACCCACCCTGCGACCGTACCCAGAAAGAGATAGCGGGAGAATAGACCAGAATAGGAACATGGCGGCATGCACCTCCCAACCATGGTTCATAATAGCTGTGGAGAACCTGAACATCGAGCTACCGAGTGGACACCCTGAGGTACCAGAAAACCTCTATCCCGCACGTCTAAATCAGGCTGAGGAACAAAGATTCGGATGAGACCACGTCATGGGTGACCCGTATGAAAACCCTCCAGTGAAAAAGGACCTTTCAGCAGCAGATCCCTACAATGAATACAACAGATACAGCAAAGAATACGTCTGATTGATATATGACCCCTCAGATGATAGTACAGCACCGACAGTGACAGTGCAGATGGAAGGACTTTAGACCCCATTTCTCATTGACACAGGTGCCACTGTGAATGTTATGAATGAAAGAACCTACAATGTCATCCCAAGCACCTATCCATTGCAACCATCACAAGCAGGCATCTTCCAGTGGGGAGCAAAAGTTCCTCTGCAATGCAAAGGCCAATTCAGCTGTGACCTGATCCAGGACGACGCATATCCGCCATGATCCACGTCATACACAGCCCCATGACGGGGAGATGCCTTCTCAGCTACAAGACGGCCACAGCCTTAGCGCTAATCAACATTCACTACGACCTGTCTGAGACCATACAGGGTGTACCTCCAAACTCTCAGGCACTACAGACACTCTTGCAACGAGAGTTGGGACATTGACGAGCTGAAGGTGATGTTCCCTGAACTATTCAAAGGAGTGGGAAAGCTAAGAGACAGTTATCAGACTCCACATTGACCCAATAGTGAGACCCATACCACAGCACCCTCAGAGAATAGGGTTTCACTTGCAAGTACAAGTGACGCATGAACTACAACTCCTCTTCCAAAATGACATCATTGAGAGAGTAGACCGGCCCACCCCGTGGGTCCCCCCCTGGTAGTGGTACCCAAATCTGACAGCCCTCTACGCCTCTGCGTGGACATGCGGATCCCTAACACTGCAATCCAAAGGGAGAGACACCCGGGGCCCAACATTGAAGACATGCTGGTAAGACTTACCCAGATCACCCGGTTCTCTAAGCTAGACCTAAACCAAGGCTATCACCAGCTGGTCATCGACCCGGCCTCCAGACCAATAACCACATTCACTACACATGAAGGATTATTCCGCTACACACATCTCAATTTTAGGGTATCATCAGCGGCCGAGATATTTCAGGAAACGATACGTAGATTGATTGCACCCGTCATGAATGCCTTCAACTATAGCGATGACATTTTAGTGTTTAAAGTCGTTGTGCAGCCGGCCTCACCATCAATCGACCAAAGTGCACCATCAATAAACGTAGCCTACGTTTCTTTGGCAACGCCAGCGGCATGGTGGAACGGTTTATGGCCACCGGCAAGGTGGAACGGTTTATGGCCACCATCAAAGGACACACCAGAAACCAGCTGAAAGACCTGATGCCCCAGGCCATTTCCAAATGCTGATGAGTTATTGGAATAGGCTGCATGAGTCAACTGGACAGACACCCACAGAGCTCCCAATAAAATACAGCCGAGGACTCGGCAACCACAGCTTGAAGACTACACCCCGGCAGAAGATGCAGAGATTAGAGAAAGAGAGGCAGAGAAAAGGAGAAAAGCCAAAGAGTGGCAGATCGGAAAAGGAAGGCAGAAGAACATCAACTCCCAGTTGGCGAAGTAGTACTCGTCAGGCAGAAACAACAAAGAAAGAAAGACACGAGATACGGCCCAAAGCTGCTCGTGGTCACTGACATTAAAGGACCGATGGTCATGGCCCTGGCAGAAGATGGAGAGATAACCCAAAATGCCTCATTCTTCCACAAGCTGTTCCAAGATTTACCTATTACCCAGGATGGAAGAGACCGATGATCCCCCACCAAGAGCATCCGAAGGGGAAACCCGTGAGTCACCCGGGCCGCCCGCAGCGGTCCATTCGGAGGCCCCTCTGCCTCAACAAAACAGATGTAGGCCACAAACTTCCCTGATAATCAACGGGTGGTGAGGGGGTGTTGCAGAGGAAAAGTATTCTGGCCCCTTAAGAGGGAGGGACCGCAATGGGAAGAGGGGGCGCTAGAGGACGAGGGGAAGCAGAGGGGAAAGGAAAACCAGAATATGTAAGGAGAATAAAGGAGATACACATACACTGCCTGTTTCTGTGTCGTGTGTATATTTGGGCCACGTTGAGTCACAACACAACACAAAGCATTCTTAGTAGCATAGATAGGTTCGTAGTAGCACATAGTGTACATATATCCTCAAACTAAGCTAAGAGTCCATGCTGTGAAAGTAGACATGCCTGCCATTTCTCTAAAGTTTAAGCTAAATAGGTAAAACAAATTAACTTACAACTCTCACACTACTCCTACGCTATAGTTAAACACAACATCCTATGCAGTGAAACAGTAAATGTGCCATATCGTACATGAATACATCATCTTACATAGTTAAACAGCAAATGCGCAATCCTGCCTCCTTGCGGAATATAACGTATTGTCCAGTTAACTCCTGAAATGCCTCTTGAGACACATCCCTGAATGTTATGTTTGACACACACTACTACACACTGTGAGAACAGATTTACTCAAGTAAATCCTGCACAATCTACAAAGAGCATTAGTTGTACAGAACATGGATTATCTTTACACGCAGGATGATGGTATTGCTTTCACCTCCTGAATCATAAACGCGCACATGCCGACATTAAAAACAGCAGTCAGCACCCCCCGGACAAAGACACTTTAACTACAGGACACTTTAACATCAGGCACAGCCCCATTTCTTGGGCCGGGCAGAGCGGGCGAAGACCCGGGGTGCAGAGCTAAACAGCTCAGGAGGGGGGTACATTAAGGGGCCTACACAGAAAGCACAGAAGATTATGCAGGGAGCCGTGCCGGTGAGTGCTCCTCTGCGTTGTTCGGCTGGCTGCTCTCTGCCGACTATAATGCGTTGGAATATGCAAACAAAGGAATGCATATTCCAAACGCAGCGTGTGAGATGCTATGGAGCGACACACCCTGTGCCCCATTCTTTGTGCTGACAGCCTTTCAAGTGGGGCAATTTATAAGTGAAGGCTCACCTAACAAGCCCTAGTTTTTACACAGTATGTGCTTAACATTTTAGTATTATGAAGTGAACATGGGGCATTTTTATTCACCAGGGCAGCACAAGTATCAGTTAGCCGACCAAACCTATGCATTCTTCAAAGAGAATTAAAATGCCACACAGAAAAAGTTTTAAACTATTTTCTTTATTGTCATGCCTCTTTATTTGACACACCAAAAAAGTTGTTTTTTGGAGATTACATTTTATTTACATATGGTGTTACAACTACAGAAGCATATTGAAGACCATCAAATTCTGGGCCAACGCCAATCAGGTTTTAGAGTCCAGCATGGGATAGAGACCGCAATGCTGGACCTTAAATCCACCTTGGCCAGTACAGTGGATAGAGGTCATCCCGCCCTGCTGATGCTTTTTGACCTCATTGCAGCCTTCGACGGTGGATCAATCCTTACTAGTGACAAGCCTAGGGAAGATCGTGCATTGTTCTGACCAAGCATCCCAGTGGATATCCTCCTTCCTCGGATCGTTTGGGTTTCCGTAGGTGAAGAAAGCTCAAACCCCGTACATGAAACATGCAGCGTCCCACAGGGCTCCTGCTTGTCGCCCACCCTGTTCAACATATACACCAGGCCCCTGCTGGACTTTTTGGACACCCTGGGTGTCCGGTATATGAACAATGCCGGCGACACTCAGGTTGTCCGCGAGCTCAGCAGGAAGTATGAACAGGATTTGGCCCCCATTAATAAAATCTATAACGCCATCCAAGCCTGGATGGCAAGCAATTCTCTCGCCCTGAATTGTAATAAAACCGAGCTTCTGATCATTACATCCCAACTCAATGACACTCACTTTGATTGTGAAAGAATGATACACTTAGTTGGGAAGGGAACCAAACATGGGACCTGCAGAGTACATGACATGATGCATGGGGATCTATGCAGCTTGTTATCTACTCACTGAGATATCTTACAGGATTCAACAATTGGCAGGACTTAGTCGCGGAAAGCTTGGCAATCAGTAGAAGAGGGTGTTTCCTGAGGCATTCTGTTCATTTGACTCCATCTGTAGTCAGTATTGTGATGGGTATTGGCTGGGAATGTTGCCTGAGAGGCATAACGATAGTTGGTCTCTGCTGCCCACTATTTCTCAATCCCAAACCCTACTATTTTGTACATGTTTTTGCAGTCTGTGAGTCATTAGTTTTGGTTATTCGGTGGTGCTGAAAGCGCTACTTTTAAGCCAAAACTAGTATCATTAAATTAAAAGCTTTAATTTAAGAGCTTCAAAGAGGAGCTGACATATGAGGATGGATAGATAGGCTTTTGTGTTGTTTGGTTATGCGTCCACCCATTTAAACCCCATTTCCAAGTCAAATCTATATGATTTCCACCCATTCCCACCCATTCCCACCCATCTCCACCAAAACCACACCACTTTTGCACTCTTTCCCTGCATTTGTATTGTGTGCTGAATTTGGCAGCCATTTTTACTTCCAAAATGGCAGTCGCTATATGTTAATGTTTATAAAAAAGTGATTTAAATTGTTTTTGGAATTAAAAAAATATATACTAGTGCTTTTAGGTTATGTGATATATTTTTATTCAATGTGTATTAAAAAAATAAACAGAATACTGTTATAGATATGTTTTGTTCCAATATGTCTCTGAAAATCTCCATGTACTTGCATGTGGGTGTTTGTCTTTTGTATTTTCTGTAGTAAGCAGTACCTGATTAAATAAATGTTAGTAATGTCAGTGATGTTGCTCCTTTCAGAGTGTCCAGGGTGCTCACGTTTCCGGGGTCTCTTTCAGTGCTGTGTTCTTCCCACTGCGTGGAGGATGCAGACGTGGTACTGTAAGTTCATGGTGAGGTTATGTGCAGGTTCCCGGAGAGGGGGGAGCATGGAGCGGGTATGCAGTATTGGAGACGGTGTGCCTTAAGTGCAGTTAGTTCGAAGAGGTGGCGTGGTTTACGTTCCCACTCTCTTCATATGAAAAAACAAAGAAACAAGCTGGGTGCATGTGAAAGTGTGCTGTTAAGGTGCAGAAGAGGAGTCGGAGGTACGCTGCTTTATAGCCTCTAGGGACACATGGAGTTGGCTGAGGGTGAAACCTCAATGGTGAGAAAAGAAGGTGCTGATTAGCAATGAAGGGGACGGTCCTGTCTGCAGCTACGAGCCCACACTCTGCTGTTTTTCCACTGTCCCTAGTGGGGTAGAGCATAGTATGGTCATGAAAAGCAAGAATACATCACATTTCGGCAGCAGGGACTCGTGGGCCTTTAGAATGTATGTTGAAAGGAACTATCCAATGTTGTTTTTCTGTTTAAATCACAAGTGTAGGGAGTCCGAACGCAACACTCCTTTCAACTGATTCACTTCATTGCACACACAGCGCCACACTCTGCTAATCGCTTCTGAGGCTCAGTTTAGAGGAGAGGTAGGGTGATGACTGGCAGAATCCCAGCTGTGACTGAGATTCTATAAATCTTTCACCTTTCGCAGTTAATAGCAACTTGCATTGCCAATTAAGCCGCAGTAACTGGGGTGAAAATGTTTTCATAAAAAGGCCTGAATTAACAATCGCGGGAGAAGTGCCTTTGCTTCTAACACACGGTCATAACCAAATCTCATGGAATGAGACTCCGCTTTCACCCCCCTTCCACTGAAGTGTAACCACGACAGCCACTGTTGATTCCAGTGCCACTTTTATGTTGGTTGTCAGTCCAGGATTTTCATGTTCAAAAATCTGCTCACCCTATTCTGCCTAGTAGGGCAAGTGATCACAATGGTGTCTTACTCACTGTGGTCACACAGTGTCTACCTTTTAGTTAGTCTTATAATGTCGGCTCCATTAGACTGTTCAGTTGGATATGCTATGTGTAAATGGCCATTGTTGTTGTTTTCTTTACTGCCACAATTTGTATTTACGTTAGAAATTACCACAATCCATAATTTTATTTCTCTACTAGTTCCCCTCAATTCCCTAGCTTCGTTTCATGATGGGGTTGTCACTTTCCTTTTGACCCACAATAACATGTCTTTTCAACCATTCAGCTTCTATCTGTGATGCCTGGAAAAGCTGCTGTTAGTAGGGTTCATCCGACTTGGGGATTCCGTACGGATCTAGGGGCCATACATTTGAAACAGGATATGATTTAGGGTCATCTAGAGAGAACAGGGTTTTGAATGCTAAACTGTTATTCCAGTGCAGTCCCCTTCCTCTCGTTTTGCAACCTCACGTTAGATCTATCCATGGATCACTAGACCACTAGGAATATATCAAATTGGGTGTTTAGTTAGTCCCTGCGATGTACCTGCGAAATCATTCCTTATGAGGTCATGGTTTACACAACAACTCTCAGGCTATAACTAGTGTCTCTCACATGTATTTCTCAGCCTCTATTAACTGGGTCCTTTTTGTCTTTTGACGTGTGCATCAAAGGCCTCTATGCTAAACGGGCTCTGGCAGTTTTTATGCACTGCGCTTTTAACTGTTAATACTGTATGAAATCTAGCATAGCTGCAACATTGGGCCTGATTTACAAAATAGTTTTTAAATGGGAAAGTGCAGCTCAAAAACACTTTGTAAATCAGGCCCTAACAGTCTAATGCTACTCTATTTACAAAGCCATTCTTTTTTTTCTTTTTCTTACCAAAATCCTTTACTTTTATATCAGCATATAGGATGTTTCATCATATGTTACACATAAAGGGCGCTACAGTGTCCCAATTGGGCCATTAAAATGTATATGGGAGAAAGGATAGCTCACGGGCAACGTCAGGTTCGAATCCCGATCCTGCGCTTAGAAACCACTCGCTGGTATTAAGCGCGTTATAAATGAACAATAAAATTACATAAATAAATTTAGCTGGGACTACCTTTCCTCTCCCATCAATAACCAGCATCTGAACTCGACTTAACTCTTTATCCAAAGAGTGTAGTCCTGGGTAAAATATGTAATCTCACTCTGACTTAACAGTACACATTAGTGTCCTTATAAGTGATCACATTCACACTACCTAAAAAAGGCGCCCTAACAATGGGGCAGATTTAATGATTTTAGGGACCAAATGGCGCCCGCTGCTGCTCCTCTGTTAGTGGATCCTAACGCTGCCACCTAGAATTGCATGAGTGTTGCATTGGCCCTCCCTCAATCCCATATCAATGAATTTGACAGGCAGATATATAGTCTCACCAGCTATTCAGTAGACCACAGATTCATGAGCTGTTAAAACAGATCAGCGTGTTGAGTGCTTGCTGCTACGATCTGAGAGTGATCTGTAGGTCGCTGGTTCGACTCCTGGCAAAGCCACCTCAGCCTTTTATCTTTCTGAGGTAGATAAATGAGTATCAACTTCGGTTGTATGTAGATATGTTCTCTGTACAGCGATTTGGTTAAAGCGCTATATATAAATAACATCATTATCATTATAGTGGGGTATGCGGCAGAACTCACTCTTTCTACATTCAATTATCTCTCTCTCTCTCTCTCTCTCTCTCTCTCTCTCTCCCTCTCTCCCTCTCTCTCTCTCTCTCCATCTAGTGTTTCTCTTTCTCCAGGTGCTGTCACTCTCTCTCCCCCTCTCCATGTGCTGTCATTCTCCCTCTAATGGCACCCTGATGCTCCCTCTCACCCTGGCACCCTTGAAGATATCCCCTCATTCCAGCTCTCGTCTTTGCTTGCAGCCCTTAATTTTCCTCTCATCCTTCCTCTCACTCCTTCACTTCTATCATTGGCTTTTCCCCTTTCCCTATTCCCTTACCCAATGTCTACCACACCGGCATCCCTTCTCGCATCCTCCCATTAAACTATGCACAGTCTTCCTTGCACACTGGTGTACATACATGCAAAATGCAAAAAACAGCAGTAAACACCAAAACTATTGGCTTTGCCAATGCGTGTTTTTGGTTCCTTATCTAACTTTGTCATTGGATGTGTTTGACGACTGTCAACATTTTAGATGTCTTATGCCAATTTACATGACTTCCTATCCGTTTATTAATGAGCAAATGTGAAAGAGATATGTCATACGCCGGCAAAAATACACACAAGCATCTCTTAATGTAAACTCTTAGAACCTCCTACACATTGACTGCGGTTACCGAGGGCGTTCGAAACACAAAGTGAATTGAGGCAATACAAATGGGGAAAGAGCGATATATAACTAATGCATACAATACAATATAATATCCAGAATGCATTGTTATCCAATTGTGAAAAGCAGCTCTTTGTCTTGGTTGTACCTGTTAGATAGCTGACCGCTATCCCCACTATGACAGTGATTAGCGTTCCAAAGACTGCATAGTAAAGGTATGAAAGGGCATAGAAGTCATCTGCAATTGCAGGCCTGCAAAATAAATAACAATGTTAAGGGTGGAAGAGACATTACAAGGCCCAATGCCTACAAATCTAACACTATGAGAAGAATTTGAGTGTCTGACAATTAGTACCCTGTCCAAGATGGCTACCTTGAGATTTCACTCAGCAGATCTGCAGCTATGGTAGGGGGCCATCTTGCATAGTGGAAAGAATGCAACATGTGAGCCAGAGGGCTATACATAAGGGTATGCCCTGCTAGGCTAATAACACCACCAATTTCCCAAAAAGTACTTTTAGCACAACTGTGTTGTAAGTATCTCATGAAAAAAAAAAAGTGTTTTTGTTGCAATTTGTACCATTGGATACTGATGTTGTTATGCTATGCAAACCTTTTTTTCTCATAAATCAAATCTAGATGCCTTCAGTGCAAAGCCGTCATCATCGTGCACTGGACCCTTTAGTTGTACGGTTTTATTGCGTATTACAATTCTGATTTAATTGACATTGCTACACTAGAGGCTACACATTGCACATATTTGATAAGTAGTTGATAATCGTCCAATGACCTTGTAATATTAATTGCTTATGAAAATAACCATGTATTCACTGTCTTTCACAAATACTACTTAAAGTAGATGTTCAAGCGTACTAGTACAGGTAGGGTTCCAATGAAAATACGATTTTGTGGGAAATCATCCCAGCACTAGATTGATTTTGCTAGGCTTTGCATAAATATACTTTTGAATTATTAAATCTTATTGTTTGCATGGGCACAACTACCAAGGGGTTTAAGGGTGTCCTGAGCCCCTTAATATATGAAACATTACCTTTGGTCCCACCCCAAATATTGCACCCCACTCTGACCCCTGGTAATATTCCACTGCAGGTACGTGCAGGAATGCATCCAGGAAATCTACAACTTAAGCAGGACACCCAAAATCACATAACCAAGAGCAAAACCTGTCCAAAAGAGCATGTATGACCCAAGCGTTGCGACAAATGAACTGTGCACCAAACACAGTGTACATCATCTCCTCACAAAGATTTCAATCACTATCACAAACAAATCTGGCAAACATAAAAAGCTGTTGCCCTTCTGATGTTCCCAAAATGTTTGATTTCATGCAAAGCAGCAAGGTGGTATTTGTCCCTTTGCCCTTCCAAATGAACCGTGCCTTACTGCTTCAAACCTTCCCACTTGATCTTAACGGTGTCCCGCTGTACCACATGTATGCTTAGTAATGAACCCTGCCTTACTGCTTCAAACCTTCCTACTTGAGCCTAACGGCGTCCCGCTGTACCTACCACATGTATGCTTAGTAATTTGAAGTGAGCTCTAACGCACCATTGCCTGTATCCTATGTATTCTAGAACTTACCCTCTGTATTGATTCACACCCAAATGCACATGTGGGTGCCCCATTGATTTGAATCATTGCATGCCTGTGTGCTTTATCGACCTGAATCGTGCCCATGGTAGGCCCGCTATGCCTTGATTTACTTGAATTCTTTGTCGACTGACTTAAATCATGCCTTATTGCACTGCATGTGACCAAATAGCGCACTGCTGTACTCCTGCGTGTGGTATTGATCGGATTTGAACTGTACTTTACAATACCCCACAAGTGGCTCACTGCCCAGAATAGCGCCATACTATTCACTGCATATACCTCACTGACCGGAATTGTGCCCCACTGCATTAGACGCTGATACCCACCCTCTCCTTCAGCCTAAGCCTTTCACCTTAGGTCTCGTCACTCTGACTTCACCTCATTATGTACACGTGTTCCACAATATGCCTCGTACTGTCGCTACTTGGCAGCCTATGAATGCCAATCATGACTCTCCCCTACACGAGCAGCGTCGTGCTAACCCAGTCCACCCCACTAACCAATAACCTGGCGACATCGCCATGCATTACACTCTCCATGAGTAACTGGCTCCCCTCAGTTAATAGCATCCAACCTACTACATTACTACCATCATGCCTACAACCTTCAACTAATACCACACCTTTGCCTACAACGTCATTGTACAACCCTTATTTAAATGCACCTGCCATGTGGTTAAAACATTTTGCCACCAAACCTACCCCCAAACTACCATGTACCTTGAATCTCAGGAACTATACACTAGGTACCAGATTCCTACCAGCAGCCACCCCAGTACCTAAAACCTATACCACCTCTACAAAATGCAACATGGCTTCCAAACCAACTACCATCCCTAACTTAAGTCCCATCAAATGTACCCCAGCCAAGGAATTATTAACAATTACTGATGAAGATACCAACATCAAAAGGTGCATTAATCAATGCCAGGTCCCTCCCAGCACATGCATTAGATATTGCTGACTTAATCACAACTCAAGATCTCGATTTCTTAGCCATAACAGAGACTTGGTTACATGCCGCAGCAGGGCCAGCCCTCCCACTCGCCATCCCAAACGACTATACCATTATCAGATGCGATAGAAATCCCAGACTTTGTAAAGGCGGAGGTGTCGCATTTATAGCTAGAACCTCATTATGCCTCAGACCTACACATAACCAGGACATACCATCAGCCGAGCTTTTGTCTGTCAAGCTACCGAAATCAACTACCCAAACCATTACTTTGCACCTCATATATAGACCACCTGGTCCAGCCTCCACGTTTGTAGAAGACATCACCACTCTCCTATCCACTAACACCAAGCCTAATTCACAAATCATTCTATTGGGTGACCTCAATTTAGGCTTCCAATATCCCAAAGATCACAATGCCCTTGACATGGCCAACACCATTTCAGAACTTGGCTTCACTGACCACATCCATGAACATACCCACATCAAAGGAAGGATTCTTGATTGGCTCGCAGGCGTCAACTGCAGCATTAACCTCCTGTCCAACGTGCCCTGTGCCTGGTCGGATCACCATCTGATCACCTTTGCCATTAAATCTGACAAGCACTGCTCCAAACATGTCATCGCCCCACACACCCACACTAGAAATAAAAAGGACATTACCAGTGAGAAACTGCTCCCGCTGATTTTACCCACTCTCAACAAGGCCGTTGAGTCGCACCAAGACCCTACGGTGTGTAGGGGAGGACTGGTCTTGGAGACCCCCCTCGCCTGCATCTTCTCCCCAGGTGAGGACTATGGCTCAGTGGGCGCCCCCTCAAGCCACCCGGGCCCAGGTGGCGAGAGGGTCCACCCGCTGATGACATTGCCCGCACGTATTGATGGCCCACTTGTACCAAAATTTAGTTAGGCCTAGAAGCCATCTTGTGTAGCAAAGATGGCGTGAACTCAGTGCACTGCAGCACGGCCCCCACCTTTGGAGGGCTTTCAGGCATCCCTGCCACCACAGCACCATGGCAGATCCGCTGCGAGCGCGTTCCCATGAGAAAGTTGGTATGAGCTAACACGAAATGCTAACACTGTAACACTTCACCAGCCACAATGTAATACTGCGCCCCGCGTGACTTGGTCAGCAAGACCAGGGCGACGGGGAAAACTGTAGCCTAGCTATCTGAAGAAAGCAGGAAAGAATTCAAGTATTGGTGTTAAAGAACCACTTCTCTCAAACAGAACCTGCAAACTGTGTATTAACTATAAAAGTGTAACGCTTATATGACGCCCACACCCCGTGACCTCTCACTATAACTGAACTAATGCTGCTATATCACAAAGAAGGGTGTACACAATCATGCAATGAAATTTATAGTATATACGTATACAAGTGTTCTTAGTCTTGTGTAGAAATCTCAACCCTTATATGTCTTCTTAGTCGCACACAATGGCAAGCACCCATCTCTGTGTTCCATAACCTAGTACTACCTCATACAATGCCAAATGTATATAAATAATCAAACAATGTAGTGGATAGAATGCTTTATAATGAAACGGTACTCAAACTGAATGTATTAAAGAAATGTTTAATGAAGTTGAAATATATGTGTGTTCGAGTAGGTTAACCGAGTTAAACGTTATTAATGTTTTGCACCTAAAAGTCGGCAACACACGAGAAAAATACCTCTGTGAATACGTGCCAGGCCATTCTCCCTCCCACCCTGCGAAGCCTGCTAGACAAGAGAGCTAAGGCCTGTGCCGCGCTACCCTACCTCCCCCAACCAAGCTGGAGCCGCTTCAAAGATTTGTAGGCCCCGTTACAGCATCCAAGGCCACAGCCCGCCACCTGCGTTATTTACAGCACGGTAGTAAACCTCCGTTCGAATCCACAGATCTACCAGCACCCTCTCGTAAATCCCACAATCCCCCCAGACCACCCCAAGATTCATGGCCCCGTACAAGCGCAACCCCCAACACTGGGATAAGACACAGCGGCCCATTCATAACAACTTCTAACGAAATAGAAAGACATGTACCACCCGTCCCATGCCCCAGAACCCAGCCCCTTGACCTATAATACCGGTTAAAAGGACACAGGTAAATCTCACTCCGCCAAACGAACACCAGACCCCTCACAAGGTGCATTCCTCATGTGTTGCATTTATTCGTAAGATAACCTATTGAAAGATTTACTGTAGAAGTTAAATGTCGTTTTTTAAGTAACTGCAATGTGCATGGCTTAGGGCAAACAAGTCAGGGAAGGTATTCATCTTTGTCACAGGCTTCCCCAGCATACCAACAACGCCCGGATGACCTCAAGCCGGCCTACCAGGCCCAGCCCAACCCACGAGGCTGACCAGTGACGTCCTCCTGCCAAGACCAACCACGCTGCAGCAGCACCTATAGTTAGTCGTCGCCACCCAATCCCAATGAACTTGTGCCCCCTATAGTGTGTAGGTTCTGATGACGTTTTTTGTATTAGAAATACGCCTGTCTTAGCTATTGTCAGACAGAGCGCTCTCGGAGGTTGCAGAGTTCTTTGCATGCCCTATTCTGATAAACTCCCACTTACGCTCACCCGCACTCTGTCGTGGCCTTATTCCCATTACGGGAGAGTCCTTTATTGTCTCTCATTGCGGGGAGGATCTGCTGTTTTGGGGGCGCTTCCTTTCAGGTGTTAGTTGATATTTACAGTCAAACCATTCTCAAGGCCATTAACTCCATTGCCCCCTTCAAACTAAGAAATCCAAACCACAAATCCATTTGAACTCCCGTTTTACGGCACATCTTAGAACATTACGTAAGGAAAAAAGATATGCAGAGTCTCGCTGGAAAAGTCATCTGACAGCAGCTAATAAAAACAGCCTTATCTTAGCTTCCCTCATTTATAAAGAGGAAATCCCCCAAGCCAAAAACGACTCCTACAATAATAGAATTTCTCAAGCTAAATAGAGTACGAAAGAGCTCTTTAAGATACTCAAAGAATTAGAATTGCCAACAGCGCCTCCCGATACTTGTCTTAAAGATAGTACTTGTGTGTGAGTATCCAAAAAGCTCTACTAGATAAAATCACCTTAATCCAAAATAAAATCAACGCCTAAAAAAGCAGTCCGTCGCAAAACTCCCAGCATAGCGCATCTGTCAGCACCTCAACCCTTTGCAACACGCCCACAAGCCCTTCAATTTTACACCACTTTCCACTAAAGAGGTTGAAATCATCATCTTCAAACTCAAACCATCCAACTGTCAGGGAGACACATGCCCAGCCCATATTATCAAGGAAGCGACTAATTAACTAATACCATTCATAACTACTCTTATAAATGCATCATTCAATGCTGGAATTGTGCCCAACAATCTCAAAGACGCCTGGGTGCTACCACTACTTAAGAAACCTACACTATACCCTAGCACCTTGTCCAACTACAGGCCTATCACCACCATCCCATTTATGCTCAAAATACTGGACAGAGCAGCATACCTGCAGATCCAGGTATATTTAGAAGCCAATAACCTCCTCGGCCTGAGGCAATCAGGCTTCAGACCGAGGCACGGAACTGAAACTGCCGTTAGATTTGAAAACTCAAATTGAAACCTTGAAAGATAATGGCAAACTGGCTCTCCTTCTATTGCTTAACTTATCGGCAGCATTTGACTTGGTCAACCATCAAATTCTCTGCAACCACCTTAAATCTGCAGCCCACTTCTCACACAAAGCCACCTCCTGGTTCACCTCCTTCCTGAGGAATAGATCTATGAGGGTTTTCTACCTGTCGGCCTCGGCTGAACCCTCACCAGTTCTGTGCGGAGTTCCCCAAGGATCGTGTGTATCACTGACACTTTACAATGTATTTACGAAGCCCTTCTTCGACATTCTTGATCATTTGGGTGTCACCTACACTAATTATGCGGATGACACCCACATACTCATCCCTATCTCTGGTGATCACATAACAGACTCTAAAGCTTTGAATTATATTTATTTTGTCATCCAGGCCTGGATGGCCCAACACAGACTTTGTTTCAACGACGATAAAACAGAGCTCATACTCCTCAGGTCTCTACCCAGACTTAATAAGTTGGACCCTGCTTTTGACTCGTTCATCATTGATGGCAATTCCATTAAGGTATCCAAAGACACTAAAATGCTTGGGATATATTTAGACTCTACATTGTCTCTAACAAGACAAACCAATGCCATCAATTTCCTCCTCCGCCTACACTTGCAAACTCATTACCGCTTGTCGACCATTCCTCACCACCGATAATTGCACTACTTTAGCGAGAACCCTTGTGATGTCGAAAATCGACTATTGCAATGCGCTTTATGTAGGGGCTAGCCAACAGAACTTAAACTAACTACAAGCTACACAAAATAACATCATAAGGGCAGCTCTGAACATTCCTAGGAACCACCACATCTCAGACACCAGACACAACCTCCACTGGCTGTCAGTCTCTCAAAGAATTGCATTCAAAGCACTGTCCCTTACACACAAATGTCTTGCTAAGCAGGCACCAGATTACTTATCTAACCTTTTCACATGTAACAATTCCGATCGACTGCATAGAACTGCCCAAGCTCACTGCTTACTAGTACCAAGGTTTAAGCTTCAGAAGGCTGGGGCTTGCAGCTTCCCGGGGCTCACCGCCAGGCTTTGGAACCCTCTACCCTTCCCACTCAGAACTGAACCCTCCTTCTATGCCTTCAGGAGCAAAGCCAAAACGTGGTTGCTTTCCCAGGACGACCATGCACTAGCATAACTAACCTGTGCGGCACACCTGGGAATGCTATTCTAAATTCTTCATGTATTTAACTGCCTTGTAAATTGTTTTGTTCATGCTATCTGCAACACAGAGGCAACACTGTGCGATCTATGTAAATAAGATTTACTTTAACACTGCAAGTATACATGTAACTGTATCCTTCGTAAGCAATGCGCCCAGATGCCCCCGGGCCGGGAGCGCTATACAAATAAAAGAAATACAAATACAAATACTCATACGTGATTTATTTACAGAATGAGAGGGGTTTACCTACTAGCCAGGGCTCATTTTAAAGGACGCAGGGCTCTACACTATGTGTGAAAATAAGACTTACAAGGCTTATGGCAATCTTTAGACTTGCCTTACGAGTCTGGAGCATTCTAAAAATCTTGATGAATGCTCTCCACTCATGCTTTTAAAAGAAACAGCTTATCTCAAAAACGAATCCTTCCAAAGTGAAAGGCAGGTCTAACTGAATGCATCCTTCCAGCAGAAGACAGCTCCTTCGATCGTTACTGCAGGCTGCAAGCATGTTGTCACTGTACACTGATCATTTGCTTTGCAAGAGTGACTGCGCAGTAATTCTGAAAAGTAATGCTGCTAAACTGCTCCAATAATGTAATGCAAAACGTCCTCTGATCAGCGACGTAGTGATCTGAGCTCTGTTCTCGTGCTCACACCTACTGCATTGTCAAGCTAGTTACTTGTATAATAAATACTATGCCACAATGAGGCTGCCAGAAAGAGGAGAGGGAGACCAGAAGATGGAAAAGAGGGCATAAAGGTAAAGGAGGGAATAGAAAAAAGAGAATGAGTGTATAGAGTGAGGAAAGATGTGAAAATGATTTATGTCTTTTCATTTTTATAACAAAGTTAAGGTTGAACCAAAAACGGATTGAGAGAAACATAACAGGAAGTAGGGTGAAGGGAAAGAGGAAGAGGAAGAAGTTAACAAAATGTCCTTCTATGTATCATAAGAGGGTTCCAAGTAATCAAATGGTGCTTGGCTTACAGTCAAGGCCTGATACAGACGTGCATGTTAAAATGGAAAAGTGCTGGGTCTCAGTTAAAAGACACTTTTCCATGAATAAATGGATTCTGATTCTGTAATACGAGAATGGCAGCAATATACCAAGTCTGCCACGCCTACAAAGCTGCGATTTATGATATAGCAACAGCCTTGCCAACCACGTTTTCTGCGCCAGCCTAAAGAGGTTTTAATTAACGGTACCCTAGAGGTGTCCTTACTGATGAAAAGAAGCAGCATTCCTTTCTGTAAAAAATGAGGTTTGCATGCAGACTATGTTAAAAAGATATTACATTAAAAGACCACAAGATGGCAGACTATGCACGTAGTAAGCAGACAGTCTAAATTATAGGACTTTCTGAAATATGTTTTTTTATTTATAAACTGTCAGTGTCACGTTTCTACATTATAAAACGTGCTGCCGAGATTTTTGAAGCTCGCTGACACTTTCTGTATTGTAGAAATGTGTTTTTGCTTTTTGCCCAGAGGTGCTCTGCGCACGGTAACCCTGCAGCGCATCATCTGCACAGATTTTGCATGTTTTTTCTTGCCTGCTGCACGACATCTCTCCTCCACTCTTCCCATCACCCTCAGAATGCAGGTGGGAGGATTTGTAGGAGGGAATGTCGAGGGAACGTGGCATTTAGCCGATTCTGAGGTGCGTGCAAATGTAAATAAGTGTTCTTCTATGAAGGAGGAACACTTTACTTAGAAACACTATATTCTGATAAAGACATAATGTGGTGCAGGTACATGAAAGCCTAGTCTTTTGCATGTGCCTGATTTATGGCTTGACAACAGCCCTAGCAACCATCAGGAATGCAGGGCAGCCACATGGACGGGATTCTCCTCCCAGCAGCACTGGTTTAGCACGTCTAAAAAGGAGTTAAAATACGACACCTCTGAGGTGCCGTTAAACTCCACTGCACACCTTTTCCCCTTTATAAATATAGCATTTCTTAGACTGCAGCACCACCTTTCTAGTTTAATGAAAGTTTAAGAAACTTTCTGAAGTTAGACAAGTGGAAGTCTTTTAAGGATGGCTCACAATGCTGCTGGAGCACATATTTCACCGACAAGGGGACATTTTAGCAGATTTTGCTGCTGGAAACCACATCTCCCTTCCAATACTTCCACCCACTTCAGAATGTTGGTGGAAACCGGAGGGGAGAATGTCGTATTTCCACATTCTTTTGATCATGAGCCCTCAGTCATTTCCGCCATCATCCGGGGCTGATAAATAATTTAGAAGATTGATGGTGCCGTATAAAACATTTTGTATCTGCAAATGTGTGTTGCAATCCAAGTGCTGCTGACTTAATACAAAGAACAAACCTTGCAACCTAATATACAGGCTCTTTTAGGATTTTACAATGCAATATTCTTCTTACAGAAATGTTCCCTATAGCGTGAAACGTTTCAGAGCACAAACTAATTGTTCTAGTGAAGGAACGTCATCTTCTAACGCCATTCTAAAGAGCTGCCAGTCAGGACACGTTGCCATGTGAGGAGCAAATAAGACTGTACCTAATATATATATATTTTTTTATTACGAGTTTTAAATCACCTAAGTGATTGTTACAAGATAGACATAAAGTCACAAGACAAATGGAGTTGGCAAAACTAAAACTGAGCGAAATGTAAAAAGTAGGAAGAAGAAAGAGAAAGAAGTGGAAAATTCAGTAGTTTCAGCACGATAATCAGAAAAGAGAAAAAAACAGAACAGCCCCTTCGAAAAAAGTGTATGCAGACTCTAACTTTTCTGCAAGGTCCCCGGTGTTTTATCTTTAAAGATTGAATCCAAGATTCTGGTAGCTGCTATCGTCCATGAAGGTCTGAGGCCCCCTATTAGTCGTTCCCACCAGAGAGCTTCATCTGTCAGGTAAACTTTCTCCAAGTGATGAAGCAAGTAGGGAGTTCTGTGTGGAGATGTCCCTGGACATGATAGGAGAAGATGTCGGAGCGTTTCGATGGTTTGTTTAGAATTGCAAAAGTGGCAGGTGTTAGTCGCGGAGAGGCCTCTTATGTGCAAAATCTCATTTGTGGGCAGTAGATTCAGCCTGGTGCAAAGAAGTGTCGATCGTGTTTTTCTGTTTGGGTGTCTTATGAGAAATGGTTGGACTTCATTCAATTTTCTGGCCGATGGGGGCAGATTCTTGGTCAGTTTGTAAGCAGCTGCCTTCTCCAACGTATTTATCCAATCCATTTCATCTAAGCGTTTTTTGTCGAGTTAAACAGCAGTTCTTCAGTAGAGCTGCCGCAGACTTCTAGCTGTAGTTTGCATTTAGACTCCCAGGTGGTCAGCAGTTTGCATTTGCCTGTGTTCATCTCCTCTTGTACCATGGAGAAAATCATAGGTGAAGATGGGCCCTTGCTCTTCCGGTACAGCATAATCCAAGCTCTCATTGCTATTGACGCCAAGGACGAGAGTGAGAGTTCCCGTCTGATCAGTGCTAAAGGTGTAGAAGTCGGGAGGTTCAGGACCGAACGCCAAAAAAGGCTCTCCAATCTCAGGCAGAGAGGGCATGGCGTCTGTTCCATAGGTGATTGTTGGAATCACTTTCCACCGATAGAATAGATAGATAGATTTTCTCTCTAAGACTTTGGCCTGTGAGATAAGATTTCTCATTTTTGCGAGGAGATGTAGTTGCCTTGCTACATCTTTGCTTGTAGAGTTGTTCAGCCCCCCGAGGTATTTAAATTCTGACACCTGTTCGACTTTTTCTTCAGCCAAGAACCATGAGGGATTGCATCTTTTTCAACTCCTTTTTTCAAAGACCATGATCTTCGTTTTTTGTTTGTTAACTTCCAGATCATTGTCTTCAGTGTATTTAGTTAAGGAGGCCAGCTGGCGTTGTAAACCAATTGGGGTCTGGTCAAGTTGTATGAGATCATTGCGTACAAGAGTCTTGGAACTTTCATGTTGCCCATTACTGGGGGGAAAGATCCTGTCACAGCATTTGTTTCTTTATAGCCCCCAAAATACAGCAGAATAGGGCCGGGGCAAGAGGGTAGCCCTGTATGACCCCTCGGGTGGTTGGTATCACTGCAGAAAGCAGTCCCCTTGAGTTGAGCCGGACCTGGACGGTGGTGGAGGCATGCAAGGCTTGTAGCGGGCCCAGGATCTCTGGTGGGCACTTCCAGTCGCTTAATTTTTCCCAAAGTTTTCTTCTGTTAACTAAATCAAAAGCATGGGTAAGATCTATGAATGCCAGGTATAGTTTCTGATTGGCTTCCAGGACTTTTGATTTTAGTATGCTCAATAGGAAAATAATGATGCTGGTTCCTATTCCCTTTTTAAACCCGGATTGTAAAGGGTCGTCGCTGGGTGATTTCTTTGCCCATGAATTGAAGCGTTCCAGGAGTAAGGAGCCATAAACCTTCCCTATGACATCAAGTAGAGCCACCGGGCGAAAATTCCTTGGGTCGTCTTTTCTTCCTTTTTTGAATATTGGAATGATCACCGCAGATGTCCAAGTACACGGGATCCTGCTGTGTGTCGAGCATCTTTTGAAAATCAAGCTCAGGAGGTTTGCCCAGTCTTCTGGAGCAGATTTTAAGTTTGCATTGGAGAGACCGTCAGGCCCTGGTGCCCTTGAATTCTTCAGCTTGGTTATTGAATGTAGTATGTCCGTTTTCTCATGGAGGTCGACCCAGGGAACGGATGCCGGTGGCAGAGCAGCTAGAGAAAGCGCGTCTGGGGAGCTAAACAGTGTTGAATGAAAATAAAAAACTGTACCTAATATTCATTGTGACTGTAGGCTTTGAATATAGGTGCCTTGAGGCCATCTGTACTCAAAATGTCTAAGACCCCTCATTCATTCTCAAGTCTAATTTTGGATAGCAAAGAAATGCAAAGTTATCGTCCAAATCTGTTGATGAACCTTGGGTACCCTTGTAATAATTTAATGTGGGCAGAAACAACATAAAATAGTGCAGTCACCTGGGTTTACCCCAAAATGTTGAAAATAGTTTGAATGCATGTTTACTGTGCATTCAACCTGGTATAAAAACATTGAAGTCCATAAATCCTATTAAGGGGAGCAGGGATTGCGGGGGTGTCCCCTGCTCCCCTAGTTCAGCATTATGAGCTGCGATGAGATGACACTGTATGGTCTTGATTTAATAAGACTGTTTAAGGGCCTATGATGATGTAAACATGTCTTTGTTTTTTTTAACTTATTCATAGGGAACACAAGCAAAGAATGGTTGGCCCCCAATATGCATAAAACCATTCGGAATATAGTTACAATGTAGCTGGTGTTCTGCGTGGTCAGGGGCAATGGGTTCTTGCAACCTGATTTGACAATGAGGACTTGCTTCTACTTTAATATTTGCTGGTATAGATAGGTCAAGAATCTTTTTGATTTCCCGGTTTTACCGAATTTGGGGACAGTTTCAAAACCAAATGTACCATAAATGCACTTAATCGATGGTCTTCAGACACACTCAAGGGACTCCTGAATTAAACTCGTTGTCTTAACCACCAATAACGTCCTGGTTTGTTAGCGTACCTGTGAGGCCATGCTCTTGCCAATATTAACTAACAATGAATGCACAATTCCCCCCGACTGCCATGCTACCATTGTCATGGTTTGTATATCATGGACTCAATGGTCAGATGCTTATGGTTCATTTGTGGAGTTTGTTTTATTTTGATTTCCACAGCCCAGAGTAAGTATTTCTTCTCTCTCTATATATATATATTGAAGTTTTGTATCAATATCCATATTATTTCTGAAGGGGGTTCAAGGTGTGACCTCCATTTGGAAAAAAGCAGGGGTTAACTCAGTGAACATGAGGGTAGAGATCCAGTGCATGTGTCAACTGACTGGCAGAAGCATTGACAGAGGCTGCCTCTTTCCTTCAGCTCAGCTGGCCTGTGGCTTCTACTTTACTTTAGACTTGTCGAGGCTTGTGTGCAAGACATTACTTTTATTTTCTGTGCCCATTGGTAGAGTATGTGTTGTTCTTGCCTGTATGATTTTTCTGCATGCTAAATGTTTTTTTCTCAGAGAATCTCCATGTGTGCTTTCTCCTTTAGATGTGAATATTATCTAGATGTGAATATTGTCTAGTTGGCTGGATTCTTCTTGGTGAGTCCTTTAGCCTTGGTAGCGGTAGTAATGTAGTATTGTACTGTGTAGTTATGTATATGGGTGGAATGTTAGAATATGGAAGATAGAAGGTTGGGAGGTTCTAAGTGAGACAGTGGGTGTGAGAGTTGGAAGGAGGAGGCAAAGTTGGTGCTGTGGGGCTTATTCATGAGTACTTCTTACATGTCAATAAAAAAAACGAGTTAACTATCCTGGAGAAGTGACATCCTTCTTTCAAGTGACTACAAGGATAGGATGCGAGTGGTGTCCATGAAGATAGCCAGATCCAGTAGAGCCAGAGGAGCCCCACAGTGCAGTCTATGCACAGCCATATCGCCAGTGTCTTCAGCCTAAGAGTGCAGCACAGGAAGGTTGCAGTAAGGCGCAGTGCGAGTGGCGCCAAAAGTTGAAGCCGTCTGATTCAAGTCCTATTGAGCAACGCATTACGTGCGCGCAACCACCCTTGGTGCGTGGGTGCCTTTTCATGTGTTGGCCTTGGCACAATTAGAGGAAGGGACACCTACAAACGTGACTGTGCATGCGACAGCTGACTTTGGGACATGCAGAAGTAGCTTTATGCTCAAGACTTTATATTGGTGTGCAAGCGGTGGCCATCTTTAAAACAGGAAAAAACAAACTGCTGGCACCAGGCTTCGTGCTATGACACTCACGCTATTGGTTATTATGGCTGTGACTGCCTGAGAGGTTACACTGTTGCAATTTTACAATGTAGAAAGCGCTCGCAGACAGCAAGTAACAGTGGAGTTACTACTATCATCCCTGCTATTATTATTGGAATAATATAACAACACTGGTAGCGGCTGTGCACAAGGAAGTTCACAATTTTTACATTTTTAACACGTGTGTGCATTATGAACATTACTTAAACTGGCAGTTGATGTTGGCACACATCACTTGCCTGTGTTGACTGAAGTTCTACACTATGCCTGATCATTTTAAAGAGATCCACGTTGTTATTCTTTTTCCCATCTCAACATTGCTATGGAGATGCATGGAGTAACTGTTCACCCTCCCAAACCATTTTTGGCTTCTATTGGTGTACCTTCTATTACATGGCGTGAATGGAAGCAATACTGGAAGAATTATATTGACACCATTGATAAAGGAACTTTCACGCCAAGCAAAAAGAAAAGGTTGCTGTTGCATTCATTAGGCCCTGAAGGGCACAGAATTGCCCCCTCAAGGAATTTTATTTATTTATTTATTTAATATGTATAATGCGCCGGTAGCTCGCAAGCCTCGGGGCGCCGATACAAGGACACAAAAACAGACAAACAGTAACTAGACAAGGAAGACGGGACGACCATATAAATTTACTCTGAACTAGGCATAGGCTGGGGATGTCATTTATTTGAAAATGTGGGTTTTCACCAGTTTGCGGAAACGGATGTAGTTGGTTTCCAGTCTTAAGTGGTCTGGAAGATTGCTCCAAAGACTGGCTGCGAGGGTCGGAAAGGATCTGCCTAGGCCGCTTTTAAGTTTGTGTGGGGCCGCTGAGATTTTACAAGTTGGGACGATCTCAATGTTCTACTTGGAACATATGGTTTAATCCTGGTTTTTAGGTAAGCCGGAACTTTTCCGTAGATACATCTGTGGGCGATGGTTAAGGTCTTGAAATGCACCCTATCTTCGATTTTCAGCCAATGAAGCTCCCTTCTGGAGTTGAAAGTGACGATGGAGTCCAAGATAGTGCAGGTGAATAAGTATTGGCTATGCAAGCCCTAGATAATTATTACCAACCAAAGACAAATGTGGCTGTCAACAGATATTATTTCTATACCAAGAGGTGAGTGAAAGCGTGGATGAATACGTCAATGCACTAAAGAAGTTAGCTACGAGTTGCAATTTTGGAAGAGGTGCAACCCAAGATGGATTATCTGAGATCAAATTATTATTCATACTAACAGTACTGTGGTAAAGAGAGACTATGGATGTGTGGAGACCAATCTCCAGAGGAAATAGCTATTGCTAAGAAAGTAGAACATACAGTGACATGCAGCAAAGCCATCAGACACCAGGAGAGTGATCTGGGAATCAAGATGACTAAACTGAATGCTATAACGGATAACTAAGCATCTAAGGAGATTAATTTAGTGAGAAGTAAAGAATGGAAGAACAAAGAACTGAGTAAATACCCTGCAGAAAGGAAAGAAGAGGAGAAAACAAAGAGAACATACACAGGAAGATGTTTTAGATGCAGAAAAAGGGACACTATGCGAATTCACAATATTGACTGGCGTTGAATTAAAAGTGCTCCAGTTGCGGAATGAATGGTCACTTTAGTGCCATGTGCAGGAATAAGAAGGATAAAGTGTATACAAGAGGAGGAAGAGAAAGAGGAAGAGAAAGAGAAAGGCAGCGTGACATAGTTATGATAGTGAGGAGTGGCAACAAGAAAACCACTTCTAAGACTGCTTTCAAGATTGATGGTATAGTGTTAGAACTTACGTGGATTCAGGTTCTCCGTATACTATCATAACAAAGGAGAGATGGCAAGAGTTATGTTCAAACGGTTAAAATCCTGTTCTGAAGAAGCCAGACCTAAGAAACCCTGGTGCTTTTGAGGGTTCAATGATTCAAATATTGGGATAGAGACTCGTACTTATGGAGTTTAGAGAGACCGTGGCTGAAGTTAAAGTATGTGTAGCCTCTAAAGGTGTGCATGTTTTGAGTTGGGAAGATCAGGCGAAACTACAGATTAAGTTGAATGCTGGTAGTGTGGAGCCAATTTCTATAGTGGTGGCAAAATGTGAAAGGATTGATTCTAAAAATGTGGAATTGAAATATGTTAGAGGCAAAGAGAGAGAGTTTTTTCCCCAATGTGTTTAGTGAACAAATTGTAAAGTTACAAGGATGCAAACATAACATTTTAGTGAAACCTGATGTTCAACCTATGATACATGCTGTAAGACATGTCCCCATAGCTTTGAGAGAGGATGTCAAAGCGGAACTCAACAGGTTGAAGGAAGAAGGGGTAATTGAAGAAGTTGATGCATCTAAGTGGGTATTTCCCATTGTAGTTGCTAAGAAATCCAGTGGCAAAGGGAGAATATGCATGGATCTTAGAGAACTGAACAAGGTTATAATAGTAGAGAAGTATCCACTTTCAGTCATCTCTGAAATGCTAAATTTAATTGCAGGTGCTGACATGTTTTCCACTATTGATTTATCAGCGGATTATCACCAGATATAGTTACAGCATGAGTCAAAGAAGTTTACAACTTTTATTACACCATTTGGAATGTATATATACGCTATGATGCCGTTTGGTTTGGCGTCAGCCACAGCAGTATTCCAAAGAGTAATGTCAGATTTATTAGAAGGGATTCCCGGTGTTTTTCAAGATGACATATTGGTATGTGGTTTGGGCACGGAAGAACATGATCAGAGGTTGTGTTGGGTGATAAAAAGATTGGAGGAGAAGGGTTTAACAGTGGAATATACTAAATGCAAGTTTGGTAGTAGAGAAGGAGATTACTTGGGACATACTTTATTACTGCATCTGAAGGTGGTTATAAACCCAAGGCTAAGGCTATGGAAGCCACAGAGAGGGAACCATATCCTAGTACCAAGGATGATTTGAGGTCCTTTTTAGAGTTGGCAGAGTATTACAACACATTTGCCGAACATGTTGCTGAAATAACCCAACCACTGAGAGAAATGATGAAGAAAAATGTAAGATTATGTTACGCTCACACAGTCTCTGCGGGGGTGTTGGGGCATGGTTGGAGCCCTCCCTCGACTTGGCTCCCCTGGATTGACTCTCTCTCCCTGTTGCTGCAGAGCCTGCTGTTCTGGATGCTGGTATTGCCCCTGAAAGAAGATGAGAGGCAATGAGAATGGCGTGGTGGTGTCGTGACTTCCCTCAACCCTCTTGTGCCAAAATGAAGTGCGCAAGCGTTTTCCCATGCAAGCTCACCTGTTGTGTTGTAATGTTGAGCTATCGGTCCAGCTTCTTATAGCAAGGGCGCGTAGAGTGGACCTAATTGCTTCACTGGTCCGTGGAAGTGTTGATCCAGACCAGTTGCGACCAATCCACTTAGAAGGTAAGTCTTTTGGTTATGATTATAGCTCGTTTATTATAATGTCTTTTGTCTTGATCATAAATAGTAATTCTTGCAATGTCTTATCTCTTCCTAATAGGTGAGAAGATGCAGATCGGAGTTGTGGAGCGAATCCGGGGATTCCCCAAAGTAGCTGGTAAGTAGGCCTTTATGATGGAACTCTAGTCTCAAGTATGGCGCGGCCAAGCGTTCCTTATCTATATGATTTCTAACCTGTCGTGTTCTTTTTTCCTTGCAAGAGAAGGCCGGCGGCGTAGAGCGAAGCCTGGATGTTCAGCGCAGCTCCACGGTTGCAGAATGAAGGTACCGCGAAGGAGAAGAAAAGAAGTGGAGCTCTGAGTAGCTGGGCCCCCGGATCAGGTGAGAGGAAGGCTCCGACTCCGATAGTGATGGGATGCAGGTAAGAGGGGCACACAGCGATGGAGAAGCTGGAATAAGGTAAGGTGCGCCCACAACGATGGAGTAGCTGGAATAAGGTAAGATACGCCTTCAGCGGTGGAGTAGCTGGGTTCAGGTAAAAGGCGTCTTCAGCAATGGATTTGCTGGAATCCGGTAAAATGTCTTCAGAGATGAGCAGCTGGAATCAAGTGGATGCACAGGTAAGGACAGCGGTAAGCGTTACGCTGCAGAAAGCAGAATAACGCAAAGTGGAGGCATGTGGATGGGTTGGCCTTATATAGGCTGGCCCTGGCCCCTCCCTTTTAGCCTCACCTAGTGGCTCCACCTTGCCCCTCCCAGGGACTCCTGCACGTGCCTTCCAATGATGTTCTACGGCCACGCCCGGCCCTGCTGCACGTGCCTTAGGCTCAAAGTGTGCAAGGCAGTATTTTTTCATGAGCCTGGCGCCAGGACTGGGTCCATTTGGACCCTGCGGGTGAGGAAGGACTGGACCCTTGTCCAGTGGCCACGACAGATTAATGTGGAACAGTGAGCATGAGAAATGTGTAGACACTGTTAAGAAAAGTTTGGGTGCTGTTTTATCTCAACGTGATGGAGAGAGAGAAATAATAATAATGTTCGCTTCTAGAGCCATAAGTGATACAGAATCAAGGTATTCTGTGATTGAATGAGAATTGCTAGCATATTCGGGAGTAGATCATTTTAGGCAATATGTGTGGGGAGAGAAATTTACAGTCAAAAGGGATCACACGTCATTAGTGGAAGTGTTAACTGTCAAAGGCACATCTATATTCCAGGGAAAAAAACTTTATTGCAGAATTTCTATCTAGAATGCCTTGCGAAGAGAGCATTACTAGTGTAAACACAAAGGGACTGGTGGAAGATATCGACGAGCAAGTGTATAGAATTCTCCAATTTAAATCTGATTAGAAGATATGTGTGGTACTCAAGGCTGTGAGTGTGAACAGGTGGAGATAAGAGTATACAGAAGACAAGAATTTGAATCAAGTAACGGAATGGATAGTGAGTGGGTGGCCCGACAAGGTTGATGATGAGTTCAGAGGTTATGTAATGATTAGAGATGAATTGATCATCAAGGGGGTGCATTTATTATGAGGGAAACTAAGGTAGTACCACCCGAGATGTTGAAAGAGTAGATCATAAAACTAGCTCAAGAAAGGCATCCAGGTCTGTCGATAACTAAGAGGAAGGTAAGAGAAATGTTTTGGTGGCCAGCTATGGACACACATGTGGAGAGATGTTTATGTCAATGTGTGGTTTGTAACAATGGTTACTAAGAGATTGGGCCTCATTACACGGAAGGCGGTGAGCCATGGCGCTATTAGCGCCATGGCTCATGCCGGTAAAATACCGGCACCGCCTTGGCGGAAAGGGGATTTACCGCCCCATTCCAAGGTTGGAGGGGCGGTAAATCCCCCTTCCGCCATTGCCCTTCCCCATTTCCATTTCTGCCCCATAGGGCTCTATGGGAATGGGGAAGGCGCTAATTACGGCACCGCAATTTTGCGGTGCCGTAATTAGCTCCGAGGTCCCTTAGCGGGTTGGATATTAACGCCTGCAAAAAGCAGGCGTTAAATCCCCCAACCCGCTAAGGGACCTCGTAGTAAGGCAGTAGGGATTTACCGGTACCGGTATTTTACCGGTACCGGTAAATCCCTAACGCCATCCGTGTAATGAGGCCCAATTGACTCCTATTCCTCTTCCAAAAGGACCATGGGAGGAGTTGGATGTGGACGTGTTGGGTCCTTATGGGCATGGTAATAGATTTTTATTGGTGTTAGCGGACAGGTACACCAAATGGCCAGAAGTAGCGGTGATGGATTGTGTTACGACTAAAAGAGTGGTTGAGTTTTTGGAAAAGATATTCAGAAAGGAAGGAATACCAAGTGTGATCATGAGTGACAATGGTTCTCAGTTTCACAGTAAGGAAATAAGAGTATGTTACAACATTTTTTTCAGTGGACATATTCGTCATTGTCCCACCCGGAGAGCAATGGAATGGTTGAAAGGCTAAAAAGAGTGATTGGTGATTGCATACAATTGGCGTTGGCTAATGGATTGCATTGGAGAGAAAATCTTGGTGACTTATTGTGGAGTATAAGAATAACTCCACAAAGTGCTACAGGGATTTCACCTTTCAGGTTAATGAGAGGCAGAGAACCGAACAGCAAATTGTGCCCGTTTTGGCTTAATGATAAGTTGGGGTTGCCTGTTGTCGACAAGGATCTGATGACTAACAGGATAAAACCTAGTCAGCAGAAATACAAGGATTACCACAATAAGAAATTCAAGGACAATATTATATGGAAGAGGAAGAAGTTTTGTGTGGGAGATTTGGTGAAAGAGAAGAAGGGTAGATTGTGTAAGAACGGTAAATCCAAGTTTTCCACACCTGTAAAGGTCATTGAGTGTTTCAAGAATGCAGTCAGAATTGAAGGTGGAACAGTTCGAATTCTTACAGAGTTTCTAAGTTGTTGAAAGGGTGAAAGAAGATGAGAATGTGTTAATAAGGAAGTAGGATCATTGGGACTATCCTTTTAGAGGGCAAGGTAGATGTGTTGATAAGGTCTTATGGGTTATATTCTAATGTCATGGTATTTTGTTATGCTTTTATTGTGGTTGTTTTGTTGCTTTCACTTAGATGGTCACTAAGTGCAAGTAAGTGAATTACTATTCACTAGTAATTTCTATGATTTGTATATAGTTGTTTTATGTAAATATTTGGGGTATAGTTTTTAAGTTGTCATGATTTTGTTTGGGGTTAGAGGGATGTGTAATAATGGAGTATTGTAATGTGTAGTTATGTATATGGGTGGAAAATAGGAATATGGGAGGTAGAAGGTTGGGAGGTTCTGAGTGAGACCGTTGGTGTGAGAGAGTTGGAAGGAGGAGGCGCAGTTGCTGCTGTGGGGCTCATTCATGAGTACTTCTTACCTGCCAATAAAAACGAGTTAACTATCCTGGAGAAGTGACGTCCTTCTTTCAGTAGCCTATGTAAGATCGTAAGCACTTAAAAGGCTGCTGCTTCTTCCTAGATGTGACTTGGATTGGGCACTGAGGTTTTTGGGATACCCACAAAACCACTTCTAGATGTAAAAGAAGCCATATCGAGTGACAAGTCTGTTTTAAACCCACTGCCCGTAGCTCTTTGAGATGTTGATAGTGTTCACACGAGAAAATTCAAACAAAATGTACCCAATGGTTAATTTATTCACGATACATGAAAAAGTACATGGGGTGAGTCAGATCAACAAGCAATGTTGCTACAAAATTGCTTAGGAGGACATGCTAATGTTAAAGAACATTTGTACCGCACACTATCACCACCGGAGTAGTCCCCTGGCACTCTGGCGGCTCTGAAAGAGGAAGGGAGGGTGAGTTAGTGGGAGGAAGCTGGAAAAGTGCAAGAAAGAAGTGATGTGCTGTTGGCGGCCTCAGCCTAGTGGGTCAGTTGGCTGGGCCTGGGGTGTTTGCGGCCGGTAGTCGTTGTGTACTGTTGTGCTAGTCTATGTGTGTTCTTTTTGTTTTGCTGTTGCAGTGTAGTGAGGTTTGTGCGGATTGTTGTGCTGTAGGTTTGGAGTTTGAGAGGTGTATGCAGAGGGGGGAATTGTTAGTGGAATTGGTTAGTTGGCATCTCTATCCTGAATTGGCGTGTTGGGCTAGCATAATCTCTCCAGATGGGATGGGGCAACCTGCGCCTCTGTCCTGATCTGGGCTCGTCCAGCATTCAATGTCCCTTTCAGATCTCGCTCCTACCTCCACCAGCCTCCCTCACAGCCCCAACTGTCCTTCCTATCCACTTAAATGGCCAATGCACCTGCCAGTGTCCACAACTCAATTAGTGTGGTGATTGGGAATATCCCGATAATTCCACAACACTGTGGTACCTATTAGCAACTAAGGGGCGGGTGAGGATGTTGGATGGGATTGGCTGGGGTTGTTAGCTCTGTCTCTATAGGTGTCGCCTGTGTTCCGTTCTACCCAACATCGCCTGTCCAGGTGCCGTGGGAGCTTCTCAGTCGGATCTGGGAGTTTGTCAGTGTCCTTTTTGGTTTAGTCATTCTTTTTTTTTCTGTTTCGGTTTTCAGTTTTTAGTCTGTGGTGTTGAAGAGCCAGGCATTTAGCAATTTTCTGAATTTTAGGTGATCTTTTGTGTTTCTTATTTCTTTTGGGATGTTTTTCCAGGTTTTTGCGGCTAAGTGGTAGAAGGAGGTGCCTTCAAGTTTTTTCTTAAGGTATGGTTTTAGTTCCAGGCGGATTTTGTTGCTTGACCTGAGGAGTGTCGTTGGCTTGTAGATGGTTATTTTCTTTTGTAGGAATTCTGCTCCTTGTCCAGAGATTGCGCTGTGCGTTATGCACATTGTTTTGAAGGTGATGCGCTGTTTTACTGGGAGCCAGTGTAGTGTTTTTAGGGCAGGAGTGATGTGGTCTCTTCTGGTTAGTTTGAGGAGTAGTCTGTCTGCTGCATTTTGGATCCGTTGTAGTTTCTTCAGAAGGTATTCTGGTGTTCGAGGTAGAGGCTGTTTGCATAGTCAATTCTTGACATGATGAGGGCGACGATAGTGAGTGTTTTGTGGGTGAAGGAGAGGAAAGGTAGGATTCTTCTTGCCATGTGGAGGAGGAAGAAACATTTGACTGTTGCATTTATTTGTGGTTCTAAGGCTAGGGTGTTGTCCATCAGGACTCCCAGATTATTTACTACCTTAGACAGTGATGGTGCGGTTCCCATTTCCGTTGGCCACGGGATGGCGGTTTCGTTTTCTTGGGCATTGGATATGATCATGATTTCTGTTTTTCCTGGGTTGATTTTCAGGTTGTTGGCATTCATCCAGTTGAATGATCGGGTTGGGGTGTCTTTGGTTTTGTAGATGATTTGAGTATCATCTGCGTAGTTGTAGCAGGTAATGTATTTTTTGAAGATTCTGATAACTGGGGTCTGGTAGATGTTGAAGTACAGTGGTGATAGTGAGGATCCTTGTGGCACTCCATAGTCGTTAACTCGTGGGGTGGATTTGAAGGGTTTAATCCATACGGTTTCTGTTCTGTCTACTAGGAATCATTTAGTTAAGCGTTGTGCTGTGTCTGTTATGCCTATGTCTTCTAGTCTTTTGGTTAGGGTGTCATTGTTAACTGTGTCGAAGACTGCAGAGACGTCGAGCAGAATAAGGGCTGAGGTTGTGTTTGAGTCTGTGTTGGTTTTTAGGTCGTCCCAGATGGATAGTAGTGCTGTTTCCGTTCCTCTTGCAGGTCTGAAACCGACTTGGGCTTGGTCTAGCAGGTGGTGTTTTTCTACATGTTCTTGGGTTAGTTTGTATACGTAGGTTTCTAGAAGTTTTGCCGGGTAGGGGATGTTTGAGATCGGTCTGTAGTTGAAGAGGTCTTCTACGTCACCACTTGTGTTTTTTAGAACTGGTTTGATATATGCTGATTTGAAGTTCCTTGGTACAGTTCCTGTCGCTAGTGATAGATTTAGAAGGTTTCTGTAATATTCTGCTGGCGTTCCTCATGCAAGGATTGATTTGTAGATATCTGGGGGACAGGGATCCATGGGTGAACCAGCTTTCTTGCTGTGTTTTACCAGCATTGCAAATGCCTCTGCTGATATTTCAGGAAAGTTCTTGAGTTTGTGCTGTGGTTCTGGGTTACGTTTGTTTGGTTGTATGCTGTGGTTGGTTTCTCTCTGTTGAATGGTTTGTCGGATGTCATTGATTTTTTCCTTGAAGTGGTCTGCCAGGTCGTTGCATAGTTTCTCTGAGGGGGTGGGTGTATTATCACAGCCTGGTGGGTTTCTCCTTTCTTTAATGATGTTAAACATTTCTTTTTGTGTGTTGGTGGCATTGGTGATTCTGTCATCATAATGCCTTCTCTTCGCCTTTTGAATTTCCTTCTTGTATGCGCAGATTTGTTTCTGGAACAGTGTTTTTTTGTCTGGGTTGTATTCTTTCCTCCATTCCAGTTCCATCTTTTTGTTTTCCTTTTTCATGGTGCTTAGTGGTTGGGTGAACCATTTTGCCGTTGCTCTTTTTTTTGATTGGGTGAATGGTTTTTCTCGGGCGATTTTGTCAATTGTATCTGCAATCCATTTGTGTAATAGCTCCGCTTTCCCGTCTAGGTCAGCTAGCTCTGGTTCTGTAGTTGAGGGTTTGGTTAACTCCAGTTTTTCGAATAGGTTGCTTTCTTTGATGTCCTTCCAGTTTCTTTTTGTAGTGGTTGTGAGTTTGGGAGGTTGGATGCAGGCTTGAGTAGGCAGAGTGATCACGAATGGGATGATGAGATGGTCGCTCCACAGTATTTGTATCGGCGGTGCCGTGGTGATGAGTTTTTCCTTGATGAATATTGCGTCTAGGGTTTTTCCTGCCAAGTGTGTTACCCCTTTTACTGTCGTAGTTTCATGGTAGTGAGTTGTTCAATCAGTGAGTTTTGGGAGTTGGCGTGACTGTCTTCAAACCAGATGTTGAAATCCCCCAGGATGATTAGGTGTTCGTGGTTAATGGCTATGTTGGTGATGGCTTCTATGAAGTTGTCAATGAAGGCTGCATTATATGTCCGAGGTCTGTACACCAAGATGAATGTGATGTTGGATTTTGGGCTTGCTGTTAGGTGTATAACCATGGTTTCGCAGTTGAGGATGTTGAGTGGATCGTCTGTTTTCATTTTCAGGTGTTCTTTGAATGCTATTGCGATGCCTCCTCCTTTTTTGTTTTTCCCGTTTATTTGAAGGCATTTGAAGTTTGTTGGAAGGCAGCTTCGGATTGTGATTTTGTAGTTGTCGTCCAGACATGTTTCTGTGATGAATAGGATGTCAATGCTGTTGTCATCGAGTAGGTCGAAGAACTCTGTAGAGTGTTTTGACATGGATCTTGCGTTTATTAGATTGCAGTGGAGTTTGGAGGTGTAGTTTGATTTGGCTTTTCTTGTTAGGGTTTTCTTCTGATTTTGTTGAGATGTAGGTTTCGGGGTGTCAGCGTCTTCGAATATTTTTTCTAGGTTTGTTCTTGGGTTTTTGTTTTCAACGGGTTCGTCTTCCAAGAGTTGTGGTTGTCAATTGGATGTTCTTCTTGCTTTGGTGATGTAAGGTGTTATGGCATCGGTCATGTGTTTGTTATTTCTGGTGTAGTTCATCCTTCTTCTGCGTGCTTTTGTTAGGTTGTTTAATGTTGCTGCTTCTGGCGTTGGGTCGATTTGGTCTGGTGACGTGTTGTCTGTGAGGTATGGAGTTAAGTAGAGGGATTTGTCTCTTCTCTCAGTGTTGGTTCGATTTGTGTTCCCGTCTGTGGGGGTGTGTTCTGTAGTTGTGGTTTTTTGTTGCAGTTCCGGAGTGTTTGCTCTTTCCTCTCTTTTTCTTTCCCTCAGAATGGGTTGTTTGCGTGGCATTATAAGATTCAGAGTTGTTTAGTCTTCGTTTGTTTGCTGATGTCCAGTTGGTTCTGCTTTGGTCTGGTTGTCTTGGGGTGTAGTAATGGGTGTGGAGGGCTGTCCGCTACCAGTTTTGGGCTCTGTCTGTTGGGGGTATTTCCGGACGATGTTGGCTACTCGTTCAGTTGCTGTCTTGGTAGGGGTATGGGAGTTGGTTAAGGGTTATATAGTTAGGTGTTATCGGTGGCTCTCTTTAGCATCCGTTTCCCTGAACACGGTTCATTGCGGTGAGCTAGCTATGTAGGTTTAAGAAGGATATGTACTAGTTGAAGAGTGACTTTGAGGGCCCAGCTAGGACTTAAGCCTTATGAGGCGTGAGCCCCTAATAGCCGTGTCACTCCACAGTAATTCACTGGTGGGTTCTGTCTTGCTTTAGAGTGAGGCGGTAAGTGAATTTGAGAGACCTGTGTATTGGGAGAGGGGCCTATCAATGCAATCTAAATATCACACAATGCAGTTTGGAGACAGTGCCCCTGCTAGACTTGAGAGACCTGTGTAGTGGGAGTGAGGCCTATCAATGCAATCTAAATATCACACAATGCAGTTTGGAGACAGAACCCCTGCTATACGAGAGACCTGGATAGTGTGAGAGGGGTCTATCAGTGTAATTTAAAGATTACACAATGCAGTTTGGAGACAGAACCCCTGCTAAACTTGAGAGGCCTGTATAGTCGGAGAGAGGCCTATCAATGCAATCCAAATATCAGACAATACAGTTTGGAGACTGAACCCCTGCTAATCTTGAGAGACCTGCACAGTGGCAGAGGAGCCTGTCAATGCAACCTAATATCACACAGTGCAGTTAGGAGACAGAACCCCTGCTAAACTTGAGAGACCTGTATAATGGGAGAGAGGCCTATAAATGCAATCCACATATCACAAAATGCAGTTAGGAGACAGAACCCCTGCTTAACTTGAGAGTCCTGTATAGTGGGAGAGAGGCCTATCAATGCAATCTGAATATCACACAATGCAGTTTGGACACAGAACCCCGGCTAAACTTGAGAGACCTGTATAGTGGGAGAGAGGCCCATCAATGCAATCCACATATCACACAATGCAGTTAGGAGACAGAACCCCTGCTAAACTTGAGAGACCTGTATAGTGGGAGAGATAGGCCGATCAGTGCAATCCACATATCACACAATGCAGTTAGGAGACAGAACCCCTGCTAAACTTGAGAGACCTGTATAGTGGGCGAGAGGCCTATCAATGCAATCTGAATATCACACAATGCAGTTTGGAAACAGAACCCCTGCTGAAAGTTGAGCAACCTATATAGGTCTATACAGGGGGTGGGGAGGTCTATGCCTAGCAGGTCAGATTAGTACAATATTAAACAATGATTACATTTGTCTAAGTTGAGGGTGAGGGAGAGAGATGCAGTGGGGAGTAATCACTTTGTTTAATATGGGTTTGCTAAGTGGCTTGGGTTCTGGTGTAGAGTGGTGGCTCTACTCCTAGCCCAGGGCCATTCCTATCTTACTGGTCCTTGTAGTTGATGGTAGACGGCTGGCCACTGGCTTCCCCTGCGAACACCTGCTGTCACTTTCTGGAGCTGCCTCTGTTGGGGCCGCCCTAGGAGGCGGGAGGAGGAGGGATTGTGAGGAAGTGGGGTCGGGCTGGGGAGAGAGGCTGGGGGTGGTGTGCACGGGCCTGGGGAACTCTAAAAACCAGACAAATGCGGCGAAATGGGTGCCCAAAGGGCCACAACCCTCACTGGGGTCTCTGGCTGCAGTATGCCAAAAGCGCGTGCAGTGCGGCTCGGTAGGCCTGCCTGCTTCTCTCCTAGTAGCCAATCAGGGCTATACGATGGTCTAGGAGGCGGGAGGAGGAGGGATAGTGAGGAAGTGGGGTTGGGCTGGGGAGAGAGGCTGGGGGTGGTGTGCACGGGTCTGGGGAACTCTAAAAAACAGACAAATGCAGCAAAATGGGTGCCCAGGGGTTCAGGGGGCCACAACACTCACTGGGGTCTCTGGCTGCAGTATGCCCGAAGCGCGTGTAGTGCGGCTCGGTAGACATGGTTAACTGTACAGGAAAAAGAGTACATACAAATCCAAGGGGACATTTATTACAGACACACCAGAAACAGAAACTGGATACATTGGTGTGTGATCACCTCTTCTCCCTGGATGAATCCCTCTTCCTCATTCTCTTCAGAATCCTGAAACATTGCTCTATTCAAAACGTAGGTGAAAGACGTCGAGAGAAATCTTTTTTTCGTGTTAAGACTGAATAGATTTAATCTTACCAGTGGATAATTTAGTCAGGATAGTAAGGATAATTTGTCAGCAAAGAGAATCAGACTGATATAAAAAACAATAATAAAACATGTTTGCTTGACTGACATTTATTGGGTGAAGCAAAATGCTTTCAAGTTGTATTAAAAATGAGCAAATATGAGGTTAAGATAACCCCAAAATTATTAACGTCATCAGAGTCTGTTCTTTATGTCTACCATCTGACATTTGTTTCAAGTTCATGAGTTCAAGGTGGCAAGACTATGGAGAGTAAATCCATTGACGGTTGACCGAAAAGATCACAGGAGGAGAGTATAACATAGGACATGGAATATTTTTTGCTTGGGATTATGACAGACTACATAACTGGATCATGTGACACACAAATGGACACTGTCAGATATGCCACAAAAAGTACCCCAAGCCTCAGAAACAGTTAAAGGGGTTTATGACAGTACCGCCCTCTCTCTCTCTCTCTCTCTGTTTGTCTCTCTCTCTCTCTCTCAGCTCCAATCACCGCCACCCTAGCCCAGGCGTCCCTAGCCTGGCATCCCTATCCCTAGTTGGTAGATACCAATTGTTTCACCCTCAGTATGATAACAGGACAAATGTGCTCTAGAGACAGCCTGAAGGCATGTAACCTTATCTAAATAACCTCCCCGATGGGCTTTCCATCTGCCACTACTACATCAAGGTGGTAGTGTTCAAATGGGTATGGGAGTGTGCATTGCAGACACCTTGCTTGATTCATTCTTCTGTCATGCTCACTTTCTCCTCCCCCTCACCTCCTCTCTCTCTATACTCCTCCCAGTCAACCCGCCTCTACTTTCTTCCCACTTCTCTACTGTCCCTTTGATGTCTCTCATATCTTCTAGGCCTCTCCTCCACACTTTGATATTCCTCCTACTCCCTCTTTAGCACCTACTCCCTCCTCCTCTCTACTACTCCCTCCTGCATTCTACTATTCCCTGCTCCACTCACTCTACTACTCCCTCCTCCACACTACCATTCCCTCGTCCCCAGTACTACTACAACTCTTCCTACCTGTGACTCAGGCACACTCCTTCCACTTAGTGACATAGACCTTGCATTCACTCGCTACACTATCTCACCTAATCACACTCGCTACACTGTCGCACACACTCACTCCGCAGTATCGCTTGCACTCACTAACCAATACCTCAAGTTCTCCAGAAATTGCCTACACACTTCATTGCTCCTTCCTTCCTCCTGCTGGTCTTTTGGCCTGCCACCCTCATCTTTTCTGATCTCACCCAAAACCACACACAACTTTCTGCTTCCTGTCCTTTATATGCCACTCCTCCTCCTGCCATTGGTTTTCTTTCCTTGTCCAATCTATTCCTATCTTTCCCACTGTGGATGTGACATAATCACAATAACCTTGAAGTAGCAGGTGAAGCCCTGCCCCCTTTTTTTCACACAGGTCAACCGCAGAAGAATTATAGCAGCTTGAGGCACTCATGTTCCTATTTGTGTCAGGGGACATGTTCATGTGATCCTTTTGGGTAAGTACAGTCTGTTTGGGCCCCATTGTTAAGTCCAGGGTGGTCTAGTGAGTGAACCACTGGCTGTGGTGCATCACCGCTGGCACTGGAGAGTGCTGTCCGCTTTGTTCAACACAACATATTTTTTCTCTGCCAGTTCTGTCTCTCTGCTAGCTCAGCAGTGAAATGGCGGCAGGTCTAGGTCTCTACTTTCATGCTTTCAATTTTCAGGCCCTTGTGTGGCGCTGGGTGACTTCTTTCCCTTTGGTGCCGTGTGCTCGGGCCCATCTCAATTTTGTTGAATTTACAGAAAACAGAACTAGTCTGGCATACTTTTACACAGGAAGTATAGTGCAAATATATGATCTTTTTTAGGGATGTTGGATGGTGTCAACAGTATTCAAGGCGACCAGTGAGAATTGGGCAAAACCTTTAGGATTTTTCTAACCTAATGAGAACCGTGTGAGCAAAATAAAAGAGGTCCGTGCATGACATAATTTAATGACACGAAGATGACCATAGCAGCACTGTCCATAAGACGGAGAGGATAGACACATATGGTCGTTCCGAAGGAGATTGTGTACAAGAAAGGGGGCTCCACTAAGAAACTGATTTGAAAGACTCGGATTGAGGCTCTGCCTGTGGCTTCTGAAATTTGTCTTCATTGACTGGGGATTCTTACACGGGTGCGGACAGGATTAATCCATTCTTGTCGTTTCCCACACCGCCATTGCAAGACGGAGGAAGTGTGATCCACCCTACTAGATCTAAAGGGACTTTATTGTTGTTCCTGTTTATGTCCTGAAGATGGTTGGAGTACTTAGCGGACTGATTTAAGTCTATAAAATACAATCTGAAACACGTGTCCACCTACTGCTTGATTAAGGACAGGCAGTCATTTAAACTTAAGACTGTATTGAGAGGATCTACATTTTTTGTTGATGTATAAAGCTGTTGGAGTGTAACCTAAAAGATTAGGTTGTTTTGTAGTTGTGTGATTAATGGTATGATAAAGTGAAACGAATGGAATGTAGGGATGAATGGTTTTGTGAATCTTAAATAAGCGCAAATTGTGTTTTATGGTTTACATTTTTTTTATACCGAAATGGTGATACTTTATAAAAAATATTTTTAAAGTTTTTTGAAAAGAACGTATTGAATCATTTGTCAATATTTATAAAAAAAAAGATAAATGAACATGTTGTCCTCCTGCATCTAAGGGTCCAATTCTGTTTTTCTGATAGATATTTAGCCCGTAAGACCCTAGATATTTGGGCAATCCCCTTTATTATTGATGTTCAGTCAAAGGACAATGTATCACGTGTATCGGAGAACACTGTAGAACCCATGCAAATCGGAGGTGTACGACCCCCATTAACAAAAAACGAAAGAGATAAGAGAAGGCAACAGCAACTATGTTTATACTGCAGAAAATCAGGGCACATCCTCAAAGAAAGTCCAGGGAAACCTCCAAGGAGAATTGTAGGGGCCACAGAGAAGGAAGATAATAAAGAGTCGGAAAACTACCAAGCTCGGCAAGCGTAGAGGTCAGTTTGTCCAGTGAGAAGAATGAGCCACCGTCCTCACACTTTGCAATACCAGTGATCCTAATCAATCACCAACAACTGTCTCGGATGCATGCCGTCGAAGCATACATAGACAGCGGAGCAGTTGGGAATTATATAGATCAAGATTTGGCAGCAGAGATTGGGCTTCCCTTATGTTCAAAGTCGACCACTGAAAAGGTTACCACTGTGGATGGGACAGAAATAGCTTCCGGACCAGTAACCCAATGTACAGCAGCACTAACCCTACTGTGCCAGGACAGACACCGAGAATCTATTGCCTTGGATCTCATCAAGGCTCCTCAGTTTCGACTAATATTAGGGATGCCATGGTTAGTAGCTCACAATCCTCAAATAGATTGGCGTGCAAAGAAGCTGGCCTTTCCCGATGACTGTGCTCTTACCTGCTTTTACCAAGAAAAGGAGGAACCCGACTTATGCACATCTGCGACTCCCAGACGGCAGCATTAGTACTTAGCGCGACTAGTACTTTACCAAGTGAATACCAAGATTATCAGGATGTATTCCAGAAAGAACAAGCTAATACGCTACCACCGCACAGGCCCTACGACTGTCAGATTGACCTCATACCTTGTGCGCAAATTCCTTGTGGCAGAATCTATGCACTCACAGAACCAGAAAACTTCCATTGGAAATCTTATCTAGACCAGTACCTGGCAAATGGGTTTATCTTCCCGTCTAAATCCACGGCAGCCAGTCCCTTATTCTTTGTACCAAAGAAGCAAGGAGATTTGAGGACTTGCATCGACTATCCTGCACTAATCCAGATCACCATAAAGAATCATTATCCACTGCCACTCATTCCCGAATTATTAGACCAAGTCAAGGATGCCCAAATTTATACCAAACTAGACCTTAGAGGGGCGTATCACCTGGTTCGACCAAAGAAAGGAGATGTATGGAAAACCGCCTTTCGTACCATATATGGCTTGTATAAATATCAAGTAATGCCTTTTGGACTTTGCAACGCTCCCGTTGCATTCCAGTACTTCATAAACAATGTCTTGCAGGAATTAATCGATGTTTGTGCCTTTGTTTACATTGATGACATCGTAGTATATTCCGCCTCAAAACAGGACCATGTCAAGCACGTCCGCTCCGTTCTTACCAAGCCCCACCAACATCAACTGTATACCAAGCTCGAAAAATGCTCTTTTCTTGTAACCAAAGTTGAATTCCTTGGTTTCATCCTCACTCTGAAAGGCATCAGAATGGACATGCACATGGTAGATTCCATTCTAAATTGGCCGTCTCCAAATTAACTTAAAGGAATCCAGAGTATGCTGGGTTTTGCAAACCTTTACTGCCGATTCATCCCAGGCTTCTCTCAAATTGTACATCTAATTACATTATTATTACGAAAAAAACAATAAGAAATTCAATTGGACCGAAGAAGCAGAGAAGACTTTCCAAGAGCTCAAGAAAAAATTCACTTCTGCTCCAGTTTTATGACACCCTCGCCCAGACCTCCCTTACATCGCAGAAACAGATGCCTCTAGTACGGCTATGGGAGCTGTTTTCTCACCCTGAAACTGGCCAGCTACATCCCGTGGCCATCTGGTCACGAAAAATGTTCACCTCCAGAACTCAACTATGCTATCACAGACAAAGAACTTTTAGCTATTAAATCGGCTTTTAAGGCATGGTAACATTATCTCCTTGGAACCAGACATACCGTCACGGTAATAACAGATCATCGAAACCTGCAATACCTAAAAACAGCAAAGGCTCAATCTTCACGTCAACTATGGTGGGCCCTTTTCTTCACCGAATATGATTATATAATCACATAGCGACCTGGAGTCCGAAATGGAAAGGCGGGCGCCTTGTCCCGCATGGGCATTGATGAAAAGGTATATACAACTCCAGATCCAGTAGCCATCATTCCAGAGGACAAACTCTGGACACAGACTGAACTCCAAGACAAGATTCAGCATTTAATGGATCCTAACACTTCACTAGAATGGTGTGCTCAAGGAGAACAGTACACAATTAAAGATCAACTACCATATTTTAGGAACCGTTTATATTTGCCAAAAAAAGAATTACAACAGCAAGTCATTTCAGGTTATCACGATTCCCTGATTAAAGGTCACCCTGGAATTGCCAAAACCCTAGCCAAGGTAAAACTAACCTATTGGTGGCCCACTTGGCGTAAAGACATTATCCAATTTTTCCAGTCATGCGGCGTGGGCGCACAAAACAAATCTCAAAAGCAGAAGCCAGCTGGTCTTCTTTAACCATTAGAAATCCCTCCCGCACCATGGCACACACATTCCCTCGATTTCATTACAGACTTACCTCCCAGTCAAGGATTCAACACTATTTTAGTGGCCGTAGACTTATTCTCAAAAATGGCACAGTTTATTCCTTTTAAGGGTCTTCCAATTGCATCCAGTTTAGCAAAAGTGTTCCTGGAAAATATTGTACGGTTACATGGCTTTCCATCAGTTCTAATCCCTGATCGGGGTAGTCAGTTTGTGTCCAACTTCTGGAAAAAGTACTGTTCGATGGCCCAAATCGACATCCGACTATCCACCAGTCACCATCGTCAAACAGATGGCCAAACAGAAAGAACTAATCAAACACTCGAGCAATACTTGCGTTGCATGCTTCACCAAGTGGAAGGAAATTGGAATGACTTGTTATGGATAGCAGAATATGCTTATAATAATTTGTTACACTCCGGCACTGGACAAACCCCTTTCTACATCCTATATGGTAGACACCCACGTACTTCTGAATTGGATCTTCCAACCACTTTGGAAATGCCAGCGGTTAAAAACCTACATACGACCATTTCCCAAGCCTTCAAAAAGGCAGCTGAACACTTGCTCCAAACCAAGCACAGACAAAAGAAATTCACTGACCAACACCGTAGAAAGGCCCCCGACTATCAAGTTGGAGACAAGGTTTGGTTAGCATCAAAATATGTACCCATAAAAGGAACCCAGACCTTTCGACCTCAGTATTTGGGGCCTTACTCCGTCAAATCCATAATCAATCCAGTAGCCGTCAAATTAGCATTAACATTCAACATGCAAATTCACCCTGTGTTCCACGGATCACTCCTGAAACCAGTACAACCAGGTACTCGGGTTACAACACCACCAAAACCAGTATTGGTCGATGGAGAACCCGAGTTCGAAGTGAAGGATATCCTGGACTCCAAATACACCAGGTCCAAGTAATATTACCTTGTCGATTGGAAAGGATATGGCCCTCAAGACAGACCCTGAGAACCTAGCGAAAACATCCATGCATCACGTCTGATTAAAAAATTCCATCAGAATTATCAAACCAAACCAGGACTAGGCAGAAGAACCACCGTAAGAGGGGCATTGGGGGGGTGCTGTCATGATCCCTACCGCTGACCCCCACTGGCAAGTCAGCCTGCCAGGAAGAGCCAGGTTTCGGGGTTCCATTATGGCCTTAAAATCTCATACGAGACTCTCTTGGAGTCAGTCCTGACGCCTTTGGCACCAGGCTCATAATCACTATGGAGAACACCTTTCGGTTGGGACTATTTTACTTGGAACTACTTTCTTGGGGGCTTCAGTCAACAATGAGGCACTCACATAGAGTATATAGCGTTTATGGTGTGGTTGGCCTGGGACTACTTTATTTGGACTACTTTACCTGAAGACTATTTAAACCACACCCAAACAGCAGAACACGCTTCACGTTATTCTGCTGTTTGCAGCGTAACTCTCACGTGTCCAGTTCGATTCTTTGATGCCAGCTATTCTGGGAACCGCGTGCCTGCAGAGAGAAAAAGAACATCGTTATTGGAATCCTACCTGTGAGTAGCATCCTGTCTTCAGCCTATCGTCAGCTCCTGATTCTGCTTACCTCGAGATATTCGATCCAGCAAACTCCATCACCTGGGCACCGCATGCTACCTGGAACGCAGCAACCTGTAAAGAGGAGAGAGAAGAACAGAATTAGTGAACGCATACTCACGGTTCCACTCGAACAACGAAAATCACAAGATTCTTACCGGATCAGTCGCCTCTTGTTCAGCATCATACCGGAACATCATTGCAACCGGCAAAGAGCACTGTGGCCTACGAAGGAAAGAGAAAGACAAAGGTTAGCATATACAAGTCAAAACAGCGCAGCGCATAGCGCATTACTTACCGGACAGCATCGCGCACATCGCGACCTTCATTTACCGGCTCGTGCCCCAACCAGCGCGAAAAAACGCCAAATCTCTTTGCATGCCTAAAGAGTGGATATAAGACATTAATAACAATAAGAGGAAGGAAGGAAAGAACAGAATAGAATACAAAGGCTGCAAAGCAGCAAGACCTACCTTAAAGACACTCAAAAGGGCTCGCACCAGTGAAGCAACTTGGTCGCTCACGCCCACACGAGACTACACACCCCTGCCACGAAGAGCAGGATGGAGAGCATGCCTTTCAGGAATTAAGGTGAGGCGAGGGCCAAGGTCCAAAGGAAGGTTTTGAATCCAAGGGAGGTGGGAAGCCACCCTACCAGAGACAGTTAAGTCTTGAATCCAGCTCTCCTGTATTTTAGGCTCAACTTCCATCAGAGGCCAGGGATCGGGGAAAGGGTTCGAGGCGCATATCATCCAACCAGGGCTGAGTGGCGTCCCTGTGGATACCAGGTGAGCGTAACAGTTAGTGACAGATTAGAGTCCAAGTTGACCCCAAGGGCTTTGACTTCCTGAGAGACTGGGATAGTAATGCCATCAATAACCAGGGATTTGTAGGCTCCATCAAGTTCATTTAACTGGGGTTGCGAGCCGACCAAATGCAGCTCGGTCTTATCGACGTCCAGGCAGATTGAGTGATGCGCCATCCAGGCCTGAATGGTATGATAGACCTCAACTAAAGTGTTTGTGTCAGTAGAGTAGTCTACTGTGATGGTTAGGAGGATCACACACATTCTCTAACCCATATGGGACCACCCTCGTAAAAATCCAATATAACTACCAACCACATGGAATAGTCACCCTCCTCACAAAAAGAGTACAAAACTGGCTTCCCACTGACAAACAAAGTCACAGCTGAGAACCTTGTTTTAAGTCTTCACGCATAGGAAGCCCACTCCCAGCTGAATGCATCATAGCAACATACTCTGTTCAAGGTCTCACACAATCGCCACTTACATAATGAAGAACGATTATAAAGCCAACCCAACCCAAGTCTCTGAACTTAAAACACCACAGACAATCCTCCAACAAACACAGAGGACAAACACACGTTGAGACATGTCAGACTCAATCCCTCCAAAGGGCTACCTCGGTCAGAGAAAATAAAACAGAGAACACCCACAGATCAAGCTAATTCCATGCTCTTGATCATCACCAACACTCTCAGTTCGTTTCATAGTGAAACTTGGAAGAGGCGGAAAGCTCGTCCCCAATCACTGACAAGGTTTCTGGGAATATTCCAGGCCTAACACTGCTGAATGGCCTTCGCCACAGAAAACCCACAACAGCTCAGAAATTTAACACAGACCACTGGGCTCAGTGAACTACACGTATTGCCAAAACAACACCCTCAAGACTTGAGACACATGCATGCACAGGAACACACACATTGGACATTGGGAAGATCACAGAGTCAAACCCTTTCTGCGTCTCCTTCTGGAGTTGGAGAATGTCTTATCCAGCCACTTCAGCAAGTGGCATGGTACAGAGGGCTCTGCATTGACAAGGGGAATCTATTCCTGAAACACGCCGTCTGCTTCACGACAGCCCTACAGATAAGGGGTGCATGCGACACATTTACTCTGTAAAAAAAAAAAAGGGGGGAAATAGTGAAACAAAAGAAATAAGGATTAAAAATACTCCTAAGTAAAAAGGGGAAACAACTGGCACAAAGGAGCCTGGCCTGTCCACTGCTTTCACCCACATAGGGCTGCGAGAAGGAACTCTACTATTACTGCTGATGTCTGACTTTAAGGTAAAACGCATATTTTATTTTCTGAATTACTATGAGCAATGAAGTTTAGATCACAAAATCATTTTGGTTTTATAGCTAAAATAAATGTTTATGTTATAGTTATGTCTTGAATATATAATGCTGGTATTGTTATTAGGTGTTGTCACTTATGATTTAGTCTTAGTTTGGGTTTTATCAATGTACTTACATGTGTGTTTTCATTAAAGGGTTGATAATAGCTTTGTAAATACTAAGGGAACTTACAGGTGTGTATAATGCATTAGCTTTATTAGGATTGGATTGCTTCTATAACATCTGGTTAGGCAGCATTCCACATAGCTGTGATGTAGCTTTGTATTTTCATCTCATGTTCCAATTGTGTCAGTTGCTGGTTTTCATTAGTACCTGGAGGCGGCTGTAACTGCTGGAGGTCTTTGTTTGTATCATCAAACTAAATAAACAAGAGATAACCGGTCTGTGGTCTTCTGTTGTTACATACCTAACATTGGCGACGAGGATCTGCGAAGATCTGCGAAGATAAAGACCTCCAGCTATTGTGAAAAGCCTGCTGTGCCGTGCTCTGCCTTGGCAGCTCCATTCCGCGTAATGTTGCAGCGGCAGACAAGTGCTGCACCATTTTGCTGGCCCCTTTCCCAACTCCTCCGACGCCCGCAAGTCCCCTCCTCCTCTCCTCGCTCATAACAAGCATAAATACGCCCCTGCGAGGTCGCCACCCCGCCTCTTTTCGTAAGCGCTGCGCTGTTTGCTGGCCCCTTTCCCAACTCCTCCGACGCCCGCAAGTCCCCTCCTCCTCTCGTCGGATCATCACACGCATAAAGACGCCCCTCAGAAGCGCAGGCTGTGAGGTCGCCACACCGCCTCATTTCGTTCTCTGTGTACCATAGTACATGGTACACGCGCACATGTCAAAATGAGTTATATACCGTGAAGTATATAGGAGGAGGGGTGAAGATAAATAAGGGCACAGGAATCTTTAAATTAAAAGAAAGCAAGGAAAGAGCCAACCAAGCAAAGAGGGGCACATCAAGTACATGATAAGTATTTGGGACACAAAGCATTCGGGCTAGAGGCAACAGGCAAAAGATCAAGAGGCAGCAGGCAGAAAAAATCATAATAAAAAGGAGCTAACATAGAGGGAAGAGCAGAAAAGAAGTACCAGATGTGAAGTAGCAAAAATAAACGGAGGCAGCAAAGAGGAGGCGAAAAAAAAAAAAAGCGAAACAAAGCAATACTTGGGAGATAAAGCCAACTCCTAAACTAGCAACCAGTTTTGCACCAGGAAGGAGCAAGAGGTGTAGCAGTCACTTGAGCTCTCAGCAGCCAGTTGAGCTCTCAGCAGTAACCCCATTAGCAAAGATTACAACACCAGGTAGGAGGTCTAAGTAGTGAAGCAGTCACGACCTCTCAGCAGGCTCCTTGCAACATGGCATGTCAAATGTCAGCGGCCCACCTATGTTTATGGCAACCCCAGGTCCAGCAAAAATCAAGTGGGCTAAGTGGAAGAAGGGATTCATTCATTACTTAAAAGCTGTCGGTAGAAATTCTTTCTCTACTGACAGAAAACTTGCTTTATTAATGCATCACCTAGGATACGAAGGCCAAAGGATTTATGAAACACTACCACAGATCGTGAGCGATGGCAAAGGGGATGTTATGTCTGAGTTAGATGCTGCGTTTGCGAAGCTGGATCTTCATTTCAATCCAAAGACAAGTACTATCTTTGAAAGATATAACTTTCGCATGAGAGTACAAGAAACAGGAGAATCTGCAGAGGAGTATATTACTGCTCTCCGCCATTTAGCATCGTCATGCAAGTTTCAAGGGTCTTATGATGAACATTTACGTGACCAATTCATGACTCTTTGCTGTTCCGATCGCATACCTGAGGAGCTGTGGCTCAAGGATGATCCCAGTTTGGATGAGTTGTTGGCTATTGCTCGCAGAGTTGAACATTCATTAGCTTGCATTGCGAAACTAGCCAAGAAGGACACTAATGAGACAAAGGCAGAGATTTTGAGTGTCAGCGATCAGAAAAACAAGAAAAACGGTAGGGATAAAGAAAAGATGTCTTTTCATAGTGGAAATGATACCAAAATATACAGGCAAAGGGGTGAGAGGCGAGAAAAAGAAGAAAGGTTGTGCTATCGATGTGCCAGCAACAGTCATTTCGCTGCATCTGTGGTATGTCCAGGAAGAAAAGCAACATGCTCTAAATGCAAGAGAAGAGGTCACTTTGCAAACTGTTGCAAAAACTACCAGAGCAATCAGAAGAAGGTCTTATATGTCACAGAGGAGGAAGGAAAAAAGTCCTCGGACGATGAAAATTATTTTCCTTTAGAAAATGTTATAGTTAATACCATAAATGCTGTGGGTGATGCAAAGGATGAGGATGATGAGTGTGAGCGGCCTTATGCAAACATTAAAGTGAATGGGAGACAAGTGCGAATGATGGTAGATTCTGGGTCAAAAATTACTTTAATGTCAAGGGAAGTGTATGAGACAGAGGTAAAGGGTGATGTGCAAACATTATTTGAACCCGACGTTAGACCAGGTGGATATAATCAAGAGCCTATTGATCTGTTGGGTTACAGTATTAATCGATTCAAATTGAAGGATTGAGAGTGTGATGGGAAGATATACGTGACCAAAAGAGGGATCACTTTGTTTGGAGGGAACAGAAAAAGCTGAACATCAAATTAGACCCAAATGGTTCTGAACAAGTGCTGCAAGTAAGTGAATCGGTCATGAGTAGACACCCCAAGGTTTTTAAGAAAGGCATTGGCAAAATAAGAGGTATACAACACCAAATAGTATTAAGAAAACTGAGTGTTCCCATAGCCGCAAAATTGAGGCCCGTACTGTTGGCCGTAAGAGATAGGGTTAAGGAGGAACTAATTAAGCTGTTATCTGCGGGTCTCATTGAAACAGCAGGGGGTGTAGATTGGGTTTCACCATTGTTAGTGGTTAAAAAGAGTTCTGGAGAACTCCGTCTATGTGTAGATCTATGCCAACTTAATAAATGTGTGATGGTGGATCGGCATCCCTTACCAAATATGGCAGAAATCCTGGCTAAAATTGGTCAGGGAAAAACTTTCTCCAAATTAGACATGGCATCTGCCTACCATCAGGTGGAACTGGAGGAGCGATACCACAAATTGACAGCATTCATCACCCATGAAGGTGTTTTCCAATTTAAGCGCATGCCATTTGGTTTGGTATCTGCTTCGGCAGTTTTTCAAAAGATCATGGATAGGTTGGTGGGTCAGATCAGTGGTGTATACTGTTTCGAGGATGACATTTTAGTGTGTGGGAGAAACGTAGAGGAACATGATCATGCTTTGGATCGAGTGCTTACAGTATTTGAGAGGAATGGCATTGTGTTAAAAGAGCAGAAATGTAAATTTGGTGTTGAGAAGGTTGAATACTTAGAGCATGAAATAACAAGGAGTGGAGTGAGACCAAAAGAAAGCCTTGCGAGTGCGATAAAAGATTTTAAGAGTCCAGAGGACAAAGCACAGTTGAGGTCCTTTTTGGGAATGACCGAATTTTATCAAAAATGTGTGCATAATTATTCCAGTAAGGTGGTTGAACTGAGAAAGTTGTTAAAAAAAGGATGTAAGTTTGCCTGGACTCATAAGTGTGAGGAGGAGTTTGAAATGTTGAAAAAGATTGATTTGGCTCAGCCTTTAGGGCATTTTGACACTGGTCGCCAGAATAAAAATTACAGTGGATGCATCTAAAGTTGGGATTGGAGCAGTATTATCTCAAGTGGATGAAAAAGGGAAAGAACACATTATAGCTCATGCATCGCGAGGTCTGAAAGGTGCAGAGTGTCGATACTCTGTGCTGGAAAAGGAGGCAATGTCCTGTTATTGGGCTATGGAAAGATTCAGAAATTTTATTTGGGGCACATGTTTTGTGTTATGTACAGACCATAAACCTTTGAATGAGATCGTGGAGAACAAAGGCTTGGACAAGGTGTCCAGAAGGGTTGCAGGGTGGATTACTTGCATGCAAAGTCATGAATTTTCAGTCGAGATAATACCTGGCAAAGAAAATGTTTTATCAGATTACTTGTCAAGATTGAGGAGGAAGGAAGAACCTGATGTGGGTGTTGAAGATGTGGAGATGGAAATGGTTTTTGGAAACACCGATGGGATAATATCGAAGGAGGGGTGTTTGGAGGAGACGAGCAAAGATGAGTGTTTAACGTTGGTGAAAACATATGTGGAATCGGGTGTGTGGCCCAGGAAAGCTGAGTTGGTACAAGGTACAGAACCATTTTGGGAAGTCAGGAATTAACTCAGTGCGGTGGATGACATTCTATTCAGGTGGGAACGCGCTGTGGTACCTGGTCTGTTGCGGAATAGAGTGATTTATTTAGCACACATGGGGCACATAGGTGTTACTAAAACGAAGGGTGTTCTACGAAGTGATTACTGGTGGCCCGGTTTTGATAGGGACATAGAAAGAAGGTTGTTGGAGTGCACCATGTGTAGGAAAATTGGAAAAGGAAAGGTTGCTAAACAACAACCTCTTGTGGAAGTTGATGTGCCGAGTGGCGTTTGGAGAGACCTTGGTATGGACATTCTGGGTCCAGTTGAGTTGGATTATGGAAGAGGAAAATTTGTGGTAGTAATATATTTGTTTTCACGTTGGTGTGAGTTCAGTGTGGTTAGAGACACGTCTGGAGAAACCATGGTGAAGGAATTGCAACAAGTGTTTGCTAGGGAGGGTGTGCCAGAAAGCATTCTTACGGACAATGGACCCCAATTCAGTGGTGGTTGTTTTGGCAGGTATTGAAAGAGTGTGGAATCAACCACAAAAGGACTGCCTTGTATCACCCAGAGTCGAATGGGTGTGTAGAAAGGGTGAATAGGTGCATCATGGAGAGTATCCGCATGGCGAATGAAACAGGTTGCGATAAGAAGGTTGCCATTCAGGACAGGTTGTTTGGTCTACGGATGTCACCCCACTCCATCACAGGGATAACACCGTTTGAGTTGATGAGAGGATGCAAACCCAACACAGCTGTTAGTCCACCATTGTTGGGAAGGAGTAGGGAGAGTGAATATGTGGTGGATGGCGTGAGGAGAGAGTTGAAAGGGAAGAAAGAGGAGTGGGTGGCTCGTGAAAATGCAAGGAGAGGATAGAAGTTATTGAGGATTAAATCTGGAGATATGGTAAGGATAAAGAAAGGTGTGTTAAAGAAAAAGGGGGGAGGCCCTTTATTCTGATCCTGTGAGAGTGGTGCTGTTTTGCGTGGGGCGATTCGGGTGATGGGAGGCCAGGTATGGAACATGAATCAGGTTGCCCTTGTGAGGAGGGTGTGAGAGTATGAGTTTGTTGAAGAAAGGAGGGAGATGTGTTAAAGTTATGGCTTGAATATATAATGCTGGAATTGTTATTAGGTGCTGCCACTTATGATTTAGTCTTAGTTTGGGTTTTATCAATGTACTTACATGTGTGTTTTAATTAAAGGGTTGATAATAGCTTTGTAAATACTAAGGGCACATACAGGTGTGTATAATGCATTAGCTTTATTAGGATTGGAATGCTTCTATGTCATCTGGTAAGGCAGCATTCCACATAGCTGTGATGTAGCTTTGTATTTTCATCTAATGTTCCAATTGTGTCAGTTGCTGGTTTTCATTAGTACATGGAGGCGGCTGTAACTGCTGGAGGTCTTTGTTTGTATCAAACTAAATAAACAAGAGATAACCGGCCCGTGGTCTTCTGTTGTTACATACCTAACAGTTTACTTGTCAGCAAAATACCCCTGTTGGGAATGAGAAATGACTTTTTTTTTTAAACTCCCCAAAAAATTATTTTACTCTCAACTTCAAAAAATAGGGAGTAAAATACTCCAACTTCAAAATCTTATCTGGAGCTCTGCTTGAGTACCTGGAAAACGATATGATACAATGTTTTTATATTTGTCGTATTATAACATTATACTAAAAGCGTTTGATTATGAGACGCTCCTTTGTGAATTGAGTGAAATCCAAGTGATAAGAAATGTTTGTGATCTACTTCTCTATCCATTAATCCCACAGCAGGCGCAGGACACACTACCAAACCCGAGTCATCCTCCATCGCCAAAGGCCTACATTAATGGCAGGCGTTGCACTTTATGAATGCTACATAATACAACAGACACCAAATGGGCACTGCATGCACAGCAGCAGCACAAGCTTCCTGGTGCACAGAATTGAGACGGCAGGGCAGCAATATTTGTAGATGTACAAAATGGGGATAGTATGGACGGTGGCAGTGCATGCTTCTATATTACACACAAACATGTACACAACTACTACTCCAATGCTTGGGGGGGGGGTGCAATATTGCCAGATGTCATTTTGGGATTGGGGCTGTTGGAGTAGTTTAGCTGCATTACTTTGCACAATTACTGTGTAGTCATTGTTGCAAAGCAAATAACGAGTGTACAGTGAACACCGGGTTGCATCCTCCAGGAAGGAACGAAGGACCTGGCTCCTGTAGGAATGATGGATTGAGTGAGGTCTGCCTTTCACTTTGGAAGCATGTGTTTTTTTAGATAAGCTGTTTTTTGGAAAGCAAGAACGGAGGGGATTCATCAAGCCGCATGGAATGTCTCCTGAAAATGGATGGACTCTGGTAATTTGTCTGTGTAAAGAGAATTGTCACTTGTCGCTTATGGGGGTTTGAAGATTTACTCATAGACAAACTACCTTTCACGTGTAACAACGGGTGGATTGTGGGCACTGTACCAGGCCAAAACACTACATTTCACCTCTTAACAGCATATCATCTGCCCATTGTCTCAGGGACAAAACACTGCATTTCACCTGTTAGATTCTGGGCATTGTCTCCCTCAATGGAAGGATATGTACCACATTTACCTGTTGAAATAATGGGTTCAGGGGAATTTCTAGGCTCCCAGAAAGTTATATGGCTCTAAGGAGTCTAAGAGGGAACATAATGTGTCTACTGTAGGAAGGGTGGATTCTGGGATTTATTTCAGGGACCAAACCAACTTTTGCCTTGTAGGGTTATGGGATTCACTCATGAACCAAGAGCCTTCAACTGAAGGAAGGAGGGTTTTTGAGTTTTGCTGATGGCCAAAGTACCTTTTACCTGTATAATGAATGGGGTCTGGGGATCAGTACAGGGATATAGGATACTGAACATGTCATTCATTACATGTGAAACTGTGCCAGTAAGAGCTATAAAAACACACCTTTTTTGTGATGTTGCTAGAGTTGTTTTTGGTGATTATCTGAGCTGTCGTTAGCTTATCACCTCTACGAGAAGGTGATCCAGGGAGTGGCCCACGTGGTAATCAGCTAGTTATGTGTGCAAGAATTGGGCTTTGGGGATTCACCAGAGCCAGAAATTGGACACCTGCAAGAGGGATGGCTTCTGGGGATTTAGACAGAGAGAGAGCTTTTAAGGAACAAACTGGGAGAGTACCTGTAAGCATAATGACTGAGCAACAAAATATTGGGCTCCTGGCATGGAACCTATTCTACCCAGGAGGGTGAACTAGAACAAAATATACAAATGAATAGGTCCAGAGACACTATGCTCATAACCAACACTCTCAGAAAAACAGTCAACATCTGCATGTGCAGAGAAAGAATCACTCTTCAGTATTTGTATTATAGAGATAAATCTCACTTATTTTTATATTAGCACTGTGAACCTGGAGGGTTCAAAAAGGACATCAACACTGTTTGTTAAACCAAATCAACAGATAACAGAATACATAAACCACACACCGAACCAAAACATATTCGGAACAGATTCCTAAAAATGTGTGTGTAAAAAGGAACAAAAACAAATTAGGATTCGTCAAGACATTCACATACTGTTGTGTATAGATTCAGAAAAGACATTATAAAAGCCTATAGAACAATGGTAAGGACACAAAAAGTCATTTTGCTTGTGTAGGCAGCATCGATGTGCTGTAGGGTTAAGGGAGTAGTGCGTCTACACCAGGTGTTTCAGCCGTTTTCGGTGGGCTAGATGTGCCTCATCTTTAACACGGCCTTCATCAGGACGGAATTCTGTGTTGGATGACGTCTAAAGCTGTAGAATAATAAATATCACAGGCAGGTGCTAGGGATGCGTGTGCCACATGGGTTCGTCTCTATGTACTCCTCGCATTGGAGGTATCTAGGTCCAAGGCAGCCAGATCCAGCGTAGTGGTGTCTAAGCGTACAACCACAGCTTTGGCGGCTCTGCACGTTTGAATAGGGCACAGCCTTTCTGCCGCGATGTTAATGCTAAACCTCCTCAGTGGCGGAATCAGACAGATCTGCGAGGGCCTGGCTGGAAAGCGTTAGTAACGCTTAGTTATACGCTTAGACACCACTACGCTGGATCTGGCTGCCTTGGACCGAGATACCTCGAATGCACAGTACTACACCCTCTGCTTCTCCTGCTACTCCTACTGCAACTAAAGGTCTGCACCTGAGGGGGCTCTTTATAGTCCTTAGTCCCTGGTGTGGGTCGTTAACATCATTAGACTGTCTAATGCCTCCAGATGTCCAATTTGTGTTCTTTCTCCAGCCCCCTCCCCTCCACACTCTCCTCACCTGAGCTGCTTGTCTCAGGATCTCCAGAATGCAGATGGCGCCGGGTCATATAATCCTTCTCCTTTCTTTGTGGTAAATGCCTGCCGCGGGGAGAAGCCACAGTGAATGCCTGTAGAACAACGGACCTGTGGCTCCTTTCCCGAGAAAGGCCAAGGCAAAAGGAAAAAGCCAGAAGGCAGAAAAAACCCTCTGCGTCGCTGAAGAGGAGGAGTTCCAAAGCACCAGTAACTGGACACTCCAGCTGTACCTGAAAGATCCGGCTGTGTTTGGGAGCGTGAGAAAGATCCAACTGAGGTAAGAAAGGAGGGCTGCACAACAAGAGAGAGTGCGAGCGGAGTACGAGATACCAGAACTGGAATGGCGAAATGCCCAGCTAAGTAGCATCCAGCACCAAAAGCAGCAAGACAGAAAAGAAGAAAACAGAAGAGAAGATAAAGAGGTAAGCAAAGGCAGAATAGGCAAAATAGCCGGCCCGCCGCAGTGGCAGGGGACCCGGTAGCGGAAGGGCAGCCGCGAGGGCGCGGGACCCAGTAGCGGAAACGAAAAAACAGGCAGACAGCGAGCCTCACGAAGAAACGAAGGGTAAAGAGAGCTTCGGAAAGAAGCAAAGAAAGGAAAACTAGCATTTACACCAAAAGGAGAAAACACGCCAAGAGGTTGCAACACAATGACCGCTGGGAGTACGGAGAATAAGTAGCTCCCAGCGGCAGCGATGATGGCAGACAACTAGACCGGCACATCACGTTAGAATGAAAGTGACAGGATCCTAATGGCGATGTAGCCTACAGAGGAGCTGCCAATGCGGCAGCAACCGGCAGCTACCGCCAGCAGCCGCGGTGCATGACACCAGATCCCTCTTCCTCATCCCAGTACTTTGGGCATTGTGGGACGTGAAGTCCCCAGTGTTACAATTAGCTTTTTCTCCCTGCATATCACGTTTAAATGAATTAACTTCACTTGTACTATTAATCATGTTTTCAGGAGGACATTTAAAAGGAGTCAATGCTTGTTTTGAAATCAAAGGAGCGCTAGCTCTATCAGAACCTAGGATAGTAATGTTCTGATGGTTCACATTTAACTTCCTCTTGTTGACTACAGGAGTTCTTACCATTATAAATGTGGATAACTTTATGAGGAAGGGATTTTTGTCTAACAAATGATTGATTAAGACAAGCTTCACCACCACCAGGGTGAATAACTTTAGAACAGGAAATCTCACTCCGACAACAAGCGATGACATATTCGGGCATCAATGGCCTCTTGTCCTCTACGGGAGACAAATACTGCGTCTCACCACTCGAGTCCTCCCATTCCCTTGAGGCCTTTCTCTTCCCAAGTAATCCTCCCAACTAATACCACCCCTGGGGTTAGGATCAGGTAGCTGCTGCCTTCCCCTGGCGACCTGGGTGGAGACTTTACGTAGGGTTTCTGTGAGAACTCCACAGTATTCATCACAAAGGCCAATGCATTACCTAGCCTATTACTGCATATCCCCTCTAGAGATGAGGTGTGTTGTATTCTGAACATTCAGCCCTTGTCTTCTCTTTGGAGAGAGTTCATCCAAAGGCGAGGTGCACACTCTTGTTTCCACATATATCCTCTTGTATCAATTCATGCTCCATCAGTGAGTCACATCCCTCTATTCCATTCACATTCACCAAAATGTATCCTATTCTACTTTCTGCCCACCCCTTTCTATGACCCCCCTTCCATTATCCATCAGCATGACTCTACATGCACCTCAATCTAGCTGAGCTGTTAGAGTCTAATTACATCAGCACTTTATGACCCTAACAGTCTTGCTTTATTAGCTGACCTTTCATTTGGGTTGTGAGCATTTTTTGGGCTATGAGTTAAGGGAGACAATGGGAGAAACACGTGAAGTTATAGCTAGGAAAGTTTTAATGCAAAGAAGAACATGGCCTTGTGAGGAGCCCAAAAAACATTTTCTTTTTCCCTATTATTTTCCTCAATAATTTCTGAGTGGGAGGGGAGCTTGGCACAGGTAGTGCTTTGTAGATTTCAAATTTGGGACAATTGTCTTTCAACCGGAAGATGAGTTGATGTTGGGTTGGCTTGCCTCTGGCCCAATCTAGTGTCTTACTGACACTGGCATTCTATCTTTGCCAGGCCCAACAACAAGCAGGCCCCTGTACAGCATGCTGTGAGCTGAGTTTGTAAAGTAACAGTCAGCTGCAGTAGTCAGGGCCTAAGTAATGCAGTTGTCATAGGTCAAATATAGGCAACAGCATGTTGAAAGGAGATGAGGGGATTTGGATGGTCTCGTCATCATGGCAATTTTATCGCCAGGCCAGCACAGGACTCCAATTAAGATTTACAGCTAAATATTAGTCTCCTAACAAATAATTAGGGGATCCCATAAGCCCTGCTGAGGGGTGCAACAAAGCTCTTTGAAGAAGCGCATGCTGCACCACGGACGACCAAGTTGGCTTTGGTATGTGTTCATGTGGAATGGGATCATGCTGCCGCCGGGGCACAAAATGCACTGTACTAGGTGGAATATAGAGGTATGATACTGAATCCAACATTAGACCTAGCGTAGAACGAAGGGGGTGCAGTACATGGCACCTGGCATCCAAAAATACCTAGCCACCACTGTGCACAGCCAGCAACATTATTGTGAGTATGCCAATGGCAGAGGCAGCTTTTGTTGCGCAGAGGGGGCAATGTAAATGATTCAAGGTCAGAGGTGGCAGGTGAATATTTTTAGTGGATGGGCATTAACATCTCCCACAAATTAGCGCAAGTAATCAAATGCTCTGAGGGAGCCCCAAGTAATGCAGGGAGATTACCCCTGAGAACAATTTTATTTATTTATTGAGTATTTGTAAGGCACCTACCTATACAACAAAATGGTGTTTCCAGGCGCCACAAGACAGTAGTGGGAAGGGAACAAGGGGAGTAAGTAAACAATAGCATAAAACAGTAAATAAACAATGGTGGTCCTACTAGGCCTTGTGACATTCGGACGTGCAAGTGCAGTAACAAGAAGAACAGCAGAGACAGAAGAGAGGTGGTCGGTGTTTATGGGCAAGAGCTAGTGGGAGCTCAGGAGGGGAAGTGCTAGGAGGTGCCAGGGGAGGAGGCCACTGGCTAAGTGCTACAGTGTTTCAATGTGTTGAAATGGTGCATTTTGCAGCACAACGTTTGAGAAAAGAGTGTAAAAAGCCATACAATTTACAATTGGTTTCATATGCTAACAAATGAACAAATCCAGAAGTGAAATTGAGGGTGGCTCTAAGAAGGGGTGTGGTCTGAAGAACAATTGGCGCTGCCTTGAAGGAGAACCACATGCCCCAAATAATACATCTTTACACCCTGCAAACATGTATTTTGGGTCACTCAGCATGGTCTCAGTTGGTATGGTTTACATCTAGTCTGCGTACTGTAAATACATCTCTCTGGCCCCGTTGGTGAATAACTTTCTGTCTGTCAATAAAACAATCTCATACTCAGTATATACATAATTGGAACAGTCAGGCTCACTTTATTATAAGAGGTTATTGGGTGCAGGGGACCATGGACTTGCTTCTGCTGGGTCCCCCTCATGTAATTTTCAATTTTTGCAAAATGGAGGGTAGAAAGAAAGTAAATAGATGCAAAGTTACCACTACTCTTTTTTATTTATTTCCATTTTGGAGAAAGAAATATATGCTGCCTGCAAATTAAACTTTGCAGATTACATTTACAATGGATTCCTATGGGATCCACCTGCTTTTAGCAGGTGTTAAACATAACAGATTCTATAAGAAGTGAATTATGGGTCAGGGAAGGTGACTCGCGCTCTAACCACTAACAGTTGTAGAATTGAGTAATACTGAGAATATATATCACTATGAGAAACAGTGTGAAATAAAGATTTAATTTTCTGTGATGTACAGACGACACGCGTTTCGACCACCTTGTCGTGCTCAAGGCTGTGAGTAGTTTCAACACAATTGTAACATGACATTTGCAGAAATAAAAATTGTTCAGTGCAAGTTTTATTCATGAAATAGTGAATAGATGAAAGTATTGAATCATGGTAAATCAACATCAGATTGCAAAATGAAAATATAGGACAAGCGAGCCACATTTCAGGTCAGAGACGGAGGGTGAAGTCAATTGGGTACAAATGCAAAGGAAAATTGCATAAGTCAAAATACAAGACCATACAAATTATGTACAATTTCAATATTGGTGATACTGAAAATGACTAATGTCATTATGCCATGGTAAGCTGTGTCATACCCCACATTCTTAATGATTAGTGAAAGCTGACAGATGTGAAGCCATCCTGCTTGCCCGTTAATAATGAACATATTGAGTCCCTGAATTTGTGATGCAATCAAAATATGAGTGCTTGCCTCAAAATTGTCGGAACACCCCATCCTATGAGAAATGAGCTGTGCTCTTAGTATAGTGTTCTAAATCATGGATGCAATTCAAAACAATATTTTAGGGCAAACCGTTGATTAGTGAGTTGATAGGTGAGGTGTAATCAGGGCTAAAAGGGCATGCTTACCCCACTTGGATAAGCCAATATCTATTTTTCTGGTGATAGGACAAAACGTTGAGAGAGAATGACATTGTAATATTCTAAAATTCAAAGTGCATAAATAAAATCCTGAATAGGCCACTGGTGATGTTAAGGTTTGGACATACCTTATAGGATTAGGTAATGTTTGAAACAATGATGAATTAACCTCAAGCCATATAGTACGGTGTGGTTTAGCAGTTGCCAAATGAAATAGTGTTTCGTCTGTAATATAATATAATCTTGAGTTACAATCACCTTTTGGGTCGGAAAAAAACATGAGACTATTCTCACTGTGTAGGAACCTACCCTCTGTAATGGAGCATCACCGTTGTAAATTAGGCCAATATAATCATAAAGTAAAATATGTGTTACGTCAAACTGGCATGCTAGCCACATAGTTGGTAAAATCATCTTGAATGGGTAGAGAAATGCTAGGGATAAGTCCCTCAAACATAGTCACTCAGCTGATGCCCGGAAGAAATGCTTCTCGCGTTGGGACCAATTAAATGACCTTCGCGCATGTATTTCCGTGAATGCGTGCGTGCGTGATGACGTCATGCGCACGGCAACGCATGGCGTCAATTGTAAACAAAAGTATACGTCATATCTGTTGGGGGTCGCCTGCCATGGTCATCCGGCAGGCGCCCCTGGGTGCTATCTCTGTTAGCACCACACAGTCCCACTATGTGTGGGGTTTGGGGCCTGCCCTGGACATCCGGCAGGGCCCCTGGTGCTATGGGCATCAGCACCATGAAGTGGGGTCACAGTCTGCCAGGCCTCTGACCGTGCGGACATCGGCTGCCATCCTGGCATGCGGGTGTAACGGCATCAGGGCGTGCAGGCCTGTGCCTCCACGTGTAGGCCTGCGGCTTACATCAATAATGAGACACGGACTCAGTCGTTCCTCTTTGGGAGTCTGCAGCCGCTCTGTCTCACGTGCCTGCAGGAGCTCCTTTTATTAGCTTGGGCCATGACATAGTCATGGCCCCTCTTAAAGGGGCAATACACGTGGAAGGGACACATCCCCTTAAAGGGGCAATGAACATTGGGAGGGTCACCCATAACACTCCTCCTTTTTCATAACAAACAGACAAACGTGGCTGAACATACTTGTGTCCCACTGGTTACAGAACGACAAACTACTTCTTACTTCAGACCCTGCTGAAACAACCAAATGCTAAGCTATGACACGGCCACATGCATAGATAACTCAAAATGATAACAAACATCACACCAAACACTTCTAAACCTGCTCCGTGGGGAAACAGTCGCGGGGTGGGCTGCCGGTGGAATGTAGGCAGTTCCCCACAGTTTACAATAACCCTTTATTAACCTGGGGTTCGAACCTGCAACCATCAACAAAACGCCATGTTCTGCGGTTGGCGCTCTGTACGCCTCGTATCTGCGGGACCACCGCTTCACCTTATGGTTCATTACGGAGACCACTCTAAGCATGTTACTAATATACAGGTCCACTCGGCAATGCACCGGATTACATAGTCCTCTTTAAGCAATCGCAGGACCGCAGGATGTCATCTCGTCTACTACTGGCGTCAGCTCAGGAGTCACTTCCCGGGTCCAGGTCCAGTGGTAGTACAGTCCATGGCCTGGCGGGTGCCAGGGGCCACATCGGCCTTGTTCCCTGATGTTCAGAGCCGAGCAGCGGGACACCGGTCACCAGTCACCGCGCTTCTCCTTGGGCTGTTGGTGGGGCACGGTGCTGCCGATCGGGCACGGGGTGATCAGTCATCAAATGCCCCTTCTCTGTCGATGTTCCCCAGTCCGAAGTGTCCTTCCCAGGACCGCACACGGGCGCACAAGCCCTCGTGCTGAGTTGCGACTCACTTCCATTCTGATGCATTGACCCCTGGGGTTGGGGTCCAGGGCTTTCTGGTTTGCTGGTACGTCACACGGACCTTCGATGTCGTAGCATGCAGGGTGTCCTTGGTGACCCGCGGTCTGGGCCCACCAGTCTGGCAGGCAGGGTGGCTCTTGTTCCGCTGTGTTCTGCTGGCACTGTGCCGGGAGGTGACCACCTCACTGTGGGTCGGCCCTCCTTTGTTCTTGTTGTTACAGTGCCCCTTCTTTGTCCGGCTGGCATCGCTGCTGGATTTCGCGTCACCGGTGCATAGTGCGAGCCGCCATTTCGATTCACCTGACAGCATCGAGTGCCCCTTCCTCGGATTTGGGGGCCCCATGCGCTGTTCAGCTCTGCAGCACCCAGAACACTGGACGTCCCGGCACTCACAACTGTGACCCGTGAGTGGCGTGAGGGTGAAGGTCCCACATTGGCCATGGTGAGACCATGGTTGGCGCTGGGTCGATGCCAGACTTCACTGGTACAGGGCAGTCATTGGTGCACAGTCATTCGCCCCTTCCGCGTAGTGCAACCTACTCAGGTGCCCTGTGCTCGGAATAACGCTGTGGTGCTGGCGGATTTCGACTGCCCCGCCGCCAGTGTCGACGTGGCATACGTGATCGCTCACATTCCTCTGGACTGAATGGCCTCATCCCGACCTGCCCAGGGCACCACCTCTTCATGGGAGTGTCACGGCCAACCTCCACTCCTTGGTCCTCAGATGGTCCAGAGGGGACTTACGTGGCCAGATGTCGAGGCCCCTTGCAGGGCGGGCACAGAGTCTTCCTTGCTGGCTTGTCCTCTCACTCGATGGTACTGTTATCCCAGTGTACAATGTCCAGGGCGTAGGATAGTGAAGCGACCCGGAGTACACTGCACAGGGCGTGGGATGCTGAAATGTTCCTCCTCGGGTTCTGATGAGCATGAGGGAGGAAGTCCCCGGTTGGGCACACCATGGCTACCCCGTTGCCACCTATGGTGCACTGGAGTCATTTCTTCTTCAGGCAGGACCCCGCGCCTGTGGCAGTGCAACACTCCTGACCGGATGAGGCTGGGGGACACTCGTGGCAGGGCGATGCTGGTAATGAGGCGCTGAGAGTGGAGTGGGCAGCCACATGTTTATTGTTCAGATCCTCTCGCATGGAGGCATGGAGCACTTCTTTAATGGCTCCACTAGGCTGGGCTCATTAACAGGGCCTTTTGTTTTCCAGGGCCCGGTGCTGGACGCTTCTGCGAGTCACCGCCTCCAGGCCTGGGTCCTCTTGAGCTTCCTGCGGTGCCGGTTGTGGCCTGGTTCTCGGAGCTCGCCTCCTGCACTGCTATCGGCCCCGGGATGGTGCCGGGGAGCTTCGGCGGTATCACGTCACCTGACAGTGTCACCACGAGCCGGGGAACCCACCTCCCAGCTTCTGCTCCAATACGGAGCGCCCCGTACAGTTCACCGCCGGGCCCAAGATTTGTAGAGGGCACTGCACACCGTCATTGATGCTCTGACATGGGGCAAGATGTCACTGCACCTTCTCTTCTCCAGGCAAGAGTGTGCACGCATGCTAGTGGGTCACTTATAATAGGTCAGTGCTGGTAGTGTGGCGCTGGGAGTGGTGTGGGCAGCCCCATGCCTGTTGATCAGCTCTCACATGCAGGAACAGTATCCACACTGCTGGCCCCAGGATGCGACACCCCTGCCCCTCTCACCATTACTGGTGTCTTGGATAGCATGTCAGGCGAGGCAGACACTTTTCCAGCAGTCACCTGTTTTGTTTCTCTTTTTGTTGTGGAAATAGTTGTGGATGACCCAGCACAGCGTGGAGGGTGGGGGCCAACTCCTCCTCATTTTCTCGCTCCGACGAGGAGTACTTGGTGATTCACCCAGGGGGGCTGCAGGTGACATGGCCGCCGCTCCCACTCGGAGCACAGCAGCAATGCTCCCAGCAGGAGCACCATTTTTTTTTTTTTATTGCGACCGCCGGCCCGGGTTTCTTGTGGGGGTCCGGCGACTGCACCCACAAGAGGCAGCACTGCCGCCCACAGGCCGGAGACCCATCCTGGCGTTGGCCCGAGGCGAGAGCAGCCGATCCTACTGCCCGGCATCCCGGGACCTGGATGAGGGCAGCCGGCGCCGCTCACCCGCCGTGTCAGGGCCCTTCTTCTCCCTCGCGGGAGATCGCCACTGTCGCGACCAGAGTCTTGCAGGCCCTCCCTCTCCGCAACACGGCGGGGCTTGGACGTCCCATCTTCCTCGCGGTGGCGGAAACCACCAGGCATCTCCGTTTTTCTTTTTTTTCTTTTTTTTTTTTTATGTGGCGGCGGGCGCCGCAGCGGTTGGGCTGGCTCCCTCCCCATCAGCAAAAACCAGATACCACCGGTGCAGGATGGCTTCCTCCCTGGCCGCACGAGCACCCTCCTCCCAGAGGGCCACGGCCAGGGAGGACCCACCTGCGAATATCTTTCCAGAGGTCTTCCCTTCGTCTCACTCTGCCCTGGGCCAAGGCAGCACAATCCGTTGGCTCTCGGCGAGGTGCCGCCGGGGCTCCGTCGGCAGTTTTCCAGTGCGGCATCATGCCGCGGGGCGGGATGTGGGCTGGATCCTCCCCTCTCGGGGCCGCACCAACCGTGATCCTACAGCGGAACGCCGCGGGGCATGTGCGCCTCACCGCGGGGTGGCCCGGCCCCCCACATCGCTCACGCCGTGGCGGTGGGGCGCAGGCCAAACTGGACCCGCAGTGCGGTCGGACGCTCTTCTCCCCCCCCCACCACTCACTGGCAGTAGGGGCGGGCACGTGGACTCGTAGTCTTTGTCGCCATTGTTGGGGGTCGCCATTGTGTGGGGTTTGGGGCCTGCCCTGGACATCCGGCAGGGCCCCTGGTGCTATGGGGCATCAGCACCATGAAGTGGGGTCACAGCCTGCCAGGCCTCTGACCGTGCGGACATCGGCTGCCATCCTGGCATGCGGGTGCAACGGCATCAGGGCTTGCAGGGCTGTGCCTCCACGTGTAGGCCTGCGGCCTACATCAATAATGAGACACGGACTCAGTCGTTCCTCTTTGGGAGTCTGCAGCCGCTCTGTCTCACGTGCCTGCAGGAGCTCCTTTTATTAGCTTGGGCCATGACACAGTCATGGCCCCTCTTAAAGGGGCAATACACGTGGAAGGGACACATCCCCTTAAAGGGGCAATGAACATTGGGAGGGTCACCCATAACAATATCTGCTATAATAGATGTAATGAAGTGTTAGTTCCTCATAATAGTTGAAAAGGAGAATTATATGTATGTCGCTGCCTCTACTTGTTGTGGAAACATCTATTTCAATGCCATGTTAACGCAAACTCGGATAGGAACTATCCAAGTTAGTGAGTAAAAGCTCACACGTAAATGCGTGATGTTCAGGTTACATTAAATACTGTTACTCTGACAATGGAATGGGGATTTCACTGAATTTCCGACACCTGGAATAATCCCAGAAATACTGGGAAACTTGTAATGACACACTGTTCAGTAAAAGAAATCACGAATGAAAAAGGGTAGACGGACACATAGTACATTGCTGCTTTGCATAACATCGAATATCATTTTGAGTATTCCAGTATGGCCACAGATTTTTATGTTTGCAAATTTGTCTGTGATAGTGATGGAAATGTAGTTCATGTGTCACAATGCTTGGGGCATACATGCTCTTTTGGACAGCCTTTTCTCTTGGTTATGTGTTTTGGGATGTCCTGCTTAAGCTGAAGATGCAGTGGAACATTATTGGGGGACAGAGTGGGGTGGAAAATTTGGGATGGGACCAAAGGTAATGGTCCATATTTTCAGGGGGGTCCCTCGATAGTTGCACCCATGCATCTTCAGCACTTACAGCAGCAGGGCAAACTTCCCAAATGCAGAGGCCGGTACCGTACAGACAGCAAAAGTACACATTTCCATATAAAAAATAACATGCCTGCACACATAGCCACAGAAGAGGTAAAGAAGGTAATTGATTGACTATATAATGTCCTTGTCCATTGCATGTGCGCACATTTCTGCGCTGATAGATTGAACTGGCCTCTGAATTTTAGAAACTTTTATCTCCATTTAAACTGCAATTATCAGTTTTTATTTTATCTGCTCCCTCGTTTTTATAATACTGCCATTATTGTTATTCCCATGTATTTTAGGACCTTCAGATGTTTGTAGTTTAAAAAGCCTCTTTAGAAGTTGAATTTGCTTTTAACCACTATGCTCATATCAGAGCGTTTGACTGCCCAGATTTGAATCTCTAAACAAGCCCAACTTGCCATACGAAAGGCCGAACGCACAGCTTGAATACTGCACACAATTCAACAGATTGAGAGTTGTAGTTCTTCCTGTTATAGTTTTGCCCAGCAGGCACGAAAGCGTCGGCGCAACATTGTCATGCCGGTCTGCGGCTGGTACCTCAATTAAGACAAACTCTACTGGTTGCTGATTCCTTCTAACGACTGGGTATTGCAGTGCAGATTTAAGAATACAATGTTTACAAATTACGCTAGAGACACACTGTTAACTTCTAGAATGTTGCGGCATGGATCCCTTTCATTGCACGCCCTAAATAAAATCAGGTGTCAGATCACTGATTTGCGTCATCCTGTGACTATTGTACACTCTATGAAGACTGCAAGACTGAAAAGGGCAATAATCAATGCAAGACCAGCAATTAAAAATGCTATTGCCATAAATGACATCGTCAAAACCAGTGACTCTGATATCTTTTTTATCACAGAGTCCTGGTTTACTTCCACCTGTATGTCTTCTTCCACATGTTGGTGCCGGATAACTATAGGATAAAATGGCTTAATATTGTTTACCAAAAGGGAGGGCGAGTCCCCATTCTATATAAATGTTTTCTTGACTTACAGAATTTTCAAACTGTATACTGGGACACTACATCCCAGACACTGTCCTGTACGTGTCAGTTTACTCCCAATAATTCATGAAAACGAATCTTATGTTATAGACCTCCAGGTTATGCTAGCCTTTTTTTTTAGACGCCATGGATGCCTATTTGGAGGCTGAAGCACTCTGCTACCCCAAGCTAATCATCCTTGGTGATCTGATGAATATTTGGTGCAATGAGCACGATGATGCTGATTGCAAACATTTAAAAGATATCCTCGAATCACACAATCTTGTCCTTCTTTCTGATCTCAAGTCACATAAAAATGGACATTGCCTGAAACCTATTTTATCAAGAGGTTTAAATTTATACCATTCTAGTAATGAACCAGTCAGTTGGTCGGACCATTATCTGGTACTCTTCACTTTGGATACTAACTTCACCCCAGTTAGAACTAAGGTAATCCCCACTCCAGAGTTTCGCTGCTGTAAAAAGGATCTTGATGGCATCTCAGATTCTGAGTTGGCGTGTAATCTGCCGTCAGTAAATCTAATTCTACCTTTGCAATTTTATACACAGATTTGATGCTACAATTGCAGAAAAATTGTAACGCTACTGCCCCCTTGAAAAAGGTCAAAGCAGCAAATCACCATAATAACCCATGGTGCAATGGACAATTAAAAACCCTCAAGAGTGTATATCGTAAAGCTGAGAAGAAATGGCTCGGAATCTGCCCTTATGAGGCTAAGCTGGTGTTAAAAATGTATTAGGATAACATTGTATTGGCCAAATCTCTATGTTTTCAAAAAACAGATTAGTCTTGCAAAAAATTAAACCAAAGGTTCTGTTTATGGCCATAGAAAATGTCTCCAATCCTACCTGTACTAACGCAAGCATACCCATATCGCAAAAGATGGTTAATGATTTTAATGTATTCTTTTCTAATAAAATAGATATGTTTATATCTAATATAGATGCCCAAGCTCTGCCCCCACTTTTTGAGGCTGCAACCGGCTCTATGGTTGACAATGTAAAGACTAAATTAAAGTTTAGTTTCTCGTAAGTTACAAAACAAAGAATTGAGAAACTGATTGCGAATCTTAAAACCACCAATCACAGCTATGATCCCATTCCGGCCTACTGGCTAAACAGGTGTTCTTAGTAATTCCATCCAGACCTCGGTTAATATGTCACTCATCCAAGGTAATACTGGGATAACTGAAAAAATCATACATCACACCACTGCTAAAGAAACCTTTCTTTTTGTTATCAAATAATCGTCCAATTGCGGGCCTCCTGTGGCCAGACAAAATTATTGAAAAGTGTTGACTACACAGTTACAAGATTTCTTGGAAAAAAAAACATTCTTGATTACTTTCATTCAGGTTTTAGGCCTGGTTACGGCACCGATACAGCCCTGGTGGCTGTCTGGGATGATCTGTTGGAGGCTGCCGATCAGGGTGACATCAGCATGCTTTGTCATGCTTGACCTGTCTGCAGCCTCCGACACAGTGGATTTTGATATACTTATAGCTAGAATGTGCTCAGTGGCTCACATATCTGAAATGGCCATTCAATGGTTGTCTTCGTTTTTGTCTGCTCCCACTCAACAAATTAAAGCAGGCCCCCATCTTTCCAAGGCACTACCAGTGACTTGTGGAGTGCCTCAGGGCTCCTCTCTGTTGCCCTTGCTATTTAACATATATACCTGCATGCGTCTTAATATTTTTGCTCAATTCAATTTGCAGTACAATTCATATGGGGATGACACGCACATTTATGTTCGGCTAAAATACCCGCTGGAAGCAATGGAGAGAGTTATAAAATGTGCAGAAAAAAACAAACCTGGATGTTCGAAAATAAGTTCCAGTTGAATCCATCAAAAACAGAGATTGTTGTGTTTGGCCCGAAATGAAATTGGCTAACCTACTACCTCTGATCCCCCGTCCAACACCATTCAGAACTGCAACCAAATATAGTGAATCAGTAAGAAATCTGGGCTGCATTTGACAGTCCAGTATGAGCTGCAATCTACTAGTCAATCAAATGATTAATTCATTCTACTACCAACTAAAACTTCATAAACCACTTCTACTGTCTATTCCTGAGACTGACCGACCTTTGGTGGTGGGAACTCTCACAAACAGTAAATTCGATTACTGTAATGCCATGCTGTCTCGCATACCAAAATACCAACTTCAGCACCTTCAAGTGGCCCAAAACTCAGCGGTGCGTCTGATTTTTCTCTGCCACGAAAGTCGCCTATTTCTCACTTTCGTAGAAGCTTACACTGGCTGCCAGTGGAGCAACGGATACAGTTTAAAATATTGTGTCTTGTCTTTAAGTGTATCCATGGTCTTGCACTGTCCTATCTGACATAAAAAAATTGTAAAATATTGCCCCACTCGCAGATTGCGATCCTGGGGACAATGCTTACTGTTAATTCCTCTCTCCATAACTACTGCTTGGGGAGAAAGACGTGCCTGGAACTCTCTCCCTGCACAATTGAGGCAGATCAATTCTTTAGCCATTTTTAGGAAGCAATTGAAAACCTATTTGTTCAGATAAATCTTCTCAGCCTCTAGGGCAAGTTCTACTATGTCACTAATTAGTCCATCTGCGCCTAGATGCAGTTCTTTGCCTGGTTCCATCATCGATATGCGCGATATAAATTAAGAAAATCAAATCAAACCATGTAGTCTTCATGGGCACATGATAAACACTGAATAATTATAACTTAAGAATGTAGAGTAGAGCTCATGTGTTTTGTGGATATGATGTGCTTCAAAAACAAGTTATTCATTATATGTCATGGCTGGAGATTTAATTCAGTAATATTTCCACAGACCAGTTGGGTGACTGGGCTATGGCTAGTGTCATAGGCATTATGAAAAATGTGCTCGCTAAAATTAGTCAGTGGTAGTACCAGAGATCACGCCCTCCTGACTCCAAGGAGCACCAGATGGTTCCCTGCCACACAAGACCCCACTCCTACACTCTCCCTTCTTACCTGTCGAGAGGCACATCAGGGGTTTTAACAGGCAGTGGCCCCCACAAAATGCTGCTGTTGGTGGAGTTGCGCTGTGGGCAATGGATTGCATGGGTTGGCAGCATCCCCATAATCTCAGGTATTGGAGGATAGATTGTACCTCCTACAGCTAACCACATAGTAAGGATGGATCCTACCGCCAGGCCACTGAAGACACCCTGCATGGGAGCAAAGAAGTAAAGTGAGCATTATGGACCAATATTTATTCATTGGTTATTTCTAATGCGCCTATAAACAAATGTTTTGAGGCGCAACAAGACAAGAGGGTGGGGGAATATGGAGGACAGACAGTAACAATCCTAGTAGACCTTGTGACATTTGTAATGTGCAAGTGTAGTAACCAGAAGTGCAGGCTAGAGGGCAGGGGTTAGTGCAGATCAGGGCGGAAGGGCCTGTGAGAAGGTGAGTGCCAAGTGAGGCCAGGTGGACAGAGCCAGAGGAAAGCAGAGAGTGCAGGGGAAAGGTGGTCCACAAGCTAAGTGCGAGGTAAGGCGCTGGAAGGGTTACAAGGATGCAGGCCCAGCCAGGCTAGTGCAGGGGGAGGGGCCCGGAAGGGCCAGTGCCCAATGAGGTGGGGATCAGGGGAGACCAAGTGCAGGGGTAGACTCGACTAGGGGGGCCTGGTGCCCTGTAAGACTCTGAAGGAACCAGGCAACCAGTCAAGGGCATACAGGGACATTAACAGGGGAGGGGGAGAGGGAAGGAAGAAGAGAAAAGGAAGGTCTTGAGAAGCTTCCGGAACTTAAGGAGATCCGGTTCAAGTCTGAGAGGGGCAGGGAGGACATACCAGAGGGAGGCACCTGCGGAGGAGAGAGGTCTACCCCCCCACTCTCTGAATGGAAAACTGTCTGATCGGCAGAGAGTTAGAGGTAGGAGACCAAAGGGCTCTAGCAGGGAGGTATTTAGGGAGATAGAGTCGGACGCAGCAGTTTCCCAGGCCTCAGAAATCCTTGTGGATGATGCAGAGGGTTTTGAAGTTGGTCCTTGCAGCAGCTGGGAGCCAGTCGATAGATTTTAGGGCTGGAGGAGAGATGCAGTCCCTGGGCTTGAGGCTAAGGATAAGTCTTGCAGTCATGTTCTGGATAAGTTAGACAGATCGAGGAAGAGGCTGTTGCAGTAGTCCAGCCTGGAGAGAGCCAGTGCTCTGGAGACATTGGGCCTCATTACGGATCCGTCGGTAACCCTGCCGGTGGCCCAGGAAGTCAGGCGCCGGTAAAATGTAAGTCCCCATTCCCATAGAGTCCTACAGGACTCTATGGGAGTGGGCCTCGGAAGCGCCGGCACCATTGATAATGCTGCTGGCGCTTCCGTGAACGGTCTGCCTACCGTGGACGGTGCGCCCCGGCTGTGTCAAACCTGTTGGGAACAGCGGCTCCAGCAAGGGTATTACCCAAATTGACCTTTTACAATTGACCTTTTGTCTAATTGACCTAATAATATTAGTCCTAATTGGCCTTCTGCACAATTGACCTCTATGTTTATTTCACCTTTTATATATATATGTGTGTCGGGATGGTTTGGAGTAATAAATGGGATTGGGTAGGGGGTTGCAGGGGTTTTGGATTGAGTCAGGGTTTGCAGGGGGTTTCCCCCGCATATATGTCCTAATTGACCTTCATTTCACGATCAATTGTGCAGAAGGTTAATTCTCCCACAATCAATTGTGAAAAGGTCAATTAGTATACATCCGGCATGCAGACTCCTTGTTTGCCGGTCCAGAAACAAGGGTGCCAGTGAGCTTACCGGCACCCTTGTTTCCGGACCAGCAAACTTGTAATAGGCCCATTGAGTTTCAGGGGAAAGGTGAGGAAACGGAGAATGCCTCTGAGGAGGTGCAGCTGAAAGTGGGCCTTCTTGGCAAGGTCTGTGATGGGAGGAGAGAAGGAGAGTGAGGAGTCAAGGATGACACCAAGGTTTTTTTCCTCACAAGGGGATGAGCGGAGGGGACCTATGGAGGGCGGTCAGGATGTGGGAGGGAAACAAGGTGCAGGGGTCCCAATGATAAGGATCTCGGTCTTACTGGCAATAAGGCAGATATTGTTAGCAGTGCACCATGCCTGAATAACAGACAGGCAGTCAGGAATGAGAGAGGAAGAGGAGACGACAGAGGGAAACTTGAAGGAGAGCTGTGTGTCATCCGCATAACACTGGAAGTTAAGAGAGAAAGTGGAGATCAAATGGGCTAGATGAAACAAGTAGATATTGAAAAGCCAGGTCGAGAGGATAGAGCCCTGAGGGACACCACAGGTGGAGAGTGAGACGGTGGAGAGAAATGGGCCAGTTGAGCCTGGGAAGGTCAGTCTGAGCGGAAGGAGGTAAACCAATCCAGAGCCAGGTCCATGATGCCAAGGGTATCAGAGAGCCAATTTATCAGGGTGGCATGATTGGCCGTATCAAAGGCAGAGGAAAAGCCAAGAACGGAAGGAGAGCTGGAATCGAGATTAGAGAGCAAGAATTTACAATAGTCACATTACAAATGGAATATTTGTTTTGTGAATTATTACGGAGAAAAGGGTTCATTTGCATCCTTTTGCTGAAGATTCAGGGAGAGTAGAAATATATCACATGATCATTTACCCCAGTGCTTTATCAGGATAGTTCGCCACAAAACTAGGGTTCACAAGTGGGTATGAACATAGCACATGCTACCTATCTTGATAAATGCTTTCTCCGCTACAAACTTGACTAGTGCAGGGGATTGCACACCCAATATCCTAAGGTGTATCTTATTTCTCATTAGGTATTGTGATGAATCCTTGGAGGTCGTCACTTTTCCCTAAGGGTGAGCCCCTTCCCATGAGGCCAGGGAGTTGAGGCCACTACCCGATAGTCCCCTGGGGAGTGGTACACAGCAGGAGCATCTCATGACGAGAGACTCCCCGTCAGGCAACAAGTATAACCATCTACAGAGAAAGTGGTATGACACCCCTTATCTAGCACCCGATACATCCTTCTACCCTATGAATCACACTTCTGTATCACCCACCTCTATGTATGTCTGTAAGACTGAAATCCCAACATTGACTGAGACCAGGAAGAGTAGGGATGATCTAATATGGACTTCCTTGAGATGTACTGGGACGAGGCAGAGGTGCAGAGCACTGAAGAGCACTTGGAGGAACGTGAAAGAGCTTTCTAGTTGTCGTGTACCCTTCTGAGTAAAGACAAAGAAAGGACTTTTCCAATTGTCAATCCCTCCCTGGAGGAACCGAAAACGAGACAGCGGTTTGGTACAGGAAGAAGAGGCTAATGACTAGGACGCAGGGAGAGAGGTGTCCACACACAGTCCTACAGTGACAGACTGGTCGAGAAACTGACAGAGCAGAGGTGCAGGCGAGTGCAGGAGTCTGACAGCGAGGTCGAAGGAAGATGAGCCGCCTGCAAGGGACCAACAACTGCGGAGCTGCCTCAGCATGCCAGCGAGCCGGGGGAAGACGCGCAAGACCTAAATATAGAGAGACGATCCATAGACCGACCAGGAGATGCTGGGTCCAACCCTGAAGGTACAGGGGTTACAGGAATCGTTGATGGGAGCACAAAGAGGGTGCAGGGACAACAGGAGCAGGAACCAAAGAAAGGTTTCCCAATACAGGGGTAAGAGGGAACGTCCTAATAGTATTTCAAATGGCACTAAGAATCATGCAGAAGAAAGCATAAGGAACAACACACAAAAAGGAAGATTGTCCCCAGTCATCTTCCCCGTGACAGTACCTAGCAAAGGAGCCAGCCAAGTCTGCCAGAAGAAAAAACAAAGAGAAACATGGGTCTGGCACCTGCACCCAAAAAAGAAGATCAACATAATTCATCTTCTTCATGGCAGCACCTGGCAGGAGAGTGAACCAGGTCTGGCAAACAGAAAGCAGAGGAAGGCTTGGGCCTGGGACCCGCAACTCCAAAGGGAGAATACCAGAAGCCATTTTCTTTATGGCAGTACCAAGCAGGAGTGAACCAGGTCTGCCATACTGAATATACGAAGAAAAGCGAGGGGAAGGTAGTCATCCCCCTGTTGCTGTGAACTGTGAAACATAGTGTATGAAAAGCCAGGGGAAGGGAGTCATTCCCCCCTGGTGCGGGGAACTGTGAAATAAAGTGTAAAAAGTGCCAGAGGAAAGGAGTCATTCCTCCTGGTGTTGGCAACTATCAAAAAAAGTGTGAGAAAAGGCCTGAGGAAGGGAGACATTCCCCCTGGGGTTACAAACTATAAATTTAGCCTGAGAAAAGGCCAGGTGAAGGGAGACATACCCCTGATGTTGTAAACTGAAAAGTAAGACTGAGAAAAGGCCAGTAATGTCCCTGGCATTTTGAAACCAAGGCATTCTCCACAATCCCAGCAGTAAAGAAACAACTATGGGCAATAAGGAATATTGATGTTTGAATTGAAACTTTACCTTTTGAGTTTGAACTGAGAAAAAAAATGTTTTAAATGTATGTATTAATGTTCTGTTATAACAACAAATAATAACAATACCACACATGATGTACCTTATCATCTTACAGAATTGTTCCCAAAATTCCTGCTAAACTACCCAACATCCCCAATCCCGCCTGTGCATAGTGTCCTTAATATGTACTTATCTAATTGCACTTCATCCGCTTTTTCCAATGTATCTTGCATAGCAACTTCCCCTTCATCACGAGTAAACAAAGTTACAGTCAGAGCAATGAACCATTGGATGTCCATTCCTAATTCTAGTTTCTGTTCTCCCAGCGCCTTTTCCCATACTCTGGTTTCTGATGTTGCCCATTTTTCCATATCTACCCACCATCTAACAATGCTCGGTTCCTTTGCATTCTTCCACCTCATGGCTATGCTGCGCTTAGCTAGTATGTACATCAAATCATTTATTCTTCGCACTCCTCTTATAACGGCCAAGCATGCATGCCTCTGGGGTTTGTATTTCCAGTTCGATACCTCTTTGACCGCTTTATATGCCAATCCCCTCCAGAACACCTGCACTATTGGGCATCCCCAGAACATGTGTATAAGGCCTGCCTCCTACGCCCTAAACCAAGGAAATTCTTGTTTGCCCGCACCCATGAATTTTTCAATGGCAGCCATTGTGAAGTATGCTCTTTGTGTGATGTAAAGTTGGAGTCTGGCATTTCTGGAGACCTTCTTATGGTAATATGTTATATCTTTCCATTCTTTATCTTCAAACGTTTTGCCCGATTCCCTTTCCCATCTCTCCCTATACTTCAATCCTGCCCTCGAGTGACGTTCTATCAATATCTCATAGATCGTTGAAATGACGTGTCCTCCTTCCACTACGGTAAGCAATGTCTCAATTTCTTCACTCCCTATGGTCTCTGTATTGCTGTTCGGCCACCTGCCCTTTAACACCATTATCACTGTTTTATGTAACAAAAATTGTCCTTTATGTATCCCTGTAACTTCCTGCAACTCCGCAAATCTCATCAGCCCCTGTTCGTTCCGCAGATCTCCAACCATTGCTATGCCGCATATTTCCCATTGTGATCACACTTTTGACCCACTGCACGTCCTATATGCCATTATCACCGCTATTGATGTCTGCGGCGAGAGTAGGTATTTAATTCCCATTACTTTACAGGTCCTTTCCCATATTTGTATTCCCATTTTCACCAGGTAAGGATAGCTATTTTGTTTTCTAGTGGGAATCCAAATTAGGTCCCTAAGGTATCTCTTCTTTATGGCTGGTTGTAAGAGGGCAGTTTCTGTTGTGGGATCATCTGCCATCCATTTCACCACATACTGTAGCTGGCACGCCAGAAAGTACAACTAGAAGTTTGGTATCTTCACCGCCCCCCCTAATGGAAACCCCTACATATTTTTTCTAATTCTTGCAAGAATTGCCATGGAATATTATATGGGACATTTCCAAAACAGTGCATGAGTCTCGGCAGTGATACCATTTCTAGCAATGCCGCCCTTCCCATCATGGACAGGGGTAGCTTACTCCAAAACTCCATAGACTTCACCAACCCATTTTTAGCCTGTAGTGTGTTGAATTCATGTCCCCTTTTGGGATCATGGTATATGTTGAACCCCACGTATCTGAAGGAGGTCGTAATCCATGGCAGGGGAAGGAACGGCATAGCCTCACATGTCACAGTCGCCGCTTTGGCCAATGGGAACAGACATGACTTGTTCTTGTTTATTTTAAGCCCTGTCAATATACTAAAGTTGTCCAACACCTCCAGCACACATGGCAGGTTTATCTCTGGATTGCACAGGTACAATAACATGTCATCAGCATACATGGACACTATATGTTTCACCCCATCTATTTCTATTCCAGCGTTCATATACTCCTGCCTCAAATAGGCAGCTATGGGTTCAGCAACTATGATATATAGCATAGGGGACAGGGTGCATCCTTTTCTAGTGCCCCTATGTAATTGCCTTTTGTCTCTGTACGTACTCCCCGTCCTGACCCTGGCCATTGGTTTGGTATATATAAGCTGCACCCACTTCATATACTGTGGCCCATTCCCATCTTTACCATTGTGGCATACAACCAATCCCAGTGAACGTAATTGAATTCCTTAGTCGCCTCCAATGGAGCGACCGTACACTGCGCTGTGCTGTCTCTTGTGCTATAAATCACGTGGTGCAGCCTTCTCAGGTTCTTCGCAATATTCCTCCCCGGTACATACCGAGTCTGGTCCAGATTGATTAGCGCAGGGATGACTTTACAGAGTCTATTTGCCGTGAGGATCTTAATATCTTGGTACAGAAGTGACAACAGTCTGTAGGATCCACAATCTGTATCTACTTTGTTTGGTTTAAGTAGCGGGATTATCCGGGCTTTCCTCATGCTATCAGAGAGGATGTCCTCTTTGTGCGCCTCGATATACACTTTGGCAAGAAGTGGTGCCAACGTGTCTGCATAGGCTTTATAAAATTCACCTGTAAGCCCATCCGTGCCTGGGGCTTTCCCAGTGGGCAACGTTTTGATGGTGGCTATGACATCCGCTGGGGTTATGGGCTCCTCCAGTGCATCTGATTATTGTGTATCTAGATGTGGCAGGACAATAAGATCTAGGGCATCCTGTAGGTCCCTGTCCCCATCTATCTGGGGATATGCGTATAATGCCTTATAATACTCAGAAAATACTTCATTTATGCCCACTTGCGTGTTCACCTCCTCTTGATCTATGTTCCGGGTTGAGCAAATGGGAGATCTTGTGTCCATGCATTTATACAGCCAGGCTAGCATTCTACCGGGTTTATCACCTTGTGCGTGACTCCTTTCTAGGTGTCTTGCATAATTACATTTCCCCAGCCTGTCCCACTGCACTAGGCATGCTTGTTTCAATCTGATTCTTTTTTCTAGGTGTTCTGTGTTCCCATTGGCTTTCCTCTCCAATACCAGCCATTTAATTTCCTTGTTTGTCAGGTCATTGACAATCGATTTTTGTACTTCCCCCGACTCTGCTATAATTTCACCCCTGATGACCACCTTATATGTTTCCCAGACCGTGTTCACCTTTTGCATGCTACCCTCTTTTATTGCAATGAAATCCACTGTACTTTTCCTAATGTGCCCAGCAAATGCTCTATCTAATAATGATTTGCTTCTCAGCCTCCATGTGGGTATGGGCGGTCTTGGAGAAAATACCCTCCATTTCACTGTGAGTGGTCTGACAGTATCCTAAATAGATATCCTGCCTCTGTAAATTCTGTCACATCTTCTACTCCTGCGAACAAGTAATATATTTTTGTATAAAATGTTTGTGGGGTCGAGTAATGGGAATATTCTCTGTCCTCGCAATGTTGTACCCTCCATAGATCTCTCAACTGGACATGCTTCAGCAGCGAGTTTAGTACTTTGGCTGGGGGAGACGGCCTTTTGTGTTTGACGTCAGATCTATTCAAAGTGGGGTTCACTGTGCCATTAAAATCCCCTCCCCATATCAATATTCCATCTCTGTAAGGTCCTAGCCTAGCATACAACAACCTGAAGAAGACTATGGCTTCATGATTTGGTGCATAGGTGTTCACAATACATATTTCTCGGTTCTCTAGCATACCATGTATCATAGCCATTCGACCTTTGTTGCCCGTCCTCATAGTCAGCACTTTGAATGGTATGGCCGGATCCACCCAAATGAGGACCCCTCTTGCATATGACGAATAGGTGGAGCCCACTAACACTCCTCCCCACACACCGCCAGGTTCTGCTTTTGTGCATCTAAATGTGTTTCCTGCAATAGCTTAATCCCCACTTTATTGCTGTTTATGTACATGCTTACTCTTCTGCGTTTCACATAGTTATTTAGTCCGCTGACATTCCATGTCATGATTTTAACTATTTCCGCCATTATATTGCCATACTCAGGGTACTATTGGGGCTGTCAGTCTAATGCAAGTTGTAGGTGAAATTCTATGCAGCGTTTTCCCATATATGCCAGGCCTTCCTTCACTGTCCCTCACCCCTCGCCCCCCAAACCAAACTCAAACTTAACTTGTCCAGCTGTGCTAAGCACGCTAGGACTTCCCCCGTTTCCGCTCCATTCAACCTGATCGACAGACTAGTCTTCTGGCGCCCAACGGGTGGGCACTGTTCAGTAACCCTAAAACTAACTTTTGTGTAGTAGTGGGACTGCACATAGCGTTCACCCTACCGGGTTTCTGTGATCACATTGTACTGTTCCTGCTGATACTTAAATATTATGCTGCTTCCATACTTCTTATCGGCGACTCTCGCTATGTTGTCTAAACATTTCTCCTCCCTGACGCACATATCTGTGCATCTTCAATTATATTATGGAGGTCTGCTCGGGATCTTCTAGCTCTTGCCTAAGTCCATTGACTTTGCTCTGTAGTCTCTGGGATCTGAGTGCTGTCCATCCTGTCCTGTGCTTCCATCGGTGTCTCAAAGAAAAGCACTTTGCCATGGTGGATTATCACAACTTCGCCGGATATATCAACATATACTTTAGGCCAGCCTTCCTGAGCCTTGCTTTTGTTGTGAATTATTGGGCCCTTCTCTTTTGAACCTGGAAGGTGTAGTCAGGGTATACTGATATCTTCGCTGAGGCTCTTTGTATTGTTCCCCAAGACCTTGGAAAGGCATGGATTTTCTCTCAGTCTTTATAATTTAGGACTTTGGCCATCATGGGCATGGGCGGTGTGCTTGGCGGTGGCCTTCTGATGAGGGAGCGGTGCACTCTTTCTAACGTGAACCCTTGCGTAAGTTCCCCCTATTTCCTGTAATAACAAGTTTTCGATGTATGTAGTGGGGTCACACCTTTCCGTTCCTTCAGGCAGCCCCACAATTCTTATATTATTTCGGCGTGCCCGACCCACAGCGTCCTTGGCTATATCTTCCAGCAATTTAACTTTCTGTAGGAGGATGTCAAGGTCCTTCGCCGTTTGCAGCCTGTCCACCGTGTTTTCCTTGACTTGTTCTTCCACTTTTCCCGTGTGTTCCGCTATGGCTCGTACATCTGGTCATAATAGTTCCACATCAATGCCCACCGCATCTATTGTGGCTTCAAGTGTCGCTTGGAGCGCTGCAATGGCTTCCAGGATCTGTTGGTTCCCTGAGTCCGCTGTGTCTGCCAAGTGGGATACCTGTTCCTTCCCTTTATCTTCGCATTCCCCCTCTTGTCGGTTTGCTTGGCCTTTCATGAAAGTTTCCATTGTAGTCTGTTCCATTTGTTACCTTTGGTTGCCATTGTACATCGTCAGCCTTATAGGGGCCGCTGATATCCGGTATTTCAGAGGGGATTATCTTCTCCTGTGGTACCGTTTCCTTGGTCTCCTGCCTTACTTCGGTGTACGTATCGCTGCTCTTTGTATAGCTCCACGTAGCATTGGCTGGTGTATATTTGCTTCAACACGCCACTTATTCCTTGCAGTCAAGTTCTTCTGGGGAGGAGGAAATTCTGCACCCCTGGGTGGTGTTGTCCCGTCTGGTACACTTTTTAGTTTGGGTAAACTGTATTTGTTCCTTTTGTGGGGACACTTTTCACTTGTGGTCGCTGTACCTACATCTTCAGTCTTAATTCTGGATTCATATGCCTGCGCTCTTATGTGACTTTGGTTCTCCTCTGCCGTTGACCATGCTGTGTTCTGTCAATTTTGTGTGGCCTCCTTACAATGTGCCCAGTTAGGGTTCCAGGCACTATGAATGGTGTAGCCCCAACATGCTGGGATTCATAGTCCTAACTTTGTTTGCCGCAACAGGTCTGCTCTAACCCACTGCGTAGTCCAAGCACCCTGTTCTTTGTGTTATATGACTTGGCATTAGGTGTCTCCAGTCCGTATGCCACCTCTTGCCGACCTTTTCAGATGGCCGCACCATCAATATTTGTGCCGGGCCAGGAGGGGAGTATGGGGCCAACCTTGCTTGTCCGCGCTATTGTAAAGGCACGTACTGCTATTATTTATCCGTTGTGTTATGAAGTAATTGTTCTGGCCATCCGCTCAACTGTCCTCCCCAGGCCGCCACTCTGTTTCGGCCTTCGTATCTACTTCCAGTCTTAGCTGCGGGTGGCGTCCATTCCCTTGCCACGTGCGCTTTGTGTTTTGCGGGCCGCCGCGGAGGGATCTTAGTTTATGAAGATGTGCCGCACCTTAGCGTATCCTACCAGTGGTGGTTTTACCTCGCTTTGCTTCTGTGTGTGCAAAATTGTAACTGGATTCGGTCGCCCGAGTCTTTGCTGCTCAAGGGCCACCACTGGCGTCAAGCGTGTTCTCAGCTCCCTGTTAGGCTTGACTAATTACGGTTGGCGTTCCCAGGCTCCGGTCCTCAGTTTATCTCCCCCCGCTGGTCTGATCTGGTGAGGGTGTTACTGCTTCTTTCCGTTCCATAAGGTGCCTTCCCAGCGCCACGCCAAAGTCCCGGGGGGTATCAGGTGGGAGCCCTTGTCAGGCCGTTACACTATTGGCTTGCGCGCCAGGCACCCCGTGCTCTCCCAAATCCTAACAGCCATTCGTAATGTGAGGACTGTCCCTCTTCTCTCAGCACCTCACCGGTCTCTGCGTCTACGTTCATTGCAGCCGCTCTAGGACATACTCTAGTCCGGAGCGTTACTCTGGCGACTTATTTGCTTCTTCCCGCTGCACTCCGCCCATTACTAGTCTCTGGGCACTGTCTGGGTTGCTGGATCCTGTTGCCGATCCTGCTCTTCGCCGTCACCACGGTCGTGACGGCTATCTTTTCGTGTCCCTGCAGCGCCCCTTCCGCGTTCTGAATAGACGGCTCTCCAGGTCTCCGGTCCTCAAGTGCCCGATTCCTCAGCTCCGCAATGACTTCTTGGGCACTCAATGCGGTGCCTGCAGTGCCGGTCTGCACCTTGGTTGTTGTGTGCGCTAGGTACACTCGCTCCCGCCGATGTTTCCACTCTCCGCCTGTGTAGGCGTCTTCCAGCTTACTCCTTAGCTGCTTACTGTCTCCCCGCTGCCATTTTCGTTGGACACCAGCCTCTCCTCTTCTACATGACGTATCGTCCTTTGCTGAGATGTTTGGGGCTCACCACTCAGTCTCGAGCCTCACTGGTGTATATAGCTACAATTTCAATAATGTTTTGTTATAAACTCGTATTATAGAGCTTCTCATTAGACAGATCCGCAGGAGTCTCTTGTGACCACGTCCACCTCACATGGCTGCTGGCCACGCCTCCCCGAGTTTGAACTGAGAACATTACTGCATTTTAAAATTTCAACCTGGAACTTTCATTTGTGCCTTGGAAAGGGATTGAGACCTGGGGAAGGGAGTGATTCCCTCAGGTAAAGATCCCACCAAAGACTGGGAACTGCTATCCGTTGTCCCGAAGAAGGGCGAAATTCTTCTGGAATTAGAAGATCATATACTTTAGTTGCAAGTAAAGGGACAGAAACAGGTTTTTGACACAAGATGGTGGACTCTTGATTACATGGACATCCTGACTGAATCCTTAGTATTTTAGTTGAGGAGATTTAAGGAGAGGTAGATTTTCTCTTTTATTTCTGGTATAATAAAAGTGTATGCCAACAACCATGCATGTGTCAGCTTCCTCCTTCTGCACCCTTACCCTATATTTACATCACCCTCCTCCCTCAATATTGTATTCCTTGCAGAAGTATGCATGAGGCCAACTAGCTGTGTGCACGTCTAATATGTCATTGGTTGCTGCAACAGGCAGCACAGGGATGGGGACCCAGCAATTAACTTGACAGTTCACAGTACTCCTCAGGGGTGTAAAGCAACCCCACGAATGAACAAAAATGTATACATTTGTTATGGAGGTACACAGCACAATGCTGCTGAACGAGGGTGCCTTTCCAAACATGCTTAGCCAGCAGACATAGGTAGCCAAAAGAGAAACAAACTCAGTGGGAAAAATCAGCACCTCCAAGGACCCAGGCATACGAGAATTAATGACAAATAGTTTAAATTGCATCATGCAGGATGTCAAAAATAAAGAACGCGTTTCACCTACAAGGGCTTCGTCAGAATCAAGGATTAAAGAAAAGAACCATATTATTATAACATGTAAGGAGTCCATCATCTGTGTCCATACTATTAGATCATGCATAATAACAACTAATCATCTGGGCAGTTGTTAAAATTAAGATTGCAGCAGGTGATCAAGTGCTAGTCCATCATTTGTTCACAATGGCAATGTCAAGTGCCAAGGGTTGGTCAATCACTGTCATGAAATATCAAGCATGTAAAACACTCTATATTATAATCTGATTGCCACTGTCTCAATAGATGTTCTTTCTGTATCCACATTTTCTGACTCAGATTCCTGCACAAGTTTAACAAGGCATTTGTTATTATGCATTGTACATGTTAAATCGACTGTGATATTTTACATACTCTAACTTTTCTCATTGTCGGGGTAATACCGGGGGAATAGCACAGGTATCTAAAAAGAGTTTTAAAAAAAAGAGAAATGTTACACTTACAGTGATCACATCGACTAGGCAGTGGGTAATGGGTCTCTGTGCCACTGCCCATTCACGAAGGTCATGCCTAGTGGGCCCCCAAAGAAACCTATTTGAGCTTAGGGCCTTTTTTCGGAACGTGCATGCAATGGATGGGTTCACAGAATAACTGCGAGTCCAAATAACTGAACCAACTCCAGAAGATGGCAAAGATACTGTTTTATTATCTAAAACCGGGAGTTACAACGCTCATCAACGGACATTTTCTCAATTTCTCTCTGCGATCTTTTCACAAAACATAGACTTTATACTAAAAATACATCAGAGGTGACATCATACTATATGGAAAGTAATGAAAAACCAAGTAGGGATTGTGATAGGCTTAAGGGGAACATCTAAGTATGTATAACATAGGACCTAGGATTCTGTGATTGGCTGCCCACTAACATGTGGACAATATATGCCTACCTCTAAAACATGTCATCTTCAAAACCATTAAGTATACAGTTTTCAATGAGTCTTCAAACTATAAGGAGCTTCGTTATACAGACCGCTACAACTGGTTGGCACGCTTGTGCCATGTGGAACATTCGAATCACTGAGCAGCACGTAAACCAAAACCAAGGTGCAAGGAGGTGGGCCTGACTCTTTCTCCCCACCCAATTAGCCCAACATCTCTCACCACCCAAGTCTTCTGCCATGAAGATTGTCTTTGAACTTGGCCTTGCAAAGTATCTTTGTCTCTGGGACTACATGGGAGTGCGAGCACTCACTATCGCTGTTCTAGGACTCCAAGTTCGACTATTTTCATTCTTGGCTCACATGACAGGAGACCACGATTTGGTCCGTTTTAAATGTCTTAAATGAATAAAACTTGGCACTCTTGGTGTTCTTTCTTTGCACCTTAACAAGAGGTGATTCATCCTTTGCATGTTCACTCCTTTCAAGAATAGATAACCAACATTGGCTGCTTCAGTTTTGATACCAGGCCAGACAGCCTTGCCATGCAGCTCCGTGATTTCAGTTTATTCTTGCTGCAACACAATTCTCCCTCTCTTCTTCATGGGTCCTAGCTTATTAAAATTCATGATACCGATGTCCAGCTCCTGTACAATGGTGGATTAGCCTGCATTCTTATTCACTACGTATAGCCAGTTTCTATGATGACTTAATCTACCTTGCGTTTCAGCATCTGTACAGTTATTGAACGGTTGATTCTCTGCAGCACTTCGTGCACGTGCAATCTTCTTTTTGGTATTTAAAAGTTCACTTGACTTTTTACTACATCATTAGTTTCTGTAGGATCCATGCATCCTCTTCAGACAATATTCTGAGACGTTGTTCATACTCTCTTAGGACGTCACAGGCTTCTTTTTATATTCCTTCAGGGAGTTCCTCCCTCATATTGTTGTCTCTTTGAGCATACTTTTGATAGGGTTGCCTCAATGGGTATCTTCTTTCGAATATACGCTGCAGTATTAGCACAACTGCTGGTGTCAAACACGGCACAATCTCAGACTTCCAACATATATGAGGTAGGGTGGAGCGGGATTTCCTGCAGAGTCATGCAACTGCTGCTCTACATATTGGTGCAACATGTCTGGTAGCCACAGCCGAAGGCAACAAAACCTTTGAAATTCAGTCGATAAAACCTTGGAGAGAGTTAAGGTGATCAGATTTAACGCAACAAAACCCCTGAAATTCAGCAATCACATTTCAACCAGGTCCACCTTATGTGTCCCCAGTTGTGCAGCATATGGCCACTATCATGGCATCACGGATGACATCACGGATGACATCACTAATTATATCATACTTGAATCACTGATGAGATCAATAATTACATCAAATATGACATTGCTGATTAAATAAGTTACAATATTTTTGTTGACCTCTTTTGATACATACTTTATTACACTTAACAATAATAACAACATGACTTGCAACAATACACCGATATAGAAGCGTGATATGATTATGTGTGGAACCTTAGTTATGAACTTGAGGAGAGCTGTTTAGCTCCTGCTTGTAGACTAGAATTGACTGAACAGATACCAGGAGCTACTTTTGGCTCTCCAGGCCAACTGATGCCAAACAAACACCTATGTGAATGTACCTATGTGCATTTTGGGCAATCTCAAAATAAGCATTAGGACACATCCATACAACATTTAAAGCATAAGGGGTCATCAAATATAAGCAAGATGTTAGGTTTGCACCTAATATGAAAGTTAGATTTGCAGAACGCTATGTACTAGCTCATCGTTCCCCATTGGTAGCTCCCATTAACTTGTTAATGCGAATACCCGGGATCTGCTTTTAGCTCCTACTTAGCGTAGCCTAATTTCGATCCCTCTATTTGAAAGCAATTACAATACTTCACTGCAGGGAAAGTAGCCCATTCAATTAAATTGATTCCAGGTATTTCAAACACAATATAAGTATATGTAGTAGTACAACAAATATAAGAATAGAACGAAGTAGAAACATGTTTATTAGTAAGTGTTATGAAAATAGTCAGTGTTCACATTTAAATGTACAATTCTCCTTACTGTAATAACATTACATGAACATATTAGTTTATAAATGACATAATTGATAAAAATTAACCACATACAAAAGAAACTACGTGCACATTGTGATAGTATATAATGTAAGAATTTGAAATTTGGTTAATATACATACAAAATCAGTTACTTATATTACATAACTACATTCATAGAAAAGACATGAAGATTACTAATATTTTTAGTCATTTCTTTTGAAAATAAATTATTTATTTTATTCAACTAGAACAGATTTCTTTCCAAAGTACATAACTACTTACATACCGCTGGGTGGATGGGGGGGCTCTTCTTTGCCCGGGCCCCGCTCAACAGAACAAACCGGGACTTCTTCCACCTCTTGATCTTCAACCGGGTTGGCGACAGACAATCCATGACTTCAATATTCACTGCTGCACCCTCCTGGGTATAGTGGGCTTTGCCGCTTTCTCGCTTCACCGCCTGGCCTGCGCTTAGCATACGCAGCCTGGAGGGACTTCAAAGAAGGGCTCGCCTCGAAGGCGATGAAGTGGACCATCAGAGACATGGCTAGGAAGCCTGGTCTGGGCCACCCCATCGTGCGGCCCAGACTGGGCTCCTATTCTTTGGCACAGGCAGCTCCTGGCAGGCTTCCTGGGCCCTGGATTCTGCTGGACCCATCTGGTCGTGCCCTCAGGCGGGCCGGCAACTGCCACGGCTGTGGTGCAGCAGAGCTGCCACTGACATCAGCAGCACGGCCCCCCTGGCTCTCCCTCTGGGGGTGCTTCCCAGGTGCCGCCTAGCACCATTTGCTAGATTCAATCCCTGGGGAGGGGGAGCACACTCGAGGCAGCAACCCCCCGACCCCAAAGAGGTACGTATTTCTCAGCTTCTGCTCAACTCCTCACCAACTGTCTTTATTTTATATCCTCTTTGGAATCTTTTATGTCCCCTGCCTAGCCCCATTCTTGGGCAGGGGAGTTTTGTTCTATTGTTCCTTTCTTCTTTTCTTTAAAAAAGATTCCATCCAGCCCTATGGTGTGCTGGGGGGGTCTATTCCAATACACATGCAAAACACACACACAACACACACTACACTTTTAGTAAAAACCTGTATTACCCTGGTGTCTGATTCTTTATTTCTTGGTTGTTTCCTCAGAGGACAAACCTATAGCTACGCTAACCGGGCCATGGGCTACACAACCCCTCAAGGTATCAGTTTTTTTCCCTCTATTTGTTCAGCTGTCAGCAACAGCTGGTGTGACTCTAGCAACATGTAATTGACAACGAGACTCTCACTCACATTAAATGAAAGAGACAGAGTGAGAGAGATGAAGAGAGCATCACCCCAAGCCTCAAATTGCCCTTTTACCTACTCTCTGACCCACGAACAATAAAACGTGCTGCCAAAATGTTGGTAAAATGGCCCTTCACCAAATACAGTGAAACAGCCTCAATGAATTGGGTGGATTTCCAGGGCGATAGAGAGAGAATACGAGGGAGAGTGAGAGAGAAAAAGAGAAGAGGGCACTTGCATTTACGATTCAAAGGGTCTGCATGTCCCGGCTCAGTCTTCACTAATTTTCGTAACACATTTATTCTACCTCTACCGATGAAAAATCCATTTGAGCAGACTGCGTACTGTAAGTTTCATACAAACCACAAAAACGAGTGTGCCATTAAGACTCAACAGGAGGGAACTGCTAGTCAAGAACAACTCAAGGAAAATAACTCTGAGGGCTAATGAAGTAATTAAACCATCTGAAACTTTATTAAAGTTAACAAAACAAATTCAAAAGGGGTCACATTCCATTGAACCGACGCTTTGCTGTATCATGGTAATAGCAAGCGACAAGGGACAATCCATTTTAAATCCCTTCTAATTTGCACTTCATTTCCCATAAACCAATGGTAAAGAATGTAGTTGTTACATAGTTGCCATGAAAGACAGATTTTAAAACACTAGTCCCATTAAAGGGACGGTGCTTGATAGTAAAAAGTGCAAATAAACAATCACATAATTGTAGAGGCGCAGGTGGACAACTTCTCCCCGGTCTCCGCTCCCTTAGCACCGTCCTATTGGAATGACAGACAAAGAGCCACATGCAATATTCCTGTACCACGCCGAATATATGAGAGACGATATGCACTCAGGCAAGCATTTAGAGTGTGTCCACAAGCTGACATAATAGAGAAAAGTTATCAAGAAGGATGCTCATTTCCGAACTGTCGAAATGCAGCGATGAACCGAATGGATTTACGTTAGAATAAAGTCTGAAATTAATGTCATACAGAAGATGTAAGAACATATGCTGAAACGATATGAAAAAACTTAAGGATGACGATGTAAATGAAGAACTAAGAGAAACATGTATTCAACAATACAGTAATCACAAACCCGAAGAACAATGAAGTGACTCACTGGTCAGTAACTGTAAATACGCAAGTCAGAAAGAACATAAAGAAGATTGCTTATGAGAGTTATATACGTTTAGGATGACCATTAGAAGAAGATGGACGACAGCTTATGTCAAACAACCCAGCTACCTCAAAACACCAGGCCAGGATCTTAAAGTGAAAAGATGTTGAAGAAATTGTTTTTCCCTTGCAAAATAGAGGAGTACATTGATCTAGGACCAGGATGCTATTACGAGAGATGAAGGCAAAGCACGAAGGGAGTCCAATGATCAGACCATGTGCGAAGGACATATTTCTTAAGATTAGGAGGGACAAGAACATTTACGAATGCCAAGTATTGGAAAATTAAAAGTGCATACAGTTTATATGGGATAGAGTGAGCAAGTGTCTAAAGGCCAAGAGGATCAACTGCATCCAGTATAATTGAATCAAATAGTGTTCAATACACTTTCGAAATTGACATATTAGTGGTCTTGTAACATGCGATGTAGAGCTCGCAATCAAGGGCTACTCATTAGGCTTGAAGCTAAGATAATGATGTGCCTATACTCTCTTGAATGTTCCGAGACAGTGCAGACTGGCAAGGTCAGCCTTCAAACCGTGGGACACTGGCGTGAGGCCTACCGATGAGAGACGGTAGACTTATTGGGAAAACTAGGGGAGAGCTGAGGTATTTCCAAGCACCTGAATTTCGTTTCTATGCACGTGCTGCTAGCGAGCCGAATGTCCAATGTTGGATTTGGGTTGCCAACTAATCAGAAAAGCCTACAATGCACTTTTACATACACTGTTGCAAAGTATTATTCCGCTGCAATATTTTCTGCTGTAATCCGTGTTATATGTATTTAGAAGTAGCTCAGGGCGTATCCAACAGACAAGGGACTGCAAATGGGAGACTAATATTCACACATTCTATATGTAGACATATTCCCTTAATGCATTCCCACACCTCGATAAGCTTTTGTAAAATGCCACAAAGGATGACGTCATAGGTGACGCATCTAGCATTATATGAACTAAGTATAATCAAAAAGACATTGTGATCCTGCATGAATATATTTGATGAATGATGATGCACCCTGCTTTCCGTCATTGAGATAAAAGCAGTATTTTACCATCTTCTTTGAGTCTGTTCAGTTATTTGGTCTAAGACATTTATATTGGTAATTCCATCCAGCACAAAGCTGCTTCAAGGTGCTAGGGCACATTTGGTAGCAGTGCAGATGGTTCAGGTCTAATCGACCTAGAGTCTAGACCTAGACTCCTGTATGATCGACGGCTTCTGCCACGAGCCAGACGATCACGGAGTTTCCCGTTGAGAGCGGCTCAAAACGAGTCACGTGATCAACATATGGTCAACAGGCCCCCCTTTGAAGAAATTCCTGTTCAGTCCCCGTAGATGCCCCGCGGACGCAAAGGCAAAATGGTCGATTGAGGGAGAGGCGATGAAAAGAGACTCGAGCTGAGCCACGGATGTAAAGAGACCATTGCAGCTGGTAAAACATAGAGGGGAGAGACTGTAATTGTGTTATGTTGTATAAATAAGAATCATAAAGAGTAACTGGATTTTGGGTATTATAGAAGGAAAAGAGATAAGAATACCTCGAATTCAAAGGCTCAAGAGAGACAGAAAGGGCACATGGTATAGCTCCATATCAGAGCATTAAGGATTGTTAATGGCAGAGCCAGTTAGAAGAGGGTGTGTCAAACTGCGAGGGAGTAAAAAAAGAGAAGAGTTACATTTACTAAGACGGTAAAGGAAGGCGTACGTAAGGGGAATACATGTATGTATATTGAAAGTGCATATATTTAAGGGGTATAATATGATTGTATAAAGGATAACATGTTTAAACGGATGACAAATAATAAGAAATGGTAGCATAAATAAATACATAAAAAATTATTTTTTTCCTAACATTTTTTAGACAAAGGATTGACGTCAATCTAAAAGTTAGAAACAGATGAAAGCAAAATATAAATAAAGAAGTCAGTTTAAAGATACTAAAAAACAAAGAACGATATACAAATAATTAACGGAAAGTGTAAACGAAGTCGCAAGAAGAATAGTGTCAATAGGTTTTTTCAAAAAATAATCAATACAGGTAGGGAAAATATTCTGATTTTCTGGAATACGAGCAGCAATTGGTGGTGCTTGCTCAAATATATTAAAACGATATATTTAATAAACTTGGGAGGAAGAGGAAAATAGGTAAGTATTGGCAGTCTGAATTGACTTGTCATCATGGAAGAAACACCTCTGACACATTTATGCAGAACATTACCAAGATATACAGCCAAAATTAAGGGCATGACCAACAAGACATTTATGCCTTGGCCTCCAGGAGGTTCATTGTCAAATACGGTATTACGTAATTTGGCGACATATTTACATGCCACACATTAGGGAAAGAAGCTAGAGAAAACATTGGCAGTATTGGAGCTCTGTAAAATGTACCAGAATGAGAAAGAAGACCCAGTCTATAGGGAGTGGATGCTTAGTCAACATAAAAGGGAAGATGAAATGCCTTTAGCTCCTCTTTTCCCTCCTGAGAAACAAGACGTAGAGGATAAAGAGAAGGGATTTTACCATCTAACGGAACTGAAAGCAGCAGCGGGTTATGTTAATCCACAATAAGAACCCCCTGCTTATACTAGTGAAGAGACAGAGGAAGAGAGTAAAGCAGAGAATGCGGATATATACAGACACGCAAAGAAAGTAAACAGTGTGATGATAAAAAGGATAAACAGAAAAAACAGATAAAAATAGAGGAATTGGCAGAGAAACAAAAAAGGAAAAAATGAGATAGCTAAAGGTAAAACAAGAGTACAGAACGAATGAAAGGACAAATATTGCTCAAACCGGATGATAAATGTACTGATGGAGTTTGAGAAAGAAGAAAGGGAAGAGCAAGATAAGAAAGCGAAAGATATGGAAAAAGAGAGGCTATACAAACAAGAAAGGGACAATGGGCCTCATTACACGGTAGGAGGTAACCATGCCGCTATTAGCGGCATGGCTACTCCCTTACCACATACCGGTTCCGGGTAGGCGGTATGGGGACTTACCGGGTCATTCCGACCCTGGAGGACCCGGTAAATCCCCATTCCAAATACCATTCCCCATTCCCATTTAAGCCCCCGTAGGGCTCAATGGGATTGGGGAAGGAGCTAATAACGGCACCACAATTTGCGGTACCGTTATTAGCTCTGAAGTCCCTCAACGGGTCACATCCTTACCGCCTGGTCAGACCAGGTGTTAAGGACGGGAATCGCTGAGGGACCTCGTAGTAGGGTGCTGAGGGATTACCGGCACTGGTGACCTTACCGGTGCTGGTAATCCCTTAGCGCCTACCGTGTAATGAGGCCCAATGAATGTAAGCAAAGGGAATAACAAAGAAAGCATGAAGCAAAAAGGAAGAAGGAGAGACTAGAAGAAGAGAAACAAGAAGAAATAGAAACCCACATATTGAAAGCGTGTAGGTTACAAAGAAGGCGAGAGGAAGAGGAATTAAGGGAAATAAGTAGAAGAGAGGAAGAAATTAACAGAAGTAGGGGATTTAAAGATGACAAGATTGAATATTTATGCCATAGAAGCATGATACCCATAGAAACACAAGAACAAAATGAAGAAGAGGGAGGGTCACAAAAATCTCGTGGAGGGTTGCAGAGATTATTAGACATACCAACATGGAGAGAAGATACAGAGACTATAGGGACAAGGATTGGGAAATTGTATAGACAAATGAGGGATAAGGAAGCATATAGAAGTCTAGAGGGTGAACAAGGAGTTTCCTTTAGAGAAATATGTGGAAGTTTAGATGACGTCAGACCAGGCAATCATAGAATATTACTGTTAAATAGGTGTCACACACCGCCGCGACTGACGTGCATGGAGCCGATGGCGTTGGAGCGGCCATTAGCCATTCCGCCACGTCTCCATGCAACGCTCAGCGCGGTCTAGTCTTTCGGCCGGCCGCCGGGGAGGACCGCTTTTTAGCCGCTCCAACCCGGAAGTCTGCGCGTTGCAACTTACTTGCGTCAGGCTTTCGGGTTGGAGCGCTCGTAAGTTTTCTCCCTCTGTGTGCTGCCCTGCGCCTTTTCTTGGCGCCGGCTTTCTCTTCCCTGCCGCCGGCGCCCTTCCTCCTGTCTATCTTTTGTCCTCTCTTTCCTGGGACTCGCAGGCTCTCACCAGGTTTCGCAGGGAGCTTATTCCCTTTTTCCTTCCCTTTTCCTCCTGCTTTCCCTCTCTGTCTTTGCTACAGTGTTTCGCGGTCTGTCTTTGAGGCTTGCCCCCGGGTTCCTCTCTAGGCTCTCCACTCCACTCTTTACCGTATGCCACTTTCCTGCCGGCATCTCATCCAAGAAATTCTGAACTTACCTTCTGCTATATCAAGTGTGAAGACCATCACAGACCATCACCCAGGGGTTTTTTATGCCAACGGCTTTTTCCCCTCTGGTCTGAACCGGAGGAGGGGCCCCCCCAGACCTTCTATTTTGAGGTCAGGGTGGCTTCCCTTTGGGGCAGATCCCTTCCACAAAAAAAGGAAAGAAGAAAGAAGAGCTGTGGAAGAAGCGGTTCGGAGGAACCTTACACTCAGAACTCACAGGTGAGGAGGAAGGGGATTGGAGTGACTCGGAAGGGGTGAAGGGAACACCTGAATCTGACAGTTTGCAACGCCAAAGGATTCCAATGGCTACTCCTGAGCAGTTACAAGAGTTGGTAGCCGCTGTTCAGGCTATGAATGTAGAACTACAGAACGTCAAGACTGAGAATGCCACCCTGAAGCAATTGTTCGCTAACCGAGAAGCTCGGGAGTTAGATTTGCCTCCCATGGCCTTGTCCTCTGGCAAGTTTGACGGAGCTCCTAAACGCTTGAAGGAATTTTTGGAAGCATGTTCTGTCCATTTTGCCTTTCGTCCACAGACCTATTCCACATACCACATAAAAGTGGGATTTATGGTATCTAATATGACTGGTAATGCCCTGGCTTGGGCTACACCTCTCGTCACATCCAATGACCCAGTTCTTCGGAATTATGATGCCTTCCTGTCTTTGCTGAAACAGACATTTGAACAGCCCGACATAACACATGTAGCGGCTGAAGAACTACTCGAAGTGCAGCAGGGATCCTGTGATCTGCTTTCCTACATTTCCTCTTTCAAGCGTTTGGCTACGGAAGCAGCGGTGGCTGGAACAGGTCCAGTATACCCCTTTCGTCGAGGCCTCAGGGAGGAACTCAAGGACGAGCTGGCTCGCATCGCTCGACCCACACCTTATCAGATCTCATGTCGATTGTTCTGCAGATAGAACATAGACTTTCTGAACGATAAGGCTGAAAGGAGGAAGCATAAGACCCCAGTCACCCATCCTCTGGAACCTCCTCTCTACCTGCCATACCATCCTTGTGCCATAAAGAAGAACCAATGCAGATTGGAACAGCGTCGGCCTCCTTTGACACCAGAGGAAAGAGACGACGGAGAGAATCTGGTCTCTGCATGTACTGCGGATCCAATGTCCATCTTCATAGAAACTGCCCAGATGTACACCTAGGCGGGTGGGAAACGATCGACCTCGGACCTTAAGGGACTAGCATCCGAGGTCTAACCCTTAGTCCCTATGTTTCTGTGACTGTTTCGCCCCAAGTCCCAGCAATGGATGCTCGTCTTCATGGTAGTTAGCTATCCAGTTGAAGACAAGATACACGTAGAACTTACCACCATGGCTCTGCTTGATTGTGGGGCCGCTGGGGTGTTCATGGACACTGTATGGGCCAACCAGCAAGGTCTCACCCTCTTGCAACGCGAAGATGCTCAGAAGTGGAAGGAGTGGATGTACCCACTCTCCTCCGGACCTATTACTCAGTCTACTGAGTTTCTAACAGCGACCATCTTCAACATTCGAACTGATACAATTCGATCTCATCAGAGCGGCTCATTTTCCGATTATTCTCGGAATTCCATGGTTAGAAACATAATCCAACCATAGACTGGACCGCAACACTATGGCTTTTCGAATCGGATTTTTGTAGACAGAATTGTCTCATACAGCCGCAGGTTGAAACAGTGCAGGTCATTACTCCTGAAAATAAGAATGTTTGTGCTGTGTGTCGGATTCCTCCAGAACTGTCGGAATACCAAGAAGTGTTCAAGGAAACTCCTGTCCTGGACCTGCCTCCACACCGGCCGGAAGACTTGCGCCATAGAGCTGGTTCCAGAGGCTCTGGTACCCTTTGGGCGCATGTTTTCGTTATGCTTGACAGAGAAGAAGGCCCTTCGTGCCTATCTGGACACTCATCTGACTAATGGGCTCATTCAACCTTCGCGTCTCCTGCTGGAGCCTCATTATTTTTTATACCCATTACGGGATTCTTTGAACTGAGACCGTGTATTGACTATCGTGCGCTTAATAAGGTCACTATTCGGGATCGCTACCTATATGCCGCTCATCTCAGACATCCTTGAGGCCGTACAAGGCGCCTCTGTCTTCTCTAAATTGGATTTATGGAGCGCCTACCATCTCCTCCGTATCAGAGAAGGGGATGAATGGAAGACGGCGTTTAGAACTCCTTTCGGCCTGTTTGAGTATAGGGTTATGCCCTTTGGACTAGTCAATGCACCAGCCATTTTCCAGCGCTTCATGGACCGTCTCTTCTCGGATTTACTATTTTCTGAATACCATTAGTCTATCTCGATGACATCCTAGTGTTCTCATCCTCTCAACAAGAACAACACCCAGCCATTGAGGACAGTACTTAACCGTCTTCAAACTCAACACTTGAAGTCAAACCAGAGAAATGTCTCTTTAATGTTTCATCCGTGCCATATTTGGGGTATATCCTTTTTCTCGAAGGCATCACTATGGATCCCAGGAAGTTGTCGGCCATCCTGGACTGGCCAGCTCCTACTTCCCTTAAGGAGGTTCAAGCGCTTCCTGGGTTGGCAAACTTTTATAGGAAGTTCATAGGTCAGTTCTCCCAAATAGTTTTACCCATCACTGCCCTTCTCAAGAAGGAGTCACGACCCTTTCTCTGGACAGAACAAGCTGACCAAGCCTTTTTAACGCTTAAAGAGAGTTCTGTTCTGCTCCAGTCTTGAGCCAGCCAGATCAAACCAAGCCTTTCATTGTAGAAGCAGACGCATCGGCTAGAGCCTTAGGAGCTGTTCTTCTACAGACCAGAGATGGGAAGGAACATCCAGTGGCTTACCTCTCAAAGACCCTCACTACCAGTCAGAAGAATTATTCGGTGATTGAGAAGGAATTACTGGCATTGAAGGCTGCCTGCGAGGAATGGAGACACTTACTACAAGGAAGTTTGCATCCATTCACCCTACGCACGGATCATAAAAAGCCTACAGATCCTCAGGAATATGGAATGTGTTAATTCTCGACAAGCACGGTGGGCTCATTTTTTTAGTCAATACGACTTCATCATTACCTACATTCCTGGAACCTTAAACAGTTTGGCAGATGCTTTATCTAGGCGCGATGTCCCCGAAGTACTGCCAGAACCCACACCTGAGTATATGTTTCCTAGGAACCGTATTGTGGGCTTGGTTTCCGCCTTTCTCCAAGAGGTCAGAATGGTCACTACGCCCGAACTGGAGACTCAGATACCTCGGAACCAACAACACCAGGTCCGATGGTCTGATGGTTTATTGCTGGTGGGTCAGAGGTTGTTCATCCCCACCAAGACCCTACAATCCAAGATCCTATGTTGGGGCCACGATCATGCGACAGCCGGTCATAGAGGTATAAGGGGTACGTTAGATCTTATCTCCCGTTCTTTTTTTTGGCCCACTCTTACCCAAGATGTCAAGAGACATTGTAGAACTTGTTTGACCTGTGCCAAGAATAAGAATCCAACTCACAAACCTTATGGCCTCCTCGAACAACCGCAGACCCCTATTCAACCGTGGTCCCATATTTCTACAGACTTTATTGTAGATATACCTCTTTCTCAGGGCTGTACCTGTCTGATGGTTACTATAGATTCTTTTACCAAACTGGCTCACTTCTCCCCTCTACCCGGAGTGCCATCTGCTTCAGCTATGGCGGAAGTTTTTCTTAGGGACATTTTCAAGTTACATGGGTTACCTGAGAAGATTATCAGCGATCGAGGAAGTCAATATACCTCCCGATTTTGGGCGGCGCTGTGTCAGCGTTTGGGAATAGAACGTGCCCTTTCCTCGGGGTTTCATCCGCAGACTAATGGACAGACTGAGAGGCTTAATGCCTCACTTGAACAATATCTTAGGTGTTATGTTAATAGCGTACAAGACAATTGGGTAGCCCTCCTACCTACTGCGGATTTTGCATATAATAATTCCAAGCACTCAGCTACAGGTCTCAGTCCTTTTTTCTGCACCTATGGAATACACCCACGGGGATTGCTTCCCTGTTTCAAATCCTTCTCCAATATACCTACACTTGAATCCCATTTAGCTGAGATAACCTCCGCTCACAAGTCTGCTCAGCAAAGTCTACGCCAATCCCGCAGTAGGTATAAGGAGCAGTCTGACCGATCTCGCCTACCTTGTCCCGATTGGAAGGTAGGTGACAGGGTATGGCTGTCCACCAAATATCTACCTCGATGGGTTCACCCGACCAAACTTACTCCCCGATTTCTGGGTCCCTTTAAGATTGTCAAACAGATAAATCCAGTGGCCTTTAGATTACAACTCCCCAGAAGTATGCATCGGATTCATCCTGTATTTCACTCCTCCTTACTCCGACCGGTTGATCCTGATACTCCTTACAAACGGAAACTAACCATACCTGTAGCCCAACAGCCTCTCCCCGAGGAGTATGAAGTTTCGAGTATTCTGGATTCCAGGTATCGAAGAGGGCGGCTGGAGTATTTGGTGGCCTGGAAGGGGTTTCCCCATTCTGAGGACTCTTGGGAACCTGAGTCTTATGTACATGACTCGGCGGTTTCATCGACTCCGTCCGGGTAAACCGGGGGGTGTGGGCCGCGGAGGGGGGCATACTGTCACACACCGCCGTGACTGGCGTGCATGGAGCCGATGGCGGTGGAGCGGCCATTAGCCGTTCCTCCACGTCTCCATGCAACGCTCAGCGCAGTCTAGTCTTTCGGCCGGCCGCAGGGGAGGACCGCTTTTTAGCCGCTCCAACCCGGAAGTCTGCGCGTTGCAACCTACTCGCGTCAGGCTTTCGGGTTGGAGCGCTCGTAAGTTTTCTCCCTCTGCGTGCTGCCCTGCGCCTTTTCTTGGCGCCGGCTTTCTCTTCCCTGCCGCCGGCGCCCTTCCTCCTATCTATCTTTTGTCTTCTCTCTCCTGGGACTCGCAGGCTCTCACCAGGTTTCGCAGGGAGCTTATTCCCTTTTTCCTTTCCTTTTCCTCCTGCTTTCCCTCTCTGTCTTTGCTACAGTGTTTCGCGGTCTGTCTTTGAGGCTTGCCCCCGGGTTCCTCTCTAGGCTCTCCACTCCACTCTTTACCGTATGCCACTTTCCTGCCGGCATCTCATCCAAGAAATTCTGAACTTACCTTCTGCTATATCAAGTGTGAAGACCATCACAGACCATCACCCAGGTTTTTTTTTATGCCAACGGCTTTTTCCCCTCTGGTCTGAACCGGAGGAGGGGCCCCCCCAGACCTTCTATTTTGAGGTCAGGGTGGCTTCCCTTTGGGGCAGATCCCTTCCACAAAAAAAAGGAAAGAAGAAAGAAGAGCTGTGGAAGAAGCGGTTCGGAGGAACCTTACACTCAGAACTCACAGGTGAGGAGGAAGGGGATTGGAGTGACTCGGAAGGGGTGAAGGGAACACCTGAATCTGACAATAGGTTAGATCTTGCTGACGTGGAAGAGGACAATAGCATTATGAGTTGGGGCATATCATGTCAGATAAAGAAAGGAACGAAAATAAAAAGATGCTAGAAGAGGGCGCATATAGATTATCAAGACAATCAAGTATAGATAAAGGGGTCAAATTGTTAGATTTAGAAGACCCTATAAGAAGAACACGAGAACCAATACCATATACTGAACAACCACAAGTATGATCGCACAGTACAGGGGATGTGTCGCGCCCTATATAAGCAGACTGAGCGCACTGTCAGGGAGAAAACAAGCAGGCAATGATAATGCAGCCTAGAGAACATGGAGTGTGGGTAGGTATGACCAAAGACATGGGTTTTCACAGTTCCCACGATTAGAGAAAGGAGGGGGTGACCACAATATATACCATGGCTACAGATGGATAAGGAGCATTTAAAATGCACACTGCGAGTTTAAATTCCGGTGCGGGAAAATGGATCAAAGAATTAGAGAAAAGGATGTCAGGAATGACGTTAGCCATAGGCGACCTAAAAGACCTCTTTCCAGCCATCCTAAGGGAGAAGGCGGATGACATTTGGAGAAGAGCAGGTTACCCAAAAGTAACTGTACAAAACAAAGTGCACAATGGAGCGCAATTCAATAATTGTAGAGCAGACATATGCCGAGCGCTTAGAGTACAATATCCAGATACATCAGCAATTGGGGCGATAATGACTAGGCAAATGAGGGAGGATGACTACCCCATTGCCTTTATTTAGAATATTCATGATAGATGGAGTGCGGGGACGCATGTACCGTGGGATAAAACGGTAGCATTATTTTACCACATATTATGTCAGGGACTGCCAGAACCAGTACAGAGGGAGTTAAAGAAACTGGTGGGAATGGAAGCAAAACCATGGCCAGAGATACAATTGGCAATCGTGCATTATTGCAGAATGCTAAAAAATAAAGATAAGAAAAAAGCCCAGGGTAGAAAGCAAGAAGAGCCAAAGTTGGTGCAGAAGAAATTATCAAAGTTTGCCAAAGAGGGAGCAGTGTTGACAAGTAAAGCGGGAAGCATGGCACAAGTGATGCAGTTCCCACAGCACAATAATATAGCCAATACCCAAGATCAGAGCGGGTATAATTATATGCCAAGAGGATGAGGGAATGGGCCTCGAGGAGGAGGACGAGGAGGATTTCAAAACCCTTAAGAAAGGGGAGGATCTAATGGCGAACAGCCCTAACATGTTGGAATTGTAAAAAAATAGGACATATGGCTAAATCATGTAGAAATAGAGGAGGCATGCAACAACGGAATTGGCAATCTCCAAGAGGGGGGATGGGATATGCTCCACAATACAATACAGATACACAAGGATATTATGCCCAATATCACACGCAGAATCAGGCATATGCGCCACATCCACAGTAGTTTCAGACTCAATTCTCACAACCCCATCAATTCCAACAAGCAAAATGCAGACACAGTCATTACAGGGCCAATAACAGCAAGCACCTATGCAAATTCAAAAGGTACCCACTCAACAAATACAATACATCCCAATGCAACAGACAGGCACATCACAATGGCAAATGGACACAGGAGCTACACAAGCAGCAAAAACCCAAATTAGGGAGTGTGACTATGGTGGCAGGGAATCCTATCACAGGCACAGGTATTAATGTATACCCACAATAGAATAGCCCACATGATGACCTGATGTGTTCAGTACTATCTGTAACACCAGACCCCCAATAGGAGCCAGGGGTTAAGGTGACGATAGGAGGTAATACATTCTCACCTCTTGTATACACTGGAGCCACTCGTTCCTGTGTCTGTGAGGGAAAATATCCAGTCTCGGCATTGCCATGAATGCTCAGGGATTTTCTGGGGCTACACATTTTGTTTCTTTTACAGACAAATTACCCATTTCTATAGTGGAATACAACATGTCTTTACCATTGCTATATTCTAAACAGACACCAGTGAATATACTAGGATGTGATTTAATGGCAAAGCTTAACATGACAATACCTTTTATTGACAAAGGCATAGTGTGTTCAACGCCGGGGCTACATTATATGAATCTGAGGGAATTTATATTAGCCTTTGCAGAAAAGAAAGACTTAAGGGGAGTCCCTCTGGACGCGGAAGTGTTTTTATATGGAGTGACCATTTTATTATTATGGTTACCTAAATTGGCAGGTAAGATAATAAGGATGCCTGATACATTTTTTTTCAGGGCTGAATTTCCTATGAATCATGAGGAAGGACAAGCTATTCCTCTGGGTTTAGAAGCAGCAGCGGTAAGAAAAGAAAGGATGATGCTTCATGGGACAGATGATGAGGGAAGGGGATAGAGAACAGTGATAGCCCTCAATGAAGGATATAGATTGACAGATGAAGAACTGTTCAGGGATGACTATTCAGATGATGAGTTAGTATTCTTTATAAGTCTCACTTAAAGTTGAGAAACCGCCATTTTTTCAGGAAGACGTGGAAAAGGTCCCAATTATATTATGGACTACAAGTCCATATGATGTGGGCCTACTGAAAGAACTAGGAGCAGTGAAAATTAAGCTTAAACAAGGAGCTATTTTGCCACATGCAAAACAGTACCCTATGTCTAGAGAAGTGGATGAGGGGATATTCGAAACTATATCTACCCTAATGAAACAAGGCATTCTAGTACCAGCATATTCTCTGTGCAACACAGCTTTGTATCCCATCAAAAATCAAAGGCGGGGTTGTGGAGATGTATACAGGATCTCCGCCACCTAAATAACATAGTCAAAGCAGAGTTTCCTTTAGTTCAAAACCATGCGACAATATTGTGCAATATTCTGTCAACAGCCAGGTATTTTACTGTTTTCTCAATTCCCCTACACAAAGACTCATAGGATTTGACTTCCTTTTCATATAGAACGATTTGTCTGAAACATACTTGTTTGCACCAGGGGTACATGGGTACTTGAATCGGGAGGATAGCTCAGGGGTAACATGCTCAGCTTGGTAGCAAAATGATGCAGAGCAACACAGGTTCGATCCCTGGGTCCGCGCTTAGAAACCTCTGGGTATGAAGCGCGTTATAAATTAACAATTACAATTACTGTGAGTTCACTTCTATTTTTAATACAGTGCTTCAGATGGTCTTGGGAAATGTTGAGCTCGAAAGCGCCATAATTCAATATGTGGATGACTTTTTAGTGTACAGTGAGACAGAAGAAAAATGTAGGGAAGACTCTGTCAAAGGACAAAGAGTGATATGCAAATGGATATTTCCCATCTGTGAAAGGCACAGTGAGTAAAAGCAGTGGCTGCGAACTCTCAAGTGGTTAATAACCACTGAACAGGTTATCAAGTCTGTTCTTTCGAGAGAGGGGCGCCCGCTACCTTTGCAAAACTATTTTTCAAGGAACCTGGGATTGGTAACCCTAGGTCTCCTGGGGGCAACCAGACGTGGTCTCCCTCTCACTGTGCTTAGAGAGGCATCAGCTTCACCTCACTGATGATCCCCAACAAGGGTGAAACACGTGTATGGGGTTGCTGGTGGTACTCTCGTTCAGGTTGGAATTGCCATTGCATTTCGGTGCTGGACTGCCCCTGGGCAGGACAAAGACTGATATGCAAATGGATATTTCCCATCTGTGAAAGGCACAGTGAGTAAAAGCAGTGGCTGCGAACTCTCAAGTGGTTAATAACCACTGAACAGGTTATCAAGTCTGTTCTTTCGAGAGAGGGGCGCCCGCTACCTTTGCAAGACTCTGTCAAACCTATGACGATACTTGCAGAAAAAGGGTACAAAGAAGTCAAAGAAAAATTACAGTATTGCCAAGAAGAAGTATTATTCATAGGACAGTTTATCTTGCATGAAGGAAGAAAAGTGACACCTGAAAGAGCAGAAGCCATTATGAGAACTGAAAAGCCAAAAACAGTGAGACAAATGCAGCAATTTTTAGGTCCATGCAACTATTGCAGGACCTGGCTCTTTGACTACAGTACATATATTTGACCACTTTTAAAAACACTTGAAGAGGCACAGGTGGCTAAAACTAAATTAGTGTGGACAGAAGACATGACTGAAGGATTTAATTTATTAAAAAACAAGATAAGTACAGTTCCTGTATTAGGAATTCCAAACTACAGTGAAGAATTTAGATGTATTTTGCCATTCAAATGGAGAAGTCATGACAGCAGTCCTTCCATAGAAAATGAGATTAGGACATGGTCCTAAAACATTAGCTTATTACAGTGGAATTTTAGATCCAGTTTTGAAAGGACCCTATCCTTGCTAACAATCTTTGGCAGCTGCTGAATTTGCCATAGAAAAGGCTTCAAGTATAACTATGAGTTGTTCTGTATCTCTTTTTGTAGAGCATGCATTATTTGCAATATTGGAAAAATCCAAAAGTACATTGACTATTCAAAGAGCATGGGGGTACGGGGTGATTATCGCAAACCCGGCAATCAAAGTTATTAGGTGTAGCACAGGGAATCCAGCAATGTTTATAGGTGAACCAGTGGGAGAAGATGATGATGTACTTGACTGTGTTACATACACTGATATTGTTATTTGGCATTTATATAACACCTTATATATCAATGGTCTGATCTCAAAGCGCTTGTGGGTTGAACGCCCTTGGGGACTGTAGTCCAGGTCAGTCGAGAGAGTAGGGTAGTATAGGGTGCTTGGGTGCACTCAATATGTGTGCGGCTAGTTTGATTTGCCTGATGGTAGTTGCATCCTAACATTGGGTGCAGTGTTTGAGAGATCAGTCGAATGTATGCAGTCAGGTGGTTGGTCTCTGAGACTGCAATCTGGTGGCATTATGCCTGTATAGGACGTTTATGGGTACAGCTAAGCTGATTTATACGTGGGGTATAGCTACGTTCTAGCAGGATGTTGAGGTGTTCATGGAATATTGTTTGTATGTGGGCAGCTAGGCAGATATGACGTCCTTTCGTTGCGGGATGTTTTTTCACTAGGTTTTTTAGAAAATGGTGGGGTTGGTGGGGGGAACCCCCCCAACCCCAAAAAAATGAAATGCTTTTTTTCGAGAAAAAAAAATCACGGTAAAGAACCCAGCGAAAAAACATCCCGCGTTGAAATGACATGGAACCGCCAGGCCGATATTGATCGAGGGGTATAGCGGCACACTATTGTGTGTTGGTGTAAAGTAGAGAGAGAGCATAGCGGTAGGAGAGGTAAGTGTCTGGAGTGGATGATTTACTCTTAGGAGCCCACTGTTCCTGGATTACATTCTGGATCTGGATGAGCTGGTAGTGGTCATCCTCATGTTTGGCAGTAGCTGAACTCTGAGGTAGATTGACAGGTAGGACTGGAATAAGTTATGTTTTACTCTGTCAGAGGGTCACTATTCTTAGGCACAGCACTATGTGTCTCAGGTGCCATTTTCTGAGTCTTTGGTTGTGTTTTAGGTGGGTTGCAGGGTAGGTATACGCAGGATACTTGGTTATAGGACAGGAGATATCTCACAACAACGTAGTCATACCGAGGGAGTGATGCTAAAAGCGCAGACTGGACATTTGTCAGCTGGCTGTAACATTAGTCGGCAGGCTGTAATTACTTTCCAAAGTAATGTCATTGAAGTTATGGTTCCTGATGGAGGTGGTTTCAGCGGCCTTAGATGGTCTTAATCATGGATTACGGAAATAGCCAAGTCTTTAGAGCTTTGTTGAAGTCCATGTCGTCTTGGTTGTGACGAATGTGCGTAGGTAGTTCCACAGAGTTGAAGCCAAGGCTGAGAAGGCAGACCCGAAAATCCTGGCTGAATTGGAGGCTGGAATCACTAGTAAGAGGGTAGTGCTTGGCCTTAGGGTGCGTGATGAGTGGTAAGGTGTAATATACTCTTGAAGGTATGCTAGGCCGATCATGTGCTCTGCTCGGTGGGTAATGCATAGGATGTTGAAGGTGGCCCTTTGTCCAACAGGGAGCCAGTGAACAGAGTGTAGAGCAGTGGAGATGTGATCCCTGTGTCCCAGAGCACGAAGGAGTCTGGCACCAGCGTTTTGGGCTCTTTGGAGTTAGTTAAGTTGGTTTGCCGGTGCACCCAGGTATAAGGAGTTGGCATAGTCCAGTGTCGACATAACAATGGACATAACAGCAGCGAGTCTGTTTGAGTAGGTGAGGTAAGGGAAAAAACGTTTTAGGAGTTTCAGGGGGGCCATGGAAGTGGTTGTGGGAGAAGGGCTCTGCTGCCCCACACCATGATCTCAGATTAACTGGGTTCCGAAGAAGGTGGTTTCTTGTCATCCATCTGTCAATTTCTCTGAGACAAGCTTCAAGGTCGGGACATGGGTTGGAGCTTGTTTTAGGAATTCTCAGGATAATTTGGGTATCGTCAGCGTAGATGTAGCATATGAGGTTGTGGGCACGGATGATCCCTGGTAGAGTGGTCAGATAGAGGTTAAAAAGGAGAGCAGAGAGGCAGGCGCCTTGGGGTACTCTGGTGTTCACAGTGCGAGTGGTTGAGACAAAAGGGGAGAGGAAAGCGATTTGTTTCCTGTTGTTGAGGAAGGAGGCAGTCCATTTGAGTGCCGAGCCTCGGAGTCCTAGGGAGTGGAGTCGGTTAAGGAGGATAGAATGGTTAACTGAGTCAAAGGCTGCTGACAGGTCAAGGGGAACCAGTGCTGCACAACCCTCAGAGTCTGCCTTGACCTTGAGGTCAACTCAGACCGTGATCACAGGGGTTTCTGTTCCATGGCGCGTCCTGAAGCCTGATTTAGAGGGATTGAGTAGTTTGTTGGATTCTACAAAGCGGTTGAGCTGACAGCGCGGTCAATGAGTTTCCCCAGGAATCAGGTGTTGGAGATCGGCCTATAATTCTTAGGGTCAAGGGGGTCGAGAGTTGTCTTTTTTAGCATCAGATTGACATGCGCTATTTTAAAGGCCTCGGGAAAGATGCCAGAGGTGAGTGAGTCATTTAGTATAGACCTTGCTTGTTCTCCTTCACAAGTGGAGGAGAATATTTCCTTCAGAAGAGAGGCGGGACAGGGGCCAAGGGGGGAACCGGAGAGTCTGCTGCCGGATAGTAGATCAAGGAACTCGTCTCTCGATATGGGGTTGAAACCGGCAAAAGATGTCAATGCAGTAGTCGGAGCAATGGAATCAAGAGGGGCAGGTGTGGGGCAGGGGTTGAGGATGGAAATGTTGGTATATTAAGGGTTGCCAGTCTAGTGATGTGTTGTAGAAATGCAGCAAGAGGAAGTCACAGAGCGTTGGCGTGGTCTGGGTAGTGGTGCAGGTGGGTTAGATGAATTTCGGAAATTATCCTGTGGTGCTCTTTGCTGCTGCTGCAACAGTTCAGGATTTGTTTATTGTTATAGTCCTTTTTGGCCTTTCTGATCTCGGATTTGTAATTACGGTGGTGGCAGGCGAACATAGATCTGCTGAGAGTGGTTTTAGATGTACGCCATTTGCGCTCAAGTGAGTTATTTTGTCTTTTGAAAGTCTTAAGATGGGGCGTGAACCATTTGGGGGATGGTCCTTTGCAAGAAGCAGCGGTGGGTGAGAGGAAGCAAAGATTCATTAAGCCAGGAGTCAAAGGATTCGATGGTTAAGGGTCTATCTGAGGTTGGTGGTGCTGGGAGACTGTAGAAGGGCGTCAGATAGGTCAGGGTGTACCTTGACCTTGTTCCAGCATTTGTGATCATGTGTCAGGGCAGGCAGACCCATGGGTGAAGGGGGTGCTGTGTAGACAGAGAAAGGGATGGCAGAGTAGTCTGTCCAGATGAGTGGTTTGGGACTAGATACAGAGATGAGGTCATAGAAGCTGAAGATTGCATCAAGGGTGTGGCCACTGGAGTGGGTTGGACCTGTGGTATGTTGGGAGAGGTTGAGCGCCTCTAGACTGTCGACCAGGGGTTGGGTCAAGGGGTTGTTGGGCACATCGAACCAGATATTGAAGTCCGCCTGTAATGTGAGTATTGGGTGGTTTACCTGAATGGTAGCTAGCGAGTCACAGAGATAGTTGGCAAACTGTCTGTCATATCCAGGGGGTTTGTATATCAGTAGGAAGCTGTGAGTGAGTTTTGATGGTAGAGAGAGATTTACTAGAAAGGATTCACAGTTATCATTGCATGGCTGGGTTTCAGTGAGTAAGATGGAGAAATGAGGTTTGTAGAGGATCACTACTCCGCCACCTCTGGAAGGTCTGATGTGGGGGGTAAGCGAGTAGGCAGGGGGGAAGGCCTTGTGCGCGACTGGTGCAAAATCATCTGAGAACCAAGTTTCAGAGATGAAAATGAGGTCAGGATTGTCATAGGATAGGAGGTCAAAGATGCTGTGTCTGTTTCTCGACACGGAGCAGGCATTGAGAAGGAGGCAGGTGACTTCATGAGGCGTGGTAGTTTTTTACGCTCGTGGCTGGGAGGGCTTGGTTGGATTGAGAGGCAGGGGGTAAGGAGTCAGTTGTTGCGATAGAAGGTGTGGTCGGATCAGTCTGGGTGGCTGACACTGACCGAGGGGTGGTGTTTGGGGTTCGGGACACACTTGGGTCTGCATCTGTAACCCTACAGTCCCCCTACCTGCACTTTGGACACCTGCTGTCTGCACTTACCCTTGCACCCGCCACCTGCTGACCTCACTTCTTGTTATTGTTTTGTTCCCATGTACAGCACTGCCCCCTCCCCTTTCCCCTGGCACTTTTTCCCTCCCCGTTCCCCTGCACTTGCGCAATCTCAATGTCACTTGGCCTAATAAGATTGTTGTCTCTGTCCTCCCTCTGTTCCCCCTTCCTTGACTCATTGTGCCTTGAAACACTTGTGTATAGGCACATTACAAATACCATATCATATCATATCATATTATGAGCTCTTTGAGGGGCGGGTGAGTGGGTTTGGTTAATGGGGAGCGGGAAGAGTAGGCGGGTGGGGGTAGGTATGTGACAGATGTGGTGAGGAGGATCAGCAGAGGGAGGGCAGTGATTGATGCACGACTTGTGTGTCGGGTCAGGTGAGTTGTTGATTGTGGTTGGAGTCTGGAGGGCACTAGGAGTTTAGGTATACTGGGTGAGAAGTCGAGTTCAAAGAGGTGGAGATGGGGAGAGACAGGAGGGGAGAGCCTGATGGTAGGGCTGGAAAAGGATGGGAGGTTGGACCGATGAAAAAGTGCTGAGGTATGGAGAGTCGAGAGCAGGTCACGCTTTCTGCGTTTTGTGTGTTTGGCTGCAAGAGGGGTGCGAGAGATGGTGGAAGGGTCAGAGGGGAAAGGGGATGAAGCAACGGTTTTAGAAATGGCAAGACGTGTTACTTTGAGAGAAGGGAAAGGGTTTGAAGGTGGAGGTCTGGGGATGGGGTCGAGTAGGAGCTGAGGGTGGAGGCAGGGGCTGCGGGTGGTAGGGCGAGAGGGTTTCACAGCTGAAGAGGGGGTTGTTGAGAGGTGCGGATTGCGGGGTGCGGTTGTCCTCATGGGTCTGCGCTGTCAAGGAGATTCTGGGTATTTGAAGGAGAGTTGTTGCTGGTGAGGAGGTGTGGGACTGGTGTAGTGGGGACGGATGGAGTGCGTGTAGGTGGAGGGTTGACGATATTCCCCATGTTAGAGAGAATGCTATAGGATGAGGAAAAGGGGTTTGCATTGATGGTTCATCTAGAATCGATCATAAAATGGGGGTGAGACATTTGCGATCAGCAGTAGTAAAACTGACCCGAATAGGTACACTTGAAGTACTGATAAGTAGAAGATTGCCGTCTACCTATTCAGCACAGGCTGCAGAATTAGCTGCGCTTATTGATGCAGTACGAAGTTTTGAAGATGAGTAAGTGACGGTGTACTCTGACTCCGCTTACGTGACGTCAACTTTACATGCAGGCCTGTCATGTTGGAAGAGGAGGGGATTCCTCCATGCAGACGGCACTCCAGTGCAACATGCAGGACTATTACACAAGCTCATTGATGACTTAAGCTTTCCAAAAACCATAGCCATCGTGAAATGCACAGCACCTTCAAAAAGAACAGATATAGGGGGTCATCACGACCCAGGTGGTAACCATGGCGTTTGTAGCACCATGGTTGCCGCCGGTATTTTAACGATTACGCCATGGTGAATGGCGGAATTACCGCCCCATTCCAAGGTTGGCGGGGCGTTAATTCCCCATTCACCATTGGCCCTTCCCCATTCCCATTTTTGCCCCCATAGGGCTCAATGGAAATGGGGAAAGCGGTAGTTACAGTACCGCAAATTGCGGTACCGTAAATACCTCCAAGGTCCCTTTGCGGGTCCAATCCTAAACGGCTGGTAAAAACCAGCCGTTAAGGTAGGGACCCGGGGGTTAACGGCGCCGCCACTTTTTATGGCGCCGTTAACCCCTTACCGCCTGGGTCGTAATGAGGCCCATAGTCTCTCGTTGGAACAAAGCCGTTGACTAAGAGGCCAAACGTGCTGCATATTATTCAACCATAGCTGAAGATGAGATAAAAGATACAAGGAAAGCGGCAGGGTGATGCATGTTGGCTAAACAAGGATTTAATATGACCTCCATTGTACAGTTAATTGAGATACAAGGACGAGCATCGCACAAAGAAAAGGAGCTACGGAAAATGTGGGGGTGTTTTCTATCCCCCAATAAGGCAATTTGGAGGCAGGACAGTACAGAAGCCAGTTATGCCTCTCGCATTGTTGAAAGTAGCATTGCAGCAGCTCCATTATTCCACACATGTGACAGGAGAGTCTAGCTGCTACAATAGCAAAACACTGTTTCGTACCAAACCTCAGTAAACATGTGGCACAGTTCATTCTAAACTGTATTGTGTGCCAGAAATGTATGGCAGGGCACACCCTGAGAACGGTGAGAGGAGCAAACCCTAAACCTAATGGCCCCTTCCAACATCTGCATATAGTTTATGTGGAAATATTGTCAACATATAATGGTTTTCGATGCATGTTAGTTGTAGTATGTCCCTTTTCTAGATGGATTGAAGCAGGGCCATACACACATCCTAATGCTGCATGCGGTGCAAAGTTTTTGGTCCGCAAAGTCTTTCCTAGAAGGGGGATGTGTGAGGTTTTGCGATCTGATAATGGACCGCATTTTGTGAATGAACTCTTTCAAAAAAATAGTCTCACTTTTAGGCATCAAACATAAGTTTGTTTTGGCCTATCACCCGCAAGCCAACGGATAATTTGAGAAATTAAATGGCCTTCTGAAAGGGAGAGTAGCAAAGTTTAAAATAACATTAAAAAAGGGATTGTTGTATTGCCTACCCCTTGCATTATATGCATTTTGCAACCAGCCTGGGACAGATCACCATTTAATGCCCCATGAGTTGGTGACTGGATGCTGAATGAGAACTCCTCTCACCCCCTAACAAGGGACAATACTGACACCCACAGTGTAGCAAAGGCATTAGGTGACGAGGTGCATGATTATTTGAAAACAATGACTCAAAGTATTTCTTTTATTTCTCAACAGATGAAAAACCAACACGAGGGGTCAAAAGCGAACAAAGAGGACAATTTGCCTATTAGTTTGGAAGACTCAATAAAATCTCCATTACTGTACCCAGGGGACCAGGTGCTGGTAAGAAAATGTGTTTGTACCTGGAATACCCCTCGTTTTAATGGACCATATGAAGTGGAGGAAATAAGCCCTACCAATGCGAAGCTCAAGGGCTGACGGGCTTGGATCCATCTGAACAATATCAAGCCCTATAAAGGTGAAGCATTGACCTCTCCTGCACCTACCCCCAGTAAAGGAAGTAACCCCAGTGAAGCAAGAGAAGAGTGGCAAAGAATGGTACACAGATAAAAAACGCAAAACATTTTTAGAATAGGGTTGTCTTATAAACTGATTAATTTAACAGTAATAATGGAACACTTTCCGTATAGTAAGCCCAAGAGACAATGTGAGAAGAGTTTGAGTTTTGAAAGAAAAAAGAAGAAAAAAATGTTCTGATCTTCATCTACGATACCTATTATTACATTGGTATATACATTCTTAGTTATTCTTTCGTCTTACTTTTCTGAAACGTATCCAGCTCTTAGCAAAACGGAAATAAACATAGTCCCATTTTTGGAGAATCGCAAGAACTGTTTGGATCATTTGGGGAGAGAGATAATTGAAGCAATACTCCAATTTCTGATATAAAATTGATTAAGAAGGAGGTAATACATTTGCATATTTATATAATGGAGAAGCATCAACAATTTAGAGATTCATTGCCTTCTAGGAAATCAATAGACTTTCATGTGATATTAACAGGGATACTATGATTTGTGTTTCCCTCCTTATTATAATGGCTTTCAGATATGTTATAAATGATGATAGCATAATGAATGATACAGAAACATCTACTGCTGTCTTTGCCAAAGATACCATTGCCAAATTTCATAATATAAGAATGCACCTGTTTCGACATAAGAGTGGGAAAGATCATGAAATTATAAACACATATTTACATGAGGCAGTACATTTAAAAAATAACCTCTGGTACCAGCACATGAGAGTTGGGAAGAAGAACATCGAACAAAAGCTGCTCTGTATGTTCCTTGATACCCAACACCTTTGGAACATCCAAAATATTCATAGTTACAGAAGTATCAATTAAAAAAGGCACACTGTTTGACACACCTTGCACTTTGCCTAAGCAGAGGACAATTCCAGGCATGAACAGCGTCCATAGTATGGCTGAATAAGATCACAAATCAGAGACAAGACGACTATGTACAGGATACAGAATCAAAAGAAAACAGAGACACAATGCATCGAATCATCAAATGTGAACAAATTGGAATGAATGGAGTAAGAATCAAGAGAGAGGAGAAGATGTTGAACTGCAAGGGCAAGAGTGAAGAAGAAATACGAATATGCTGGGAGAACAACTGCAAATAAAGCAGACAGTGCTTACTCCCAAAGAATGGATGAAGGATTGGTTGTGTGCAAAACACTGGCCTTAACTGGACAATGGGAAGAAGTTGTGATGAAAGTCGAAAAGGAATGTAAAGACCAGAGGCCTAAAATTGTAAAATTACTGACTTGGGTCGATGAAGAGGGGGGACCATTACAGATATTGCCTCTAAATTGTGAAATTACTGACTTGGGTCAATGAAGAGGGGGGACCATTACAGATATTGGGCCTCATTACACGGTAGGCATTAAGGGAAAAACGATAAAGGATTACCGGCATCGCTAACCGCACCTGCCAATTACGACCCGCCTACCCGGTATTAGCGGCACCGCTAAGTACGGTGCCTCTAATAGTGCCACCGTCGCGGGCGCGCGACCCTTCATGCGGCAATAGTGGCATGGCGGAATTAGGAGTCCATTACAAGACATGCGAACATGCAAATAGCGGCATGGAGCAGTCCCAAAAAGCCCATACCGGCATGTCGGAAATACCGGCATTGCGAACCACCCGTAAAGGGCCATGTGCAGTGTTCCCAACTGCCACAGGTGCCCACAATCAGCACAGGTGGAGGCAATGGAGACTGGGCCAGCACAAAAGGAGCAAACCACACCCCTTCCCACACCCATTCACACACCAAAATGATTCCAATACTAGCAGCATTACATGGGCTGGAGGACATAATTGCATTGCAACAGCAAAAACAACAGGCAGTACAGAGGAGACACAGGAGGAGGAGGAGGAGGAGGGTGAGACAGGCACAGCAAGCCCCACCAGTGCATCTAGTTGTACCACAGAGGCAGCCACGAATCCCCAGGATCAGAGCCAGTCCATTCAACCTAACCCCTGAGCAGATACACACCCTGTACCGTCTAGACCGGAATACCATCACCACCATTGTGGACATGGTACACAACGACATAGTCAGCCTCATAGACATCCGTACTGCCATCCCCCCTCTACTGAAGGTGGTAACTGTGCACCACTTCCTGGCCACAGGCACCTACTAGCATACGGTAGGGCAGATGCATGGCATATCACAACCAGTATTCTCACGCATGCTAAACCAGGTGCTCAATGCCCTCCTGAAGCACAAAAGTGAACACGTATCCCTGCCAAGGACTGCCCAGGACATCTCTAACACCAAGGTTGGCTTCCATTCACTGGCAGGCATCCCAAGTTGCATTGGGGCCATCGACTGTACCCATGTGGAATTGGTTGTCCCACATGCCAATGAGGCAGTGTACCGAAACAGAAAGCAATACCACTCCATCAACGTCCAAATGGTATGTGACTCCAACAAGATCGTCACACGTTGTTGTGCCCGCTATCCCGGATCAACCCATGATTCAATGGTCCTGCGGAACTCAATGATACCACGCTATATGGGCCGACATGCTGGACAACGTTTGTGGCTACTTGGTGAGTAGCATGGCAAGCACATGGCATTGTGATGTGGGCAGTACATTTGGGGGGGCGAGAAGCATACTCCAACCGGGTGTGATTGGGGGGGAGAGTAGCATACTCCAACCGGGTGTGATTGGGGGGGAAGAGAAGCATACTACAACCGGGTGTGATTGGGGGGGAGAGTAGCATACTCCAACCGGGTGTCATTAGTTGTCAGGGTCAACTATGCCCATACAGAATCACACCACTGTCCCCCGAGGCAGCCCACACTGGACCTGACACATGGAAACCACATGCAAGTAGTAAGCTGCACAACAATGAAATGAACCAATTAACCCAATCATGCCATATCCATCAACATGCACATTGCACATCAGACCATAACCCCTATAACACAGCTACATGCAGCCAATATGGACAATGGAAATGTACGCTGAACAGCATGACAACGGAAATGCAACCTTGAGTGCATACAAAGGGATTACCTCTATCCATTATACTGATTCATACCCGTAAACCATTACAGAAGTGCCGCATGACAGCATGGGGACATCAACTTCGGAATGGCAGTTCACTAGCAGTGTGGTCCAAACGGTGCCTGGACCAAAATACATGAATGACTGGACCTCACCCAGTACATGGCATCAACTGCCATAGGCATGCACAGTGCATGTCCACTTGCAAGGACTCCATCACCTTCCCACATTGCAGTTACTTTGATTACCTCCATGCATGCAGGGATTTGTGGATGTCATTCACAATGCTAAGTTGATTTGTGTGATATGTACAGGTTCCACTTTATGCAAACACTTACACATGCCCATTGTTGCACCCATGCAGGTGATACTGGCCATCCCCTGAAGAGGTGGCTCCTTACCCCTGTACGGAACCCACAGAACAGGCACGAAGAGGAATACAATCGTGCACATACTCGTACCCGTGTGGTAATTGAGCAGACATTTGGCCTTTTGAAGACACGGTTCCAGTGCCTCAGCAGGTCGGGTGGGGCACTCCTGTACGGGCATGAGAAGGTGGCCAAGATCACCATGGCATGTGTCATGCTGCACAATATGTGCAACAGACGGAATGTGCCACTGCCCCTGACATTGAACTGCAACCGCCTGGTGAGGATGATGATGGGGATGAGGAGGGAGAAGATGGGGCTGCAGGTCATGCAGATGGCAATGCCCAGGAGGGACGTGCTGTGTGCCAGCATCTGATAGACCAATATTTCTAATACACATGGATGAAGAGTGTTCAATGGATGTGGGTATTTGGGCACTGGGTTTTGTGGTGAAATGTACACTGTGCCCTGTTCACCAGTAAAGCACACATACACAAATAAATTGTCCACTCCTGTGATTTGTCATATCACCAGTGTGTATTAAGTATTGTAAGTAAAAGAAGTGCATGGACCCAACAACACAAACACCCTTTCCCCAACCTCCACAACACTCCCAAAAACCCTTTCACCCTCCCCCCACAACACTCCCAAACATGGCTTGCACATCAGTGCTGAATAGCTGTACATGTGTCAGCAACATCTGGCTGGCCCTAGTTCCCACCCCCTCTGAGACCATTGGGGGGTTGTGAGGTTGTGATGTTTTCCTGCCGCTGTCTGATGATGGCCATGTTATGGCCCCTGTGTCTGTGTTGTGCGGTGGGTGCCGCACCTTGTGGTATTTGTCCAGCATCAGGTGATGTCACCGGTGGACTCCAGCACCCTGCCACAAATTCATCCTCAGACTGCTCATGGCTGCTGGAATGTGATGTGGGGCGTGGGCTCGGTTCTTTTGACTGCTGCGGGTTGGGTGTATGGTGTTGAATGGGTGAGTTACAAGTGTCCTCCACATCGGACATGGGTGCCGTGGCAGCTGCCTCGCCGATTGAGCTATTAGCAGCGGACAGTGTCCCTTCCGCGGGTGGATCGTGCGTGGGGGGGATTGCTGGAATGGGTGCTGCAATTGCGTCTGGCGGACTTTCACGTCTTGGTGACGTGGGTGGCTTTGTGGGTTTGGCCCTCTGCAGGAGTGCACTCTTTCCGGTGCCCCTCGACGTGCTGGGCATGTTGCCTGCTTCCATTCCCCTGGCCTGTTTCTTAGCCAGTGGGGCCTGCGTCGCAGTGTCTTGCTCATCGCTGTCAGTTTGTGAGCCTGTGGGGGACGAGGAGAGGGATGGCATTGGTGATGGGTCAATGCGCTTCATGCAGATGTTGTTGTTCCTGCTGTTCTATGCATCTGGACTTCATGTTTGGCCATAGAGGTTGTTAGACAGTTGGGTGGGTCATTCATGCATAAGTCTGGGTGACACGCGTCTGTGGTGCTGCATGCATGTGTTTGTGTCGGGCTGTGCACCCCATATGGGCAGGGTTGTGTGCATGTTTGTTTGATGGCTGCATCCATGAGATGATTTAAGGGTCACATTTGGGGGATTAACTCATGTTTCGCACTGCAGTGTTTGGTGTGAACACTCACCTCCATCTGACGATGTCAGCACACCGCGCTCCATTTCGCCTACTCCCTCGATTGATTCGGCCCCAATGGTGCTTGCACAGGTCTCCTCCCACTAAGGCAGTTTTATTGGGGATCCTCCACCTCCTCCTGTGCCCATGGCCAGCCTCCGGCTGGCAGCCAGGATGCTGCATACATGGAGCCGTAGATCGTCCCACCGCTTCCGTACATCCTTCACAGTACGGGGGTGGAGCCCACCACACTGACTTTACGGGCCACCTCTGCCCACATCTCCTTCTTGATTAGGGTGGGACGCTGCATGTCATTGGCAAACACGACCTCTGCGTTGGCAGCAAGCATGTCGGTTAGCATTGTCAGCTCTTTATTTGAAAAGCGCTCCTTGCGCTGCCGCTCAGCTCCTTTTTTTATGGCCTTGGGCATTCTCAGTGGGTCTGGGGATGATTTTTGAAAGCTCTGGTGTGGCTGCAGGTCCAGGGGGGCAGAGGATTGCAATGGATTGTGTTTTTAAAGATGGCCGCCGTGCTCCATCCCGTTCCTGTGCGATGACGCTACTTCTGGTTCCGCTTATTTACGTCACGCTATTAGCGGTCACTCACCGCTATTAGTGGTCACCGTTTTTGGCGGTAACCGCTAATGCCTTGTTGTAGGACGGCGGAAGTGCAATAAGCGCTTTACTCTGTGCCGCTAAGGGACTTTTTGGGGCCTTTTGCGGCATGGTAGTAGGGTCCTTACCAGCTGGCGCTAAGCTCGTGCCCGCGTACTCGTGATTCCATGCAATTAGCAGGCTAGTTCGTACATGGACACGTTATTAGCGCCATGTCGGTAAGGGCCGTTACTTACCGCCTACCGTGTAATGAGGCCCATTGCCTCTGAATAATGCATCCTTGTGCTTCAGAAATAATGGCTAAATAAAAGTTGGAGAAAGCATGGTGTGGACAGATTTTTGATGTACCAGGCATGAAAGATGGAACGGCAGTCCTGATGGATCATTATTGGACTTGTGAAAAAAGAGCATATATAAAGTTACCTGCAGACTGAGGAGGACTACGTTCATTAGTTCTGGTAAGCATGCCAGCCTTGGTAGTACTGCAGTGCAATCTACAGATAGTAGATTTCCCGAAGATGAATGTACATCTGAGGAAGAAAAGGTTGCTTCACAGAAATAGATAAAAAAGAGTGAATTACTTCTCAGCAAAATCCATAGAGGCGTATCATGATATCACAGATGAAAACAAGATGTTCAGCCAGACGGCGGTGATATTTACATCCATATTCTTGCCAAGACTCCAGGATGGAGTGAACACCAAATGGCTCCAGATCACTAGATGGGAACGGCTGCAGTGGATGAATTGAACAATAAAGGGATCAGAGAAGAATTAAGGGCAATAAGGCTTATGGACCTTCGCAACAGGTATGTCCTGGACTTGATTACGGCAGTAGAAGGAGGCGTGTGTGCCAATGTCGGCCCTTCTTGCTCTATGTACATACCTGCCCATGATGAAGAAAATGGAACCATGACTGAAGCGATAACTACATTGACTAACCTACACATGAAAAGGGTGGCGGAAGTAGATGAAATTGAAAATGATGATTGGTTTACATCTCTGTTGTCATGGATTCTAACTTGGCTAGCAAATGCTTTCAAGATGCTTGGAGCAATATTAGTGTTCGTATTGCTAGGATTCTGTCTCATAAGGATCATCATGGGACAATGTAAAAAGACAGCTAAGAAAGCTATTGGAATGACGATAATGATTGACATTAACGCTGGAACAATTGAGCAAACTAAAGCCAGTACCCGAGATTATATAAAGAAAATCACTCTTGCACATTCAAGAACTAATTATTGTATCCCAAGGAACGGAAGAAGTATGTGGGACGATAGGAATTCTGTTCACTAACAGGGAATTGCTGTTACATGACCTGGAGTGTGGACGAACACATAAAGAATGCTGGTCACCTGAGGGAGGGTGACAAAGATATGGGTCCCAAAGAAAAGGAAATATGACGTAATGATAGAAGACGAAGCAGGAATTGCAGAAGAGGAGGAGAAGAGTTTGGTCCAGAACTCAACTAGAGGGGGGAATGTAGAGGAGCAGGCGGACACTTTCTCCCTGGTCTCTGCCCCCTTAGCCCTGTCTTATTGGAATGACAGACGAAGAGCCATAGTTGGGACCCCATGCATGAATCCTTGCAATATTTCTGTACCACGCCGAATATGAGAGACAACCTGTACTCAGGCAACCATTTAGAGTGTATCCACAAGCTGTCATAATGGAAGAAAGTTACCAAGAATGATGCTCATTGCCGAACTATCGAAATGCAGCCATGAACAGAATGGATGTACATTAGAATAAAGTCAGACGACAGAAAAGAAATGTCATAAAGAAGATGTAAGAACCTATGCTGAAACTATATGAAAACAATTAAGGATGACAATGTAACTGAAGAATTAAGAGAAACGTATATTCAACGATACAGTAATCACAAACAAGAAGAAGAATGAAGCGACTCACTGGTCAATAACTGTAAATACACAGACATGCAAGGTAGAAAGAACATATAGAAGCTTGATTATGAGAGGTATATATTCAACGTTTAGGGCAACCATTAGAAGAAGATGGACAATGCCTTGTCAATCAACCCAGCTACCTCAAAACATGAGCCCATGATCTTAAAGTGAAGAGATGTTGAAGAAGTTGGTTTTCCCTTTCAAAATAGAGGAGTACATTGGCCTAGGACCAAGGATGCTATTTTTGAGAGATGAAGGCAAAGCATAAAGGGAGTCCAACAAGCAGACCATGTGCGAAGGACATATTTCTTAAGATTAGGAGGAACAAGAACATTTACGAATGCCAAGTATTGGACAATTAAAAGTGCATACAGTTTATATGGAATAGAGTGAGCAAGCATTTAAAGGCCAAGAGGAGCAACTGCATCCAGTATAATTTAATCAAATAGTGTTGAATACACTGTCGAAATGAACAAATTTGTGGTATAGTAACAGATGATGAAGAGCTTGCAAACAAATGCAATTCATTAGGCTTAAAGCTAAGATAATGGTGTGCCTACACTCCCTTGAATATTCCGAGACCGGGTAGACTGGCAAGGTCAGCCTTTAAACAGAGGACACTGGAAGGAGGCCTACCAAAAAGAGAGGGTAGACTAATTGGGAAAACTAGGGGAGAGCTGATGTATCTACAAGCACCTGAGTTTCGGTTCTATGTACGAGCTGCTAGCGAGCCGAATGTCCATGGTTGGAGTTGGGTTGCCAACCAATAAGAAAAGCCTGCCATGCACTTTTACATACAATGTTGCAAAGTATTAGTCTGCTGCCATATTTTCTGCTGTAATCAGTGTTATACGTATTTAGAATTAGCTCAGGGCATGTTCTATAGACAAGGGACTGCCAATGGCAGAATAATAGTCACGCATTCTATATGTAGACATGTTCCCCTAATCCAATCCCACCCCTAGATAGGTTTTTTAAAAATTCCACGTGGCATGATGTCATAGGTCACGCATCTAGCATTATATAAACTAAGTTTAATCAAAAAGACAATGGTCCTCATTACGAGGTTGGCGGAATGGGTTTACCGGCACCGGTAATGGTGCCGGTGCCGCTAAACCCATTCTGCCCTATTACGAGGTCTCCTCGCGGGACCCGCAATGGGCGCCTTGTAAAACCAGGGCCCGTTGTTAGCGCCTTCCCCATTCCCATTGAGCCCTATGGGAGCTCGAATGGGGATGGACCGGGTCCGGGTTCCTCGGACGAGGAATTACTGGTTCCGCCAAGATTGCCATGGCCCGGTAAGTCCTCATTTGAGGAACCCGGGCCCGGTATGCGGTAAGGAGGCAACCATGCTGCTAAATGTGGCATGGTTACCTCCAAACTCGTAATGAGGGCCAATGTGATCCTGCATGAATCAATTTGATGAATAATGATGCACCCTGCTTTCTGTCCTTCATTGAGATAAAAGCAGTATTTTATCATTTACTTTTAGTCCGTCCAGTTTTTTCGTCTGAGACATTTTTATTGCTAATTCCATCTAGCACAGGTGCTAGAGCAGATCATTGTTATCAAAGTGACAGTGCTTGAGCAATTGTGTGTGAGGATGGCAGAATAGCACACACTAATGCCTACTAACATTCCTGTGGCAGGTTTTGTAGTTGCTGATTGTAAAGTGCATATAAAACATATACATTAATAAAAGCTTTGCCAAAGTGACAGTGCTTTAATTATGTAGTGCGCAAAAATTAGAAATTGCACACTTTCATAAACTCATTGAAATCTGCTAAAAATAAGGTAATAATTATTTCACATTGGAAGGCAAACACAGTGATGTCAAATTAGATTTAAAAATTAATATTGGGGAGAGACAATGGTTGCCAATTCCATACAAAGCCAAAACAAATAGCTGCCAAATATAAGAATGCCATTTAGTAGCTCACCTGGTTAGGAAAGATACCCCAGCCTATAAAGTGCCAAGTGCCATTGCTTTTTATCCCCCAAAAAACGATCACCACAAAAACGAGTTAGAGCATCGTAAGAAGAAGGGAAAAATGGGAGGGGGAAGAGAATTAAAGAAGCAGAAAAGAGGAAAAGCAAAGAAAGTACTGAATGTGCATAACTGGAACCGCAAATTCAATATATCAGAAGAAACAGCAAAAATCAGAATATTCATATTCATATTAATGTTTCAGAAACAGATGTCTGCCTTCATTTATATTACAACCGACAGGGACTTTTGAATTAAAGTGTAAGATCAGTTGGGCTCCTAATCTGCCTAAAGCCAGCTCTCTATTGCCCTGACAGGGATGAAGTTTAACATGAGCCAGTCCGATCCATTTCAAAAGTCTCCTGTCTTGGTTGTGAGATTCCGCAAAGTGAATGGCTACTGGGTAATTCTCATTTTTAGAATGGATTGCTCTGAGATGTTCTGAAATTCTCAATTTCAACTTTCTTTTCGTGCTGCTGATGTACATTTTGGTACAAGGGCAAATCAATCCGTAGACTACAAACTCTGTATTGCAGTAACTCTGCAAGGTGATGTAATGTGACTAAGTTGTATCATTCATTTGGAAGTTTGAGACTTTGATAGCCATGGAGCAAATGTTGCAATTGCCGCAAGAGAAACAGCCTACTCGTTGATGTAGCCAATGTTACTGCTGTATGGTCTCCAAATGGCTGTGGGGGATCATATCCCCTATACTCTTTCCACTTTGGTATGTGTTTTGAGCTCTCAGATTCAAGCACGTTTTCAGAACTGGATCTTTTGATAGAATGTGCCAATGCTTTTTTTTACCACATTCCGGATTTGGGGCGCTTGTAGACCAAATGAGGTTATGAATCTAATGCCGTCCGATTCTGGCAGTGCTTTTTTCATTTTTTATTTCAAAAGTTTCTGTATATCTCGGGAATTCATTTTACTTTGAGATTTCTGTAACATCCCTTTGAGTAATGTCTTTGCAAGAATCTAGACAACATGTCATCAAAGATTGCTTCTAGATCTGAAATGCGAGGAGAGCAGCTTCTTTTCGCTCTAAGAAACTCTGCATAGAGGATGTTGTTGATGGTACTTGCTGGATGGCATGACAACGCATGGAGTATGAAGTTACCAGCTGTTGGTTTATGATATGTCTTTGTTTGAACCAATCTATCAATCACTGAGTTTCTCAGATCCAAAAAGTCAATGCTTTCCTTACAAATTTCAAATTCGATCATTTGCATTCAAGAAATTATGGAATTGATGTAACTCTTCCATGCTTCTTTGCCAGATCAAAAACAGATCATCAATGTAGCAGAGCCACATGATGATATTGGAATTCCATATATTTAGAAGATTGTTGAGCACAAATACCTCTTCCCAGTAGCCCATAAGCAGATTGGCATAAGATGGTGCAATATTCATGCCCATTGCAGTCCCCATAAATTGCAGTTAATGATCACCATCAAAGAGAATATAATTATGCTTCATGTTTCTTGGGAATGGGAGTCTTTGCTGCAGTGAATTCCATTGAAAAAGAATTAATCAAATTGTTTTCGGTGGATTTTGCCGCAAATATATTTGGGGTGGGTTTAGGCTAATAAATATTGTTGGGGGTTGTCAGGGTGGCTTGCAGGGGGTCTCTCCTTGCATATTTTTGTGGCAAAAGTGTAAAAAAAAACGAATATTTGATGAATTCTACTTCAATGGAATGTTTTCGAGCAAATCACCTTGAACCGTTTTCTTTGCTCTTTGGGGATGGAAGATTGCATGTTTTTTTTACAAAATGCACTGACAATATTGTTTGTGTGTATGTTTACAGAGAATAAGGTTCATACATTGCTAAAGATGTAGGTATATTAGAAACATATCAGGTGATCATTTACCCATGTGCTTTATCAGGATAGGTTACCCCAGAACTACATGTGTGGGAATGCACATAGCACACGCCAGCTCTCTTGGTAATTCTGCTAAACTCAAAAATGATTGACATTTTATATCACTCGTTCCGAGTTTGATTTGTTGGTTTAACATTAAGTTCCTTCTTGCCTCGTTTCCGGGATGTCAGTTTTGCACCTCTTATCCAAATGCAACTTGGATCTTACAGAGGCTGTTCTTCATGCTGTGCCATGTTGGCTTCCGGTGCCAGAAAGCCTTACTAGGTTTCCCGTTTTGAGGCAAATACACATGGTGCTTCTGGATGCAAGCAGTTCCTTAAAGTCTTCTGCTGGCCTAATGGAAGTTTATCCCAGCACCCAAAGTTATCCTTCTAAAATAAAACCAGATTTCCAGTGTATTTCGTGGCTTTACAAGCCAAGATCACCACAGTCTAGAATGTCAGAGATTTCACGCATCCTCCATTCGCATTGTCTCATGCTGGGACAAGCTTCCCATCCATCTTAACCAGAATCCTGGTCTTCCGCAGTTCAAAACATTTTTTAAAACCTGCTTTTGGGAACAGGTGTATGCAATGCTCCAGACACGATTTGGAAGTGGGAGTATTTTGCTGCCTATTTTTTTTTAAATATATTTTTATTGGTTTTAACATTTTTACATATCAACTTCAAACATTTCACCCCTACGTATATTCATAAGATGTCCATGATTCTGGTATTGTGTGGGGCACCATTGGAGCATGAAGTCACTTTGAAGATAGGACAGGATACTACCCCAGTCTAATCGGAAGGTTTCCGGGATTCCCTGAATTTTGAACGTCATCCATTCCATGGAGACGTACCTCCATACTTTTTGGAGCCATTCAAATATAGTGGGTGGGCTCTTTTGTTTCTAGTGTTGACCGATTGTTAACCATGCCGATATAATCAACGTCATCACTCCTCTCCGTTGCGTTTCTGTATATATCTTCTGGTTTGGGTCCTACATGCCCGCTAGCCATATCTTGTCTTCCAGTCTATCAGCTCCTTGTACCATGTTCCCCACTTGCTCTATTATCTCCCCCCAGTAGTTTGAAATAACTGGGCAGCTCCACCAGTCTCCCGTTACTAAACATCCTCGCCAGCAATTGTCGCTTGTGGCTGGGTATATAGCGTGGAGTTTCTCCGGGGTGTAGTGCCATTGTAGGAGGATTTCTTTGCCACATTTCTCTCAGATGAATGGAGCGCGTCAGCTTTGGGATTTTATTCCATACATCTCGCCATTGGTTTCGTGGTATTGGTTCTCCCAGTGTCCTCTCCCATTTTTTCATGTATTTCCATTGGCTTTCTTCTCCTTGTTTATTTAGGAGTTTGTATAGATTAGAGATCAGCTTGTGGGAGCCAGTGTCTGTTATATATGTTTCCAACTGCATCAGCTGTGGCAGCGTCTTCATTGTGGGGACAGTAACCAGTGCTGCAGCTGCGTGTATTGGTATTCTTCCGTGGAGTTTACCTCCACTTCCTGTGCGCCTTCCTGGAATGTCATGATGGTCTGTCTTTATACATGTCCTGTAGTTTTGTGCACCCAGCCTGAATCCAACCATTGTATGCCTTTTGTTCCATTCCTGGTCAGAAGTCTGGGTTTCGAAACATTGGGGTGAATGGTGATTGGTGTGTCGTGAGTGTCCCTCTTTTGATCGCTGTGTACCATGCTTCTTTTCCCGCTCCCATCACCTCACTGACTTTCGTGTTCGGGTGCCCTGAGGTGGCGATAGGTTCCTAAGAGCATCCGGACGAAATGTCCCACGTGCCTGGCCCCCTATCCACATCAGGTTGAAGTTGTGGGGGGATCCTAAACCCCACTTCGGATTCCATACAGACCCTTCCTCCTTCGTCCTTGGACCTGTGTTCTGATGTTCCAGGCAAGTCCTCGCCTCTTGACTTGGCACTAATGCTCTGTTTGTTTTAAGTTCTTTCTCATTCTGTTTCGGCGATTCGGTGGGCCTTGTCATTTTCTCCCTCCTCTGTTTTCCTTTGTTACAGTTTTTCCTCCTTCTAGCTTGTTGGGGCCTCTCACTCTCGGTCCTTTCCTTCCCCTTCTTCATCCTGGAGTCCTAGGATCTGTTCCCCTTCTTCACAAGTTGTTATTCAATGTTGATTTCCTTTCCATGTGAAAAGTAGACCGAACGGGAAGGTCCACTTATATTTCACCTGGTTGGCCGTCAGATGTTGGACCACTGGGCCCATTTTTCATCTCTACAGTAGCGTGGACTGTGCCAAATCTTGATATAGCTGCACTTCTTGACCATTTATCTGCATCAGGCCAGCGTATCTTGTTTTTCGTAATATTTGCTCCTTCTGGTTGTAGGAGGAGATGGCTGCCAGTCTGTCCCTTGGTCTAGTCCCTGGCTCCGCTGACTCCCACCCGGTGTAGTCTATCCACTTTTATCTGAGGTTCCGTGTCCTCCGCTAGTATTTCCGTGAAGAGTTCATGGGCTGTTCCCTGGATGTCTTTATCCTCAATGGATTCCCGTAGGTTCTTAATTCTAATGTTCAACCTCCTCAATCTGTTTTCCAAGTCCTCGCATTGCAGTGCCAAGTTATGGGCGGTGCAAACTAGTTGTTCAAGCATTTCGTCTGATTTCTGTGTGTCCTCTTCCACCTGTTGAACTACTTTTGCAAGCGTGTCGGTCCTCTCTTCCAGCTTTTCAATATCTAATTTTACCTCCTGAAGGGACAGTTTCATATCCTCCTTCAATGCCTGCAATTGTTCCTGAATAGAGAGTAGAAATTGGCTTTGCAGTTCCTTGAAGCAGTTTTGCATATCTGCTGTGGTCATTGTATTATCCCACATTTCTTGTTGTAGCGCGTTGTTTGGGTCTCTTATGGGTTCCCCTTTTCTTGTTAGTGTGTTGTCGTCCGCACACCAGAGCTGTTTTAGGCTTCTGTCTTGTTTTCTTTGAGGGGGGGGACTGCACTGTGGTTTTTCTTCTGGATTTGGACAACAATGCTGATGTGTTAGTCTTCTTGTTCTCCTTCTATTGCTCAGGTCTTTGTTCGCTTACTTGGTCTTTGCGGGTGTAGGTCTCTCTTCTTCTGTTTCCCTGTGTGATGAAAGATCTTCCTGATGTGGTCCCTTGCCTCCTTATTGTCGTGGGTTTACTATGCCTCGTGGGCTGAGCGTCAGGGTGTCGTCCCTTCTTTGCTGCTGTGGCTGGTTTCCCTTCTAGATCTTGTATTGCAGGGCCCCCGCGTTGGCGTCGTCCAGCACATCGGTGGGTCCTTTTTTTCCTCAGTCTGGACCCTCTTCCCTTGACTGTTTTACTAATATAGCTTTGTCCTGTTTTTAAATACTGGTCTTTTGACCCCTGTCTTATTCTTTATTGCCTCGTGGCATCGAGGAACTAGTTGCAGAGCACTGGCCTCTCTCTTTGTGTGACCCCTCGTGCTCTGGGGCTCTGTGTTTTTTTGACTGGTTTTGGCCAGTTCGCGGGTTACACCGCCCCAGTGTTGTTTGGTGGTTCCCTTATGGTTGGGGAGCAATCGCTGATAATAATGGGTGCAGCCCCATGGGTACACCTTAATTGCGTCACCTTACATTCAGGTATTACCCCCCTGTTCTACTGTGCTGCGCCGTTATTGGTGTGGTCCCTGTGTTAACATGGAGTGTCTCCTCCTTGTTATTTTAATTGCTTGCTTCTTGGCTTCTGTCAGAGCCTGCCTGTGGCTGCTGCTCAACCACTTATCTGCGATGTGCGTGTGGGGTTTTTCTTTGCTTCGCGGTGTACTCACTGCGTCCTGGAGGCCAGACATGGGCGCCGCTTCTGATGTTGGTGCTTTATCCTCAGTGGGTTTCGCCTTTCGTTTCCAGGCCCTGCGGGGCTGCGTTCCGTCTCGGGGGGCTGCTAGCTCTATGATGGGTCCCACAAGGCTTGTGCGTTTTCGTCGCTTTGGACTCTCCTGGCCTCTCAGATGGCTCCTCTGTTGGATCTGCGGTGTGATGCACTTCCCTCTTACCTCCAGTGCTGTTCGGGGAGGATAGGGTGCTGGCCGGGCTCTCTGTTTCTACCCACCTCGGGCTGCTACCTTTCCTCTGTTGCCTCACTAGTATGACTTGAGTAGGACGAGGGGTTGTCCAGGTACTGCTGCTGCTGGCCGTCAGTCCTCCCTCCTCACCGCGTTGCGGGGTCTCACGGATCCGTCTGTTAGGCTGCTCTTTGTTCTCCAGCTTGACTCGATGTCAGTGTGCCCTTGTGCCGCTTACTCATGCTGCCCTTCTCAGTCTGCTCTGTGCTTGGACCGACTCCCCACACCTTGCTGGGGGAGTCCTGGGGTGCTTGCCTTCGTGGCCAGATGAGTAACCCTTCTTTGCTGTGTTTTAAATTTAATTTCTTGGCCTGCTTTTGTCCCGTGGGGTCTGTTCTAGTACAGCCGCGCATCAAGTGCCTCCGGTTTTCTTTCCTGCCTTGCAGTTTTCCGGTCGGTTGTTGTCTAATGTTCCGCCGGTTGTAGAGCTCTTCGCTGTCGTGTCATCGGGGCTTGTAATTGCACGGAAAGCTTGTTAAAGGTGCTAATGAATGCGGCCCAGTGGGGAGATACTCTTAGACACGTCCTCCTCTGCCGGCTGCCATTTTGGAATCCAACTCCCTATTTTTTAAAGTAAAAATGTAAGTCCAATTCCCAGTATTTTATAATCGAGTAAAAATGTGTTTTTACTGAATAACGGAAATGTTTTTGTAATATTAATTTCTTTGCACCTAGTTATTCATTCACATTAAAAGATACATGTTTGCTTCTTCCAATCAGGCAGTTACAATATTAGTTTCGTCCTGTGGTGCTATGTGAAATTCCGGTCCAAACATATTCATGGAGCTATGAGGGTGAAAGCAGGGGCACAATATTCTACATGCATTTTTCGCATTTATTGTTTGGAGTAGTTTTACTCTGAATTTTGATTTTTTGGCAGTATTTGCCAATTTTTGCCCGTAAAAGTGGCTGATACACCGCTTATCTGTATGACTGGGTGTATGGTTATTGGCCTCTTTTTCTGGTTAGCATTTGCATCTGCACTTCAACATTTTTGTTTGCATTTTGTAAGCACTGTTTGTATAATATATAATACAGTGCTTAAAAAATACAAACAAAATATTGTATGAATGTAGACTGATATATGGCACTTGAATGCATTTTAATACCCCCTGTTGTTGCTTGGTAAAAAATACATTTCTCCAATGTCATTGTTCTTGAAAATCTCATGGGCAGAGCAGTGTCAGTAAAGGAGTTGTGGTTGCTGTTGAGATCCAATAGATTTTGGAGTGATAGCAGAGATTCGAATTATTAATACATTTTACCAAGTGGTAAGGCTCTGGTGGAAGGGGTGTTAAAACTAGGTCTGTGGCTCAGTGGACTAATGCATCCACTACAGGGACCTGTGTTTGACCTCATGGCCAAAGGTGTGAATCTCGGCAAGTCCACTCAGTCTTTCATCTTTCTGAGGTCGATAAAATGAGTACCATTAAGTTGGGTAACAATAAACATCTGTTATCTGTCAAAAGTGCTGAGATGCCCCTCTGGGGGTTCACATGTGTTCTACAAATACACCTGTTAAAGCTGCTGCTGTTTTGCACTTTCCTGATGATTTCTCTTGCTTACTCAGCACAACTTAGTTCTGTCATAAGCAATCGCTTTTCTAAAGGATGAATTTCCATGGAATGTTTCCAATTTGGGCCCTGTGAGAGACCTGAAGGTACTCTCACAACCACTCCCCAGAGATATTCTATTCAGGTGGTCAGTGAAGGGCCATCGCTTTTGGATCCCGATCCCGGTGGCAGACAGGTGAGGGAAGATCACCTGGGTGGAGGATCCTTGGGGATTGGGGAGAGAGTGCCTGGAGCGAGACATGCTATCCCCCTTTCCTAACATGACCTATCCCACCCTTCCTCATGCTTTATGGGTTATCTACAATCCCAACCCATAATTCCCCATTCATTCTTATCTGGTACAGAGATGAAGAAGAGAGGACCAGGAGTAATGCACACTTCTTCTGGGAAACACCACTCTAGTAATAGGATGAAGAAGAGGGGTATGCAGACATACACTACTGAAGGCCAGGCATGTCCCAGTAATTGGATTTGTTATGGTCAGGCAATACCAGCCAACAACACACACCAGGTGCCCCGTAACGAGGCACAGGTGTATAAAAGGTGGAGCTCAAATCAATGTGGGGGGATAGAGTTGCCTTGGTGGAATGAGACCAGGAGGTCGGGAGACTGGCAATGATCCCGAAGGACCTGAAAAACCCAGAGCAAGCGAGTCAGATGGTGGGTGCAGGACCGGGAACCTGTGAAATTGAAGGAGGACATCTGGAGCAGACCAACAACTGAAAAACAGAACGGCTGCCTCATGCTTTATGGGTTATCTACAAACCCAACCCATACTTCCCCATTCATTCTTATCTGGTACTGAGACGAAGAAGAGAGGACCAGGAGTAATGCACACTTCCTCTGTGAAACACCACTCTAGTACTAGGATGAAGAAGAGGGGTATGCAGACATACACTACTGAAGGCCAGGCATGTCCCAGTAATTGGATTTGTTATGGTCAGGCAATACCAGCCAACAACACACACCAGGTGCCCCGTAACAAGGCTCAGGTGTATAAAAGGTGGAGCCCAAATCAATGATGGGAGATAGAGTTGCCTTGGCGGAATGAGACCAGGAGGTCGGGAGACTGGCAACGATCCCGAAGAACCTGAAAAACCCAGAGCAAGCGAGTCACATGGTGGGTGCAGGACCGGGAACCTGTGAAATTGAAGGAGGACATCTGGAGCTGACCAACAACTGAAAAACAGAACGGCTGCAAACCGCAGCCGTGCCGATCGCGGGCATGTGCAGAGAGTGCCCGGCGAGGAAGCGGAGTTAAGGCGATCTGCTTCCAGGCTGGCAAGAAGGTGAGTGGGAGCAGCAGGGACCGCCACAGGGACTGCCACGGTGGAGGCTTAAAGAGCCGGTGAGGGTCAGAGGACTCAGAAGCGGTTCACAAAACTGAGTAAATATGAGCAATATTGAATACTGAATGAAAAGCACTGCTTGAATGAAATTACACAATATTGAATATCGAACTGAACGAGAAGTACTGTTTGAATGAAAATACGCAATATTGAATGCCGAACGGAATGGAAAGTACAGTTTGAATTAAAACCAAGGCATATGAAATACCGAACAAACATTGGAAAATAAATTGACAAGGAATGTCAGACTGAGTGAAAGCAGCACTATGAACAGAACTAAAGCAAATAGGTTGACAAACCAAGGTGGAGAAGAATTGTAGGTTTATGGGACAAGCAAAAAACTAATGTACAAGAGCATTGCATCAATTAAAGAGAATATAAGTGTGGAAAGTCAGAAGCCAGAAGAAGTAGAGGCTGTGAAGGAGTTAAACAAGGCCAAGGGGGGGATTTATGGTTGCACGGCCTGTGATGGGTGGACCGTGTGGTCTTACAACTGCGTCTAGACGAGGGACCCCTAAATGATGACAAGCAAGATACTTCGTGAAGAAACCACAGAGAAGTGAGAATTGAACGCTAAAGAAAGCTAGAAGGTAGTGTACCTATTATTTTCTTACAAGGAACATTGAGCAAATACAAGGCATATGCATACTACAGTGCAATCCTGGGGTAGGGAATCCTGAGAAGCTAAAGAACTGAGAAATGCTGTCTTGGGGAAGGGAACTTTAAGACCACTCTTTCTGTGTGAACTGTGCTAGATTGAACTTGCGGAAGGGAACCTCAATACTTGGCAGAACATTGGTAAGACAAGCAGCTATTGGAACTATATTGATCTTGTGAAAGAACTAACGCTGAAAATAGCTGAAACTTTACTTTAAACCACTATTTATTGGCTGGTAATGGGTATTCCCGGTATGAACCTGGCTGGGATAAGAGGAGAGAATCTGACTTGTATGTTGCTCTTTAGAATAATCTTTTTCCAAATGGTGAACATGGTAAAGACAATGTTCATCGGTGTGCGAGGCGCCTGCAGTTGGCCGAAGATGACGGCTCTGAGGAGGTAGGGGGTCGCCAGGGCTCTTTCAATTTGGACATGGGATCTGATAGAGTGCGTGGCATACCAATGGCTGAGGAATTGGGCTTGTGCGGCCCAATAGTACCGCTCTATGGCTGGGAGAGCGAGTCCACCTTGCGTCAAGGTTTGGATCAGTGTAGTGTAGGGCACTCTTGCTGCCTTGCCTGCCCATAGTAGGTCGAGTATCAGGCTTCTGATACGCCGAAGGAACTGCTGTGTTAACACCAGTGGGATATTCCAAAATAGGTATTGGAATTTAGGTAGGATGACCATTTTGACCAGGGAGACCCTTCCCCAGAACGTGAGTGGGAGGAGCTTCCACATTTTTACCTTGCTTTGGATCGCTTCCATTGTTTTCTCGTAGTAATCTTGCATGATGTCTCGGATGGACCTGGACAAGAAAATGCCCAGATATCTGACTTTCGTCTGTTGCCACTGGAAGCCAAAGTCATCCGTGAATTCTTGAGTGTGGGTGGTCAAAGGGAACATTATGGATTTCGAGTGATTAATTTTCAGTCCCGAGAAGTTGCCAAATTTGAGGACTGCGCAAATCACTGGGTTCAAGTTCTCTGCGGGATTGTGAAGGAAGAGGGTGACATCATCGGCATATAGGGACATGATTAGTTTGAGTGGGCCTAGGGAGAGGCCTCTGTTCAGATGGCAGGAGCGGAGATCAGAGGCTAGGGGCTCCATTACTAGTGCAAATAGTATTGCTGACATTGGGCAGCCTTGTCTTGTCCCTCTTTGTAGGCAGATATCAGTTCATCTTGAGTTTCCCATTATGATGTTGGATGTCGGGTGTTCGTATAGGAGGGCGATTTGATTGACTAAGTATTTGCCTAGGCCTATTCGTGCCAGGATGGTGAAGAGGAAGGGCCATTCGACAGAATCGAAGGATTTTTCAGCATCGAGCAGTACTGCTATCGCTTGGCACTCCGGGTCGAGGGCTTCCATAACCCCAAACATCCTTCTTATGCCGAATTATGTATTCCTGCCCGGTATGAAGCCTGCTTGATCGGCCAGTACCATGGCAGGCATTAGGGGAAGCAGCCTTGTTGTCAGGATCTTCGCCAGTATCTTATTGGCTAGGTTTATTAAAGAGATAGGTCTGTATGAGGCGCATTCTTCTTCTGATTTACCGGGCTTGTGTAGAAGGATTATATTTGCCATACAGATAGTTGGTGGTAGTTTTCCAGTGGCCAAGGCCTCTTCATATACCTGTAGTAGGAGTGGGGCCAGTAGTTGTGCGAAGGTTTTGAAGAATTCGCCTATGTGGCCGTCTGGGCCAGGAGACTTTGTGTTGCATGGTTCCTTGATTGCTTCAAGGATTTCTTCTAGGGTGATAGGCTTGTTGAGTGGTTCACAGAGTTCGGCGCTCGTCCAATAAAGTTCAATGTTGTCTAGCTATCGGGCCAGGTCGGTTGGATCGGCCGTGTAGTAGGTATTGTAAAGCGTTTGATAAAATGTATGAAAGGTTTCGACTATTTCTTCTTCTGTGTGCACCAAGTTGCCATTTGGGTTGCAAATCCTTTTGACCAGGGTAGGTTTTATTTCGGCCGCCACAAGTCTTGCCAGGACGGCTCTGGGTTTCTGTCCTTCGCCATATTGGCGTATTTTGTGGTTTCTGGTTAGGAATTTCACTTCTCTCTCAGCTGTGACTCTGAAAGTTTATAGTTCTGCTTTGAGTGCTGCCAGGGATTGGGGATCAGTTGACGCTGAGCAGTCATGTTCTAGATCTTTGAGTCGGGCTTCGCTAAAAGACAGTTCTCTACTTATCAGCTTCACTATCCTGTTCTCTTTTGCCAGGCATACCCCCCTGATGCAGCATTTTAGTGCTTCCCAACATGTGCCAGCTGATGCTATGGAACTTTGGTTTATTTCAATGAAAGGATAGTATCTCGGCTCGTAATTCATCTGCGAAGACTTGATCTTGGGGGGCTCCTGGCTTGAACCTCCAATGGGGTTTGTTTTTACTGCCACTTGGTGTGTTGCATTCAAAGGTTACTGCGGAGTGGTCTGACAGCGTTCTGGGCAGGATTTGGCACTGCCCCTAGTTCAATAGGCTGTATGAGGACACAAGAAGGTAGTCGAGTCGTGTACTAGTTTTGTGGACCCATGAATGATAGGTATATTCGCAAGTCTCCCAGTGTTTATGCCTCCACATGTCGCTGAGGTTGTAGGCATCACATATTTCTGTGATTTGTAGACTGGCTTTGGAGGGAGGGGACTTTGAGTTATGAGATTTATCTTTCTTGGGATCTAATGTTGTGTTTAGGTCACCTCCCCACATGATCATGGCCGATCCTGCTGCTTCTAGTTGCGTCATCACCCAGTCACCCAGTCGTAGTTGTTCGGTCAGTCGGTATTTGGTATTTGGGCCACAGGAGTTGACCAGAATGACTTCTTTTTCTTCTATGATCCCTCGGAACTAGTGAGAAGGTGCGTTTCCTGACTCAACGCCACTTGTGTGCCTTCGCAGGAATTGTGTAATTTTGCATGTTTTGGTTGGCTGATTGCCTCCCCTAATGTTCCATGTGGCTAGATTGAATTTGTTGGTTGATCCTTATCCCTTTGTTGGAGTTTCTGGTATCTTCTGTGTCTATGCTTGTGGTGTGATGTCTCCTCATTGTTTGTCGGTTGAGGGCCCTTTGGCGACTTGATGTGGCGTGAAACAGGTATTTCTGGTGGGGTCGGGCATCGGGTAACCGGGTCACAATCGGTCCATGTTTGAATTCGTAAGTCCTCTTCATCTGGGCAAAACCCAACTTGCCCTAGTCTTCCCTCCCTTTTACACGGGCAACCCCCGACATGCCCATACTTGAAAAGACCCTTCCCCTCAATTAACCAGAAACTAAGAAGTGGTAACAATGCTGCACGTGGAGCGCTAGCGTCCTCCCAGGGGTGGAGGCTCCCGTAATGTCAGGAGTTGAAATTCCCTGGCTTCGGATTCAATCCTAATTGTGGTGAACCTTATCTTGCAGTGTGGTGTTCACAGTGGATTCCTTCTTACTCGATCTCTCTGTGGCAATCCGGGTTGTTGGTGGGGGTTCTGCATCCAACTCTGTCTAAGAAAGAGTTAGCCTCTTCTGGCGAGTTGAAGAATTGGATCTTCCCATCGTGCTGGATTCGCAGTTTAGCCGGGAAGAACATTGAGTAAGTTATCTGGTTCTCTTGCAACGTTTAACGCCTGTGTAGGATCTCCTTTGTGCTTGGACGGCTGGGGAAAAATCTGGGTAGATTTGGATATTTGTCTCTGGCCAGTTTTAGGATCGTGTCACAGTCCTTGTAGTTTAGCAATCTAGCAATGAGGGGCCGTGGGGCTACTCCTGGGATGGGCCTGGTGGTCGGGATTCTGTGGGCTCCCTCCACGACAAACAGTTGAGATAAGGCCACTGCCCCGAAGAGTCCTTGCATATGTTCTCGACATGTTCTTCCATTTTGATTTGGAGTTGACATTCTCTGATCCCGACTAGTCTTATGCTGTTTCGGCGGCAGCGCCCTTCCAGGTCTTTGTTTGGTGGTGAATGTTTTCATCTGCACTTCTAGAGTCGCACTCTTGACAGTAAGGTCGTGGTGCTGTCATCAAGGTTGGCGACCCTTTGTTCCACTGTATCTAACCTATCCCTGTGCTTGTCGAGGAGGTGTTGTAGTTCATCTACTTTGGAGGATAGTACGTCAATTTTGCCCTGAAGGTTATTGATCCCGGCTTTCAGGTCCAGGAGGATTTCGCTGATATCCATGGTTTGAGGGGGTTCGTCCTCTTGAGGTGCTTCCCCTTGCGGGATTCGGGTTGGTTGTTGGATTTCGTGGTTTTTGATGGGGCTCCAGACTCAAAGTTCAATTTGCGTTGGGATTTGTCGGATTTTCCCATGGTGCAGTGTGGAGAGCTGGGGCCCTGGATCCCGGCAATTTGGGGTATTGAGGTGAAGCTGACTTTTATCGGGACCAATTGGCCTCGAGCTGGGTAGTTAGTAGGTGAGAGGCCGGGGAGAAGTTGAGATTGTATGGCAGGCGGGCACTGGGTCGGCTCTATTGGTCGAATATATAGAGATGGTGCCATCAGTGATGCCGACGGCAATGCCGGGGTGCTCCGTACAGTGGCCAAGGGGCACACCCGGGAAGGATCCAGGCGGTGTCGGTGGTATTAATTCCCGCTCTTTGGAACTTGGTAGCTGTTGAATTTGCTGGCCTTCAGCGTTGTTGTGATTTGAATTGCTTGAGTAGTTACTGCTTGTGCAAAAACCTCTAAAATGGGTGGCCTCTATGGGGACATAGATATGCTTTTGCGGTTCAGGACCTTTCGCTTCATGTGCAGTTTGCCACTGGGGTTGTATTGCATATTGTTCACATGTTATTGGTTCTAAGACCCGAGGGATGTCTTCCCGTTGGAATATGATGTGTGCTGTGGTCTCGTAGCAGCTCACACTCTCGAGGGATTGGAGAGCTACTTGCAGTGCGTGAGTGGGGTCAGGTTCCCTCTGTGCCGTGTGCACTGAGTTTGTTATTTATTGATGTGAAATTCAGTAAATCCGTTCTGATATTAACAGAAATTGCGTGTGTATTAGTAGGTTGCCCAAAAAAGGATGCAACGTCTTGTGGATCTACTGTAGGATTACATAGTAAGTTGAGTGTTGTCCCTCTGGCAGGGGGGCTTTTCTGTGTCTGCAAATCGAGGAGCTAGCCTCGCAGTTAACATTTTAAAAGAAACAGCTTACTTGATGGTGTTCGCCGAGTGGAGCCTTCTGCTGCTTCTAGTGTCCTCGCGGTCTCTGTGAATTTCGGGCCGGAGGGTCGTGGCATCCAGCTTCTCCGGTGGAGCTGGCGCCTCACTGCGGTGTGTGGTTTTAGGTGGGCGGGCTGTGCATGGATTTGGCATTCTTCTTCGCTCGTCACGGTATGTGCAGTCCCGGTCAGGGGCTGGGATGCACTGGGCAGATCTTGGCGCCACTGCTGCCAGTCTTGTCCTGCCTGGCCCCGGAGGGCAGCGCATGAAACACCACAGCTATGCCGTGTATCTACCCAGCTGATCTCTTGGGCCGGAACGTTCGCTCTCCTCCTCGGCAACGCTGCTGCGTTGTCGGCCCTCTGCTGGCTGTAGGTGTGGGGGGGCCGCAGGACCCGGACTGAGACGGTCACTCAAGTTTCCTCTGCTACTGGGGAGGATGTGCTCGGCGCCGGGCTGCTCGAGGCCGGCGTATCTATGCGTGGGCTTGCCCTCGCCGCATACCAGTGACCGGTGTCTGTGGAGGGAGTCTGGAGGGTGGCATGAGATCCACGGCGGAACACGGGCGCTCGGGCTCCCACGTCTGCTGATGGCATTGGCCGTGTTGGTTGCTCCGGATGCGCAGCAGGGCTCTTCCAGGCTGCAGGAAGTGCAGTCTCAGCTAGGCAGTCTGCTGATTGTACATCGGATCTGGCGCCCGGGTGCATGGGGCAATACACGAAGCATTTTTGGGTGCGTTGGAGACAGTAGGTTTGTGCTATCCTTTTCAGGTCGGCTGGCGATTAATTGTTGCCAGGGAAGCAGCGATGAAACAGGATTTATTGGGAGGCCTCACAGGAGCTCTCAGAGGAGCCTCCATCTTGGTTGGCCCAAAAGCGCCCTTTCCACTATTTTATTGGCTAAGCAGAACCCCACACCATGTTTATTTCTAGATGTGAGGGCAAGCATACACGTTGACAAATACAGACTTTTGATTTGGACTTACCTACACAGACTTCACTTAGTTTTCTTTAGGAATGGAAATACCCACCACAGATATAGGGCACGTTAGGAGTTACACCATCCTGATCTTTAATCAAGATTTTGAAATTGAATTTGTGCCATCTCTTGATACCATGCCTATTTCACAGCCCTCACTTATGTAATCGCTTTCACAGGGTATCCAAAACCTGTTCTGGAGAAGGTGACCATGTTGGAGTTAATCTGTTTGTTCTAGAAAAGGAGACCAATTTAATGATGTTAAAAATAGGCGTAAAGTGGTCATAAAGTAGTCGAATTTAGATTGCTGAAGGAAAATGAGGTTCCATGAACAATATGTTTGAGCTGATCTAATGTAAATACATTTGATTCTAGGCTGGCCAGCTTTGCTCTCTTCCATGCATACAAACTTTGATCACCTAATTCCTCACTTGAACACATGAAAGTGACCACAATACGCTCATCTTGACAGCACTTAACTGGATGCAAATGGCGAAAAGAACAAAATTCAAAATTATCTTCATGATAGCAAGATTTACATAGATCATCCCGATATGTGTAAAGTATCCCTTTTCTTATAAAAAGTTGTACTTAGTAATACTACATTTCTAAGAATGAATGCCCTAGCTCCTTGATCATCACTGGTCCGACATCCTTCACAACCCAGTGGGATAGGATATGTAGAGCTTGTGATAGCATGATTAACAGTGTGTTATGCTGCCCACCACCTCCTCCTAGTAGCTGTATGCAAGTGTAGAGTAACTACAGCATGCCATCTGAATGCCATCATAATCTCTATAGGTCTAGTATTTGTCATCACTTTCTAACCTAACAGAAACAAACTGGGCGAAAGTAAATATTAAAAGAAAACCTGCTGAATTTCCTCTAAAAAAAGCAATTTTTGCCCCTAGACAATACCTAAAGAGGATGTAGAGAATTTTATTCCAATATTGTTATTTAAGGTATATTGTATGTACTGAGTTTTATCTAGTCCATACCCATCTACCACGTTAGACAGAATTATGAAGACAATCCATGCGTCACTTTAGATAGATTGGGCAGATTAGCCACACATCACTTCTAGACGGTTTTTGATGATTAGCCATATGTCACTTTAGCTATTAATCTTATAACACCCAGAGCACAATTGTATCTAATAATTCTGTCTGCGCAAATAGGGACTAATGGGAGTAGCCAATGTGTTGCACTCATAGGAACTTGAAGGAGGAACTAGTGCTCTGATTTTAGGGAAGTGGCAGGGGCAGCCTGTGTATCGCGGCTGGAGGACTTGGAGGGTACCATTGAGTGGCAGCTGGATGAGCTCTGAGGACATACTTAGTATTAAGTATTCTGTGAGCAACCAACGTACTAACTAACCACCCTGCTCCGGCTCCCCTCCTACATAACTCACAATACTATACACGCCTATGGGCTAGCTAAAGTACACAAACAACACCAAACTTAACTAACATTAGCAACAAAAAAACATCACAGGCACTGAACCTTACCCTTACGGACAGAACAAGCCAGTGTATGCAACCACAAACACCAGCCGAATTACACATTCTCCTGCATACAACAAACAACCACAACACTGGAACTTCCCCTTATGGATACAACAAGCCAGTACGCATGATTATATTACCAGCCAAACCGCACATGAAACACACACCCAACATAACACTAGTACATAACCAAGGCATTGAGTCTTAGCCTATGGATACAACATACCAGGTTACACAACCAATTCACAGGCAAGACAACACACACAGACACTGGTTTCTCTTAGTTCTGAACCTGTACTATCATTCTACTGTCATGATGCCTACCCCCGGGGACCCAGACCAAGTTCAGCAACCCCGGAAGCAGGCATCAAGTTATCCCAAGCAAGCCCATCAACCCCTGCTAGGGGCTATTTGGGTGCAGTCCTGGCGTCTATGGCGCAAGGCTCATATGGAGAGTCAGTACTGGCGCCATAGGCGCCAGGCTCATAGATTAAAACCTACCTGATGCAGACCATGCTGCAAACTTACCTGATGCAGACCATGCTGCAAGAGCTCCAAGCCAAAAGAGGCTTGGAAGGGACTACTTTACCTAGGGACTATTTTTTTTACTCGGGTGGGGCTGGGGAGGAATACTTACCTGGGACTACTTTAGAGGCTATTTAAAACCACGCCCGAAGAGCAGCACACGCTTTGCGTTATTCTGCATCCAGCAGCGTAACGCTCACCGTGCCTGCAAGTCTGCATCCAGTCTTCTGCCACGCCCGCCTCGAGTCTGGAGCTCCTAGAAAAAGGGAGAAAGAAGGAGAAAAAGTTAGAACAAGAGCAATACCTCTGATCCTTACCTGAATTCCTGATCCATCGTGCCATCGAGCTGGAAGAAAGAAGTTATTTTATGCGCGTCGCCTCGCCTGCTGCAGCGCCGCGCTGAACTCACCGGCCTTCGCAGCATCTTCACATTCCACCTCATCCTCCTGCATGTTCCCGCCACACTCCGGCACCTAAGGGAAAGACAAGAACAGCAATGTGAGCCAAGGGAATACACAGAGGCAATATTAGTTACCCCCCATAGACTTACCTGATTTTACCACCGGGGGTACTATTCCTCTTCACCGGTCGGCGCAGCTTCCACTGCATCTTCGCCGAACCCCGGCCCCTAAGGGGAAACAAAAGGACAGCAAGGTGAAACAAGGGACAGACAAGGGAAAACCTCCTCACCACAATAGACTTACCTGATTTTACCGCCGGAGGCATTATTCCCCGAGACTTCATACTTTCTCTCAGCGCCTGAATAAGGGAGAAAGCAACAGGTTACATATTGACATTATTTTATCGAACTGTGTTGGATAATACAAATCCTTACCTGAATATTACCGGTTGCCACGAGAAACTCTTCGCTAGGGTCAAGCTGCAACCTGCAATGAATCGGACAAGAGTGAAAGTCAGACATTTGAACTCTTACGAACTACATACTTACGGCGTCTTGCCCGGAATCTCTGAGTCAATATTGTTCTGGAACTCACCAATTCCTTCGAGCCAGTGAAGCAACTGGTTATCTACGCACCCCTGCACTCTATGCAGGATGGAGAGCTCATCTTTCCAAACCATCAGGTGAGACTATAGGAGGGGACATCAAAGGTGATCAGTGGGGAGAACAGCGAGAGTGGGGGAGGATTAACGCTCAACTCCACGGGTAGTTAATTCCCTTTCTCCATTTGCAGAAGAATATTCCTACGGGCCAAGCAAACGAAGCTAGGTGGGCCAGTCCAGTCCGTCATCTCGGCACTACGCATCACATTGGTGGAGACCGCAGCTGTCCAGTTCAGATCGACGCTCCTGTGGGAGCCAGGTGAGCGTAACATCTACCGTTACTAACACACCCAGCCCTCTTTCTTGCACAGCCACGTGAGCACCTGGAGACCGTCCCAGTGGTAGTAACGGGGCGCTGTATAAGCCAACATAACATAACTTCTTGTGAAACAACAGAGCTGTACAAACAGGATTTTTTATAGATTTTGTAAACATAAGTACAAATATTTATGACTTATATAGGGCACACCACAAAATGAATTGTTGCTAGACGCTTCAATGACCAAAGGTGGAGAAAAGAGTGTGAGCAACCCAGGGGGCGGGGGGAGTCCGGAGAATATTCATAGCAAAACTAGAAGAGAAGAAAGGAAAAATCATTGTCTGAAGGAATCTTGAAGGAAGAGACGAGGTAGCAGAGGATAAACATGAAGTGAAGATAAAGAGCCAGGTTTTAAGTGTTTTTCTGAATGGAATGGTGGAGTTAGCCAGTCTTGGAAATCCAGAGAAGTCTGCTCCAGAGAGTTGTAGCAGCAACTGAAATCCTCCTGTCCCCTCTACTGGCATACATTGAGTTGGGAACTTTCAGGCGAAGATCTGTAGAGTGCAGATCTTTTCATGAGACGCTTGGTGTGAGGGGTCAGGAATGAAAACCAGACACAAAGTTGTCATGTTTTGGTTATAAACTTTTATTCAACTTCAATGCGTTGGGAAAATGCCTCTCTGACCCTATTCTAAAGGGAAGTTTCTGTGCCTAAAAACCAAAACTAAGGAACTTTCTTTGTCAGGATGTTATAAATCAAACACCATCCTTGTGTACAAACAATCTATCCTGACCCTCACACTAAAGAAATCAATAAAGTGACAAGGGACATTTCTATAACTTGGTATTTGCAAAATGTGTTCTTAAATAAAAGTAGAATAACTCCAATGTAGATGTTCTCCAAAAATGGAAAAGACCTTAATTCAAGAGGGTGATTCCTTTCCACTGGATTCGTCACTGGTATCACAAAGGTCTCTGGGTCTAACAGTTCTTTTGTGTCTTTCTTGGCTCACAACAACTCTGCTAGACAAACACATTTTATCCTTGTAAATTCTTCTTTAACAAAATGTTCCTGCTTGTAGCACCATATCTTTCCTTGTTTAACAAACACTGTTTCTGCTGACACTCTTTGTAGGATTGCAATTTGCCTGGTATACTCCCTTGCCAAGACTCTTGATGCACATTCAATTGCCCGGTGTACTCTCCTGCCAGGATTTCTCTTGCACTCACATTTACCTGGCGTACTATCCTGCCAGGGCTTCTCTTGCACTCATATTTGTCTGGTGTACTCCCCTGCCAGGACTTCTCTTGGATTCATAACTACCTGGTGTATGCTTGCAAGGATGTCTCTTGTCTTATAGTTCCTCTTTGTCTTCAAGTAGCATATAACTTTCTAGCCGGCTTGGTATAGCTACTTGTCAAACAATCACTTCACTTTCTGTCATTTCACAATGTTGAAAATGTTCTGCCTTCTTGATTCATAAACAATCTTCTTGTCATTTCACTTTCTGTAACTTTACAAGATTCTATTTTTCTTTGAGGCAGTCACCGAAACTCCCCCGGTTCCCCACTCTGCTTTGGCAGACTCACTGCTGCTCTGCAGTATTTTCAGTTTCGGGCTTGCTCGCACTTACGCAGCATATCTTAGCCACCTGCTTCCCACTCTGGGCAGCTCTGACGTCTCTCCAGGCTTCCTCAAGGCTCTGCTCCTGCACGCTGGCTTCTCTGATAAGGATAACGCTGTTCTCTTGGCGTCTGGACTCCCAGGGACCCTCTTGCGGTTCCTGGCACCTTCACGGCCTGCAGTGCTCGCTCCACATTTCTTTCCTTCTCTGCCGGCGTGCTCCCCTTCCCCCGCCACACTGGCTCATGCTTCCAGCCTCTGCACACCGACTCGTGCCTTCAACTTCCACACACCGGTGTGTGCCTACAGCCCCCGTCGCCTTCACTGAAGCAGTCACGTCTTCTACTGTGCTACTTCTTACCATGCGGTTCACTTATTTAAAGGATGCGTGCACAGGAGCCTTCATCCAACAACAAGCACGCTCAATACGCTTGCTGCTCTGTGTCAATTCCTTCATCCTCCTTGTCTCAGTACTTAGGTGGTTGTTAGATTTGAAGTCCACTGATATTAACTGAGAATTTAGGTGATTATCGGAATTGAAGTTCTTTGATTTTTGATGCATATCTCTTGGGAAGTCTTTCTCACAGATGCCATATAAAGGATCAGTTTTATATGAAGGAAAATTAGAACTGAAAAAGGTTCTCTTAGATTTCTTGGAGCTTTTAAACAAGGTATTTAGTGCTGTTAGTTGTGAGACCAAGAATGCGAGGTTGATTTGTAGGGTGTTGTGAAAAGGTTATTTTACTTTCCCTAAAGTGGGGAATAGAAACATGACAATAGGCCATCAGGGTATTCTGTAACAGGGGTCTTCCTCATGGGAAAATGGAAGATACCATGTCTCATCAAATGAACTCATGACATCGCCCCGCTAGTTGTCTCCTCCCATGTGATCCTCCCCCATATAGCCTTCCCCAGTGTCAAAATCAGGTAGCGCCTGCCGTAGCCTGGCCACATGGAAGGAGGTCACCACCGGGGAGCTTGTGATTACTCCATTGGATTCATAACATTGGTAGGATCTTCTGTTGAGGAAATCTTGGAGCTGAGTAATTAAGTCACTTGTAGGTTAAACAAGGGGATCTATGTTATAACAACACATTTTTAACAGTGAATTCAAAAAACATCTATGTACACACATTTCCTTGAAGTGTGTGTAAATTCGATTTGAAAAAACTCGTGTTCTGCCTCGCCATGTTAGTGTTTGATATTTTCATGCAATACCAAACAAATCTTAAACGTAATGCGATTCCTTACAGGGAGGACGTGGAGTTATTTTGGAAAATTAGCTATAGGCAGATGTTTTTGAAAGTCTGCAAGGTGGTGTCTGGCTACATTTTGAGCAGATTGGAGTCTGATGATTTGAAAATCAGGGAGGTTGACATGAAGTGCACTTGAGATAGGAGTTTGAGGGATTCGACTGATGCAGCATAGGTGATTTGCGGGCTTAAGAACAGGAGTTTATTGAGGCGTTGGAAGTCTAAATGCATTATTTAAGCACTGTGCCAATTTGAGTGTCATACTTAGGTCTGCGTCCCAGACAAAAACAAGGGTTTAGACTTTGGTGGCAATTTTGATTTGGGAAACAAACAAGATGATGGGTGGGTGGGGTGGGAACTGCTGTGTTTGAAATTTTGAGAAGGGTGTTTGGCACCAGAAAGGAGAGTTTCCATTTTTGTAAAGTTAAGTTTTAGGTTGTTGGAGTGCATCCAGTCTTTGAGTGCTCCTAAACCTTTGGACACATTAATTTCGGGGGTTTCAACATTGATAGCATGTATTCAGAATATAATTTACAAGAGTTCTCATATATAAAATGAAGAGTAGAAGTGAGATGCAGGAGCCCTGCAGAACCCCAAGGAGGACGGGAGAGCAAGGGGAAGTAAAAATACCATGCATGCCTTGTTGGTGACTTGGTAGGACATTTTGGAACCATTGGTGGGGGGAACCTGAAACACCAGCAATCTGTTCTAAATGTTCCAGGAGGTGTGGGTGTCTGGCTTTGTTGAAAGCTGCCGATAGCTTTAGGATGGCAATGGAATTCTATTAATGTTATGACATCCCAGACATTTAGCATTGCCTTTTCTGAACGGTGTTTGGGTCTGAACCCAGACCGGCAGATGTGCAGGAGCTTGATTATGATTCGGTATCGTTACTAGCATATGATAATTATAGTTATTACATAAATGTCCTCTAATCATATTAACAACACGATCAGAGAATAATAGCATACTACTTCATATTCTTATACATTCTTGTGAACACTGTGTCTATTTGTCTGATAAGCCACACCATCAAAGATTAGTCTGTTTTTGGGGACTATAACGGTTAATGAATTTAGAAACAGCACAAGCCAATAGGTAGAATATATGCAATAATAGAAAGTCCTTGGCCTCAAGCCTAGGGACTGCATGTCTCCAGCCCTAAAATCTCTCAACTGGACCCCAGTTGCTCGAAGGATCAAATTCAAATCCCTCTGCATCATCCATAAGGCTATCTGGGGCCGGGGACCACAATATCTACAACTTGCTCTCACCAGATACTCTCCCTCCAGATATTTACGCTCCTCCGGAACCAACTCCCTGTGTGTCAAGCGCTTCACTAAACATTGAGCTGGTGGCCAATCTCTTTCCTCTGCAGTTTCCCTCCTATGGAACAGCCTCCCCTTCCTCTTCCTCTTGATGAGGATCGTCTCAAATTAGGGACGCTCCTCAAGACTTTCCTTTTCACCTCCTCCTTCCCTTCTCCCTTCTCTGCTAAACCCCACAGTTGATGATATTGGTGACCAGGGACTTTATGTGTCCTCTTGGGTCCTGGCCTTCCACCCCCAATCAAATTCAGCCTCAGTCCACTCCCATCACTTGCCTTGGCACCCACTGGCCTATACAACTACAGGCCTGCACTACATATTTATTGGCAGCTGATCACTTTCACTTAGGCACTTACAGCTGCTCACTCCTTAGCACTTCCCTCTTGGTACACCTAGCGCTTACACACCCAAGCTCCCTTATCCCTTCTTTCTCTCTGCACTTGCACATTCTGAATGCTCACAAGGCCTAATAGGTCTGCCTCTATCTTTCATTGTTATATTTGTTTTACATTCCCTTGTTCCCTCCCTGTTTCCCTGTGGGCTCTTTGAAACACAATTTACTTGATGTACAAATAAGAAATAAAATAAATAACCACTGCTTTCTGTAGAGTTAAACCAGGAAGAGCCATGCAAGACTTTTGACCACTTCCTATTTCCATGCTGGAAGCCTCAGGGGTCCCTTATTCACTTCCTGCATATGTGCCCCCATAAAGATATTTGCAAGAGGACCTTGAATCCACTTCTGTAAGAGGCACGCACCAATCATCCTCTTCTGGCTTTGGATTGGCCCACAGTCTAGTCTGCCCTGTCCTAAAGTTATGTTTGCATTAGCTAGCTACTTGTGGACAGCTTGGACGAGAAGAATTCTCATTCCCTAGCCCTGTGTAGCGTTGAAAGGACTGCGAGGCAGACTATACAGATGGTTGAATTTGTATATCCTCTTCTCATAGAAAGATGTTCTTACGAACGTCAATGTATTCCAAGGCGACTGATCTTGCTTAAGGAATTAGCATCCCTTGCCTTCTTAATAAGGTTTTATACAGTTCATAGATCAATCAAACTAGGTTTAGAATTGAAAGTTTATTATCTGATGGATTTGTAACGATTTGTGATTTTACATTTTGTGTATCTTTGCAATTTTTGTAATTGTAGCCACTCATGCTTAAATTAATTTCTTATGATTCAACTGGCACAGGCACTGATCACAGAAAGAACTTAATGACTGGCTGGCTGCCACATTGGACTCAGACATGCAAATACCTAATGTCAATTTGAATTCCACTTATGGTGATCCGTAGTTCAAACATCTGACCTGCAGAACAGTCAATTCACACCAAACCCTCATTTTGTAAAAGTCCATAGTTCCTTTCATGTTCAGTATTCTGATTGGTCATTCTGGAATTTTGTTTCAGAATAGGGATCTTATACATTTTGAGTAAGAAATGTTAAGAATCCAAATGTACAATGTCTGTTAGCTTTGCTATCCTCCCTCTTTAGTCTTGGCCCAGTCGATTGACCTCCCAATGCTATCCCGTGCACACCTTTCCTCAGCTGAATAAGGGACTACTTCCTGTCTGCCTAGAGTATGCCTAAAATCAGTGGTAGAGAGTGATGACTTACCGGGGTATTACAAGCTGGTATGAACATACCCAGGGTGAAGACTCCAAGCAGGGGTCCGCTCATCACCCCCATGATCGTCAAGGAGCCCTGCATGAGAGAATGAAGTATAGATTAAGAGAGGGTGGAAGAGTGTCTGCGGATGAATACAACACAGTTAGAACCCTGGGATACCGTCGCAGTTGCACAGAGGGTGATGGCTTTCTGCAGGAAACTTTGAGACACTGATCATGGAGGTCTTATTTTGCCTGACAGCCCAGAGATAAACAAATCTGAACAGAAGTGTCAAAGCAGGTAAATGGGTACAAATAAAGATTTCCTTTTATGTAGCGCTTACAACCACAAACGTGCCATTTTGGAGTACATACATAACAGATACTATTGTTATCCCAATTCAATGGTACTTCAGGGTAATGAGGGTTTAGCGTGTATATCCCTCTCTTGAGTAAAAAGCAGGTGGAGTGAGTCCATAGGGATCCATTTTGAACGCTGCCTGTGGCGTTCATGACTTTTGCCCTTCCTTTTTGCACTCTGCCGTGCAAATGACAAATGACAAAAATTTAAGCAGTGGGGATCCGCCTACATGTAAGTCTACACGTAACGGGTCCCTGCTGTCGATTTACATGGGTCACAAACATGAGCCCCACTGGGTTTGCTTCTCATGGGAGTAAGGCATGAACGTTTCACAAAGGCCTGGACTGTGAGTTGAAAGGCATACAGTATGGGTGTGCTGAGTTAATTCATTTTACTCTTTTACTCTGCACACATGCTGGAAGATGTGACCAAAGTTGCATGGGTATGTGTGCATGGCAGAGTGAATATGATTCGGGAAGAATCATGCCTATTGTTTGGTAAACCCACCACAAGAATGGCATAGTCTGTGTGGTGTGGGACCCTCCCCATTGTGTTTCCCGTTTAAGGGAATGTGTCTCTCCCCTGTGTGTTGCCCTTTTAAAGTGGGCCATGACTGTGTCATGGCCCCAAGCTAATAAAAGGAGCCTCTGCAGACACGCCCAACAGAACGGCTGCAGACTCCAGAAGAGGAGCAACTGAGTCTGTGTCTCATTTCTTGCGGGAGGCACAGGCCTGCATGCCAGCACGGTGACAGAGGCCTGCACAGTCAGGGACAAGGCTGGCTGTGCCCCCACCCCCATTGGTGCTGATGTTCGGTAGTACCAAGGGAGCCTGCCCGATGTCCAGGGCAGGCCATAACCCCCATAGGCACTGGGCCTGTACAGTGCCGTGATTGTAGCACTCAGGAGGGCCCACTGGAGGTCCATGGCTGCCCCCCGCCATAACATTGGTGACGAGTGGGTCGGAACCCCGAGGGGCTCCCTCAGAGCCGGCCCTAGGGGGGGAGAGCCGGGGCGACCGCCCGGGGTACCACGCCCTCCAGGGCGCCTTTTGCCCCTGCCACTCCAGCTCGGGGGAGTCTTGCAAGGGCTCCCCCGTGCTGGCGTTGTGGGAAAAGGTGCAGCAGGCGGCCTTTTACTGTAAAATGTACCCACGGCGGCGGGTGCATTTAAATGCGCCCCTCCGCCGTGGGCACTTTTCACAAGAAAAGGCGCCATTAGCCCCCCACCACTCCAGCTCCGGGGAGTCTTTCAAGGGCTCCCCCGAGCTGGTGCGGTGGCAGAAGTCATGGCAGACGCCTCATTGCCATTGAATGAACCCGCGGCGGCGGGCTCATTCAATGGCAATGGGGTGCTAACGCGTCCTATTTAACCTCCTCGCCGGAGCGAGGAGGTACAAAAACAAAAAAGTGGCCCCTCCTGCCCCACCCCCTTCCGCCCCGCCCCCTGTTAACCAGGGGGGCGCGGAGGGCAAGGTAGGGCGCCAATTCGCCCGGGGCGCTGCTACCCTTAAGGCCGGTTTAACGTCACTTTTTGCTATCTGTCAGAAAATCCTATCGGTAGGAAAATCTGACAGGAATTGTAATGTCATTTTTTGCTACCTGTCAGAAAATACTACCGAGAGCAGGCATTGGACAACCCACCCAGCGGTAGGAAAAAGTGACGGGGTAGGAAAATCTGACAGCCTGACCTGTCATTTGTTCCTACCCGTCAGAAAATCCTACTGACAGCAGGCATTGGGCAACCCACCCAGGGGTAGGAAAAAGTGATGGGGTAGGAAAATCTGACAGCCTGACCTGTCATTTTTTCCTACCCGTCAGAAAATCCTACCGACAGCAGGCATTGGGCAACCCACCCAGGGGTAGGAAAAAGTGACGGGGTAGGAAAATCTGACAGCCTGACCTGTCATTTTTTCCTACCCGTCAGAAAATCCTACCGACAGCAGGCATTAGGCAACCCACCCAGGGGTAGGAAAAAGTGACAGGGTAGGAAAATCTGACAGCCTGACCTGTCATTTTTTCCTACCCGTCAGAAAATCCTACCGACAGCAGGCATTGGGCAACCCACCCAGGGGTAGGAAAAAGTGACGGGGTAGGAAAATCTGACAGCCTGACCTGTCATTTTTTCCTACCTGTCAGAAAATCCTACTGAGAGCAGGCATTGGGCAACCCACCCAGGGGTAGGAAAAAGTGACGGGGTAGGAAAATCTGACAGCCTGACCTGTCATTTTTTCCTACCCGTCAGAAAATCCTACCGACAGCAGGCATTGGGCAACCCACCCAGGGTAGAAAAAAGTGACGGGGTAGGAAAATCTGACAGCCTGACCTGTCATTTTTTCCTACCCGTCAGAAAATCCTACCGACAGCAGGCATTGGGCAACCCACCCAGGGGTAGGAAAAAGTGACGGGGTAGGAAAATCTGACAGCCTGACCTGTCATTTTTTCCTACCCGTCAGAAAATCCTACTGAGAGCAGGCATTGGGCAACCCACCCAGGGGTAGGAAAAAGTGACGGGGTAGGAAAATCTGACAGCCTGACCTGTCATTTTTTCCTACCCGTCAGAAAATCCTACCGAGAGCAGGCATTGGGCAACCCACCCAGGGGTAGGAAAAAGTGACGGGTAGGAAGATCTGACAGCCCGACCTGTCATTTTTTCCTACCCGTTAGAAAATCCTACCGACAGCAGGCATTGGGCAACCCACCCAGGGGTAGGAAAAAGTGACGGGTAGGAAGATCTGACAGCCCGACCTGTCATTTTTTCCTACCCGTCAGAAAATCCTACCGACAGCAGGCATTGGGCAACCCACCCATTTGTTGATGGGTAAAGGAATGACCGTAAGCGCCACGTGTGATGTTTGTCACTCAAGCACAGACGCCAAACTCTGCACTGAGCAGAGACACTGAGCAGACACAGGCAGTGATGATAGTACAAGGAGTCTGTATCAAATATATAATACTGAAATTCAGCACCAAAATGTGAAAAATAGTTCAGTTTGTTTCAACCAACAGCATTAACATTGGTATGGTTCATTCTGTGTGTCCAGTGGGAAAATGTCTGAGTGGAGACCTTCCAGTGGCAGTGCAGTAACAATGGGAGCAGACTTGCTGGCCAATAGCTTAGCATTCTACATGAAGCAGCAATATGTGTCTTAACCTGTAACTACCACTGACTGAGATTGCTGAATTTGGGTGTTGGCTCCAGGAAAAGCAGGAACACAGCACCCCCTCCCCCACTACCCCCTCATCCTTATGCCCCCATACAGGCCCTGACTGCCGCCAATGTGTCCTCCAGGTCCCTCTGTTTCTTTCGCCCCAACCCCCAATCGACTTTGCTTGTCTTTTCCTGTGCCCTTATGCCTCAAGAGTCAACCCTGATCCAAAACCCTCCTTCCCTAATCCCTGAATCAGTCCTCCCCTTACTCTCCACAATACCCCCCCTTTAAGCCCGCTGCCTGCTCCTTTTTCATAATCCCTACCACTGCTTCTCACCCCCTTTGAAGTCAGTAAGCCTTCACAAAGAAATTATTTCCGTTATGGTTTGGTCCTTATTGGAAATAATTTCTTTATGAAGTCAGAGTGACTTCAAGAAGAAACAATGGGCATCATTACGGGTTTGGCGGTAACCGTGCCGGTGCTACCGGCAGGTTGCCGCCGGACCTGTAATGATTTACTGGTGCCTGACCCTCCCCTCCCCCCCCTTTCGCCCCCAAACCTACGGATTAGCTTAACTTGGCTTTGCTTAGCGTGTTATGTCTACTTGAGCACAGTTTTGGAGAACACTTAGATAATAAGTATTTCTAGAACAGCCGAGAACTTTGCTTCATACGTCAGAAACCTAAATTACTTTGCACCTTGTTATGTTCCCCCCCCCCCACGCTAGGTACATGGGATAAGTATTCCACTAATTCAAAGGTATATTGTCCAATCGGGTAATTATGTGATTTGCATTGACAGTCACTGTGCGACTGGTTTTCTGGACAGTTTGGGCCAGCCTGCCGAGCCACTTCGCCATGCAGCTGAAAGCTTCGGCCAGTCTTTTGACCGGGTTGTTAAAAAGATCAGTGCTGTTAAATAGTTCTTCTTTAACTTGTGCAGTTTGGATCACTTTTGTCAACCTCATCCCGTGAACCCCCTGACAGTGCCACAAAAGGAATGAAACCCACATGCTACTGTGTACTGACAAAATGAAAACAAACGGCCAACCCTTAACCAACCTATTCCAAATTGCCAACAGTCAAAGGTACACAGCCCCAACAGAGAAAGTGTGGGCCCTTTCCTTGTAACTCCTTTTCTAGTTCGTCATTCTTAGTTGACTGTGGTGTGTGTCAATACCCGTGCTACCCGGAGCGTGCATGGCGCGTTACCAACACTATGCATACCTAATTTCCCCATCCTTTAATTCTGCATGACACCAATATTGGCAAGTACCTTTTCCACTCTCGGTTAGCCTGTCACATGAAACCACGGAGACCGCATGTTGATATAACCTCACCATGTATGCCTATTGCCCCCTTGCTTAATTATGCCTGGCACCAGTATTGGCAGGTAGCCTGGTGCATGATTATGCAGCTTGGGACTGCCCATTCAGAATTTTCCAATTAGGTCTACCCATCTATCTACACATCCATCTCACTGGAGCTCTGTGCCCCTATGCACTTGCATGTTCTCAATGTCACTGGGCCTAGTAAAATCGCTGTTTCGTTCCCCCCTGTTCCCCTCCCTCGCCTTGTCAGGGCAAAACATGTAAACTTCCCACAAGAGAGAACCCCCGCACCTGTGAACGGTCCTACAAGACCCCAATACACAAGTACTAACACCTCGAAACTGTGATGGAAACCACAAATGCTACTTCCAAACAGTAAACACGCTTCCCCACAGATACGGGGAGGTAAGCAGATACTGATAGCATATCATAGCATTGTCCATTACCCTCCAGGCAGAAGCAGAAAACACATAGGCACAGTACTGCCACTTCCAGGCAGACTCCGGAAACACATATGCACATTACTGTCACCCCTAGGCGGACTGGCCTATAGGGAACTCTGGAGATTACCTGTTGGGCCTCTGCACCCTGGCTCTCTTTATGTGGCATTCCCACATTTTTCGTAGGAAAAGCCTTGGGCTTGCTGAAGATGAGTAATATGGGGCCTCTTTGAATATTACTTCCAAGGCCTCTTTTAGTTCCCAGTCTACCCCTGCAGTGCCATCTACGAACAGACCAAAAGCATTCCATACGCAATAACTGACACTTCCAAATAGATCCGAAAACCTTGAGCGGTCGGAGGCAGCGCTTAGAAACAGATCACCAAACACTAGCTGTCTACGCCTCACAGTATGACGATGAGCTGCGGCCATTTATCTTTTTGCTGTTGCAAGCAGCGCAGGATACCGTACCGTGCAACGCCGTGAGCTTTGGTAGCTAAGCATCAGTTTTAAGCGCTATACAAAGAAGCCTAAGGGGACATCTTCATGCACTGCTCTGGTGCCAGGTAACATGGTACTGCCATTTGCAATGGCCTACTGGTGGCACATGTTCTCTATGCACTGGTTAATAGGTGGTCATGTGTTTCTCGTCAGTGCAGTTCCAATTTCTATGCTCGTGCGTGGGCGCGCTGGTCACTGAAAAACGTCTTGCACTAGTGCAAAATTGATGCCAATGGGCAATCTAACCTTTGGTGTTTACGTTTAAAGTTAGGGTTACCATCCCAGGTACAACTCAATCTCTGTGGACCAGTTCGTTTCCAGCCCCAAGCCTTCCTTTTGCAAACCTTGATAATCTGCGAAATGTCATTGAAGTAAATGAATACCACAACTCCCAGAATGCATTTGGTTCTTACACAAAACCCGGACCTGTCTGCATTTAGTGATCCAATGTATATACCATACCCTAAACCTCATAAAGGCACACTGCCTTGGCGAACATTCTACAAAATATGGTGATGAAAAGTTTCTCATTCCCGAATTCCCCCCCCCACTCCACTCTTGCTCCGCCTGCCCATAACTCACTACACCCTCTACATTCCAGATTTCTTGATCACCACATCTCGACGCCACTAAGTCTCCCCCTCCCCTACTACAACCTGAATTCCCTGCTGCACGCACCTTGGTCCCTGGACCACATGTCTAAATACACAACCTGGATAGGTGCGTTCCCACGGCCATAAACTTCAGGCGCCAAGCCATACCAGCCTGTTATTTAACGTTTCCTTCGGTGCTTTTATAGCCGGCATGTTTCGGTTAGCACTCACAATAATCAGTATAAATTCTAGCATACAGCCGAGTGCGTTTTAATGGTCAAAAGCCCATGCACTCCAGAACGTGCAATGCGACAATATTGCTTCCAGTATAGCGTTCAGGATGAAGCTTTGAAAGTCCCTTATAATACGCTACAATCCAATACAAACAATCCTGGCGGGTACCATAAATACTCTTCGCCAAAGTCGAGTCCCCAAAAAAACAACATTTACCATGGAGCTGTATGTATGCAGGTCTGCCACGTTATGTGCGCCTTATGTCACCACCAAGGCAGGAAGGTTACTTACCTGCAACAACAGCGCTTGGCATTTGCTCCTAGTACAGGTGTCTATGAGGGCAAACAACTGCCCATTCTGTAGCAACGGGGCCTCAGCCACACTGTCTCCGTACATTTGTTTACATTTTCCAGCCGCTTTAAAGACATGTGTCCCACCCTTTTATTTCCCTCCCACGTTCGTGGGCCAGGCCATTAGGTGGCCAGGCCCTCTCCAAATGTATGGCCTGACTTTATGGCCCAAAATTATGGTCCTGCGCGGTTTGCCCAAGGTGACACCGAACACTCTCACCCGTACCTCCCACTTGGCCCACCCTGCATTACCCAACATTGGACCCCCAACCCTTGCCCCTTGGTATGCAATCTCGCGTTCCCAATCACCCCCAGGACATACCAAACACCTTGGCCCAACCGTAACTAAACCGCAAACTGCCCCTGCTACATATTCCCTGCACCGCCCTACTTTTCCCGGGCCGACCCTTCTCCTACCAAGCTGCCTTACGCCCCTCGCACCATGCCGCCTTCTCCCCTGCCAGAACCTCCACGAACATCCCCGTTCCCTCCCTAACCTTCTACCTCGTCTCCCCTCCCTTCAAACTCCACACCCCGTGCGTCTTGCTGGTCCCATACCAATTCCCCTATTAAAACCCTTTGTTATATTTTTTGCACGTTACCATTGCACATCACTCCCTGCGATGCAGCATAAAACGCCCCCCTTATGCAACAGGCAAAAACCCAATCTTTGAGTTTGTGCTGTTCACCGCACAACCGTGTGACCCAACATTTACACCCCGCTCCCTGCCGCTTACCGCACTATATTCATGCGTGCGCCTATCCGCTCATTTATACCCCCGCCCCTGCCGTGTCCACTACCTAACCTCAACTTACTGTTCCCATTTCGCCCAGCCCTGCACCCCATCTCCTCCCTCCCGACAATTCCCCCTACCCCCTGCATGAAGCCTGCTCATCTGCCACCTCTAACTCCCGCTGCCCGTACCCCCATCTGCAATGAGCGGCTTGGAGATTGCGCGCCTTGATATTTGAACAAAGTTATATCACCACCCTAAATCATCCAATGCCCAATAACCTTTTCGACCCCTTACAGTGCTCGCCTGGATCCCCTAAGGAAACCCTAACACTGATACACACCTAACCATCTTTGAGGCACCGTTGCCAGCGCATGAAAGTGCCAAATTGACATGGGACCCCCGAATACTTGTACTGGTAAAACATATTCATGAAGGGGTACCACCATCCCACCGCGTTCAACTAACGTATCTATGTATGTATGTAATGTATATGCTATGCGCAAGGGTACCGCGTGACGTTCATCCCCCATTAATTAACGCGCCCAGGATGACGCTCGCGATATCCCTTATAATATGCCACAATCCACTACAAACAAAACTGGCGGGTACCATACTCACTCTTTGCCCATGTTGCTTCCCCAAAGAACATTCCGCCACCGTATCCTAATGCCCAAACAATAATTGCTGCAGGTGCTGCCTTGTAAATAAATAGCCCGTGGTGCCCGCCCCATACATCGCTTGTGCTCCACCGTGCTTTCCTACTATAGCGCCCCCTCCAATCCCGACTTGCATGTCCCCACTTGAAATAACCTTGCATGCAGAGTGCATTCGTTCATGTTTTCTTGTAATTAATCCACAAACCATTGATTTTGCATATGTCTGCAATTCATTCAGGAGTTTCTAACTCCCACATAAGTCTGGTCACACAAGGCCAGATCGTCAACATATGGAACACAGTATTCCCGACTTGCGTGTCACACTTGAAACGCCCAGTTGGCTTACAACACTACAGGCCCCACACCCTTATTATGAGTTTACAGTCCCTTCCCTCGAGTATTTACCTCTTATAAATATTCTAGCACTACACACAACTTTTTCCTCGTTGGAACCGACCCCTCTTCGCTGGAAGTCACAAATCAGCCACATATGCCCTGTTCTTGTACAGTTGCAGAAAAGATAGCTCACTGTGTTGGGTACCTGCTGCTGAGATCTGTGCTCACAGCATATATATTACACGTACAATCGTACTAAGGAACAAAACAGTTTTTTTCATTCTGGTCAATAATGAGTATTCACACCAGTGATGCTAAGAATCACTATATTGAAGTGTTTACAGCTATGTTTATTTTTGTTATAGCTTGTGCACACTGCTGCCAGTGCAGGTCCCCACTGTGTAGGGTATTCAATTCAGGCTTCCTCACACGCGCTGAGCATGCGCACGCATGCGCAGTCAGCAGGACTTATCGCGAATATGTATGTGTATGTGAACTAAGTGCATTATTATCACGTAAATAATGCACTTAGTTCACATATACATACATATACATTTTTGATGAATTCTTTAATATGTTTTGCACATTTCGTGCTTACTAGAATCCTGTGAGCCTATAAAACAAAGTATCGGCTGGGTTCAGGTTCATTCGTCCCCTGGGTTCGTGGTTTTTATGTCTGTTTTGGAGTTGCTAGTGACACGGCTTCACCATATTATGTAATTTGAGAGAGCCTGGCTCTCTTAAAGTTAAACGGATTGCACCCCCGTGATCCCAGAAAGACAGGCACACCACATTCCTTGTGTCAAAAAATCCTATCCGTTAAGTTCAGTAGGATTTTCTGACACATAGCAAAAAGTGACATTACACTGGCCCTGGGCTCCCTATCCCCAGTTTTGTTTTATTCTCTTTTTGGGGGTGTTCCCTCTTGCTCTTTGTTCGAGGGAAGGGGGGGGGGGCAGTCAGCTGCCCGTGTTGCGGGCAGCTGAGCGACATGTGGCATCCAACTCTGCAAATGGAGGAGAGGGGCTGTCCCTGTTGCAGGAAGAGTGCCAATGAGGGACGATGCAGAAGACCTGCGGGCAAATCCTCCCTGGCCGCGGCCCTGTGAGGAGGGTGCTCGTGCGGCCGGGGTCCCCCTCCCTGCAGCATCCGCTGTATACGCGAAGTGCTCCGGTGGAGCAAATGGAGCAAATGAGGTGAACTCACAACCCGCCCCACCAGAAACATCAGTGGCTGTGAGGTTTGGCTGCACGCACCGGCGCAGCCTCCAGAGGGAGAGGGGCAGCCCTGTGGCAGTGTCCGCATTACCCAAAAGGAAGCATAGCTGTCAACCATTTGTGTCGGAATGGCGGGTGAAATCACCCGATTTTGTTTTTGGCGGGTGAGAAGCCCATTGGAATGAATGGGCGTTCAGGAGGCTTGGTGGGTGTCACTTCAGGAGGCTTGGTGGGTGTCACCCGCCTTATAAAGGGCTGACTCACCCGCCAAGCGTGTGAGTTGAAAGGTATGAGGAAGGGAGGTGAATGATCCAACAAGTGGCAGCACCATCCCGTGTGGCGCCACCGCTCAAGCCCCACTGTGATCCTGGGCAGGGGGCAGTGGAGTGAAGCTCCGAAATCGGAGTTTAAAGAAAAAATGCCCCAGGCCCCGTACCGTACAAAGTACGGCATGATGGAGGGTTAGGCGCAGGGTGGGGGACGAAACGGCGCGAAAAGCAAGGGGAGGGGCAGCCAGGCGGAGCCCCCACCCATGGTGCTGTCAGGAAACAAGCAACACAACAGGAAAAGGTGCGAAGGAAAAGCAACAGGGGGGCCAGGGGAAGCCCGGCCCCCAAAGGGACAACAAAGGAGCAGGGGAGTATAAGTAACCCCACAGGAACCAAGAGAAGGACAAACCAGGTAAGGAGCTCACCTCATTCGGGTAAGCTCCTAGGGCCTAGAAAAGGGGGAGAAGTAAACATTTTTTCCTTTCCCCTTTTCGTTTTTCGACAGTCACTTTCACTCACCTCGTTCGGGTAAGCTGAAGGAACTGGGCGGAAGAAGGAGAAGCGGCCCGCTCACCTCGCTCGGGTAAGCTGTGGCCTCGGAGTGAAGACAGGATGGCTGCCAACTCAATCACCCGCCGAGGGCCAGCAGAGGAGGGATGCCGGCAGAGGAGATCCAAGGAAGATGTGCGGCGGAGAGAAGATCCAGGAAAGTCCCACGAAGGCGGAGTGCACCCGAGGGCTCCAGAGCACACTGCTGGAAGACTGCTGGGAGCTGCGAGTGCCTTGCCGGGCGGAACCCCAACTCAGAAGCCGGAGGTCTGCGGGCGTAAGAGAAGACGACTGCCGTGCAGGAGAAGTTCTGTGTTAATTTGAGGCAGCCGGACGGAGCCAGGAAGACCGCTGCAAGGCTGCCGAGAGGGAACGCCAGCCGAGAAAAGAGGACCGACGGTAGCAGCCGAAGAGGTAGCTGAACGAGGCAGCAAGGAGCGCGGAATCAGCGGGCGCTCAAACGAGTCAGCGGCAGCAGAGAGAGAAGCCGCAACGAGACCTGCGTGTGGTGAGAAGGGGAAGCGGTTACAAGCGCCGTATGAAGCCCGCGGATACTAGGTAAACATAACGAAGGAGCGGCGAGGAAGGGGCGTGGCTTGTACGGGGCATATATAATTGGAAGGAGCTCCAAGTACCGGGACACACTGATATCTTAAAGGGGCAGTCACAATTAATGTGGTTGTGTGCTGCAACGGAGGGGAAAGGCCCGGCTGGGAGAAGAACAACGCAACATTAAGGACAAACACACAAGACAAATCTTGGGGCCAGCAAAGAGCAGGAAAGGCCCGGCTGGGGGAAGAACAGGGCTAAGGACCAAAGAAACACACACGAGGGGGCAAGGAACTGAAGAGTGTAGCAGAAAAGGAGAGTTGCCTAGTGACACAGAGAAGGCCCTGACTTTTAAAGGGACAACTACACAGCGAAAATTGTAGCACATCGCACCCGAAGAAGAGAAAATAATAAAAGCTACTAGAACTGAAAGGAAGATCTTCGAAATATGGCAGAGGAAAGAGCAAGACGTGCACAGGAGTTCAGTGAATGGGCCAAAAAGGCAGAAAAAGAATATGGGGCACAATGGGTGCTGGATGTTATGCAGAAGGAGGAAAGGGCAGGGGCAATGTCGCCTTTGCTGCTAGAGGATTCCAGCGGCAGCGAGGAGGAGGTTACAATACCGCAAGGCCAGAAGAGGGCGAGAGAGGAGACAAAAGAGTCGCAGGAGCAGCCGGAGGAGCCTAGGAAGAGGCAAAGGAAAGAAAACAAAAATAAAAAAATAAAAAAAAAAATTTAAAAAAAAACGTACTGTGAAAAAGTTATTATAACCACATTTCGCCGGTCAAGAACTTGTAAAAATGTTGAAAACATGCATCACGGCTCAGGGTAAGTCGCCCAGAACCCGTGGGGCACAGAAAGCACGGGGTCGAACAAAGGTCGGTGTCATCTGAAATGGAAAGTAGCGAGGACGAAGAGAGGGACCACTTGCAGGCATGGGTAAAATGGAAGGAGGTAATGAGTAAGGATAAACAGAAAAGGGCAAGGGTAGAAAGTGCAGGTGACGGTCAAGGGGCAGGAGAGCGAGGACCAGCAGACAACGGGGTCCCCATACCACAGGGGGTGGCACAAGGGATTCCGCCAGGGTCTATTCCCCAGGGGATGAACCCCAGTTTACCGGTGACACCCGCAGGGTTCACCCATGTACCAATACAAGGGACAGTCATAGTCCCAGCAGGGCCACTCACTGGCACAGCAGGAAAGGAGGGTGACCCAGTATGGTAGGCCCACGGTTGGTAAGGACACCCAAGGCCGTTCCATGAAGGCACAGGCATGGCACATCAAGGAGAAGTTAAAGGAGAAAATAGGGAGAAAAGAGTTCATAGATATTTTTTGAAGGGCCCGGATAACTCAGTCGGTAGAGCATCAGACTTGCCCTGCTAGAATGCCAAAAGAGAGGGCAGAATGCATCAATAGAGGAACTAAAGGAGGATGAGAAAGACTTATTACGGTACCAAAGAGTTTTTTGATAAATGGATGGCGGCTTTTCAAATAATGTCCACTATTATACTGCAAAATACCCAGAGGACGGGACGTGGTGATACCGGACCGTTGGTGACATACCAGCAGAGAGTATTGAAGGTACAAAGCATTTAGGGGGGGAAGTATGGAAAGAGTATGACCACGAATTTAAGAAAGAAATGGTTTGCTTCCCAGATTTAGGTTGGGATGAGGAAAACTTCAACCTGTGCATATTTAAGGTTTTAAAGGAGAAATGGGACACCAGGGAGCAAAGTGCGGGAGGATATCATAGAAAGCAATACTGGCAAAATGATTACAGAAGTCATTACAAATAGAATAACAGGGGTCTCAGAACACCCCAAATAATCTGAAATCCACCTTAGAGAACAAAGTTAGTGGGCAAGGGGTTTCATCATCCGAAACAGAGAGCAGCGATAATGAGGAAGGGGATCATTGAAAGGCATGGGATAAATGGAAAGGTGTTGTAAACAAGGAGGGGGAGGCAGGGTCGGAACCCAGAGGGACTCCGGCCCAACACTTCAGGGGGCACCAATAGTGCCAAACTCAGGAGGGGTACCGCAAGGTACCAATCCACAGCCAATAGGACCTATAGGAGCAACAGCAGTACCAGTGGCAGGGAACCCACCGCAGGGGGTGGCACCAACAGTGGTAGCAGCTGCAGTTAAAGCAGACAAAGAAAGGGGACCTCTCATGACTAAATACGGCAGACCAACAATGAGAAAGGACCCACAGGGCAGGTCCACGAAGGCAAGGGGATGGTATATAAACGACAAGGTAAAGGGGAAAAAATATGGAGAAAAGAGTTGGTTGACATTTATTCTCTGCTAAGAAGAGTGATGAATGGGTCAATAGAAGATATAAAAGAGGACGAGAAAGGCGTACTGAGGAGGGCAACAGTAGTAAAGAGCTTCGACAGCTGGATGAGTGCCTTCCAGACAAATGCCCACCATTATATTACAGAAATTCCCAGAGGACGGGATAGCATCGGTAGCATATCAGCAGAGGGTGTTAAAAGTATACAAGGCTAGCGGGGGGGGATGCATGGAATGAAGAGGACCACGAGTTTAGATGGACTGCTTTCCGGATATGGGATGGGACTCTTTTTTTTTTTTTTAACCTCAAATATTTAACGTATTAAAAGAAGAGTTGATCAGGAAAAAGGAATCACAGAAATGGCTAGGTATGCAAGGGGAGGAGGAATATTTCAGGGGCAAATGTCTACATATGGGGCGTGCCAGCTCTTGGCATATGGATAGAGGGGAGGTTCAGTCCGGCAAGGGGCAGTCCGCTAAAAGGGAGGAACAAGGCCACCGTGACAGAACTGCAAGCATTAGCTGAAAAACTAAATACGGCGGGAAGGGTCATAGAACAAGGGAAAGTGGTTTTCTAAAGAAGCATTGAGCCAAGGACAAGGGGGCCAGGGTGGGGCTCCACATAGGTAGGATACGAGGAGGAACCAAGGGGAAAAGAGTATTGCTCACGGGTGCGGCAAGGGAACTTGGCGTCGGCGCAACACTAGGGTGAGAGTGGTGCAGGGAGAAATGACCAAAAGTAGGGCAGGAGGCTGCATGAGCAAGGAATAACACGCAGGCGGGAATGGTTTCCTAGCTGGGTAGCATTATGTGCAGCGGGAGAGGAGCTGAATAAAAAAGAAATAGCGGTGCAGTCGGATAACATGGCAGTGGTGCATGGGTCGAGTAAAGGGGGTGCATCATGCCCAGTGGTATTAAAAGTGTAGCTGTCACCTTGGCGCATTTTCAGTGGCGAGAGGTGCAGGGATCCAAGGCCGGGCGCCAGAAAGGAGAAAACGCCCATGCCAAAGAAGGCATGGGTCCCATCAAAAACTCTGGAAAGGGAAGAACGGTTGACTATAAGGTTAACTCAAAAAGTTTAAAAAAAAAAAAAAATCGGCGGAGAAAAGGTGTGAATGCTTCGTAAGGGAATTGGCCAAAGCGAAAAGGAAAAGTGGAAATGTCCACGAAAAGCTCTGGAATGATAAGAATGGTTAACTACAAGGTTAACGCAAAAAGGAAAAGGAAGACCGCAGGGGAGTGCAATGTGAAAAAAAGAAGAAAAAAAAATTGCTGCAGAGAAAGTGTGTGAAGGTTTGGAAGAGGCATTGGCCAAAAGGAAAAAGAAAAGTCCATTAAAAACCTGGAAAGGAAAGTACGGTTGACTTCAAAGGTTAACTCAAAAGGGAAAAAGGATACAGGGCGGGTCATAAACAAGCGAGCAAGGAACGCCCTAACATACAAAACAGGTAAGCAGTACGAGAAGCAGGTAATAAATGCAGTGGTGGAAACAGGAGCGCAGGAGGTGGGTGTAATTTCGGCAAAAAGGGGTGAATGTTGGGAAGAGGCATTGGCCAAAGGGAGAAAGAAAAGCTGGGCCGAGGCATACCATGGGGCTTTCAGGGCAGGGGAACTAATGGCCCGTAACACGATAGATGGGGAGGGCCAGGCAAAAAGCGAGGTTAGTATACCAGTCGGGTAGAGGGAGAGCAATATACCTGAACTGCATCGGAGAGAAGGACCACTACCATAGAGGCAGCAGCAGCAGGTATACTGCGTAGCATGGCACGCAATGGGGGGAAAAACGGAAAGTTTCATGTCAGAATTTATAGCACAGAGAATCAGGTGCGCACCTGTCGACTAAGGGAAGAGGGGTTTTTGTTATAGCAACATTCTCAGGGCAGATAGGGGCGCTTTTGGGGGGACCTGAGCGGCTGAGGCAACATCCACTCAGGTGTGACGGCACGTGTCCGGGGTCGGATGCCCAAGGGTAACAAAGACTTGCTGAGGAGAAGGCTGGGCATCTCCTCCAACCCTGGACACGATGTGCCCAAAAGCATCTGGTGTGATGTATTCTGTTATGTTATGTTTTGGTGTTATTTTCGCTAGAAAATAAATAAGCCTACGGCCTATACGTTTTCCACACCCAAGTCTGCTTGTCATATTATTCCATAGTCGGGGTACAAGGAACAAGAGCGAAGGGGGGGGCCCACACTACTCAGCCTATGCCCCAGGCCCCGTACCGTACAAAGTACGGCACGATGGAGGGCCTGTGTGGTTAGGCGCAGGGTGGGGGACGAAATGGCGCGAAAAGCAAGGGGAGGGGCAGCCAGGCGGCGCCCCCACCCATGGTGCTGTCAGGAAACAAGCAACACAAAAGGAAAAGGTGCGAAGGAAAAGCAACAGGGGGACCAGGGGAAGCCCGGCCCCCAAAGGGACAACAAAGGAGCAGGGGGGTATAATTAACCCCACAGGAACCAAGAGAAGGACAAACCAGGTAAGGAGCTCACCTCATTCGGGTAAGCTCCTAGGGCCTGGAAAAGGGGGAGAAGTAAACATTTTGCCACCCAACCCACCCTGCAAAAAGGAAGGAAAGGAGAAAGAAGGAGGAACCGGAATGCTGAGTACTTTCTTCGGTACACGGTAGAAGAAAGTCGTAGGCGGCGGCACGTGTCCGGGGTCGGATGCCCAAGGGTAACAAAGACTTGCTGAGGAGAAGGCTGGGCATCTCCTCCAACCCAGGACACGATGTGCCCAAAAGCATCTGGTGTGATGTATTCTGTTATGTTATGTTTTGGTGTTATTTTCGGTAGAAAATAAATAAGCCTACGGCCTATAAGTTTTCCACACCCAAGTCTGCTTGTCATATTATTCCATAGTCGGGGTACAAGGAACAAGAGCGAAGGGTGGGGCCCACACTAATCAGCCTAAAAAGATTACGCCTGCCGCACCATCCAGGGCAGTGGCGCTGGCGCGGCTGTCTGTGATGGGACAGGCGGCACCCGCTGCCTGGAATGGTGGGAGCAGTGCCTGCCCCCCAGAGAGAGACGGAGAAGCCTGCTGGTAGTGGAGAGTGTTATGAAGCAGCTTCTGTAGACTTCTTCGGTTTAGCAAGTAAGTTCTTTATTGTAAGTTACATAAGCTGTTAAGTATGAGAGTCCACCGGGTCCCATCACCCAGGCTCAACTGACCAGACTGGAACTCTGGGGCCTGGTTTATTGCCAAACATTCCGCAGGCTTACTCAGCATTCCAAGCTAGGACACAACAGCATTCCTGCAGGCATGCACTGGCAATAAGCACATCATAACACATCTCCTCTCCTTCGAATGACAACCCCAACAAAGGGAAGTTCATTACACACAAATTATGTTATAATGTTAAATATCTTTTAGAGAGATGCCACTCAAATTCCCTTCCAAGCTTTATTCACAATGGGACGCTATCCCTTCTTACCTTTTCTAACGGGACGCAATCCCTTCTCCAATGGGACGCTATCCCTACATAAAACGGGACGCTATCCCTGCTTCTAATGGGACGCTATACCTTCTTCAAACGGGACGCTATCCCTTCTCCAATGGGACGCTATCCCTACATAAAATGGGACGCTATCCCTGCTTCTAATGGGACGCTATCCCTTCTTCACCGGGACGCTATCCCTACTAATAATGGGACGCTATCCCTCCTTCAACAGGACGCTATCCCTTCTTCAACGGGACGATATCCCTACATATAATGGGACGCTATCCTACTAATAATGGGTCGCTATCCCAAACCTACCTGCCCCACCTTTCTACAATGGAGATCCACTCCCACTTCATGCCAATAAACATTGCACTTATATATTCTCATAACTATTTCATCGCAAACATAAATATATAAACATATAGCTCTATAAATCCATGTTGCAGCGCAACGTAATTCAACATTTCCAGCCGCGAACCTAAAATGCCTCAAAAGAGTTAGTGCTATTTCTCATCTTGATACTAACCTTCGCATGCACTCTCTTCTACTACCATTAATGCATATGTATTAACTCCTATATCTCACATGCTGCACACTTCTGTCCACACAAAAGACTTCTCATGGAGCTTCCATGCATACTTGATGTTAATCTGTCACTTTCCTCGCTTCACATTTCGAACACTATGATAAAGTTGAAAACTGAAATCTATCAAGGCCACATGTGACCCATAAATGTCCATCAAAGTCCTTCCTGAAAATCCTCAAAAAATTATACTTCAACACGTACTAAAGTTAAACTTCACATAGCAACTCACGCTAGATTACTCTTCCTGGCACTTGTCCGCAATGCAGGCAGTACTAAATTTACATCACCTCGTACATTTAACAAACTTCATACTGCATATCAAATTTGACATTACTTTGTGAGAATAATTATTGAATGGGAATCTTGAACAATACTACACTTATCATAAAGGATACATGTCGTGCCGGTTCATATCTGTTCCTTTAAACTGCAGCTCCCAAAAGATCAAGAAGATAAACAAACCAGTTCAATTGTCATTAGCATCAGACCGTATGTGGATCGGTACATTCTACTCTTCCATGGCTCTAGCAAAAGCATTTTATTTTCATAGCCGCCGCTCCGAGAGTACCTTGACTTCTGATCCGACCCTCTCCCTTGGTCGCTTCATTGCTCCTTCATACATCCGCTGCAGCCCTGCATGCCAGTCAATTGACATACACTAGATGTACTTCCGCTTCTCCCTTTGCTTGCGGTGTCCTTCAAAGTAATTTATCAAACGGCTGCCTCCACTCAGGTGGAACGGCGAACGGCCCTTGGTGAATCGGACTGTTTACAACTGGGACCCAATCATGCACAAGTCAATATCCTCTACACATTCAGGACTATTGTCCCAATCCCGATGCCTCACTTCCTGTTCATATTGAACGACGCTGTAGGGTGCCTTCTTCGAATGACTGGGAAAAACCGCGTATTAAAACCCATAGCTCGGAGCACTTCAGTGTTCCCATTCGGGAAGGATGCCGGAGCGCCTCAGCATTCTCAAACGGCAAGAATACACAGGGCCAACCTTCCATGCCATCGCCAACTCCCTTAGCTCTGCTGTGACGTCATCAAACGCTCACTGACTCCAGAGCCACACGGAGCTCTCCTGGCCAACGGTCGCCGCCTTAGCACGACACGGCAAACCGGACCAACTAAAGCACTAGCAAGACGTGCTTCACTATACGGTGAGCCGGTGCAAGTAAAGCTAATCAACATGCTGCTCCTTATGGCAATTTCACAATATGGCTTTGTACCTGTTTTTTTTTTTTTATATTTTCACCTCCATGCTTTGCTTCGGGCTGCTCAACTAGGGCGCAGCGCCTGTGCACCAACACTACACGGAGCCTGCTTCCTCTTAGGGCTGTGCTTCAATCTTAGAGCTTGCACTGTCTTTCCCAAATACAACTGCTCTAATCATACCTATTGTTTTCAATTTAGGGGCTTCACTTTCATACATGGTTACCTTTCCATGTTGGGGCTTCACATCTTGCCCTATACCTTTTCTACTTCATAACCCCTTATATTGCGCAGGGTGCCCTTCACTTCACCGCTTGCTTAATCTTTGAGCCACCCTTGTTTACTACCAAGTCTCTTGGGCTCTACTTCACATCTGCTAAGATTACTTCAAGCTTTATACTTCATCCTTATGGGCCAGCGCATTACTTTTGGGTTTAAAGTTAACTTTTGGGGGTTTTACTGATATAGCTTCTTTTACAGCCCCTTATCTTCTACTTCTTAACCCTGCGCTTTTGGCCCCCCTGGGTGATGGGACTTACATCTGGATGACTGGGGGCGGTGGTCTCTCTGCTTCTTCTGCTGCTCCCCCACCACAGCTCAGCTTTCTTCCTCTCTTGGGTTCTTGATAATCCTCGTCGTCAATGTTATGAAGCAGCTTCTGTAGACTTCTTCGGTTTAGCAAGTAAGTTCTTTATTGTAAGTAACATAAGCTGTTAAGTATGAGAGTCCACCGGGTCCCATCACCCAGGCTCAACTGACCAGGCTGGAACTCTGGGGCCTGGTTTATTGCCAAACATTCCGCAGGCTTACTCAGCATTCCAAGCTAGGACACAGCAGCATTCATGCAGGCATGCACTGGCAATAAGCACATCATAACAGAGAGGGCCAGAGTGCCCTCCAGCAACAAAGGAGAGAAAGCGGCTGCAGCCGAAATAAACATAACATTCCATCTCCCCATTTTCAAGTGGCGTAGCAAACACATCTAATCATTGTTTTGGGAGGCCTGCAACCAAACTACAATTGTGAGCCATTCCATCTGTGAGGGTGTGTTAAACACTTAGAGTGACATTTGCAGAGTTCAACTATAGAAGTTTATATTTTGAATGGTGTGAAGCGCACAAGTATGTTTTTGCTTTTCAACAATGAGGTTGCTGTGCCTGGATGGAACTATTACAATAAGGGGCGAGCTAAACAGCCCGGAGCTCTCAGGAGACAAGAGCCCGCCCCCACCTACAGCCAAGAAAACAATGGGGCTGGCGCATTCCACAATTTCTGTGAAAAAGGGGTTTGAGATTTGGGGCCATTTCTTGGCTTAGCATTAAAGTGCCCAAGACCTCAAATTCATTTTGCTGTGCAGCAAACACGCAATGGCTGTATCTCTTTCTACTTTTAATCTCCTCCCATCAGAGAGCAAACTCCAGGACCAGATGAGGTCATGTCGGGAATTCAAGAGCAATGATTGGAAGTGTGTGCTGACAGCTGAGTAGCCAATTGGCATAAGCGTGAGACAGAAGAAGTGGTATTAGGAGGTACTTTAAAGCTGTACGGATAAACTTGTCTCAAGGTAGCAGGCTGGCCAAGCGCTTTTCAATAGGAGGCACAATGCACCCAGCACTCATGCAGCAAAACCAAAGTTGCTCCAAGGGACGGTGCCCGCCCCCAACTGTCCCGGGCCAGGGGGTAAATCGAGTGAACAGAGGATGCTCGCCTCAACAGGCAAAGTGGGCAGCACTCTGATGGATCTGCAGCCCCAGGGCTGCTGTGGCAAAGGGTGCAACTCCGTGGAGAAGCAGAAAAAAAAAAGAAACTTCCACTGCAAGGAGAGATGCCATTGGACGGCTGCTGCTGGCAGTAGGGAGGACGAAGTGTTCCCGCCTCCAACAACCAAGGGAAAGATGTCCCGGCACCCCCACATAGTGCCTAGCCTACAGCACACTCCGTCGTCTGTCACTCTCATCAGGAGCAGCCCGTAGTGGCACTTGTCAACGCCGCTGTGACATGGACAGAGGACGGTGGTGCGGTGCTGCTCCAGCCCTGACTTGTGCAGAAAAGAGTCTGCGTTGCCGCCCGGCAGTGAAGGAGCTTGCATCTCTGGTTCGGGGCTGAAGGAGGAGAGGGCTACGCACAGCTGAAATAAGGGTGTGTTTCCCCCACTGACAATCCAGACTGTCTAGACTACTGGCCCTAATCAATCTCGGGCCATTGGTGGTGAGGGGGCTGGGGACAAAAACACCAAGCAAGTGCTATAGGTCAGGGCGCACGTGGAAGGTGCTCTGGGGTGAAATTGGAGAAGTGCGGTACTGAGGTTGCCAGTACTGAAGTTGCACTAGTGCCGAAGGGAACCCTGGTTTTCTCAAGAGCTTGATCAGTCCAAAGGAAGTTGTCATCGAACAGGTAGTCCTTGGCCCCTCCAGCCTGTTTGTCTCACCTCAACAGACTGTCATCCTGGCAAAGGATCTCTCAGCTTACGCACTCACATGTGAAGGCCGCACAGGTTTGTTCTGGCGTAGTGTCACCAAGAATGCGGCAGCCCGCAGTGCAGGTGGATACTGGGCCGCCATCTGATGGAAAGGGGTAGCGCCTCCATGTCGGTGCGTTGAAACACAAGGGCAGTCCATGAACTCCCGATGATCCTGGGGCCCACCAGCGGTGCAAACGTGTGTGCTCTAGACCAGCGCACGAAACAGGCAGAAGGCCATAACCAGGTCCGAGAAAATATCGGCGGGGAAGTGCCCAGCAGGTCCGCTCCGGAGCGTGGAAAAAAGAAAACCAAGGATGCCTACGGTGATGACGGCTCGGTAGCCACAGGCTGAGGACTGCAGAAAAGGAATATTGACAATATTGACACTGCATAAAATCATGAGTGGTCCTCCTACGCTCAGCACGGCAACACGGAAGTGCAAGTCTGGATGGAGATGTGCTGCCCGAGAGCGCTCATGGCAGACTCAGTGCCGAGATCCCTCGCACGGCCTGGTGTGCCTCGTACCTGCCTGGCGGACGATGCAAATGCACAAGTCCGCGGTGCCAAAACGTTGTAAGTGGCAAGGATGTGACAGCTTGCCGCCAATGGAGCCCTGCCACTGGTGTGCACTCTCTACTGTGGGCAGTGTGATGCCGCCTACTCCTGCCTGATGGAGGAAGCTGAAGAAGGAGGTGGCCCTAATCCTCTGCCGCTGGTGGGCGCCTTTGCTGGTGGCGGTTTCCTGCGCCCGGCTACTGGTGTGCGCCCTGCCGGGCCCGCTATACATGCACCAGGCCGATGTGGCCCTGGGTACGATTCCTACAATCCCCGAACTGGGCCATCACTTGCCCCGTCAGCAGCAGTGACTCCTGCTGGGGAAGGGGGAGAAATGGCCCAGACACCCTGTCATCTATGTCAGGCAAACCAACGTCTCGCAACCCTCAAGTCCACCACTGAGAAGAAGTGATATGAGGCAATGGAGGGTTGCAGCTCTGTATGAGTGCTTGTGCGCCATCCTGTCTCACAACAGTGAAGAGATACTCCAGCCTGGCGGAGGTGAGCCAAGAAGAAGGGGGGGTGAGTAACATGCTGACACCCTGCCCTGTTGACATCCTCTGGCGCAGCTTGGACGCCCTGCCATCTGCCTCTCGCTGCCTGCCCCAACATCAAGGGACTAAGCCCATGTGGCCCCTGGTGGCCACAGGCGCGGCTTTACCGGCCTCTGAACTAGAACATCAACAGAACCTGGACCCATTTCAAATGACTATGCTGAACGGACGCTGCCGCCAAGGGTACCGGTCTTCTGCAGTTCGACAATTGCGCGGAAGAGACTCAGTGGCCATGTGTTAGATGCTGGAGGCTGTTAGGCAGAAACCTGTGCAGTTCCCTTTGGGACCACTGCAAAAGATTTAAGACTACAGGTGTTGGCAGTAAACCCACTTGGTAGCAGTCTGTACCACACAGATTCACTGTGGTAGCTGTGGCTGAGCAGTCAGACTTCCCTCAAGAAGAGTTAGACAGTATACAGAGGATACACAATAGATACAGAGGCACAGTAGTACAAGCAAACACTGACCAGAGCGAGGTGTAAAAGTATAAACTTATTTATTAAAGGCACACTCATAAATTACACTAGCACAAAAAAAAGGTAAGAAAGTCAAAACACAGTTACTATTACTCATAAGTACATCCCTAGTTACTTGTTGGACAATTCTAAGTTAACACCACTTATTTCCAACCAGAGGTGAGCGCTTAACGTTAGATGGTACTCCGACAAGTTATTAAAAAGGGAGGGAAAAGGCAGAAATAAAGGGGAGCAGTAAGGTAAAACACTTTTCACAGAAGGTTAGGAAAGGCAGTCAATTGTGGAACAAGGAGAATTAGTTCGGGGCCCGCTTTAGAGGGAGCCAGGCGAAAATATGCCCAAGATCACACAATATCGCAAATCTTTGCAGGTGAGTAGAAAAGGTTTTACTACGTTCAGAAAAGTTTAGTTAGGGTGTCCCAGGCCTATCCAGGTTCGAGAGCCGAGGGCTACCCCGTACAATCGGTGGCAAGGGAGGCCGGGCAGAACACAGTACCTTTAAAAGTGGAAAGGATCCTCCAGCGGTGGTAGTCGTTCCTGGTAGTGGGTGCAAGTCGCGGCGTCGTCCAGAGGAAGAGGTGATCTCGTCGTGGAGGAAAGCTGAAGGTCGTTGCACTACCAGGGATGAGGCCAGCCGTGGAGTTTTCCGCACACAAAGGATTTCACCCCTCTTTCGCGGTTGAGGTAAAAAGTGGTATCCCGGTTGCCGGGGTGCTTGGCACAGGCAAGGCGGCCACGAGATGCTTCGGGACGGCGAAAGAAGGCAGCAACTGGTTGTCCCCACCAGTTAAGGGAAGAAGACTCTCCGGCGGGAGATCTCCTCTGTCGTCGGGAAAAGTGGTGAGACGGTTCCGCAGGGCTCCACCGGTGGTGTCGTCTTGGCAGGTCGGCTCGGCTTCTCCCTCTTCGGCTTCTTAGGTCCTGTGGCGACTTCTGAAGAACCAGTCCCAAAAACCCTGCTTTTATGCAGCAAACCCCCATTCATACAGCCTAGCTGTCACTCAAACATGCTAAGTGGTGAGCGGGGTGGCTCACCACTTGGGCCAATCACACTAGAGTGCGACATGAGTTGGCAAGGCAACTCAGTCCAGGGTGCCTAAACCCCCTCCCACACCCCCTGTGGTACCCAGACAAAATGGCACCACTGTGGAGGGCTTCTGTGCAGAAGCCCGCCAAAAGTGGAACAAAGGCTCGACTCGGGTTCAGGGTTACTGAAGTGAACCTAGACGCCATTTTGGCGGCGAGTTCTGGCAAAAAATCCCAACCGGTGAATTTATATTAAATAAATAAACCGGCGGTATCTTTAACATTGCACCAAAAAGTGGTGCATAAAAACCAATGGGAAATCCCATTGGGAAATATTCCGGTGGAATATTTCCGTGGTATCCACTGCCACCAGCCAGAACTCGGCGAGGGGGGGACGGGACAGTACCCCCCTCGACAACAGACCCAGGGGCAATCTAATTGCCCCTACCAGTACTTCCACAATAAGATGGTTTGTACTGGTTAAGTTCCTAAGTTAAGACTAGTAAAGTCAATGGTGACTTTACAGACCCAGGGAGACAGTAGTCAGTCCCAGGGTGTGGAGTCTATGTTTGGGGGTCTCTATGACACCCCTGTGTTACTGCACTGAGGGTGCTGTGTAACACACATTCAAAAACCAATGATAGCCTATGGGGAAAAAATACCCCAGAGCCCATAAGCACATATCAAGTCACAGAAACACTCTCAATCATGTCCAAGAGTGAGGGTAAAAGAGTCTCACTCTTGGCAGGAGAAAAAAAATAAACTCCAAAAATCCAGCAAAGCTGCTGGGGGACTCACTAGGTTAGGAAATTCAGCCTAAACAGAGAATTCTCCCTAACAGAGGCCTGCGTGCAAATTGTGTGCTTAAAGTGGTCCCAGTCAAATGGATGTGAGGCTGTATTCCCGTAAGTTCGGAGTCATGCTTTCAAGGGTGCCAGCGGTTGGCAATCGCGTCATTCGGTGGTGAAAGTTCCACTGCCCCCAGGCTAATAAAAAGTGTTGGAAAATATGATCGACCTGCCAAACTTCCACCGGTGGTTCGTTAACCGCGACTGTCACCCGTGGGTGACATGTAGAGTATGTTAATGTGTGTAGTCTGTTTATGGTTACGGCAGTCTGTATGTGTAGTGGTGGCATATCTCATTTGCTGTCAAGGTTAGCATTGTGAAGTAGTCCAAGTAGTGTTGTTTTGTAACAGGGGGAGGGGATTGTTTATGGTTTTAGTAACTTGTGTTATTTTGTTATGAAAAAGGAGGAGTGTGGTGTGGGACCCTCCCCAGTGTGTTGCCCTTTTAAGGGAATGTGTCCCTCCCCTGTGTGTTGCCCTTTTAACGTGGGCCATGACAGCCTCTGCAGACACGCCCAACAGAACGGCTGCAGACTCCAGAAGAGGAGCGACTGAGTCTGTGTCTTATTTCTTGTGGGAGACACAGGCCTGCATGCCCCGATGCCGTGGGCCCCTCGTGCCAGCACGGTGGCAGAGGGCCGCACGGTCAGGGGCATGGCTGGCTATGCCCCCACCCCCATTGGTGCTGATGTCCGGTAGTACCAAGGGGGCCTGCTGGATGTCCAGGGCATGCCCCAACCCCCACAGGCACTGTTGCTCTTGATTGTAGCACTCAGGGGGGCCCGCTGGAGGTCCATGGTGGCCCCCTATAACAGTCTGTACTGTATATCTTTCTCAGCAAAATATAACACATACTTTACAGCCATCATACACACACCCATGCTGGCAACACACCCAAGATACTGCACATTACAAATCCCAGCTCGCCTCTACATCATAGGAAAAGGATTCCATGCTGATTATTGTGCAGAGAAAGTTTCTGTTCCAAATTGCCTAACAACTACTGCACATTATTTAATACCCGAACATTGAAAATGTGAAAACAGTATATGGCTGCAATAACATTCAATGCAAAGAGTCAAAACTAGACCGGGAGTGCGTGTTTTGCAGAAAATTTTTTTCACAAAAGGATGCTAAATGAATTCCTTGCACAATTCTTAAAACTGTCTTAAAGGTGGCATACATAGGGGTGATCTTACATATGTAATAACGTTATACTAAGCCACCAGGAGAGACTCAGGGCCTGATTCACAAAACGTTTTTCAATACTATCTACCAATTGAAAAACACTTTGCGAATCAGACCCTCAGTTTTTTAGGATAACGTTGTTAGCCGGGGATAGTCGTCATTGATTTTCATAACAGTGTATTAGCCCACACGTGGACCTTTTCTGCCGTAAACTCACCTGCAGCACCCCACTTCCTAGCAGAGAGGACAACGCAGCCACAGCGATGCACATGCTGCCGTAAAGTAATGCTGAAAAAGAAGACAGAACAGAAAATGACGTGATGGGTCATACAGGTGGGTGCGCGTGCCCAGTAGCCGTCTGACATTATGTGCAGGGTGGTCGGAATGTGCCACTCATCATTAAGGTGCATGCAGGGGTGAGTCTTTCAAAATATATCACATCTTCAGATTCTGGGCGCTATGTGCAAACATTCAAAGTCTGGCGAACGTATTACAGGGGAGTGGGAGATTGCGTTGTAAATAAACTTTTTTAGATATACAAATACAAGGGAGAGTATCTAGTAGTGTCCTGTACAACCAGGTAGAGTTTGATACCAGACATTAACTACACGTCATGTCTTCCTCATCCAGTGCTTCCTTATGAAGATCACCCGTCTTTGGACAGAACCGGTTTTCCAAATTTGTTTTGTAGTTTCCTTTGACCTCTCCCCCTTATAGCTCATCTTTCTTTATTGCCCAGTTGTACAGTAAACCCTGGAGAGGCCTGCTGGAACCAGTTCAGATAACAACACTCACAATTCCATACTGACATCACAGCACAGCACTCCACACTGACATCACCACATTCAGAGAGCCAGTGATGTCACACACAAACCAGACATACACTACAACACTTCTCCCTCCTTACATTCTTGAAAACCAAAATGACCTTACCACATTTCTCCCTCCTTACACTCCTGAAAACCTAAAGAATAAGTAGCACTTTGTACGTACACCCTTACACAACCCCTACAAATACGTGTGGCCATCACGTACCTGCACCAACAACACCAGAACCAAATGGACACACAACACAACCACACAGGACCCGAGGTCCCTGCCGACTGCCCTTGCAGTAACACCTCCTCACAAAACACGGGACACCTAGCCCCAGCCTGACTGCCATTGCAGTAAACACTCCACACACAAGTATAGCCACTACAGGACCCGGCCAGAATCCTGCAAGCCAAAACGCTCATGAACCCACCTGGCATTCTGCGCCATAACCCGTGAAACAGCACCACACTCACTACAAAGTCCGTACTCACTCACAATCAAGACAGCGGACACCAAACAAATGGTTGCATAAAGCGTTAACACAACACAAAATGCATTCACTAAACGATCTGATAATAATAATATTGTGATACACTGACAACGTGTCCTTTAGTTGACAGATACAGGCACTTAATAAAACAATGCCGAACACTAGAGCCCCAGGTAACAACAATTAAAACAGAAAAAACCCTCCACCACGATTTCCTTGTTGCAACCCCATTTTTCTAGAAACGGACACTTCTCGATTAAACAAAGAGAACACTGGACCCATCACCCTCCAGTCTGTTATGTTTTTGATAGTTATTATATTAATATGCCGAAGCCTCATATAAATCATCCACAAACTTTAATATCTGTCTTCTTACTGTATGTTCTTTACATTACATTCTAGATCCCTAGAACCCATTCCAACTTCCATTTCAGAGTTCCACAGTTTCTCATTGCATAAACTATGTACTAACACCCAACAACCCCCCCTTACTTATCATCTTAGTTTATCTTTGTAAATGAACAAATACATTTGTACTTACAGAATAGCAGGTTCATATTACATCTGCTCAATTAAACAAGCCGGCCTTCGACTTATCCTACAAGGCTGACTTATTGGAAGTAGATCATGTAATTCAGAACTTACATTACATTCTGACTCCACCAATCCAGATCTTTCTGCAACATTAACAGACCCTACATAAATATCATCAGAAAAAGGAAAATCCATTTCTTTTTCAGGTAGATCAGCTTCATGTTCATTCTGAAAGCCATCTATGCCATCTTGAAACAGTCTTCTAAAAAATGAAGCATTCCTTGTTATCTCACAATCCTCTCCCACAGCTGTCACCATGGAACCTTTAATTGCCTTGATTTTCAATGGTACAGGTCTGTATCTTGAATCCAGTTTTCTATGCTGCCTTTGTTGCACCAGAACAGACTCTCCCACTTTCAATTTACTGTCACTTGACTTCCTTTTGATATCAGTCCATTCTTTAATCCTTTTCCTTTTCAACATATCCCCTTCCCTGATCTCCGCATCCTCCGCAGGTGTATAATCCTCCATCTGTGGAAACCTTCTTCGTGGCTTGTATCTAATTATTAACTCAGCCAGCGAATATCCAGTCATATCATGAGTAGTATTATGATAACTTCGTAACATCTGAGAGATTGCTGAAGGCATTGGCATATTATCCATAAGCGCTTTCTGTCGAGTTTTCTTGATCATGTTCATAAATCTCTCAACCATGCCATTAGATTGTGGCCACAATGGTGTGATCTTTTGGTGTTTAAATCCCAGATGTACGGCAAATTTACTAAACTCATGTCCTTGAAATGGTGGTCCATTATCAGTTTTTACTGTATTTGGGACACCCCACTCACTGAATAATTCTTCTAATACAATTGCTACATGATGGAAAGCAGTAGATCCTACATGCTTAATCAACGGAAATCTGGAGTATTCATCTACAGCTACCAGAAGATATCCTCCTTCGAGCGGTCCAAAGAAATCAATAGCCACTCTATTCCATGGGCCATCAGGTAATGGCACTATCTGAAGAGGTTCAAACATTTTTTTAGATGCAGTCACTTGACAAGCAACACAGTGTTGTAATGTGTCTTCAACAATTACATCCATACAGGGAACCCAAACTTGATTTTGAAGAATTTTCTTGGTATTTGCAACTCCACGATGCCCTTCATGCACCATCATTACCAGTATTTTCCCCAAACTTCTAGGAGCTACTAACCTATTTCCTCTCAGAAGTACTGCTTGGTCAGTCGCTGATAGTTCACTGCTCATTCTGGCTATCTTCTCCAGATCTCTTCTATCCACCCCTTCTTCAATGACTTGAGACTTACCCCACCATTTCCATCTACCAGCTTTGGTAATTTGAACGCCATCTGAATGGTAGGATCCTCTTTACTTTTTTTAATAAATACTTCTCTTGTAACTGCCGATGGTAATGCATTAAGTGACAAATATGATAAATATTCTTCTGCCTGTACTTGCATATTATTGTCAGACACTTCCGTTGGATGCCTAGATAAATAATCCGCCGGATTAGCTTCCTTTCACGGCTTATGAATGATGTTATAATCATACTCTTGCAAACGAATATCCCATCTTTCAATCCTCTGAGGCATCTTAACTCTGGGATTTCCAAATAGAGACAGGAGAGCCTGATGATCAGTAATTAAATTGAATGGCCTTCCAAGTACAAAATGATTGAATTTTTCACAAGCCCATACTGCCACCAAACTTTCTCTTTCAGCCTGTGAATATGCCTGTTAAATAGGATTTAAAGCTCTACTTGCATAAGCCACAATATGCCTTACATTATCCTTTCCTGGTTCCAATTGTGCTAGAATGGCCCCCAGGCCCACTGGGCTTGCATCCACTGTGACTTCAGTTTCCCATTCTGGATTGAAATATTCCAATTGTCTGTCACTAGCTAGTTCCTTTTTTATCAATTCAAAACTTTGCTGGCATTCTTCACTCCATATAAATGTCATATCTTTCTTCAACAACTGTCTTAAAGCCTCAGTCATCGTCGAATAATCAGGCAAATACCTTGCACAATAGCCAGTCATTCCTAAAAATGACCTCACTTCAGACAGACACATCCTTTGGAGGATCCAGCCCTAGAATTACATTCACTTTTTCTGGGTCTGCCTTGATCCCATTTTCTGAGAATATATTTCCGAAAAATCTTAATCTATCCTTATTCACCTCACACTTGGGACCATTTAATGTCAATCTATTATCCTGAAGAATCTTGCATACCTGTTCCAGTGCCTCATCATGTTCAGTCTGATTCACCACATATACCAATATATCATCACTATAATTAAACACATGCTTTACTGGCGCAATCACTCTTCTTATTGTCTCTTGGAATATCTCTGCTTCAGAAGAAATGTCAAAACTCAGTCGTTTATACCTAAATAATCCCTCATGCGTTGTAAATGTGGTTATGGGCCTAGAATCCGGGTCAATCACTAGCTGATGATATCCTTGATTTAGATCTAACTTCGTGAATCTGATGGCTTGATTCAAACGAATTATCATGTCCTCAATATTAGGCCCTGGATGTCTCTCCCTCTGTATTGCCGTGTTAGGAATTCTCATATCCACACATAACTGAAGGCGACCGTCTGCTTTAGGTACCACTACCAAAGGGGATACCCATGGTGTAGGTCCTCCATCAACCCTCTCAATGTTGTCATTGTCAATTAGCTGCTGTAATTCTTGAGACACTTTGGCTTGCAAATGAAAATTTATTCGCCTGGGATGCTGAAGAACAGGACGAACTGATGTATCAATGTGTAAATGGACCACACTATCCTTTAGCTTTCCAACACCTTGAAATAACTGCGGAAACTTCTCCTTTACCTTGTCCGAGTCCAATGTTCCCTTCACAAGGGCACATACATTGTAATGCTGCGAAGGCATCCCTTGTATCTTTTCCGATTATTTATACTTTAACAACATTAATCAGTTGTAAATCTGTGGCAGTTTTGCAGCTAATAAGACATCTACCTACTGCTGGTGAGCTTATAACATACATATCCACTGGCACGCACCGTCCATCATGAATCAAATCACACTGAAATTGCCCTTTTGACGACAGTGGTAGTTTAGCACCCCATTGACATATCTTTGTTCTTGATGGTCTCAAACGATATAATGCTGATATTCCTTCATATGACTTTTCACTCATTACATTCACCTTTGCTCCAGTGTCCACCAGAAATGGTATATCTTGTCCAATTGGCCTCATGTGAGTTTATTGCCTGATTTTTTAAGTTGTTTGCTGCCTCTCACTCCGAGTGCGTCGTTTCTCCCCCTCCGCCCTCCCTCTGTAGCCACTTCCTGGTCTCCCCTGCCCTCCCGCCTACGTCCCCGCCCACCCCCCCTCTGATTGGTTGACTGACGGTGTCCCTGTGGACTACCTGACGGCTGCTCTCCTCGCTCGCCTCTTTCCTAAGCGGAGCGGGTGCTTGCAGCTCTCCGGCAGTCCTGCTTCTGTTTGAGCCCTGCATGGTCCTTGGGGCCTCATGTGAGTTTGTTGCCTGATTTTTTTTTTTTAATTGTTTGCTGCCTCGCACTCCGAGTCTGTCGTTTCTCTCCCTCCCCCCTCCCCCTGCAGCCACTTCCTGGTCTCCCCTTCCTCCCGCCTACCTCCCGTCCACCCCCCCCCTCTGATTGGTTGACTGACGGTGTCCATGTGGACTACCCGCCGGCTGCTCTCCTCGCTCGCCTCTTTCCTAAGCGGAGCGGGTGCTTGCAGCTCTCCGGCAGTCCTGCTGCTGTTTGAGCCCTGCGTGGTCCTTGGGGCCTCATGTGAGTTTGTTGCCTGATTTTTTGAAGTGTTTGCTGCCTCGCGCTCCGAGCGCATTGTTTCTCCCCCTTCCCCCTCCCCCTGCAGCCACTTCCTGGTCTCCCCTTCCCTCCCGCCTACCTCCCCGCCCATCCCTCCCTTTTCCCCCTCCCTATTGGTTTCACATCTGGTGTTAACTGACCCTCCTGGGCAGCCCCCTGCCTGGCAGCCCCCTCGGCTAAGGGCCCCTTAGGCAGAGGGTGGCTCCCACGGCTGCGGCTCCTGTTGTGTCTGCAGGTGTCCGCAGGGGATGCCAGTTGCCAGTCATTACCCTTTCGGTTTGTCCCACTTGCCTCCCTGCTTACCCCTCCCACTGACTCCTATACTAGACTGCGCCTTCCACAGGTTGACTAATATGCACTGTACCTGTATTTAAAATATCTTTGTTGCGCTGTGTGAACTAGGCTTTTTCTGTACCTGTATTTAAAATATTTTTGTTGCACTGTGTGAACTAGGCCTGAGCAAATCTGTCCCACCGAGCAACTTTTGCCGTTCACTCTCTTGGCTACTGCGCTCGCCTGTGTCTTCACCTCTCTCCTGCCCCCCCCCTCCTCTCCCACCTACCATATGGTGCTCTCTATCTCTCCTATCTTCTCTAACTGCATCTCTATTGACTATCCTGCTCTCCTCACTAAATCTGGTAGGAAAAAGTTTAAAAAGGACATCCTTGTCTCCAATCCAGGCCTCCCTATCGCTGATACCTACACCCGTGCTTCCACCAAGGAAACTCTCACCGACATCTTCTTTGTCGTGCCTTCTCCTGACTTATGGACCCTTCATATGGTCTCTGTGCTCGCTCCCTTCTCCTCTTCTCCCATTAATGGTGGCACCTGTTGGGATGTCCTCTTGGCCTCCTTCCACTCCTCTAAGGTCATCATTAATGTTTACTCTAATGGGACTGTCTTGGTCCAAGGCCCTCAGGCCAACCTTCACCTCTTTGATAGACGCCTCCCGCGCCTCATCAATTTCCTTTCTTCTCCTGCTGCCCCTCCTCCCCTTTCCTTGACTACCTTACCTTCCTCCTCCCCTCTGCCACTTCTACACCTCCGCAGGGCGTACCTCTGATCTGAACCCCTACCCGGAAGTCCTTCAAGGATGGCAACCTTCTCCACATGGGGTATGGACCAAGGCCGTTAAGCCAGCGGTGCGGGCTGCACTCCCCAACACCACTCGTGGTGTATAGATTCAATGTAGTTCAAGCAAAAAGTAACAAACTTCCGTTAGTTTACTGTAAAACACGATAGTTTAATTTTTTTATTATTATCTTCAATTTCAAAAACTGTACATCTTAGAAAAAGCAGATGTGCAGGGCGAGCTCAAAAAATTGGCCAATGCATTTCGGAACCGAGTTCCTTCGTCAGGGCCAGCTCCTTCCCAAATTAATCAGATCCGAATGCCAAAAATGTTGAACAAACTAATCTATTGGATAACCCACAACATATAGGCAATATTAGTTGGTTAAATATACAACAATCATAAAGCAAATCCACATAAATCATAACAGAACAAGTAAACAAAGCCATCAACATATACATCATCATGATTGTGATTTTTGAAGTTTTTCCAGTATGCCGGGTATGGGTACATCATGCCCAAAAAATGGCGGTATGAATACACAAATTCAATCACATAAATCGCAATAAACAACAAGGATTCCAATACATACCAGGAGAAAAAATATATAAAATAAAGAGTACATATGTGTCATAAACCATAAGGATTTCAACGCATACCAGTGATGAGAAAGTAAAAATAGAAAGTGCATACGTGTAATCCCATAACATGTGCGTGATGACAGATCGTAGAATCACAGCAAAGAAAGAAAAATGTAGAAAAAATGACAACGAGAATGCCACATACTATTTTTCCTTATTAACACCAAGTAATCTCGTAAATATAGCTACACTGACCTTGCCATGGATACAGCATGGGCTTTAAATCTTTAACCAACTCTTCAAAGTGAAGATTCCTGAAAGGCGTTTCAAATTGCGTGCAGACTCTTATCTGAAAGAGACATGCAACGCGGTGAACAACGTGTCAAAATATCATACCATTAAGGAGGCTCGGATTCCTACGAGCACTGCAGTGCTCGGTCTTGATGCAAGACGCGCCTTACCTGACAGCAGGAAGAAAGTGAATCAACTGAAGACGCCACTAGGACGCGTTCGTCGTAGTCATGGTGCTTTTACTGTGTTTGCTTCATGTTGCCAAGGCTACGTAAGGAGCCGTGAATGCCGCGAAATGCCGGCGGCCATATTTGAAAGGCTACTGGTATGTATTTTGAATATAACATACCTCATTCAGTATGTGCATAATGTCGACTTGAAGGTTATAATAGACTTGTCCATGCTGGTAAATTAAACATTACCACGTGGGAACGTAAAGTATGCAAAGAAAATTAACAAGATTAAGAATTATGGAAAATAGTAAAAAAACAAGATACAGAAAGAACAATGCAATGTCAATTATAAAAGATGTGCCTATATTGCCCTGAAACCGACGGCCACAGCGGGGACTGGCACAGGTGAGACTAAGTTAGAAATGTATAGTCTTCTTGTTCTGATTCGTAGACAACCTTAGTAGAAAGTAAAGGAGAGTGAGGGACAGATCAAGACTGCGAATGTCCCGGGTGCTGTAACTAAGATTACCCTTAGGTGCGAGATCACTTATGAAAAAAGAAAGAAGAGAGGAAAAGACATTTAAACAAAATTCTCCGGAAGTGTGCTGGTGATAACATGGATGGTCCCAAAGTGTATGTTCCTTATTTGTCGCATAAGCCATATTGCTCATCATGAAGGCAAGTACATTCCAGGCCATACCACTGCTGGCATATCCAAAATAAGCCAAAACATGGCTCAATGTCATAGTACGTTCTGATATATTGCACATTATCAACCCCAAAACAAATCATAATACTGCTACTCAAGCATCAAAGGAAACAGCTGAGGTCGAACTCCTCATTCATCCCATTCGGTGACAGCGAGTCGAGCTTGTTAATCCAAAAAGCCTCTTTCTGTGCTCGTCATTGTTTGATATCTCGAGATTGTCCTTTGGAAGGCATAACTTCAAGTACAAGAAACCTCAATTGGCTCACCGTGTGCCCATTGTCATTGAAATGTCTAGCAATGGCTGACATCCTGTTCTTGTTCCTAATATTGGACTTGTGTTCATTTATCCTAATCCTGATTTTACGTGAGGTCTCTCCCACGTAATACTTTCCACAGGGACACCTAATTGCGTAAATCACATTCTCTGAAAGACATGTAGCATGTTGTCTTAATGTGAATCTTTTGCCAGTTCGTTGATGTGTGACTGTACTACCTCTGATGATGCTGTTACAGTTCCCACAGCTCATACAGGGATGTGTCCCAGGGAACTTGTCTGGTCTCATTTCAGGTGTTTTCTCTTTGGTGTTAACTAGTAAGCTCCGCAAATTACTACTTTTTTGATATGCAAATATGGGTGGAGTGGGAAACAGGTCAGCAGTCCGTTCATCGCTTGTGAGAACATTCCATCTGTTGTGTATTATGGCCTTAATCTGCTTACTTTGTATGGAGTATTTGGTAACGAAGACCAATTCTGGACTGTCTTTCGCAGGTTTCTTCACTAAGAGTTGCTGACGTTCTTGTACATTAGTCTTATCACGAGCAATAACTAGATCTGTCTCTAGATATCCTCTTGCTTGTAGTCTTTCTTGCAATTTCTGCAATTGTCAGCGACAATCCTCTGGATCACTTACAATCCTTTTAACCCTTAACATCTGACCGTAAACCTTCGCCACATTGCCACTCTTAACTCTCGCTCTGCTGTCAAACATTCGTCCGATATCTGCCGCCTTCTTGAAGAACTTGACCTTGATGTCCTCGGCCTCACTGAAACATGGTTCACGGCCAGCTCTGTCACCAGCTTTGACACGCTCCTACCAGACGGCTAAAAGATCCTCTCAGTGCCTAGGCCCTATCGCTCTGGTGGGGTTTTGCCCTTATCTTCCCAGAGTCGATTCCTGCCTCTGTCACTCCTACGCAGACCTTCTCCTCTTTTGAATGCCTCGTCTGCCGGGTCTCTCTCTCTCCCAGCCATTCCCTTACTGTAGCTACTATCTATCGGCCACCTGGTCAGATTTCCTCCTTCCTCTCTGAGTGGGCGGACCTCTCCTCCTCTCTCTTGGCCTCAACCACTCAACTCCTCCTTCTGGGAGACTTCAACATCCACTTGGGTGCCTCATGTCCTCCCTCTGGACACTTTCATGACCTCTGCGACTCTCTCTCACTCACCATTCTCCCCTCTGGCCTGACTCATTCTGCAAGGCACACTCCCGATGCCCTGATCTCCTCTGATCTTCCCCTCTCTGTCCCTCTCTCCACTCCTCTCTCCTGGAGTGATCACTTTCTCCTATCCTCCCACCTCACCCTCCCTACCCCTCAGGCCAAGCAACCTTCATCACTGCCACCCACCTTCATGGTCATCCGTCCCATGAAGCGGGTGTCAGTTGAGGCTTTCGCCGCCACCTTCTCACCTCCTGCTCCCCCTTTGGCTGACTCCCACCCTGACACAGCCCTCCCCATGCTCCACTCTTCTATATCTGATACTCTTGATATCCTTGCCCCTGTCATGAGAATCCGCCTGAAGCCCAAAGCCAAGTGTAACTCCTGGTATGATTTCGATCTCGTCACCCTAAAATGCAAGTGCAGGGTGGCAGAGAGGAAATGGCGTGCTCCATGTTCATCCTCTGACAAACTGGCCTGCCGCCTGCTGCAACGGCAATATCGCTCTCTGTTCACACCAAGAAGAGAGCCCATATCCAAGCCCGGATCTCTGCGGCATCTAACAACTCTAGTGAACTCTTTAAAATCTGGAAGGAACTAGCCAATCCTGCTGCTGTCTCTACCTCTCCTGTCCCCTCCCAGGCCCTCTGCACGGCATTGGCTTCGCATTTCATTTCTAAGACCCAGGACATCTTGTCCTCACTCTCCTCTTCTCGCCTCCCTCCCTCTATCCCCTGCTCTTCCTCTGACCCCTCTGCTGGGACCCCCCGGGACCCCCCTCCCTCCCTCTCTGCCTTTCCCCTTTTCTCTGCAGACAAGGTTTCTCGACAAGTAAGATCTATGAAAGTCTCGTCAAAACAGGTTCACCCCGGCTCCTCCAAAACTATCAAGGACCACATCGACTCCCTGGCTCCTGCCCTGGCTGATTTCTGCAATCACTCCTTCGCCACTGGAGTCTTCCCATCCCCCCTGAAGCACTCCCTTGTGCACCCCCTTCTTAAGAAACCCTCTGCCAACCCCTCCTGCCCAGCTAACTATCGCCCAATCTCCATCACTCCCTTCCTGGGCAAGCTCCTGGAGAAACTGGCCATCTCCCATCTTAATCTCCACACCGAATCTGTTGGTTGTCTTCATGACCATCAATCTGGCTTCAGAGCTGCCAGAAGCACGGAAACTGCTCTCCTGAACATCCATGAAGACCTGCTCTCCAACCTTGATTCCAACACCCCGTGTGTCCTCATCTTGCTTGATCTCTCCTCTGCCTTTCACACTGTCAACCACGCCATCCTTCTCAACCATCTCCAAGATAACCTGGGTATCACAGGACAGGCTCTGGTGTGGCTGACTTCTTTCCTCTCTGACAGACTCTCCCAGGTCCAACTTGGGTCCTTCCTCTCTGATATCTTTTTCTCTACCTGTGGCTGTTCAACCAATACCTGGCACTCCTTGCCCACCGCATCACCGCTCTCTGCCCCTACTTTCAGTTCTATGCAGATGATACCCAGCTCGTCGTTAGGCTACCCTCGGCCTCCTCCTCTCCTTCCCTCATCACTGACTGTCTGTCTGCTAACCAGGAGTGGTGTGCCGCAAATGACCTCTGCCTTAATGCCAGTAAGACCGAGATTCCTCTCATCGGCACACCCCCTCCTCCTTCCCTGCAGCTCTCTGGCCGGCCTCTCTTGGCCCTCTTCCTGCTCCTACCTGCAAGCTAAAAATCTTGGGGTCATCTTCGACTACACACTCTCCTTCTCTCCTCACATCTCTGACGTCTCTAAGAAGTCACACTACCTGCTGCACCTCCTCAGAGGTATTCTTCCTCTCCTCTCCTTCCCCCAGAAGCTCACCGTCTCTAGAGCCCTGGTTCTCTCTAAGCTAGACTACTGCAACAGCCTCTATCTAAACCTGCCTGCCTCTAATCTACGCCCTCTGCAACTTATCCAAAACAGGACTGCGAGACTTGTCCTTGGCCTCAAGCCCTGGGATCGTATCTCTCCAGGACTGAAATCTCTGCACGGGCTCCCAGTGGCTGCAAGGATTAAGTTCAAAACCCTCTGCATTATCCACAAGGCCTTCTGGAGCCTGGGGCCGCTTTACCTTCAACTCTCTCTTCCTAAATACCTTCCTTCTCGGGCTCTTCGCTCATCTGCCTCCAACTCCCTCATGGTCAGTCGCTTCTCCAAGCAACGAGTTGGTGGTCGATATCTCTCTTCGCTAGGGGCTCCCTCTGGAACAGCTTTCCTGCCTCCCTAAAACTTGAGGAGAACCATCTCCGGTTCCGGAAACACCTTCCCTGCCGAATCTGCACTGGTTACCTGGACACCCTTCTGACCTTGGTGCCAGGTCCCACCCTTTGACTCTGCCCTGCCTCCCTGAATCCCCTGACTGTTTCTGTATCCCTACAGTCCCGCCCACCAGAACTTGTCTGCTCTACTCTGCACTTGCCACCAACAGGTCTCTTTACCATCGTATTTATTCCTGTATGCTGTTATGTCATTTTGCATTTATATATGTACATATACTGCACTTCCCCCTGTCCCTTCCCCGAGGCACTTTTGCCTCTCTCCATACCCTGGCACTTGCGCGATCTGAATGACACTTGGCCTAGTAGGATCGTTGTCTGTCTCTCCACTGTTTTCCCTCCCCTGGCTCGTCGCGCCCTGAAACACTTGTGTATAGGCACGTTATAAATGCCGTATCATATCATATCACTTAGGTTCACAGTAACCTTTATGGCCACTTTATCATCTCCATTGTCATATATCAGTCTTACATACTCTTTGCTATATCATACTCCTGAAATTTATATTGTTCTTTGTTCACATACTCCTCCTCTACTGGCGGGTTTTCATAGGGATCTCCAATCCATACATCATCTTGATTTTGACCCTGATATGCCTTCATAACTTGATCCTGTTCCAGACGATCATGTTCCAGACCCTCAGACATTTCTATGTGTAGATTATCCATTGCTCTTACAAATCCTGGTTGTTGAATCTGTTGGGTCACTCCTGCTAACCCACTTGACCTTGTTAATTCTTTCACTCGAAGCGATCTCACATTGAAACCTCTTTGACTGTCATTACCTTTGGTTTGAAACTATTGGTTGTGTTTGTTCTATATGCAGGTGCCATTGCTCTTTCTCGGCATATTTTCTGAAAATGGTTTCCTGTCCACATCGTAGACACAATTGACCTATAGCAGGAAACTGACCTTTGTGCGGGAATTCAAATCCACATCTGTAGCATTGTCTTTCCAACTGACTCCTACAAAAATTGTTCAAGCCATCCTGACGAGGTGCTGTTCCAGAAGACATATTAGAGTATCTCTTTCTGCCATTGTGTATTTTGTCCTATCGCAACAATAGTGTCCAGTTTCTTTGGATTTCTATGTATGCCGCCTGTGTATCAACTCTCTCATATACTCTTGCTAATTCAAGTATTTCTTTCAATGGAAGTGGTTTCTTTAATAGATTTTTCTGAATTGAGATGACACACAACCCTCAATTATTCGCAATCTTATTGCTTCATTATCATTGTAATTTGCAAAGTCACAATATACTGCCTTGCGTTGTAACCTCAATGCAAATTGTGCAATGGATTCATTCAGACCCTGTGTACATTGGTTGAGTATATATCTCTCATAATCCTTGTTTGGAGGATTACAAGTCTGCCGCTGATTGCTGTTTTCAGAAGTTGATTTGTAGTTTACTCCTCTGGCGGTATTGTCTTAATGACACTGTTCAAGTCCTTACCAACTAAATTTATAAATATATCCAACTTATTTACGGCATTCTGATTTCCAACTGCTGGCAAAAATTGCAGAGTTGTGAGGAGAGTTGTGGAGTCTGCAGGAGTCTCTACAGTTTACAGTCTTTCTACTCTGCCTACTACCACCAGAGTGTGGGAGGACTTAAAAACTCCACACCTGAGCGAAGCAGTGAGCGGAGCTGTGAGGAGAGTTGTGGAGTCTGCAGGAGTCTCTACATTTTACAGTCTTTCTACTCTGCCTACTACCACCAGAGTGTGGGAGGACTTAAAAACTCCACACCTGAGCGAAGCGGTGAGCGGAGTTGTGAGGAGAGTTGTGGAGTCTGCAGGAGTCTCTACAGTTTACAGTCTTTCTACTCTGCCTACTACCACCAGCGTGTGGGAGGACTTAAAAACTCCACACCTGAGCGAAGCGGTGAGCGGAGTTGTGAGGAGAGTTGTGGAGTCTGCAGGAGTCCGCGGGATCCGCAAGGATAAAGTGAGGAATGGACTCAAATGAAAAATCGTCAAGGCAAGCTCAGCTCTTACAGATGCAAATGGTAAGAAAGGACCGACCACAAGCACAGTCTGAGGCTACTGTGATAGCTACAGCTATAGCTTCAGACGCAGCTACAGACGGAGACATGGACACGGACTTAGATATGGACCATGACCTGAGTCCCCGTCGTCTCAGGAGCACCAAACACACCAAAAGCACCCAAAACATCAAAAACGCAAATGCAACCGTGAGATGGAAGGCGCGCACCTCGAAGGACTGCCATAGTGAACTCAGCAGCTTAGGGGAGCCGCTAAAGAATCTGCTTAAGAATCCACCTTCGGGAATGCTTACGGTGGACGAGGACGAAATCAAAACACAACAACAAAGAAACCGAAGCCTCGTCCAGCGAAACATCACAGAAAGCCACAAAGGAAGCACCGGGGCTCAAATCAACTCACCTGACCTGACACGGGAGGCGGACGACCTGGTGTGCAGCTAACCGCCGGCATGGCGAGCGGGTTTCCAACAGCGGCGGCCGAGGGCGGCTCCTGTCGGACCCTGAGCGTGCGGCACGCCGGTTTGGGATGCCAGCGGGGGGCCAGGTGCAGTGGTCCTCGCAGCACAGGCAGCACCAACCACCCGAGAGGTGCGTCGACGCTGGTGCCGTCGGCTGCCGGCTCAGCTCCTGGTGGGCGGAGCCGGCCCCTTGCGAAGGCGTCAGCCCCTTGACGCTGCGCTGCAGGAAGGCGGAGGACAAAGCGAAAGCTGGCGAGAGAGTGCGACACGGCCCCGGGAGCTGGCCAAAGCAGGCCCGACCACTGACGGGTTCCAGCAAAGTGAGAGGACCAGGACGAGCACCATCGCAATAGTGCATGGGGAACCTGGCCTGTGCTATGAGCCACTCAAGTCCCTACCTGAAAAATGCAGTAAAACAGCAAGGCAAAAGCCGGCTAGTGGAACAGAAGTAAATAATAAAGGGTAACACGCCGCAATAATCGAGGAAAGTGATGATGCCTTTGTAACTGATGAGGACGCATCGAACGAGGAGAAAAAACTCAGAGTCGGGTTCAGACCCGGAAGCCAAACAGTTGCTGACAAATGAGAAAACAAAAAATATAGACAAACCCATGAAAAAAAGAAAGGTACAAGCAGCCACGATAACGTCAAAATCACAAAAAAATAAAAAACTAACCGCAATCAGGCAGCAAAAACCTTTGAAAAGAAAGCGCGGTGCACCCAAAATGGCTCCCCACACCGCTAATGTCGGGCATCTTAAAGGCCTTCTTTTGTGGACATCAGAAAAGAAAGCTAGACACGGAAGCAGAACTGTCCGACGCTGAAATTTTAGAAGCTGTGCAGGACATCACGCCAGTCAGCAAAGCCCGCAAAACTGACCTGCCATCTGGAAAAGTAGTGTCCCCATCGACAAGCAAACCCCACCTACCCCAAAAACCACCAGGTATTGGGGACAATGCAGAGCATAACCAAGCACAAAAAGACATCATTTTGCTAGAGGCACTGGTAGGAAAGCAAAGGTATGGGGGAAAACAAGCTGAAGAGAACATTGCGACAAAAAACACAACAACACACACAGAACAGGATCATTCAAGAGAAAGCAACAAGTCCACACAAGAGGAGGAAAGAGATAGACAAGGCAATTCATCAATCGTAGAGAGGCACCCAGCAACACAGGCGGACCACCCAAAAGCCCACCAGAGAGAGGACCATCGGCTGGAATGGACCAAAATTCATATGAACAGGAGCCAAGACTCTTTGCCCCCGGCTAGACGAGGAGCTGAGGACATAAACAACCATCTAGGGCAAAGCAATAGAGGACCCACGAAAACGAATAACTCAGAAAATGACCAACCTGGAATGCATCCAAAGGACTATATACCGATGGAGGGGTCCCGAAATGCCGGAAGAGTAGAGTCATCGATTCCATCATCGAAATCCAGATGCCTCAGCGAAACACCTTCACTAATCTTAAAAGAAGCAACATCCAAAAACCCGGACATGGTTACTGTCATGTCAGCTATTACGATTGCCTAGCCCCTTCTGTAAATTGTATGAGGCGATTAAAGAAGGAGTACACGACAACACTGCTATCTTAGCAAACCTAACAACAAAAATGACTTACATTGAAGGTTATATCACCGCCCTTGAAGAAAGAAACAACAACCAACAAAAATGCTGGGAGAATAAAGTAGAAGATCTGAAAAAAGAACTTAAGAAACTAGTAGACTCACTGCAAGCGGAAAAGAAAAGGCAAACGGGAACAGACCAAATGCAACGGAACCAAATTGAGATCAGAGAAAGGTTGAAAGAATTGGATCTGCTACAGAGGCAAAAGGAAACGCCAATGAGAAATCCAGGAACACTCCAACTACCAGTGCCCCGTCGATAGTAAAACCGGGAGAACTAAGTCTCCTAGATACAAGCAACCCAGGGGCACTTAGAACAGCAGTCAATGACC
>CM010927.2:317270832-317373600 GCA_002915635.3 Ambystoma mexicanum | reverse complement strand
CCAACACCACTCGTGGTGTATAGATTCAATGTAGTTCAAGCAAAAAGTAACAAACTTCCGTTAGTTTACTGTAAAACACGATAGTTTAATTTTTTTATTATTATCTTCAATTTCAAAAACTGTACATCTTAGAAAAAGCAGATGTGCAGGGCGAGCTCAAAAAATTGGCCAATGCATTTCGGAACCGAGTTCCTTCGTCAGGGCCAGCTCCTTCCCAAATTAATCAGATCCGAATGCCAAAAATGTTGAACAAACTAATCTATTGGATAACCCACAACATATAGGCAATATTAGTGGTTAAATATACAACAATCATAAAGCAAATCCACATAAATCATAACAGAACAAGTAAACAAAGCCATCAACATATACATCATCATGATTGTGATTTTTGAAGTTTTTCGTATGCCGGGTATGGGTACATCATGCCAAAAAATGGCGGTATGAATACACAATTCAATCACATAAATCGCAATAAACAACAAGGATTCCAATACATACCAGGAGAAAAAATATATAAAATAAGAGTACATATGTGTCATAAACCATAAGGATTTCAACGCATACCAGTGATGAGAAGTAAAAATAGAAAGTGCATACGTGTAATCCCATAACATGTGCGTGATGACAGATCGTAGAATCACAGCAAAGAAAGAAAAATGTAGAAAAAATGACAACGAGAATGCCACATACTATTTTTCCTTATTAACACCAAGTAATCTCGTAAATATAGCTACACTGACCTTGCCATGGATACAGCATGGGCTTTAAATCTTTAACCAACTCTTCAAAGTGAAGATTCCTGAAAGGCGTTTCAAATTGCGTGCAGACTCTTATCTGAAAGAGACATGCAACGCGGTGAACAACGTGTCAAAATATCATACCATTAAGGAGGCTCGGATTCCTACGAGCACTGCAGTGCTCGGTCTTGATGCAAGACGCGCCTTACCTGACAGCAGGAAGAAAGTGAATCAACTGAAGACGCCACTAGGACGCGTTCGTCGTAGTCATGGTGCTTTTACTGTGTTTGCTTCATGTTGCCAAGGCTACGTAAGGAGCCGTGAATGCCGCGAAATGCCGGCGGCCATATTTGAAAGGCTACTGGTATGTATTTTGAATATAACATACCTCATTCAGTATGTGCATAATGTCGACTTGAAGGTTATAATAGACTTGTCCATGCTGGTAAATTAAACATTACCACGTGGGAACGTAAAGTATGCAAAGAAAATTACAAGATTAAGAATTATGGAAAATAGTAAAAAACAAGATACAGAAAGAACAATGCAATGTCAATTATAAAAGATGTGCCTATATTGCCCTGAAACCGACGGCCACAGCGGGGACTGGCACAGGTGAGACTAAGTTAGAAATGTATAGTTTCTTGTTCTGATTCGTAGACAACCTTAGTAGAAAGTAAAGGAGAGTGAGGGACAGATCAAGACTGCGAATGTCCCGGGTGCTGTAACTAAGATTACCCTTAGGTGCGAGATCACTTATGAAAAAAGAAAGAAGAGAGGAAAAGACATTTAAACAAAATTCTCCGGAAGTGTGCTGGTGATAACATGGATGGTCCCAAAGTGTATGTTCCTTATTTGTCGCATAAGCCATATTGCTCATCATGAAGGCAAGTACATTCCAGGCCATACCACTGCTGGCATATCCAAATAAGCCAAAACATGGCTCAATGTCATAGTACGTTCTGATATATTGCACATTATCAACCCCAAAACAAATCATAATACTGCTACTCAAGCATCAAAGGAAACAGCTGAGGTCGAACTCCTCATTCATCCCATTCGGTGACAGCGAGTCGAGCTTGTTAATCCAAAAAGCCTCTTTCTGTGCTCGTCCATTGTTTGAATATCTCGAGATTGTCCTTTGGAAGGCATAACTTCAAGTACAAGAAACCTCAATTGGCTCACCGTGTGCCCATTGTCATTGAAATGTCTAGCAATGGCTGACATCCTGTTCTTGTTCCTAATATTGGACTTGTGTTCATTTATCCTAATCCTGATTTTACGTGAGGTCTCTCCCACGTAATACTTTCCACAGGGACACCTAATTGCGTAAATCACATTCTCTGAAAGACATGTAGCATGTTGTCTTAATGTGAATCTTTTGCCAGTTCGTGATGTGTGACTGTACTACCTCTGATGATGCTGTTACAGTTCCCACAGCTCATACAGGGATGTGTCCCAGGGAACTTGTCTGGTCTCATTTCAGGTGTTTTCTCTTGTGTTTAACTAGTAAGCTCCGCAAATTACTACTTTTTTGATATGCAAATATGGGTGGAGTGGGAAACAGGTCAGCAGTCCGTTCATCGCTTGTGAGAACATTCCATCTGTTGTGTATTATGGCCTTAATCTGCTTACTTTGTATGGAGTATTTGGTAACGAAGACCAATTCTGGACTGTCTTTCGCAGGTTTCTTCACTAAGAGTTGCTGACGTTCTTGTACATTAGTCTTATCACGAGCAATAACTAGATCTGTCTCTAGATATCCTCTTGCTTGTAGTCTTTCTTGCAATTTCTGCAATTGTCAGCGACAATCCTCTGGATCACTTACAATCCTTTTAACCCTTAACATCTGACCGTAAACCTTCGCCACATTGCCACTCTTAACTCTCGCTCTGCTGTCAAACATTCGTCCGATATCTGCCGCCTTCTTGAAGAACTTGACCTTGATGTCCTCGGCCTCACTGAAACATGGTTCACGGCCAGCTCTGTCACCAGCTTTGACACGCTCCTACCAGACGGCTAAAAGATCCTCTCAGTGCCTAGGCCCTATCGCTCTGGTGGGGGTTTTGCCCTTATCTTCCCAGAGTCGATTCCTGCCTCTGTCACTCCTACGCAGACCTTCTCCTCTTTTGAATGCCTCGTCTGCCGGGTCTCTCTCTCTCCCAGCCATTCCCTTACTGTAGCTACTATCTATCGGCCACCTGGTCAGATTTCCTCCTTCCTCTCTGAGTGGGCGGACCTCTCCTCCTCTCTCTTGGCCTCAACCACTCAACTCCTCCTTCTGGGAGACTTCAACATCCACTTGGGTGCCTCATGTCCTCCCTCTGGACACTTTCATGACCTCTGCGACTCTCTCCTCACTCACCATTCTCCCCTCTGGCCTGACTCATTCTGCAAGGCACACTCCCGATGCCCTGATCTCCTCTGATCTTCCCCTCTCTGTCCCTCTCTCCACTCCTCTCTCCTGGAGTGATCACTTTCTCCTATCCTCCCACCTCACCCTCCCTACCCCTCAGGCCAAGCAACCTTCATCACTGCCACCCACCTTCATGGTCATCCGTCCCATGAAGCGGGTGTCAGTTGAGGCTTTCGCCGCCACCTTCTCACCTCCTGCTCCCCCTTTGGCTGACTCCCACCCTGACACAGCCCTCCCCATGCTCCACTCTTCTATATCTGATACTCTTGATATCCTTGCCCCTGTCATGAGAATCCGCCTGAAGCCCAAAGCCAAGTGTAACTCCTGGTATGATTTCGATCTCGTCACCCTAAAATGCAAGTGCAGGGTGGCAGAGAGGAAATGGCGTGCTCCATGTTCATCCTCTGACAAACTGGCCTGCCGCCTGCTGCAACGGCAATATCGCTCTCTGTTACACCAAGAAGAGAGCCCATATCCAAGCCCGGATCTCTGCGGCATCTAACAACTCTAGTGAACTCTTTAAAATCTGGAAGGAACTAGCCAATCCTGCTGCTGTCTCTACCTCTCCTGTCCCCTCCCAGGCCCTCTGCACGGCATTGGCTTCGCATTTCATTTCTAAGACCCAGGACATCTTGTCCTCACTCTCCTCTTCTCGCCTCCCTCCTCTCTATCCCTTGCTCTTCCTCTGACCCCTCTGCTGGGACCCCCCGGCCCCCCCCTCCCTCCCTCTCTGCCTTTCCCCTTTTCTCTGCAGACAAGGTTTCTCGACAAGTAAGATCTATGAAAGTCTCGTCAAAACAGGTTCACCCCGGCTCCTCCAAAACTATCAAGGACCACATCGACTCCCTGGCTCCTGCCCTGGCTGATTTCTGCAATCACTCCTTCGCCACTGGAGTCTTCCCATCCCCCCTGAAGCACTCCCTTGTGCACCCCCTTCTTAAGAAACCCTCTGCCAACCCCTCCTGCCCAGCTAACTATCGCCCAATCTCCATCACTCCCTTCCTGGGCAAGCTCCTGGAGAAACTGGCCATCTCCCATCTTAATCTCCACACCGAATCTGTTGGTTGTCTTCATGACCATCAATCTGGCTTCAGAGCTGCCAGAAGCACGGAAACTGCTCTCCTGAACATCCATGAAGACCTGCTCTCCAACCTTGATTCCAACACCCCGTGTGTCCTCATCTTGCTTGATCTCTCCTCTGCCTTTCACACTGTCAACCACGCCATCCTTCTCAACCATCTCCAAGATAACCTGGGTATCACAGGACAGGCTCTGGTGTGGCTGACTTCTTTCCTCTCTGACAGACTCTCCCAGGTCCAACTTGGGTCCTTCCTCTCTGATATCTTTTTCTCTACCTGTGGCTGTTCAACCAATACCTGGCACTCCTTGCCCACCGCATCACCGCTCTCTGCCCCTACTTTCAGTTCTATGCAGATGATACCCAGCTCGTCGTTAGGCTACCCTCGGCCTCCTCCTCTCCTTCCCTCATCACTGACTGTCTGTCTGCTAACCAGGAGTGGTGTGCCGCAAATGACCTCTGCCTTAATGCCAGTAAGACCGAGATTCCTCTCATCGGCACACCCCCTCCCTCCTTCCCTGCAGCTCTCTGGCCGGCCTCTCTTGGCCCTCTTCCTGCTCCTACCTGCAAGCTAAAAATCTTGGGGTCATCTTCGACTACACACTCTCCTTCTCTCCTCACATCTCTGACGTCTCTAAGAAGTCACACTACCTGCTGCACCTCCTCAGAGGTATTCTTCCTCTCCTCTCCTTCCCCAGAAGCTCACCGTCTCTAGAGCCCTGGTTCTCTCTAAGCTAGACTACTGCAACAGCCTCTATCTAAACCTGCCTGCCTCTAATCTACGCCCTCTGCAACTTATCCAAAACAGGACTGCGAGACTTGTCCTTGGCCTCAAGCCCTGGGATCGTATCTCTCCAGGACTGAAATCTCTGCACGGGCTCCCAGTGGCTGCAAGGATTAAGTTCAAAACCCTCTGCATTATCCACAAGGCCTTCTGGAGCCTGGGGCCGCTTTACCTTCAACTCTCTCTTCCTAAATACCTTCCTTCTCGGGCTCTTCGCTCATCTGCCTCCAACTCCCTCATGGTCAGTCGCTTCTCCAAGCAACGAGTTGGTGGTCGATATCTCTCTTCGCTAGGGGCCTCCCTCTGGAACAGCTTTCCTGCCTCCCTAAAACTTGAGGAGAACCATCTCCGGTTCCGGAAACACCTTCCCTGCCGAATCTGCACTGGTTACCTGGACACCCTTCTGACCTTGGTGCCAGGTCCCACCCTTTGACTCTGCCCTGCCTCCCTGGAATCCCCTGACTGTTTCTGTATCCCTACAGTCCCGCCCACCAGAACTTGTCTGCTCTACTCTGCACTTGCCACCAACAGGTCTCTTTACCATCGTATTTATTCCTGTATGCTGTTATGTCATTTTGCATTTATATATGTACATATACTGCACTTCCCCCTGTCCCTTCCCCGAGGCACTTTTGCCTCTCTCCATACCCTGGCACTTGCGCGATCTGAATGACACTTGGCCTAGTAGGATCGTTGTCTGTCTCTCCACTGTTTTCCCTCCCCTGGCTCGTCGCGCCCTGAAACACTTGTGTATAGGCACGTTATAAATGCCGTATCATATCATATCACTTAGGTTCACAGTAACCTTTATGGCCACTTTATCATCTCCATTGTCATATATCAGTCTTACATACTCTTTGCTATATCATACTCCTGAAATTTATATTGTTCTTTGTTCACATACTCCTCCTCTACTGGCGGGTTTTCATAGGGATCTCCAATCCATACATCATCTTGATTTTGACCCTGATATGCCTTCATAACTTGATCCTGTTCCAGACGATCATGTTCCAGACCCTCAGACATTTCTATGTGTAGATTATCCATTGCTCTTACAAATCCTGGTTGTTGAATCTGTTGGGTCACTCCTGCTAACCCACTTGACCTTGTTAATTCTTTCACTCGAAGCGATCTCACATTGAAACCTCTTTGACTGTCATACCTTTGGTTTGAAACTATTGGTGTGTTTGTTCTATATGCAGGTGCCATTGCTCTTTCTCGGCATATTTTCTGAAAATGGTTTTCCTGTCCACATCGTAGACACAATTGACCTATAGCAGGAAACTGACCTTTGTGCGGGAATTCAAATCCACATCTGTAGCATTGTCTTTCCAACTGACTCCTACAAAAATTGTTCAAGCCATCCTGACGAGGTGCTGTTCCAGAAGACATATTAGAGTATCTCTTCTGCCATTGTGTATTTTGTCCTATCGCAACAATAGTGTCCAGTTTCTTTGGATTTTCTATGTATGCCGCCTGTGTATCAACTCTCTCATATACTCTTGCTAATTCAAGTATTTCTTTCAATGGAAGTGGTTTCTTTAATAGATTTTTTCTGAATTGAGATGACACACAACCCTCAATTATTCGCAATCTTATTGCTTCATTATCATTGTAATTTGCAAAGTCACAATATACTGCCTTGCGTTGTAACCTCAATGCAAATTGTGCAATGGATTCATTCAGACCCTGTGTACATTGGTTGAGTATATATCTCTCATAATCCTTGTTTGGAGGAATTACAAGTCTGCCGCTGATTGCTGTTTTCAGAAGTTGATTTGTAGTTTACTCCTCTGGCGGTATTGTCTTAATGACACTGTTCAAGTCCTTACCAACTAAATTTATAAATATATCCAACTTATTTACGGCATTCTGATTTCCAACTGCTGGCAAAAATTGCAGAGTTGTGAGGAGAGTTGTGGAGTCTGCAGGAGTCTCTACAGTTTACAGTCTTTCTACTCTGCCTACTACCACCAGAGTGTGGGAGGACTTAAAAACTCCACACCTGAGCGAAGCAGTGAGCGGAGCTGTGAGGAGAGTTGTGGAGTCTGCAGGAGTCTCTACATTTTACAGTCTTTCTACTCTGCCTACTACCACCAGAGTGTGGGAGGACTTAAAAACTCCACACCTGAGCGAAGCGGTGAGCGGAGTTGTGAGGAGAGTTGTGGAGTCTGCAGGAGTCTCTACAGTTTACAGTCTTTCTACTCTGCCTACTACCACCAGCGTGTGGGAGGACTTAAAAACTCCACACCTGAGCGAAGCGGTGAGCGGAGTTGTGAGGAGAGTTGTGGAGTCTGCAGGAGTCCGCGGGATCCGCAAGGATAAAGTGAGGAATGGACTCAAATGAAAAATCGTCAAGGCAAGCTCAGCTCTTACAGATGCAAATGGTAAGAAAGGACCGACCACAAGCACAGTCTGAGGCTACTGTGATAGCTACAGCTATAGCTTCAGACGCAGCTACAGACGGAGACATGGACACGGACTTAGATATGGACCATGACCTGAGTCCCCGTCGTCTCAGGAGCACCAAACACACCAAAAGCACCCAAAACATCAAAAACGCAAATGCAACCGTGAGATGGAAGGCGCGCACCTCGAAGGACTGCCATAGTGAACTCAGCAGCTTAGGGGAGCCGCTAAAGAATCTGCTTAAGAATCCACCTTCGGGAATGCTTACGGTGGACGAGGACGAAATCAAAACACAACAACAAAGAAACCGAAGCCTCGTCCAGCGAAACATCACAGAAAGCCACAAAGGAAGCACCGGGGCTCAAATCAACTCACCTGACCTGACACGGGAGGCGGACGACCTGGTGTGCAGCTAACCGCCGGCATGGCGAGCGGGTTTCCAACAGCGGCGGCCGGAGGGCGGCTCCTGTCGGACCCTGAGCGGTGCGGCACGCCGGTTTGGGATGCCAGCGGGGGGCCAGGTGCAGTGGTCCTCGCAGCACAGGCAGCACCAACCACCCCGAGAGGTGCGTCGACGCTGGTGCCGTCGGCTGCCGGCTCAGCTCCTGGTGGGCGGAGCCGGCCCCTTGCGAAGGCGTCAGCCCCCTTGACGCTGCGCTGCAGGAAGGCGGAGGACAAAGCGAAAGCTGGCGAGAGAGTGCGACACGGCCCCGGGAGCTGGCCAAAGCAGGCCCGACCACTGACGGGTTCCAGCAAAGTGAGAGGACCAGGACGAGCACCATCGCAATAGTGCATGGGGAACCTGGCCTGTGCTATGAGCCACTCAAGTCCCTACCTGAAAAATGCAGTAAAACAGCAAGGCAAAAGCCGGCTAGTGGAACAGAAGTAAATAATAAAGGGTAACACGCCGCAATAATCGAGGAAAGTGATGATGCCTTTGTAACTGATGAGGACGCATCGAACGAGGAGAAAAACTCAGAGTCGGGTTCAGACCCGGAAGCCAAACAGTTGCTGACAAATGAGAAAACAAAAAATATAGACAAACCCATGAAAAAAAGAAAGGTACAAGCAGCCACGATAACGTCAAAATCACAAAAAAATAAAAAACGAACCGCAATCAGGCAGCAAAAACCTTTGAAAAGAAGCGCGGTGCACCCAAAATGGCTCCCCACACCGCTAATGTCGAGCACCTTAAAGGCCTTCTTTTGTGGACATCAGAAAAGAAAGCTAGACACGGAAGCAGAACTGTCCGACGCTGAAATTTTAGAAGCTGTGCAGGACATCACGCCAGTCAGCAAAGCCCGCAAAACTGACCTGCCATCTGGAAAAGTAGTGTCCCATCGACAAGCAAACCCCACCTACCCCAAAAACCACCAGGTATTGGGACAATGCAGAGCATAACCAAGCACAAAAAGACATCATTTTGCTAGAGGCACTGGTAGGAAAGCAAAGGTATGGGGAAAACAAGCTGAAGAGAACATTGCGACAAAAAACACAACAACACACACAGAACAGGATCATTCAAGAGAAAGCAACAAGTCCACACAAGAGGAGGAAAGAGATAGACAAGGCAATTCATCAATCGTAGAGAGGCACCCAGCAACACAGGCGGACCACCCAAAAGCCCACCAGAGAGAGGACATCGGCTGGAATGGACCAAAATTCATATGAACAGGAGCCAAGACTCTTTGCCCCGGCTAGACGAGGAGCTGAGGACATAAACAACCATCTAGGGCAAAGCAATAGAGGACCCACGAAAAGAATAACTCAGAAAATGACCAACCTGGAATGCATCCAAAGGACTATATACCGATGGAGGGGTCCCGAAATGCCGGAAGAGTAGAGTCATCGATTCCATCATCGAAATCCAGATGCCTCAGCGAAACACCTTCACTAATCTTAAAAGAAGCAACATCCAAAAACCCGGACATGGTTACTGTCATGTCAGCTATTACGATTGCCCTAGCCCCCTTCTGTAAATTGTATGAGGCGATTAAAGAAGGAGTACACGACAACACTGCTATCTTAGCAAACCTAACAACAAAAATGACTTACATTGAAGGTTATATCACCGCCCTTGAAGAAAGAAACAACAACCAACAAAAATGCTGGGAGAATAAAGTAGAAGATCTGAAAAAAGAACTTAAGAAACTAGTAGACTCACTGCAAGCGGAAAAGAAAAGGCAAACGGGAACAGACCAAATGCAACGGAACCAAATTGAGATCAGAGAAAGGTTGAAAGAATTGGATCTGCTACAGGAGGCAAAAGGAAACGCCAATGAGAAATCCAGGAACACTCCAACTACCAGTGCCCCGTCGATAGTAAAACCGGGAGAACTAAGTCTCCTAGATACAAGCAACCCAGGGGCACTTAGAACAGCAGTCAATGACCCGGAGTGTACACCTTCACGAACACTGAGTGGAGGCATCCATAAATCGAAGAAGCTTCACCCAAAGATCGTGACCCAAGACAAGGAACGCCTTGAATTTGTGGGACCAATGAAAAGGAAACCCAACAGCATGGCCGCCCCAAAATCAACGGAAGAGTTTTGGAAAGATTCAGTCTTGATGAACCTCTCGCAACACTGGGATGATAACCCTGGGGACACAGATCAGGAGGTGTTCATTGTTGAAGAGGTGGAGGAAAAAAAAACCTCAGTCCTAGAACACCGGGTAAGCAGAAAAGAAGCGGGGGAAGAGCACGAAAACATGGAAGATACAAGCCCTAAAAAGTGTAAAGAGCAAACCGCTAAGGCAAATGAAAGTAAGACACGCTACGGTAGTATAACACACGGCATAGAGGACAAGTACAGATCGAGAAGAAAAGAAACTCCAGAGCTCAGAAGAGTGGTCAAAACCGTAAGCAGACATCAGAGCAAAGACATAAGAAATGACGAAGTGGAACGCGTCTTTAAAATTGAACAAACAAAAAGAATTAAAGACTACATAGTCTTGAACAGGAGAACTATTCTAGAAATAATAAGCAAAACAACGACGTTAAAAAGCATCAAGTCGGAAGACATCAAACTAGTGGAGCCTTACCACAGAGGTAACACAGCAAAGGCATATCTCCACATAAAGGCGGTTGGATTTCAATACATAAACCCCATAGCAGTCAGTGAACTGGAAAAAAGCGGTTTCACATTATCAGGAATAAAAACCATAACCAACACCGAAGAAAAAAGGAGCAAGGAAAAACCCAGAGGAGAACAAACACAGCGATACTTATCTAGAACAGAAGAGCAATATAAATCAAACCGCCTGGGAAAAGAGTGGCGGGAAAAGAGGTATCCCAGCCCATCAAGACACAGATATCAGGAAGACCTGGAGCAACGGCATCGCCACCGCACCAGCACAATTGAAAACAGGAAGACAGGCGAATTTAGCGAAAAAACAGAGAAAGAAAGAGTCATGAAGGACCAGCAAAAGTACAACACACAGTCTAACCCAGAGGAGACGAAAAGGGTAAGAAACCAAAGCCCAAGAAGATCCACACGCAGGAAAGCATCAGAGGCAAACGAAGAGAGAAACTGGGACCAAACAAAGGTCCCCTCAAAACCACAAGGTCCATGGGCATGGTTAAAATCAACCCTGAACCCGAACTCTCAGAGATAGCAGCGAACTACAAGCCCGGCACAATCGCACACAGGATCGGTGAACATAATGATTGATGCAGGTGCTGAACGATTAACCTTAGGCTCATGGAACACGCGAGGGCACGCTCACCTGACAACGGTGAGTGACGTAGACCTAACCAGTATGGACATTGTGTGTCTCCAAGAGACATGGCTGCTAGAGACACCGACCCTAGATGGATTTGAAGTAGAAATATCACCTGCCATAAAAGGCCTTCTGGGTCGCCCATCTTCGGGGTTGTTGACAGCCATAAAAATGAGCTCCGGCTTCTCCTCGCCAAAGAAACTAATGGAATCCTATGAGATGCTGGTGATACTTACATCCTGGAGCAAACAATCCACAATGGGGGAACAGCAAGATATTAGCCAACTAGTAATAATAAATACATATTGGAACCCCCAACGGATCAACACAAAAACATACTGTGAGAAAATGGGGGAAACAATAGACTGGATTTACACAGAGTTTGAAAGAACTGACATCATCCTGTGTGGCGATTTGAACGCGGATTGTGGTGAATGCCATTCGATCAGAAAAGACAAGGCCCCACAAGGAAACGCAGCTAAACGGGGCAAGGCCTGGAAGTCGGTGACCAAGCCGAGAAATGTATACAACATCGAATCTCTATTCCCCAACCAAGCAAACATCCCTACATGGGAAAATCTGAACGCCAAAGCCACCTTGGACTACATCTACGCTTCCCAAGGCCTCCTGACAAGGATCCTGGAATTTAAAGTCCAAAGAACCTCGCACAGTGACCATAACCTCCTGAGGTGCGCATGGAAAGGTAATCACCCGGTTAATCCAACATACAAGTTTCAAGTGGAGGTAAATAACCAGCAAACGCGTATACGTCTAATGGAAGCAGACATCATAAAGATAACCAGGAACTATGGCAAGACCACGGAAGAAGACGACCCAGTGGGGCGGGGGCTGAACGTCCAAAATATATACCAATGCTGCTCCCTTTCAGAAGACCAGTCGCTGGAAAACAAAGACAGGCAGTTTGCCCGAAACATATCTACGACAAACAGATAGTCGAAAAGAGGAAAACAGTCCGGAAATTGAAGAGATTTGCAAAGAAAAGTAACACCAAAGAAGCATGGGAGCAGTGGCAAAAGGAACTAAAATCCTACAAACACTGGCTAAAACATCACAAATTCCAACTCTATCAGCAAGACGCCGAGCAAATGATGAGCGCTCTCAACACAAAAAAGGCTAGCGATTTTTGGGCACTGATTAAAACAACGAACTCGAACATGGCTACAGAAATGGCAAACTCAGTGTCAGAGGAAAAATGGATGTCGTACCTAACGGCCCAATTTGACCTACCGCAAGAGGAAGTACCGGAGGAGGGAAAAGAGGCCACGACAGAATGGGTTGAAGTATCAAATGCAGAGGAAATCGAAAACGCCATTCTTAAATTAAAAACTTCAAGAGCCCCCGGGTCCGGATGGGCTGACCAATGTCGACTTGAAAAAATCACCAAAAGCATGGGCAGACGTGATCAGCAAAACTTTCACCCATTGTAAGAAGACTAAGATGATTCCCAAAACTTGGCAGAAGGCGATAATCGTCCCCATCTACAAGAAAAGGGGCAGAGACGACCCAGAAAGCTACAGGCCGATAGCTTTGCTCGACATCGTGGGGAAGATATTCGCATCCCAGCTACTAGTCCATCTTCGAAACTGGGCCAAAACCGCTCAATGCTATGACACCTTCCAAACAGGCTTTCAAAAAAATGGAAGCACTTCAATAAACATCTTACTGATCAACATCCTAAAGGCCAAAGTGAGAGAAGGAGCCCCAAAAGTGTACCTTACATTTGTAGACCTGTCGAAAGCCTTCGACAAAATCGACAGGGCAAAACTGTGGGCTAAGCTAAAACTCTGGGACTGTCCACCGCCAATTCTGAACCCGATAAAAGCCCTGCATGCAGACACGAAAATCAGGGTGAAACTGAACAAACAAGGTGGCCTGTCTAAGGAGATCCCGGTACAGCGAGGCATCAAACAAGGATGCCCCTTAGCTCCGGCCTTGTTTATCGCTTTTCTAGGGGACTACCAAACTGATGAAGAACAAATCAGAGCCTTTCCACCTAAAATCGGAAATGTTCAAATATCGCGATTACTATATGCAGATGATGTAATTATCATCGATCAGACCCAAATCGGACTCCAACGCAGACTAACTAACCTGGTGAAATACATAGAATTGAACCATCTAGAAATTAATACAGCAAAAACAAAAATGCTAGTATTAGAAAAAACTACAAAGAAATCGATGAGACCGCCAAAATGCTTTCTGAACAAAACAAAAATTGAGGTTGTGAACGAGTTCAAATACCTGGGGTGATTATCGACGGATCGGCCAGAGATAAAGCAATGCAAGAGCATCTATGGACAAGGTCAGAACACTAACAGCACAGACAAGAGCGGTCGATAGGAAATTTGGCAAATTCTCCATGCTGCCGGCCATTTACTTCTATAAAGGGAAGGTGGTCCCAGCGATCATTTATGGCATGGAAGCATCATTAAACATTCCAAGAACTGTGTGGCAGAAGTTGGAAAGTCATGTTTGGAAGTCGGTTTTGGGTCTACCATGCTCAACCTCCATGCCTGCGATTAGGCGAGAACTGGGCCTTGTTTCCCTAGCTTCACTGGTAGACCAAAGCAAAATGAGGTTATGGAGAAAAATCTTAATGACGGACTCACTACCAATCTTCAAAATCAGCGTAGAAGAACTCAAGACTGGCTCCTGCAAGGCTTTCAAGAACTGGGCGGCAAGCCTCCAAAGCATTCTAATAGAAATAGCCTGCAAAGAGGAAGAGCTGATATCCAACCCAGACCGGTTAAACTAAAAATGGATTGGAGAGACTGGATCGAAACAACCGAAAAAGCCAGTGCCAACAAACTACTGGCCCACCTCCCACCAACATTTAATGAAGTGAAAAAAACGCAAAATGACCTCCTGAAATTTCCGAACAAAGCGATGCGAAACATGATCCTGAGGGCCAGACTCAACTTGCTGAGGACAAAGGAAATTCTAGCCATACGTAATCAGGCAACAGACAACAGCTGTCGGCTATGTAAGAACATTGACCAAGTGGAAACCTTGAAACATTTGACCCTGCAGTGCCCGAATACCAAACAAGGCAGAGTCACATATCTCCAACCTCGTCTGCAAGGTGCAACGCTGGTAGAAGAAGAGGTGCTGTGGCACAGACTAATTTCAGGAGAGACAACACGTTGGTCCCTGTCATTGGTGAAGCTAATAGAAACAGCCTTTAAGAGGATAAACCAGACAGGCACCATTGAGACGGCATCCGAAAACCAGGGAATAGCTTGATCTAAACCCGATTACCGAAGAGGGAGACGCTTCCTGCAGCTAAACAAAAAAAAAATAATGGAATATAACCAGACGGGATCAAAGGACTCCAAAGTCAATAGTTCATCTCCGCACTTCGGGACTCCTTAAATTGGGAAAAACCCTTGTAAAAATTGAACATTTATTTTTTAATTAAAATTCAAGTAAAAAAAAATAAAAAAATAAAAAATAATTGCTCAAACTCATCCAGCCACTCTTGCCTTATTTGCCCTTGATCCTCTTGAGGTTCTAGACTAAAGGGGTTTGGGCGTCTTAAATAATGTACTGGATTCATGGGCATTGATACCCCAGATGCAGATGCAACTTGAGTCGAATTTGTGTTTGAGTCCCCATTTGCATTATCAGATGACATTTTATCCAATGTTTTATTTATAGTCTTGCTGACCTTGTTTCTTGGTTTGTATGCAGGTTTATTTGTTTCTTCATTGTGTTCACGTCACTTCAAATTGTTTTTCACCATATGTATCATGTTTTTGTTTGTTTGTTGTTTCAGCCTTTTCATTTATTTGCTAATGCAGCTTAAAATGTTACACTTTCACTTTATATGGATTCCCAACACCTTCAGTATTTCACTCTGATCCTTTTATTTAATAAGGTATCAAGCAGATCTGCTAGGATGTCATACTAAAGATTGTGGATGCAGGCCCGTATCTGGTGGCTCTAGGTTCTCAGGGCTTGTGGGCGGGATTGCTTGTTGATCATTGTTGAGGCACCAACCTCTGAAAAGGAGGTCTTTGATGCAGCCCTCTCACAAGAAGACTACACACTCCTGCCTCATTAAAATCTGCTTGTGAGGGGTGTTTGCCCTGGTGGCCATTTGATGCCCCCTTTTTCCAATTATTGGGCGGTTTCCACACTTGGACTTCTGCTGGTAGGTAGTTGGTAGTTGGTGGGGTATTCTTGGATAGGATCTTTGCTGGTTGTCACTTACTGATCATCGAGCACAAGGAAAAGAGTTGCAGTTGTTTTCTGTTTCTGCTGTGGGGAATGCTGGACCCCTGCCTTGCTCAGTCCTTTCTCAGTGCAGTTCTTGTTGGGAGTTGACCTAGAGTTGCTTTCTTCCCTGGCCATTGGCTGGAACTTCTGTTATTCTCTGGCAGTCCCTGTGGTTGGATGATTCTGGGCTGTGGTCCTCATCTTCTCTGAAGTAAGCCTGTTGACCGGTCTGGTTATTTGCCTGTTTGTATGCCTGGCTCTTTCCCATTCTTATGTTGATCTCTGTGAGGGATGTCCTTCACACACATCCTATTTATATTTTTGGAGGGTTTGCTGATGGCTCCCCAAGGATGGCCACTGCACCCACAGTGCAGATGGCAGGTCATTCCTTTTTGGGTCTAATTGAGTGCCAGTCCGATCTTTGGAGCTCGGGTATTCTTCATCGAGTAAGTACCGGGAGAAGGAAGAGAGGATGTGGCGTTAATGCTGTGATTACTTACTGGTAATCTTCATTGTGCCTTGTCCTACTCTTCCTCATCACAGTACTGACGACCCGCCTATTCCTCCCCGGTGGTAAGATCACTGTTGGGTTTGTTTACGTCATTAAATATACTTTATGCAGCAGATTAGTAATGGAATGGAATGCTAAGCTTGTTCTAAACTCCCAAGTTCCATTTATATGTTTCCCTTTAGATAAGCTCTGTGTTGCATTATGATTTCATGCCATTCTGTTGTGGAGTATTTACCTTTATGTAGGATTCTGTAATGAGTCAGTTGGAGCCTGCCTTTCAGAGCAGTGCCTGCTGTCGCGAAGGCTCTCATTTAATAAACCTTTTATTTACTTTTAACATCTGAGACAATTTCCTCAACATTGGCGACGAGGATCTGCTATCGCACGGACCCATCTCGAGGCCCCGCCGGCACCTCCGAGTAGCTGACTCGCTCCGCGGCGTCTCCCTGTGGCCGTTTGGATTCCCCTTGTTAGGGAGAATTCTCTGTTTAGGCTGAATTTCCTAACCTAGAGTGACCCCCAGCAGCTTTGCTGGATTTCTGGAGTTTGTTTTTTCCATCCTGCCAAGAGTGCGATCCTTTTCCCTCACTCTTGGACGGGTATGTGTGTAATTCCTTTGAAATGTCAATGTGTTCGATGGGCTATGGGGTCTTTTACTCCATAGGGTCTCATATGTTTTTCTATGTGTGTCACACTGCACCCTACGTGTCGTGACACGGGGGCGCCCTAGCAGGTCCCCCCACCATAGACTCCATACCCGGGGACTGACTACTGTCTCCCCGGGCATGTAAAGTCACCATTGGCTTTACTAGACCTAAATTTACTAACAGAACTAGTACCAACCATCTTATTGTGGACGTACTAGTAGGGGTAATTCGATTACTCCTGGATCTGTTACTCGAGGGGGCACTGTCCCGTCCCCCCTCGTCGAGTTTTGGCTGGTGGCAGTGGAAACTACTTGTTATGTTCGACCCCGAACATAACCCTATGGGATTCGTCCCATTGTTGGAGATTGATACTTTTCTTCGTTAATCTCTAACGTACCACCGATCTACTTATCTTAAATAAGTTTATCGAGTGGTATTTTCTGCCAGAACTCGGTTTTAAAATGGCGTCTGTGTTCGTCTCTGTGACTCCTAAACCAAAGGTTGAGCCCTTTGTTCCACTTTTGGCGGGCCTCTGGACAGAGACCCTCCAAAGTGGTGCCATTCTGTCTGGGTTACCTCAGGGGTGTGGGAGGGGGTTTAGGCACCCTGGACCGAGTTGCCTTGCCAACTCAGGTCGCACTCTGGAGTGATTGGCCCAGGTGGTGAGCCTTCCCGCTCACCACTTAGCATGTGTTGATTGACAGCTAGGCTGAATGAATGGGGGTCTTCTGCATAAAAGCAGGGCTTTTGGGACTGGATCTTCAGAAGTCGCCACAGGACCTAAGAATCCGACGAGGGTAACGCTGAGCCGACCTGCACGACGACACCTCCGGTGGAGCCCTGCGGAATCCGTCTCACAATCTCCCGACGACAGAGGAGATCTCCCTGCCGGAGAGTCTCTTCCCTGGCTGGTGGGAACAACCAGTCTTCTTCTTCTTTGTACTTTTTATTCGCCCAGGACGCAGTGGTCGAATTGCCCGTGCAGAGCACCCGGCAACCGGATAGCCACTACCCCTGTACCGCGACCGAAAGGTGGTGCCTTGTGACGGAGCACTCCGCGGCTGGTTTCTTCCCTGGTGGTGCACCGGACATCTTTCCTTCGACGACGAGATCATCTCTACTCTTGGCCAAGACCATCGTGCATCCACCACCAGGAACAACTGCCCCCGCCGGAGCTGCCCTCCACAACAAGGTACCGTAATCGCCTGGCTTCCCTTCTTCAATCGGTTCGTGAGAGGTATCTGATTCCTCCCCGTTCCGTTGGGTTGCCTCCAAGCTTTATTCACTCTTTGTTCTGAACTGGTTCAACCTGTCGCTAACACTTTGCTAACAAAGACTTGAGCGCATCTTCCGTAGAGACTTTCCAGGACATCGTGCCTTGCCTCTCACCGAGTGGGCCTGGCCGCTGATCTAATGTGATTATTGCCTTCTTGCCTTGCATTTTTTCCGCTTCAGTACGAACCGTGTTGACTTCATTACCTGCCTATCTCTTTTCTCCCTTTCTCACGAAATATTCGAGTGTCATCTAGGTTGAGGTATACACCTCTGTCTGAAAATAAGTGGTGCCGTTAGAACCTAGAGTTATCGATATTGTGTTTCAGGAGATCGAGCTTTATTCCATTCCGCAGAGTAATTGCATTTTGATTTGTTTGCCGTGAATTGCCTTAGTATTTTTCGTAGACGTTCTGTTATAAATAAATAACTTAATACCTTTATACTAAGCCTTGTTGCGTGCTTACTTGTTTTGCTGTGAAGAATTGCCCTATCTTGTATACTCCCTATACTGACCAACTTTTCTTGAGAGAAGTCTGACTGCTCAGCCATAGCTACCAATTGAATCTGTGTGGTACAGACTGCTACCAAGTGGGTTCATCGCAACACCTGTAGTCCTAAATCTTTTGCAGTGGTCCCAGAGGGAACTGCACAGGTTTCCGCCTAACACCCCTCCCTTCCTGCATGCGCGACAGCAGGCGAAGGAGCAGGAAGGAGAGGGATGGCAGCGGAACCCTGCAGAGCGCCCATCAGGTCAGGAGGCATTGGATCAAGGTTGGGGGGGGGCTACGTACGCTGTGGTGCCCGCCCCGAGGGCTCCCGCGAGACAAGCCTAACTGCGCTCTGCTCGAGCCTGTTCCCGAGCAGCCCCTCACAGACTTCCACACCCGCCTCTACACATCGGCGCGTGTGACGTGCGCAGCTTTGGAGGCGTGTCCATTCGTCTGGCTGGCCTGCCAATCTCCTGCACTCCCCATTGTGACGTTGGTTACTTAGTAACCCAGTTTCCACGCCCAAGGACTGCCTGGAAGCTCTTTGTACTCAGTTTTCTCTTCTCTGCAGCAACAAAGGAAATTAACAATGCAGCAGCTTGTGAATTCTAAATCACTCTGTTGAGTCAATTGAAGGGCCTGCTCAACTACTTCTTGGTTTCAACATATCTCGGGAATGGGAACACCAAGCGGTGTGTGCCGCTTGAACCTCTGATTTGTCACAAGTGTTGGCTTATTTATTTATTTATTTACCTGCAGCATTTCAGTTGGTCAGCAAACACAGGTTCTGTTCTGCAGGCATTTTCACCTGGAAAAGGAAATTGTCCTTATATATTTTTTCTCTCTCTGCCATGGCTGCAACTATACCTCCTTCCGCCTCCTTCTTGAATGAACCAGGCCGCCCCTCCATCAGGTGGGACAGATGGAAGGATATTTTCAAAAATTATCTTGTAGCCATGGGGGGAGACAGGTTTAGTTCGGCACGTAAGAAAACTCTTTTGCTCCACAATCTTGGTGTGGAAGGGCGCAGGATTTTTGATGGTTTAGCTAGGAACCAAGTGCCGGAGGCTGGAGATGCAGATGAATACGCTTTGGCTCTCAAACAATTGGAAGTGCACTTTGAACCACAGAAAAACGTCAGCTTTGAGAGGCACAAATTCTTTCAACGCACACAAGATCAGTCAGAGTTGTAGAGTCTTATGTTGCCTGTCTGAGATCCTTAAGCTATTCATGTGAGTTTGAACATTTAACTGACTCACTAATCAGGGACCAATTGGTCAGGTGTACTAACAATATCAGGATTCAGGAGAAACTTCTCACTAAAGACATTAAGTTGGATGAGGCTGTTGAGTTGGCCAGGAGTATAGAACAGACATCCCAGTATGTCAAAGAACTCAGAATTGATAAGCAGAGCCCTCCAGCTGTCTCGGTGTGTGCCATTGATCAGAAGAAGAGGCCAAATTTCTCTGCAAGCAGGAAGGGAAATTGGAATGTGAAGAATTTTGTGCCAGAGGTGGGAATCCTAAACATGAGGCCAACTATCCGTCTTGTCCCGCCAAGTTTGCAGAGTGCTTCAAATGCAGGGTTAGAGGTCATTTTGCAAATGTTTGTAAAGCCACGTCTATAAAACTTGTAGAGCCCAGAATAGAAAGCAGAACCAGTAGTGAAGAAAGTATTCGAAGAAATTACAACATACAAGAAGTGTCGAGCATGCAGGAGTCCACTCCCAGGCATGTATTTGAGATTTCAGCTATTTCTGGGGAGACGAAGGGTCCTGTAGATGTGTTCCATATTGATGGCTGCAAACTGGTCATGAAAGTTGACACTTGCTCTCCCTGGACCATAATATCACAACACACTTTAGTAAACACATTAAAGAAGAGTGAGACAGTAATTCGTTCCACTGACATTAGAGCTTGTGGTTATGGTGAATCTGCAATAGAGATCTTGGAGGATTTTCCTGTGAAAGTACTCTACAAGGAGAGGCAATGCCTAGCCAACATCTTAGTAGCCAAGAAAGGTGCCTCTTTGTTAGGTTGGGAGGAGCAAAGAAGTTTGGGAGTGAGAGTACAGGCAAGTGCCCTCAACCCAGTAACTATTGCAGAAATTGAGGATGTGTGGTCCAAGGACTTTCCTGAGGTATTTTCTGAAAGCTTAGGGAAACTTAAGGATTTTGAACATCGCATAAAGCTCAAGAATGATGCACAACCTGTAGTCCACAAAGTGAGGCAAGTGCCACTGAACATGAGGAGTCAACTTCGAGATGAATTGAACGACCTCGTTAGCAAAGGTGTGATCGAACCAGTGACGGCCACAGAATGGCTGTCGCCAATTGTGCTAGTGGCCAAGACTAATCGGAAGTTGAGGTTATGTGTGGACCTGCGCAGTTTGAATCAGAGCATTATTGTTGAAAGACATTGGCTTCCAAACATTTCAGAAACTCTTTCTACACTGGGTGAACCAAAGATGTTTTCAGTCATTGACCTCTCAGCGGCTTATCATCAAGTTCCATTATCTAGAGAGTCTCAACACTTGACCGCCTTCATCACCCCTGAAGGTATATTTAAATACAGTCGCATGCCGTTTGGGCTGGCTTCAGCTGCGTCTGTATTTCAGAGAGTGATGGAGGAGGTTCTTAAGAGTTTGGGCTGGCTTCAGCTGCGTCTGTATTTCAGAGAGTGATGGAGGAGGTTCTTAAGAGTTTGAGAAAAGTCACAGTTTTCCAAGATGACATTTTGGTGTTTGCCAATGATGAAAATGAACACAATGAAATACTGAGAGCTGTCCTGAACAGACTCAGGGAAGCCAGTTTAACTGTTCAAAGGAACAAGTGTAGAATTGCTGTAAAGGAAGTGGAATATTTAGGCCACAAAATCTCCAGTGATGGTATTTCCCCAAAGAAATCACTTGTTGAAAGTATCAGTAGTGCTCCCCAGCCCCAAGACAAAGAGCAATTGCCTTTGTTTATGGGACTGGCGGAGTACTACCATAAATTTGTCAATGGTTTTGCCACAATCTCTTCTCCGTTGAGAGACTTGCTGAAGAAAGGAGTGAAGTACGATTGGTCGAGTGAGTATCAAGAGGCCTTTCGAAAGATGAAAGAGTGTATAACACAAGCGCCTTCTTTGGGTGGTTTTGTTGCAGGCAGGAAAACTGTGTTGGCTGTAGATGCAAGTACCCTAGGTCTTGGTGCTGCTTTATCTCAGTATGATGCTGGGAAGGTTGAGCACATTATTGTATTTGCCTCTAGACCGTTAAGGGGGGGCTGAGGAAAATTACTCTGTCATAGAGAGAGAAGCGTTGGCGGTTTCGTGGGCTGTTGCACATTTTAAGTTTTACCTCTGGGGTCAAACATTTATAGTGAGAACGGATCATAAACCGTTGGTCCAGCTATTGGGCAGTGTAGAGTGGGCCAAGGGATCTCCCAGGATTTCAAGGTGGATGATAGAACTGTTAGCTTACAATTTCAAAGTTGTGTACATAACTGGCAGGGAGAATGTTGTAGCAGATTGCCTGTCCAGGTTACCTGTGAAGGGTGAAGATGCTGGTGAGGTATCTGTAGAGCAAGGACTGAGCATTTCAGAAATTGAGTAGGAGGCTATAGGAAAGGATGAATGGGAAGGTGCTGATGAAGAAGATGTTGTGTTGACACAAGTTAAAACATGGACTAATACAGGGTGGCCTCATAAGAATCTTATTGAAAAGAAATTTGACAGGTATTATGGCATAAAGGATGAGTTAAATCTGTCGGAGGATGGTTCCAAACTCACAAAAGGCAGTAAAGTCGTTCCCCCCCAGCAACATCATGCTTCAGTTAGTGGGCATAGCTCATCAAGGACATTTAGGCATGGGAGGCACTAAAAGATATCTTCGACAATCCTTTTGGTGGCCAGGAGTTGATAGTGATGTTGAGAGGTGTGTAAAGAACTGTAGGGAGTGTGAGAGAAGTGATAAGAACAAAGTTGTCAGGGAAGCACCAATAAGTCCTGTAAGTGTGCCCAACGAACCTTGTAAAAAAGTTGCTGTGGATTTGGTGGGACCATTGCAGAATTTGGGTGATGACTTCAAATATTTGGTTGTCCTGGTTGATTACCACTCAAAGTGGATTGAATGGAAGGCGATTTGCGAAGCCACCACTTCAGAAATGATCTTGTTTTTTGAGGAAGTGTTTCATAGAGAGGGCTTCCCGACGGAACTTATTTCATATAATGGTGTTAAGTTCTGTTCTGATAAAATGTTGGCTTTTCTCAAGAGATTTTGTATAAAACATTCTAGGACAGCTCTATACCACCCTAGGGCCAACGGCCTGGTGGAAAGGGCAAACAGGTTCGTGAAAGGTTGTTTACAACTGGCCATGGCATCGGGTTTGAACTGGCAGAAGGTTTTGAGAGAAATGATTTGGAATTATTGCACTACTCCACATACTGGTACAAACATTTCTCCATTCATGTCTCTCAAGGGTAGGCAACCAGGTATGAAACTCTGCCCAGGTTGGTTAAACATGGCAAGGAGTGTCAATGTGGATAGAGAAAAGATCATGACACTTATTAGAGAAGCACAAAATGAATACAAGGAGAACTTTGATGTAGATAAGAAAACCAGAAAGATAAACTGGAAAGAGGGGGAATTGGTCTTTGTCAAGAATCCCAGGTTGTCTCCCAAATGCCTAGAGAGTAAGTTCATTGGTCCAAAGAAGATTTCTGTAATGAGGGGTAATGTAGTCATCATGGAAGGGGGAGAGTGTTGGTCCATGGCTAAATTAGTAAAGTGTACCCATAATGGTGAAGCAGAGGACCCTGAGACAAGTGACAATAGCACTGATAATGAGCAGTTATGTGTAGCAGGATTGAATATTGAATAATAATGTACAAAAGGATAGCAACATGGATGCAAATTCAGAGAGAACAAGAAACAAACCTCTCTGGTTGAAAGACTACTATTTGGAGTAAACTTGTTAACATTGTAAGGGAGGAGATGTGTTGGGTTTGTTTACTTCATTAAATATACTTTATGCAGAAGATTAGTAATGGAATGGAATGCTAAACTTGTTGTTCTTCTTCTTCTTAATTATCGGATGCATGGGCGGACCCACGCAGGCGCTTCTCCATCTTGAAGGATGATGTGCACCAGACCCACCAATCAATACTTAGCTTACATAAACTCACAACTCCTCCCACCGCCCCGTTTGCCTCACAAAATCCAACATCACACTATTCCTCCTCCTGCCTCTCTCCCCTTCACCTCCCAGCAAAGTCTTCCCACTCAGCTCAGCCACACTCAGCGCATACAATCGAACCCTCATCAATTCTCTCTCCTCAACATGTCTCTCACACCTAAGCAGAAAATGTCCCACAGTCTCAGGCACACCACACACCGCACAATCTCTCGACTCACGTTTCCCCACTTGAAACAGACAATCATTCACTCCTGCATGTCCTATCCTCAACCGATTCAGCATCACCTCCTCCCCCCTCCTCCATTCCAGACTCCCCGCATCCACTTTCACAGACACTTTCCCACGAACACCAAACATCCCCCTGCCCTTCACCCCACTCACCCACCTCTCCTGCCACTCATCTATGACCCGTCTCACCACCACCGCCTTCACCTCATCCACACTCAAAGGTAATCTCACATCAACCACTCCCCTTCTCATACCCTCACCCGCCGCCAGATCCACTAACTCATTACCCAAAATACCACTGTGACTGGGGACCCACGCCAACTCCAAATCCATTCCCCCATGTATGCACAGATCAATCTTTCTCCTGATGTCCATAATCACGTCTTTCCTATCACCATCCCCCGCCTAAACTTGTTCTAAACTCTCAAGTTCCATTTATATGTTTCCCTTTAGATAAGCTCTGTGTTGCATTATGATTTCATGCCATTCTGTTGTGGAGTGTTTACCTTTATGTAGGATTCTGTAATGAGTCAGTTGGAGACTGCCTTTCAGAGCAGTGCCTGCTGTCGCGAAGGCTCTCATTTAATAAACCTTTTATTTGCTTTTAACGTCTGAGACAATTTCCTCAACAATTACCCTGGTTCTTTTGGCTACAGTCAGGAGGATTATGGGACTGTCCATGTGCTTTATACCAGGGCTATGAGGGAGAGGGACCAAAAGAAAAAAATAAGAATTTTGAGTAAGGGTTCTGTCAGAAGGCGCATGGCCTTCACAGAGTATGCACTGTGATGAGGAAAGTATGTGTAGGCATAATAAAGATTAGCGGTAAGTAATCAGAGAATTATAGTTCGATCACAACACCTGGATATTTATAGTGAAAAGAGTGGGGCAAAACACTGCATGGCATTCGGTGGCTGAATTGGAGGAGTGATGAGTTTATGTTAACCTCTGCTGGACATGACATTAATGCAGAACCTTTGAAATAATATTGATCAATTGTGGATTGGGAATCAAGGGATCCTTTCTGTCTGACCAGTGATGGTGTCCCTCACACTGCTGTATAATGATCAACATTAGGGATGATTCGACAAGCTTGTTTGTTTATTCATTTTTTTTTAAGCATTGTCATTGTATACCATATCCAACCCTGCTTCCTTGAATGGTTAATGGCTGGTGTTCTCCTCATCTCTAATGCCATTCTCACCCCATATGTTTGCCCCTGCAAACCACAACTCTCCCCCCTCAGCAAGATACTCACAAAGGCCTTTGGAGATGAGGGTGATTTTCTTCTGCGACATAGAAGGCATGTTGGGCTTGATGAAGTCTTCCACGGTCACAGCTGCCATTGCATTGATACTTGTGGAGGCTGTGCTAGTGTGAGGCAAGAATTGGCAGAGAAGAGTTAAGCATTTGCCCTGGTGGGAGAGTTTCAACAAGCAACATTAGGTTTTACAACACTGAGGCATGTCAGATACAGTTATGCAATGCAAACGTTATGCAATACAGATGCCGCATAGTGTACATGTGACATATATGAGATATTGAAAGCCTCATGATATAAACTACGCCTCCTTCCCAATCATGGACACCAGAAGGTATGTAATTTACATGTAGGTTTATTTCTCTTAGTTGTAAAGTAGAGAAAGCACTGGGACATCCATCCAGTCCAGTACCTTAGGTCCAACTGACATCAGTAGAACCCTGCAAAGCAAACATACATCAACATTCCCTCTAGAGTCCCAGTGACATCACCACATCAACACTCCACCTAGAATGTTAGTGGCATCACCGGCCTTCACAAGACAACACTCAGAGCCATAATCAATCCCACACAGATTATGACATATGTCCTTCTCTTCAAGCAATACAACACTCATAGCAATAACTAAACCCACACAGACTATGACATATATGTCCCTCTCTTCAACCAACCGAACACTAATAACCATAATCGGGCCCAGAACGGATGACATAAGTCTCCCTCCCTTGCACCGACAAATCACATCACCCACCATGAGGATGGATGAACACCGCCAATCAATGCTCCGAACTAAATGGCCCAACCATCTCCAAGCAGCTCCCAACCAAGCCCTTGTGCTACACCACAATTCTAACCCCTAATCTGTAAAATTGAAAACACACAGCTGGAAACCCAACCACAGGCCTTCCCCAAAGTCTGAAGGCACTCCACTATCAACTAGCTGAATAACAACAAAGGAGAAAGGAACCCAAAAATAAAACTTATGACCAAGCATCATCTGGCTGCCCCTTAGCCTAGACACAGGCAGCACCACCCTGCCCCTTAAAAGTACCAAACATCTCTTCACTGCCCCTTGGATGACCGGACAGCACCTAGCTGCCCTTACCCAAGACATAGACATCACCTAAATAAACCTTAAATCAACAACAGCACCTCGCTGCCCAACCAACAACCACACCTGACTGTCCTAAAATCAACACACCTTGCTACCCCTACCACAACAGGCAGCACCTCACTGCCCCTAAAACAACCAGACAGCACCTCACTGCCCCTAAAACAACCAAACACCACACTATCCCCACCAACACCAGACAGGACCTCACTGTCCCTATAAAACAACAGAAAATACCCAGACAGCACCACACTACCCCAAAGCGACCAGACAGCACCTCACTGTCCCCTACAAACACCAGACAGCACCTCACTGTCCCTAAAAACAGCAATAATCCATACAGCACCTCACTGTCCCCTACAAACACCAGACAGCACCCTCGCTGCCCAACCAACAACCACACCCGACTGTCCTAAAATCAACACACCTTGCTACCCCTACCACACCAGGCAGCACCTCACTGCCCCTAAAACAACCAGACAGCACCTCACTGCCCCTAAAACAACCAAACACCACACTATCCCTACAAAGACCAGACAGCACCTCACTGCCCCTACCACGACCAGACAGCACCTCACTGTCCCTAAAAACACCAAACATCACCTGACTGTCCCTAAAAACACCAGAAAATAACCAGACAGCACCACACTGCCCTTAACACGACCAGACAGCACCTCACTGTCCCTAAAAACACCAAACAACTCCTGACTGTCCCTAAAAACACCAGACAATAACCAGACAGCACCACACTGCCCCAAAGACGACCAGACAGCACCTCACTGTCCCTAAAAACACCAGAAACAACAGAACACAACCAGGCGGCGCCTCACTGCCCCTACCAACGACCAGACAGCACCTCACTGTCCTTAAAAACAGCAATAATCCATACAGTACCTCACTGTCCCCTACAAACACCAGACAGCACCTCACTGTCCCTAAAAACACCAGAAACAACAGAACACAACCAGGCGGCACCTCACTGCCCCTACCAACGACCAGACAGCACCTTACTGTCCCAACACACCAAACAGCCCTTGACTGTCCCTAAAAACACCAGACACAACCGGACCGCACCTCACAGTCCCTTAAAACACCAGACAGCACCTCAAAAACCTAAAACCGACACAACACCTCGCTACCCCACCTGACAGCATGTGTACAGCATCTCACTGCCCCTTCAACCCTAGACAACACCTCGCAGCCCCTAAAACAACCAGACAGCACCTCACTGCCTTTAAAACAACCAACAACACCTCACTATCTTTGCAAGACCAGACAGCACCTCACTGCCCCTTCTACACCAGACAGCACCTCACTGCCCTTAAAACAACCAACACCTCATTATCCCTACCACACCAGGCAGCACCTCACTGCCCCTAAAACAACCAGACAGTACCTCACTGCCCCTAAAACAACCAAAAACCACACTATCCCCACCAACACCAGACAGCACCTCACTGTCCCTATAAAACAACCGAAAATACCCAGACAGCACCACACTACCCCAAAACGACCAGACAGCACCACACTGTCCCCTACAAACACCAGACAGCACCTCACTGTCCCTAAAAACACCAAACAGCACCTGACTGTCCCTAAAAACACCAGAAACAACAGAACACAACCAGGCGGCACCTCACTGCCCCTTCCAACGACCAGACATCACCTCACTGTCCCAACACACCAAACAGCACCTGACTGTCCCTAAAAACACCAGAAACAACACAACACAACCAGCCGGACCTCACTGCCCCTTCCAACGACCAGACAGCCCCTCACTGTCCCAACACTCCAAACAGCACCTGACTGTCCCTAAACCACCAGAACACAACCAGACAGCACCTCACTAACCACCTGATGGACAGCACCTCACAGTCCCTGAAAAACGACAGGCAGCACCACACTGCCCTTTAAGATAACCAGCACCTAACCAGCCTTCAAATTAACCAGGAAGCACCTCACTACCCTTTTAAAACCCTAAATGGCACCTCACTACCACTTTAAAACATTCCAGACAGCACCTCACTACGACAAAAACACCAGCATCATCCCCACATAACCAGGGAACATGCCCCTACAAACAACAACCAACATAACACACACACAGGACAACATATGAATCCCATGAAAATCATTTTAAATAACATCATGGCGCCAAACTTCTTGCGCCACCCCCAAAATATCCATGAAATGCACAACTTAAATGCAAATTCTCTGCGCCACCATCCCTGCTTGTGCATGACGCGAAAGCAATAATCCAGACAGCACCCCACTGTCCCTAAAAGTACTGGCATCATCCACACATAACCAGGGGAAATGCCCCTATGAACACGACAAACAAAACACTGCAGGACAACATGTAAATCCTACAGTAAGCGATAACCAGATCCAGTTCATGGCGCTAAGATCCCTGCGCCAAACCCCACATGTGCATGAAGCGGAAGCTAATGCATGCAACAAAAAAATGACCTGGCGCTAAAGTCCCTGTGCCATCCCCACACCCACATGTCCAAATCAAGCAACCTGCAAAGAAAAACAGTGTGTAAAAACAGGCGCTACGTCCCTGCGCCAAACCCCACATGTGCATGAAGTGAAAGCTAATACATGCAAAAAATGACCTGGCGCTAAAGTGCCTGCGCCATCCCCACACCCACATGTCCAAATCAACCAACCTACAAAGAAAAACATTGTGTAAAAAAAAAAAAAAAAAACATTACAACTTTGCCCATGAACTCTACCCACGAGTCCATACTGTAAACCCCATGAAAGTCCTAAACATTAGGCCACCACATATACACAACAGCAGTACACATAAACGACAGGCCTTAAACTGCTAACATTAACCCATGACCCGAACCATATCTATACTAAACCCAGAGGCCACAACAAAACACAAACAGCATTAAAAATTAAAACCGGCCTCCCCCAAACACATACCTCTGTTTAGTCTTTAGACAGGTCCTTCTCCACGTTACATATGCCCCACTGGTCCGGATCCAGCGCTCGCCACTTTACTTGCCTCCCTGCCAAATCACCTGCAAGTGGCTTCCACCGCCATTTAGCGCACACATTGTATATGCCCGTAATTCCAGACACAATGTCCGTTCTTCCCTCAATCTCCCGTAGGAAATCTCTTCTAGCATCCATGCTATCCACGGCCTCCACTTGTGCCAAAAAGTTTCTTATTTCAATGTTGCCCGGACCATCAGTGAAGCACGAAACTCTAGCCTGTACCCCCATCCAACCGTCAAGCATTTCCGTAACACCACAGCTTCCGCATTCAGCGACGGCATAATCCTCTTGAGGAACATTGCGTTCCACGCCCACGCCAGAGAGGCCTTCAGCGCTGCGTTCCAGCTGGCGTAGCTGGAGCACCATACCAAGCACAAATGCTCCTCCAATCGCCGTCAGACCTGCCCCAGCCGACGTCATCACAGCTGTTCCCAACGCCACAGGAGAAACATCGCTCCCTGGCTCCGCTGCGCCAGCAACCACTGTGCCTGCAGTTCGGCGCTCCATAGCTCCTCCATCCCCAGAATCAGCCCGCAGAGCTCTCCATCGGATGACCTCACTACTCCCCTCCACAACGGAACTGCTCACATTGATACGGCGTTGCCTGGCCACCGCAGGTGAGACCCTCCACAAATCCACCGTGCCCATCCGTAAGATCCGGGACAGCGACTGTGCCACACAATATCACCGGCCTCAACACAGAGGGCCCACAGCGACTGATTCACTGGTCCACTTCCAATCCTGCACCGACTTGTGTGCAGCTCCACCGGCTGAATGCAGAGCGCTCGCTAGTCACTTTACTGCGCTGCCAAACGCGATACTCACAGCCACAACATCCGGCCACAAGGCAATCGGACCCCCAGGATCTCCAACCTGGACCCTGACCAGACCTCTGCACCGCCCGTTCTGCTGAATGCCTCTGCTGGACCTAGGCCCCAACTTGGACTTCCACTGCACCGCCTGGCCTGCAGTCTCTTCCTGCTCGATGGATGTCTCCTTGGAAGGCAGTGCTTCTCACCAGCTGCCCCTTCCCAGCAGCATTGGAACCATCCTCGTCGCCAGTGATATAAACTACGCCTCCTTCCCAATCATGGACACCAGAAGGTATGTAATTTACATGTAGGTTTATTTCTCTTAGTTGTAAAGTAGAGAAAGCACTGGGACATCCATCCAGTCCAGTACCTTAGGTCCAACTGACATCAGTAGAACCCTGCAAAGCAAACATACATCAACATTCCCTCTAGAGTCCCAGTGACATCACCACATCAACACTCCACCTAGAATGTTAGTGACATCACCGGCCTTCACAAGACAACACTCATAGCCATAATCAATCCCACACAGATTATGACACCTCTCCAGCTGCTTTCATGTATTAACCCCTGTTATGATAACATCTGTATGCATCATGAAATGGTGTCTTCAATACACACTTTACCATATACATGCATCATAAATATAAATGCTTTATTGTTTTCTACTCACCTTTACAGTGGAAAGTCTGAAACCATGTCATCCAACAAATTTGGGATCCTCGCCTGAGCAATTTGGGTTTTCCTGTGGCAGGGTTAGGCCTGGGCATGAGCAGTCTGTGCCCTTGCCAGGGGGCCCGTGCTGATGGGGGTTCCCGCTGGTACCAGTTGCCATGCACATGACAATAGATTGTGTTTCCGGAGGGCTGCGGTGCCTCCAGCACGGGGGTTCCTGCTCCTATCGATCATCAACAAGCGCCTTCAAAGCCCTTTGGGGACGGTTGAAAAATCATCTCCCTCCCCACCTTACCCTTGTATCCCCAGGGGCCAAGCAAACTGCACAACATTTCACAAACGGGCTTGCAAATACGTTAGTTGAGTAACCGTTGTTTTCAACATTTAGGTGAGGAGAACTGCAATAGGATAGTTTTATTGTAAAAACCAACGATAAATGCCTATTACTACTTAAATCTATGCCTTCTTACAAGGCAATTAAAAAGTCACCCAAACAGGTTTGTAGCCATTTTTTTAAAATTAGTCGAGCATTTGCATTAACTTTGATGTTGTCGAAGTTTGTTAAAGAGCGCAAACATTTTTTTGCGCCTACTTGCAAGCTCTTAGATCTAGATTTCTGATGTTTTGATTTCTTTTTTAATTGTCCATGAGTAATTTTGTCCCCTGTTTTTGTATGACAAAAATATCAAAGTCTGGTTTAGTGATTTGTTTAGAAGCAGCCAGAGCAGTTGGATTTGGGGTGGAGTCTTGTTTGGGGGTTATTAAGCTCTCAGTTTGAATTTGTGATGCCTCATTTCCAATAATTCTGTCATTTATATTGTGAATTGTTGACTTATTTAAGGAAGGGTGTGCAAGTGATTGCTTGGGTGAAATGGTTAATTCAGTTTTTGGAGGCAACTTTCGCTGCATTAGAGACATGGTTTATGGTCTGTTGTTTGCATAATGTATTTAATAGTTCTGTTTGTACTGTCAATTTAGTGTCTAATGTCTTGCACAATTTTGTTAGAGACATTAGAGCAGTTTTCATCACCAACAGGGTTACCTAGACTAGCGGGTTAGTTTCTTTATTAAAGTTTCCTGGTCGTCGGGGAGTAGGGTTAACAAAAGAAGCAGAGGAGCAGCTTTACGAATCTGTGCAGTTTCCATACAGAATGGGAGACACAGACAGATTAAGGTGATGGAGGGAGAGGGAGGTGGAGATGTTTCGGGAGTTACAATCTGGGGTATCCACAACTAAAATTAGTTCTGGACCTCTTTGATCTTGAATTTTGGAGTTCATATTTCTCATTGCAACTTCTGTTATTGCTACTGGTTCAGTCTGTGGTTGAATCCTCGTCGTGGTAATTTAAATAAGTTCTCTAGTACAAGGCTCCACGGTATCACTATTTGTTACATGCACTTGGACGATAGCTGTGATAGGTGTTTGCAATGGAACAAGGTTGTCACTAGGTGTATTAATTATCGCTTTAGAAACGAGAATAAGATTGGCCTCCATTATTGGAAGGGGGCAATTGTAGATGTCTGTTTTCTCTTCGTTCTCTGTAGGTAGAACCGTAATAGCTAAGGCATCTGACATCAGTATTTAACAGTCACCTTAATCTCTGAGGGAAACAACAGAGCCACTCCACTACCGCACACCAAACACAAAACACTTTGCTCTACACTTCGCACAGGCGGCGGTCTTTGTAGGTTGGTCTTGTGCTAGTGTTAATTTTCTTAAAGGTGCCCGGGCCTTTGCTGGATTGTCAAAGTAGCTTCTAGTTAACACGGCAGTCCCGGCGGGGTAACAGGAGGACCAGAGGATATGTAGCAATTTCCAGTAAGGGTAAACACACAAAACACTTTGCTCTTATCTTTGCGCTCGCTTCACGCAGGCGCAAATCTTTGGAGATTGGTTGTGTACTAGTGTTAATTTTCTTAAAGGTGCCCGGGCCTTTGCTGGATTGTCAAAGTAGCTTCTAGCTAACACGGCAGTCCCGGCGGGGTAACAGGAGGATAGGTAGCAAGTTCCAGTAAGGGTAAACACAAAAAACACTTTGGTCTTTACTTCGCCATAGCTCGTTTTAAACTATTGTTATTTTATTCTATGCTATTTGACACAAAAAAGCATTCATTATTTTAGACAGTTGTCGCATTTCCCTCCCATCATATTTGAAGCATGCCATGGCCAACTAATGAAAAGCAACCAGGTTACCCTTGCAAATATTATTTCTTGTTGGGAGACTTTAGGTCATGACAGTATATTTACAAACTATACAGACCATTATTTAGACCCACACTGAATTGCATTCTTGAATTTGTAGCTCCCCCATTCAAAATGCAGAAAAATAATACTGCAAGCTTACTCTTTTTGCTGCACATATTTCTCTATGGATTCATACATTTGGCAGAGTGGTTTAGTATGATTTAAGTACTTTGCAAGTCATTTAGAGAAAACAGCATATCGTTGAAAAGAGGGGATGGCAAGTAGGTTACGATAATTTGCCAATCCCCGAGATGTGGGAAGGGGAAAAAGCAGTGCGAATCAGGAACATGCAGCAGGGAAACTGTATGTTGGGAAACAAAATGGATGCTGCTGAGCAGGACAAACTGGTGTGTTTGTTTGTCGTTGATGATTTTTATTATGCCTTTTAGTGTTTTGTTGTAGCTTTCTTTGGAGTTGCCATTCGTAGCTGGTAAAGTTTGCTGTGGTATTCCCGGTACTTTGTACCCCAGGAGTGGTCATTGTCCTTGGCCATCATCACTGAGATCCTTGCACTAACTGTAGGACCACCTTCACAGTCTAGTTTTTGCTTATGTGTTATACCATTCTTTTTACAGCAACAGCACAGATACCACAAGCGAGGATGTGTGACCAAGATACAAAATGGACCATTGTAAACGCATATGGATACACGTGACAATGGCTTGCTGTTTCCTTCCTTGAAGAAATGACACCAAAGCTCGAGACATTTATTAAAGACCTTTTAAGAAGTTGAATACAATTATTCACTGGTGAGTCTCCCTTGTACATATCTAAGAAGCTACTTCTATGGTGGTTGGTCCAGCAGAGGAATGAAGCCTCTTGCATTTTGGGTATCAGGGTTGTTTCCAATTCCTGCCACTGAGTATCCTAGTTGGAGCAGAATCTAGCTCTGGAGTGTGTTCTGGGGTGCATAAAATCTGAATCTAATGTAAGTGGGGAAAATGATGAGATGGACAACTGTCATGGTGGGTCTCTTACGTTTTGATTTATGCAATATCCAGGCTGTGAGCACAGTTTGTTATCGGATGCAGGAGGGAGGTGGGATCTCTTGAGATCAATGTTATACTTTTGTTGTGTTGCGTTTCCTTCAGTGAAAATCAATAAACGTTGTTTATTAGATGACTAATACCTGATAACCTGATTGCAAGGGCAGTGCCTTCTCATAAAGCAGGCCACCAGTCCATTGTTTATGGTGCCTCAGTGGGAGTGCCGTTTTGATGCACCCTCTTAACCCACCCCGGAAAACGGTTAAGCTTAATGTGTCGAGAGTCAATCTGCAATCCCCTTGCTGGCAGTGACTCTCAATTGTCTTGCTTGAGGACCAATTCTGCAAAGAGCCAAAAAGGTTGCCTTAATTCAGAGGATTTACTTGAAAGGCCATATGCCACCTTTCCTGACTCTCTAGTCAGCAGTAGGATGCCTTTACCTCTGCCTACCATTTCTTGTACAGAAATCAATGTCCGGCTGTTTTGTAAACCCAGAAAAAAGCCAGCCTAGGCTCAACCTGTAGAAGCAAATTAACATACAGTTTGTTTTCTATTTGTGCACCCCATGTAATTGATTATACTCATAATGCAGATTTTCCCGTTTAACTGGCTAGTAGATAGGAACATATTGCCTGGGATCTAAAGGGCTAAATTCTTGGTAAGACGTCATGCAGATTTTTTATTGGTTTGGTGGCGCTGCACTGTGATGGTGGCCGTATGAGCCGACATGGTATCTGCAGGGAAGCAGGAATAAAGTAACTCCACCATATTGACTGCATGACTGACACTGAACCAATGACTGGGAGGACTTATGACAGGACAAGGCAGCAGGAGTTTTCTGTGAGGCGAAAGTGCGAGGTAGTTTAAAGGCGCAGACTGTTTTTAGGTGGGTGATGCTGTGTATCCAACTTCGTATTTCCTCCCATTCTTCCCTCTGCTAGTTGGCATGGCAACAGATGAATAACAGTTATTTTTCTGAACTCAGAATGTGACTAACTCCAGAGTGAGTGCGTGCGCGTGTCTGTAATTCCATCTTAAAAACCCTATACTTATATGATCATGTAAAGATGTCTGTGCCTTAGTGACTGGGCATACAAAAAGTCCAATATGCGCTGATGTCCTTTCTTTAAGACCAGTGCGCATTTTACTCCCCATTTTGTAAAGTTGGGAGTGAAATTATTTTTTGGGGAAGTAAAATAAAAGTCCCATTCCCAATGGGAGTATTTTAAAAGCGAGTAAAAATATGTTTGTACTTTCAAATGGGATTGTTTTAGTACTAAATATTTCTTTACACCTAGTTATTCATGCACATTAAAAGATATAGGCCCTCATTACAAGTCAGGCGTTAAGGGTTTAACGGCGCCATCGGCGCCATTAACCCTTAACGCCTGATTCACACTTTAACGCCTGCTTTTTGCAGGCGTTAAAGTCCAAGGCGCTAAGCGACCTTGGTGCTTGGTGCTAATTACGGCACCGTAATTTACGGTGCCATAATTAGCACCTTCCCCATCCCCATTATGCCCTATGGGGCAAAAATGGGAATGGGGAAGGGCAAACGGTGAATGGGGAATTACCGCCCCACTCACCTTGGAATGGGGCGGTAATTCCGCCATCCACCATGCTGGACTCCGGCATGGACCATGGTGCTAAAAGCACCATGGTCCAGCGCCGGACTTGTAATGAGGGCCATATTGTCTCACTTCCGGTCTTGCAGTATTAATAGTTTCTTCCTGTGGAACTATGCAACACGCACCACCAGTGTAAAATATCAATGGAGCGGTCTGTGTGAAAGCAGGAGGACAAGCTCCTATGTGTCGTATTTCCTGTTTTTGGTGGAAGTATTTTTACTCCCTGTTTTTACATTTTTAGCAGTATTTGCCTATTTTAAGGTAGTAAAAGTGTCTGATATACCCCTTTTCTTTACGTCTGCTTAAAACCCTTCCTCACCCTAAAATTCTGAAAGGCTACCATTTTGGGAAAGGAAACCATCTCCGGAAACAAAATATGACCTCAATGGAGTAAAAGATTTTCTTTTTTCACACCCCATCCATAAAAACACTTCACCTGTGCTTGCTACACTTGTCAGGGCCCCATGACTGAGGGCCTCATTACGACCCTGGCGGTAAGTTACCGCCAGGGCCGTGACTTTACCACCATGGCGTAAACTACGTTTACGCCATGGTGGTTGGCGGACTTACCGCCCCATTCCGACCTTGGCGGGGCGGTAAGTCCCCAATCCCCATTTACCCTTCCCCATTCCCATTTTTGCCCCATAGGGCATAATGGGAGTGGGGAAGGCGTTAATTACGCCAACGTAAATTACGGTGGCGTAATTAACTCCATGGTCCCTTAGCGCCATGGATTTTAACACCTGCTAAAAGCAGGTGTTAAAAGCGCCATGGCGCTAAGGGAACTCGGAATTGGCGGTAAGGGGTCGGCGCAGCTAACGCTGGCGTAAACCCCTTACCGCCAGGGTCGTAATGAGGCCCTGATACATGTAGTTTGCACCTGCGTTCAATAGAGGTGTGCATGTCCCCTGCTGGTCCACAGAGTTTGTCTCTTACGACCGATGTGGCCTCTTGCCCAGTTTTGAATCTCAGGTGTGGCATGGATTGCTATGTCAGTCACTGAGAGGGTGCAGGGCTAATGGTGGAATGTAGGGCTAGTATAAATCACACTATCAAACCCAAGGGCAACTGAGAGGTCTGCTATATTTTACACGTAGAACACATATACAATGAATAATATGTAAACACATGTAAATTACATGCACATTTGTCTAGATACATTCAATGCTTGACCATATTTGAGAATGACCAGACCAATATGACATTCAAAGGCCAGATAACTGAGGTCAGCCGTAAGTGCATACAGTACGATATATGCAATAACACCATGTATTAGTGTTGTGCATCTTTGTGTTTGCTTGCTTTTGACCTCAATGAAAGTGAATATTCTTGCTACCATTCTCGGAAGGGATTAGCACTCGTAGTGGGAGCTGTAAAAATGGATTCGTTTAGTGATCGTTGCGATATATGTATAGTTCTCAGTGTTTTGACCGGAAGAGAATGTAATCCAAAGAAGGGATAAGTTTCCTTTCTTGGGTGGTAGAACTTTCATGAACGCCATTACTAGTGTAGGGGTAGCGATATGGCATGTGTTGTGGATGCGTGATGGCCTTGAGGTGTGCTCAAGTGCTCCTGGGAATTGTGGTGGCTACTATCAACATAATCCTATTGGATTGCCTTCCTTGTGATGGCAGGAGGCACTCCTGGTAAAGCAGAGCCCACTGACGTAAATTTCAGAGTCAGGAATTGGCTGTGTGCAGAACAAGTGCTGGGGGACACGAATGTAGAGTTTGATAAAAAAGGATCTCACCCACCCGAGCCATACCAGATTGTTCTCGGTAGAAAAGGGAGAACGAGTGTTGCCACTGTATATAGGGAACTGGTAAGAAAGCCACAGGAATGCAGTATGAGAGAATTAAATTAGAGGTACGTTTGGTTAATAGTACACGACAGGCTAGCTAAGTTAAAGGAGGAATTCACATTACAGACACCAGGCAATGCTGGTAACTGTCCATTATAAGGCCTTTATGCAGGGTCTGTCTGGCACCTTAAGCACAGTTTCCTTCACTGCCAAAGAGTTTTCAGGAGATGCCCAAAGTAGCAGCAAGCAAACTCTCTTCGAAATACTCCCAAGGTCCTGCATTGCCAGTTTCTATAGATGGGAAAGATGGGAGGAGTGACTGGCACTTCTAAATGAGGATGGGTTTTGGTTTGTGGCTTTACTGGGAGCAAGGCTCTTGACTGTGCTGCCTGGAAGTTCTTGAGATATAAGGCAGGAGAGGTAGCCGCCAGTATTGATTTGATCAAACTACTACTTGTGTATGATTTCTTATTTGTAAAGGGATATGTTGGGGTTCAAGTAATCTCCACAGAACCCTGTCCTTTGGTCTGAGGTAAAAGTATAGAGGCAAAGTTACAATGAAGTAGTTAAGTGGTCTGTAACAAATGCTAAATTATGCTAGCCTTGTTCCATTGTCTATAACATGGAATTTATTTCCTATTATTTCAGTTCTGGTTGTAGGAAATTAAAGGTGGTACATACCAGTGTTTTGTATATAAACAAGTGTATCAGAGCAAGTCTCATAATTATAATGAAATGAACAACATTTTAGACAGACAACAATTTGAGACTCCGCATTTGAATGAGAAACTGTTCAGCTGGAGGCAAGTGCATAACATAGTTCAACACCATAGTAAACATATATACTTGCACAATAAACATGATGATAAAAGTATAAAGCAAACAAAGAGATATTTGCGACGACAGAAAAAGAGGGGGGTGTCCTCAACAAATGGCCCCAATTATTGTGGGTCTTGCTGCGGTTAAATGGTGCAGTTAAATGGTGACCAATCCTAGGTCTACGTCGGGAATGTGATAGAGCACCCATGAAATGATTTTTAAAAACAAGGAAAACCTCAGACAGTCTTACAAAGATGGATGGGATCTGCAAGGATCCAGGAGAGTTGCATTTCCTATAGTAGTAACACAAACCTTGTGCTCTGGTCCTCGGGCGAAGGGAGGATGGGTGTTGTGGGTGCGCGTAGTTATGGTTGCAGCAAATGCGTCAAGGGCTGAACAGCACTCTGTGCTGTTGTTGGTTAGTCAGGGCACAGGAGACTGACCAGTGCCTGGAATAGATCTGTAGGTACAGAGGGAGAGGAATGATGTCAGGCGAAGGAGGGGGCAGAGGTGGACGTTCAGTCTGAGAAGCACGCTTACCTTGAGTGGCTGATAACTGTGCTTGTAGTTAGTTAAGGTGCTCTCCAGTGGACAAAGGTAGGTGAGTACAGTCTGGTCTGAGGCGCTTTTAGACACATAAGTAAGTTGTACCAATGTTCTGCATAGGAAATGTAAGTGAGTGTAAGAATGCTAATATAAAGAGAGCATCCTGGTGTTTGTGGAGGTAGTGTAGGTACACTTATCTCAGGTCATATTGACCTCTGACATTGGACTGAAATGGTGCCTGTGTCCCAGAGTGTCGGCGGGTGTGCCGTGGTCTTTATGGTGGGTCGCAGAGGGACGAATCACAGTGCTGCAGGCTAATGGAAAAGCAGCAGTGTGATTGCATAAGAAAGCTTCTGCAGCCTGGAAGACTTCTAAAGTTCAGGCTGCTAAAGAATGAAATGCCCATGCTCAAAGCACTGATTACCTGGAGCAAGGAGATGTGTGCTCCGAACACCGTGGAGAGACCAACTGCTATCCAAAGGAGCTCTACTAAATGGTCTGCCGCGGGGTAGTGTGTAGTGTTCATAGCAGCTACGGGGGAGGAATTTATATACGGTGCTAGGAGTGATGTTTACACCCCTCTGACAACCTTGCTGTGTGCAGCAAGTACTGAAGTAACCGGCTGCTGTGAGCATGATCTATGGCGGCAGGTGCCGGAATCACAGTTCAGGTGCCCCGGAATGGACATAAGCAGTGTCTGCGGCAGGTCCATGCTTGGTATGATCAGAAATGGAGAGTGGTAGACATGGGCGGCTGGCCTGGACAGAGGTGCTTGGTGAAGCAGTTAGCATTGGGGGACAGAGATGTACACAATGTTATATACGCCTGATGTTCCGCTAACGCGGTGACGTCACGCGCTATTAATAAAAGCTCCGCCCCTCCATGAGGGGAGTTAGTTCCAGGCGAGATCTTCACAATGGTAGTCTGTGTGATTTATTGCGCTTCACAGCCGGGCCTCTCCCACGGGGCCTCAGGCTTTCTCTTATCCGCCGGCACACCGGCATGAGAGAACTCTACACTGGCGACGAGGATGGGATTATAAAACACCGCATATACGAGCCATAAATCAGCAAACAAGCCCTCGACATGGGCACATTTTTGGAAACCCGGTGAGGGGGGCCCTACCCCACTGAAAAAAAAAATCCAATTCTCTTTGCTGGCCTGCTGCATCACTCCCTTGGTTATACACATCAGCACAAGGAATTCATTACAGGCCACATGTCACTACATGCCTAGAGTCTGCCAACAGACTTTTAGGTTGCCCAGACAAGACAACACCGCAAGCAACATCGGTGAGAAGCCGCTGGACACGTTGACACACTGCCTGCAACAGACCCTCTAAGGTGAGGAGATTTTCATCGCGCACCGTCTATGGCAGTCCACACATCGACACAACATGGCATCAGGTGTATCCACACCTAGGCCTGGCACACCATCGAGGATTGCAGCAAAACTATCACTCGCAACACCACACCCATGACCACAGGGAGGAGTAAAAATGGCGTTTGGATCTTTCGACCCATACATTGATCTCCTCGCTGGGTGTTGTGGATCCAGAAATTTGAAATGGCAATGGACTGCAAAGACATCACTACGCCCAGGAAAATGAGGTCACCGCTTCTTCTAAACGTAGGTGACAATGTCCTGTGCATCTTTAACTTGCTGGTGATCAGTGATGGCGCAGCCGTCTATCAGTTAGCGAAAGACGCTCTCACAGCCCATTTCATTCCACAACTAAACCCAGAATACGAGACTTTCATTTTCTGCACCACCATCCAGCTAGAAGATGAAACGCTTGACGCTTATCACACGAGACTCAGAAAACTCGCACTCTCGTGTGAGTTCAACACTGTCGAAAAAGAAATCATATGCCAAATCATCAACGACATGCACTCTGAAAAGTTACGCAGGATGGTGTTGAGCGAAAAGGGCATCTCCCTGGCCAAAATCCTCAAATACGGGCATCAGAGAGAACTATCGCTCGTAAGGGCAGCGCACATGGGCACCACGCTGCAGAAGCTCCAGCTAACACTGACAATGGTGACAATAGCCCAAATCGCCAGTCGCCAACAGCCGAGAGAAGACCCCAACAATGCAAACACCTCATGTCGGTGGCAGTCAAGGATTCCAGGGCCTACTGAATGTGGGTGGTGCGGAGGTGCGCTTCACGGAAGATGTAATTGCCCAGCACAAGGCACCCCATGCAGAGCATTTGGCCGGAAGGACCACTACGCAAGAGTCTGTAGATCATCAGGGCAAGCACAACGCCCCCCAGCCACAACAAGATAAATGTGCCCAGAAGAAAAAGAAACAGGCCAATGCTCGCCGTGTTGAAATGGCCAACTCATCTACCGACGAAGAAGGCGATGACGATGGTGACACAATGGAAGAGACAGAAAGTGGACGACTAAGAAGGGGGTGAAAAGTCTACCTAGTCTCAGCACTCGAACACAGAGGCGCAGCGTTGATGAAGAGGCAAAGGAGACGAAAATGCCAAGTGGCCACAAAAGCCCAAGAAACACAAATGACAATTGACACTGGGACATCAGTAAATGTCATGTCAGAAACCATGTACCGAAAACTGCACCCCATCCCCGACTTGAAGCAAACGGACATGCTCCTTTTTGCCTACGGTTGCAAGACCCCACTTCCAGTGGTAGGATGGTAGGATGGTTCCGAACAATGCTCAGCAGAGGCGACCGGACGCTACAACCCAAACCCAAAATATACGTCGTCAATGCGGGAATCGAATGCCTACTGGGGATGCAGCAGAAGACCTACGGCTAATCTGTTTCATCTGTGACATCACGGACCCAACGGACATCAACAGTCTCTTTGGAAAATACCCTAGCCTCCTCAAAGGCATTGGATGCCTGAAAGGAAAGCTTATAAAGCTCCACATCGACGAATCGGTACAGCCCCGGGCGGTGCGACTCAGAAGAACCCCATTCTACATGAGGGACCAAGTCGAGAAGGAGCTGCAAGAACTAGAAAAGGCAGGAATCGTAGAGGAGGTAACTGGGCCGACACTATAGGTATCACCCATGGTAGTCACAAAGAAGCCGAAGCAACCGGGCAAAAGGTGAGGATCTGCATCGACATGCACCTTCCCAACGCAGCGATCAATCGGGAACGCCACATTACACCCACATTCGACAAGATCATCACGGACCTCACAGGGTTGACAGTGTTCTCCAAGGTTGACTTCAACGCTGGATACCATCAGCTAAAACTGCACTGGGACTCCCACTATATCACAACTTTCTCCACACACCCGGGTCTACACCGATACAAAAGGCTGAGTTTCGGTATATCCATGGTGGCAGAGCTGTTGCAGCAGGCCATCCAAGAGGTGATACAGGGCATCCCCGGAGTACTCAATGTCAGAGATGACATCCTCATCCATGCCAGCGACAGACAAGAGCACATGAGTCGCCTCGAGATGGTGCTCAGCAGGCTGGAGACCGCAGGGCTGACCATCCATAGGGAGAAGTGCGAATTCATGAAGGAAGAAATCACTTTTTCGGTTATGTGTTCAACAGCGCAGGGGTGTCGGCTGACCCACAAAAGGTTGTGGACATCAAGGAAGCCTCTCCCCCAACTACACCCACTGAAGTATGCAGCTTCCTGGGGATGGCGAAATACTGCGGGAGGTTCATCCCCAACCTAGCAACAATGTCCGAGCCACTCAGAGAACCCATGAAATCCAACACAAAATGGATCTAGAGCCCTGTCTGCCAGGAGGCATTCGAGCGGATCAACCCTCTCAGCCGAGACGACAATGGTGTACTATGGACCCACACTATCGACAGAACTATATGTTGACACCAGACTTGTCGGCCTCGAGTCAATCTTGGTCCAAGTTGCTTGAACTGGGGAAACAAAGCCAATTGCATATGCTTCCTGCACACTAACTCCAACAGAACAATGGTATTCACACATTGAGAAGGAAGCCATTGCAGTCCTGTGGAGCTGCAGCCATTTTCACATATACCTATATGGACGTAAATTCAAAGCCTACACGGACCACAAGCCCCTAATACCCATATTCACGGGATCCTCAGAGCACCCCCCGGCCAGTATAGGGAAGTGGCTGTTACACCTGCAACAATACAAATTTGAGCTAATGTACTAACCAGGAACCAGCAACCCCGTGGACTTCCTATCCAGACACCCGAGGGCTGCCACGCCAAGGGAAGTGAATGTGGCAGAGGAAACCGAGGAGCACATCTGCCAGGTTGTTCACACAATGAAACCCAAAGCATTGAGGACATTGTAGAAGCTACCCAAACCGACCCCTGCTGTGACATGATCAAAGACTCATTCATATCAGGCGAGTGGAGATCCATTCTCCGAAACGTACACAACTGCACACCTGAGGCCAGAGACTTCCTCACGGCATCTTCCTGGTACGACAAGACCTGTCTGTCACAAGGGAAGGACTAATCCTGCGAGGGGCACGGATCGTAATCCCCAATAGCCTACAAGACAGAATTATAGCGCTGGCCCACGAAGGCCACCAGGGCATGGTCAGGACCAAAGCCATGATCCAGCACCGAGTGTGGTTCCCACACATCGACACCAAGGTGGAACAACTCATAACAACCTGCCTCCGGTGCCAAATCACAAGTGCGCCACCGAACCCATACAAGCGGCAGAACTGGGGTCCTCAAGATGGGACGCCATCAGCATTGACTTTTGCACGGTCCATGAAGGCATGTATCTGCTAGTAGCAATCGATGACCATTCAAAATACCCAGAGGTAGAAATTGTGTCGTCCACATCAGCAGACATGGTAATACCGGCCCTTGAAAAGATCTTCGCTACCCATGGCCTGCCACGACGCATCCGAAGTGGCAATGGACCTCCCTTCCAGGGCATGGAAATCAAGAAAATACCTCGATAATCTGAACATCCAATACCATCACATCACGCTGAGATGGCCAGAAGCCAGCAACGACAAAGAAAGGTTCATGCGAACCGTCAACAAGGTGCTACGCCTATCACGGGCAAACTCCAGCCCCTGGAGGGTGGACCTGTACCGTTTCTTAAGAAACTATCGAGTGACACCCCACAGCACCACAGGGCTACCACCTGCAGACATTATGTATGGGACAGTGATAAACTCATCCATTCCACACTACCCAAGCAGGGGCACAGACACCTACGACAGCATTTGCACCCACCAGAGGAGAATCACTGCAAATGAGCGCATGAGCTTCAAGAGACATGCAAAGGAATCCAGACACCAAGTCGGGAACCAAGTGTTGGTGGTGCACAACCCCTCGAAATCAAAACTAGACACTCAGTATGACTTGGTCCCCTGAACTGTAACTCGACGACAGGGAACCATGGTGACAGCAACAAGAGGGCAGCGCCAGATCACCAGGAACGCCTCATGGTTCAAGAGCATGACTCAACAAATGTGGACGGATGGAGACCCAGCAGTGCTTGGAGGAAGCAGGACCGCCGATGGAGGACGACATCCACCAGCCCGAAGGAGAGTCGACTTCAAGGCAGAAAGCAGACGAACCGCTGGATGGTCCGAAAGAGGCATCTCCGGTTAAGGAAGGTGAGCCACCCCAGGACACAGGTCCAGGGACAGCCCCTAGGTGAGGGCATTATGCCTTAAGGACATCCCCAACAGCCCCGGAGAGAGTGAAAGACTATGTGTGGTAGAAGGACACTTGAGGGAAGGACATCAAGCTGTGATGGACTAAAACGGACAGTTGAGTTAAAGTGTTTTAGTTAACAGAGTTAATCATAGCATGCATTGTTTAAAAATTGTTGGGAAAAAAGGAATGTTATGCACGCCTGATGTTCCGCTAATGCAGTGACGTCAGATGCTATTAATAAAAGCCCCGCCCCTCCACGAGGGGAGTTAGTTCCAGGCGAGATCTTCACAATGGTGGTCCGTGTGATTCATTGCGCTTCACAGCTGGTCCTCTCCTACAGGGCCTCATGCGTTCTCTTATCCGCCGGCACACCAGTCACACATGTCAGGGTGGCTGTCTCTAGTGCTGGGGGTGATGTCACTCTTGCATTATTGGCACTGCCATAGTGGCACACTCTTATTTTGAACTCCTAGTGGCATCAGGCAGCATGGATATTCATGCAGCGCCACAGCGGTGGCGTAGACTGTATCTATGAGTATAAAAGTAAGAGTTGAAGACTTTACACAAGAGGGGAGGTATTGTGCTGGCACCAGGGTGCTCCTGCCCTCTGGGTGTGGTGTGCCAGAGCTGCAATATCCTACAGATGTAGGGCAATCGAGCAGGGTTTTTTTTTTTTTTTGGGCCGTTGAAAACAAGCTAAATTGTTGCATACTAATATTGAGAAGGCCCTAGTGGTGTTAGATGCCTATAAGCATGGATGTGTAGAGGCCACGTCTACCCCCAAGGAGGGCAATGTAGAGGTTGTAAAAGGTACGTGGAAGTTCTTGAGGCCTGCTAGGAGCTATATGTGAATGGTAATGGTGCTCTGGTAGGTTGGATTCCTTTTGGCCTACGGCTGGGGTCTTCTCAGAGTTAATCTGCATAATTTAGCCTTGTTATCCATGGTAAACCTAGGATAGGCTTTCCTTGCATTCTTAATAGAGGAGAGCAGGGTAATTTTAGGAAACATAAAAGTTGTAGAGTCTTATTTTGCAGGTCCACAATAGGAGATGTCGCCCTTTAATGTTACTTAATGACGCTAACAAATAATGGCTTTCTCTTGACCTTTTAACACGTTGTAAATCCTGAGGATTTGTCTCTTCCTGCGGACTTTCCTTTCCTTTATATATTTTCACAACAGTTCATAATCCAAAGGACGTTACCCATTTTGAGATTCTTTATTGGTCATAATCCCAAGGGCATAACCTTCCTTGAGATTCTTTATAATGTATCTCTCTATTGATCTTCACCTGGTATACTCTCCTACCATGACTTGGTACACATACACTTAATTTTACCTTCACATGGTACACCTTCCCACGCGGACTTTGTTACACAAATACTTTGCTTCATCTGGTATACTTTCTTGCCAGGAATTTGTTATACAAATACGTAACTTTGCCTGGTATACTTCCTTGGCAGGACTTTACCACACAAATACTTTCTCTTTATGACTGGGGTTCACTAAACCCACTCATGACTTGTTTTACAAATCATTTTATTTCTTTAGCAGTTTTGCTTTTTGGCCTCTCGTTGTGTTTTCAAGAAGCGACCAACTTTATTAGGCCTTCCGGTAACCTACACATGCTCTCCGGGTTCACTGGTAACTTCTGCCCTACCCTCTCTTCAGTTCCCTTCAGTTTGTGTTATTCCTATGGAGTGGTACACATGCGCTGGCAACCCAGTAAACCTCTTTTTCTCCCCGGGCTTACGGGTTACCTCCAGCGCGCCCACCTGCTTCAGTGTACTGGCTTCATGTGCACTCAGTTAAGCACTGAACTCTTGCTGTTCCTTTCTGCGGTGCACGGTTCCCGCTGTTCTCTTTCTCAGCGGTTAGCTGTCCGCACCCAGGCTTCTCCTTTCCTTGTTCGGAATCGCCTTCACGTCGTCTGCCGCAGCCTGCTCGCTCCCTGCATGGTACTCAGCGTTACTGCGGGTCACAATATGGTTCCGCTTCTGCAGCTCTCCACTCTTCTTCTCCTGCTCCTTCTCACTGAAAGGTGTAGCTGGGCCGTATTTAAAGTTCCCGGCTTGATTATTCATCTTCCAACAACTAGACTGCTTCGTTGGTCTTACGGGTCTCATAATCTTCATTACTCTGTGATTCCTTCTTGTGTAGGGTTATGGGACCATTCCCTAAATGGATTTGAGGAAGTGGTTATTGAACTTTGTGGAAGTGATCCTCACCTGCTTCTTTCTCATCCCATTTGTCCAAATACTATCCCTCATTGGAGTTTGGGGAGTAACAAAAGTAGATCTACATCGAGGTTGGGGAGGAGTGCAACAGTATGCCATTAATGCATGGGGGACAGAGGGACCATCCTCTCACCGAGGTTTACCTCCCCCAGATGGACCGCCTTCATATAGTTGCCCCCAGGGTCAAGATCAGGCAGCGGCTGCCATCTCCTGGCCATATAGGGGGAGGTCTCCCCAGGGAAAGAAGTGAGGACATCGCCAGATTCATCACAGTAGGTTGACATCTGCTGTATATACTTACCAGGGAGTAGTGATGCCTGGGTTAGGGAGGATTTATACATATTATACAAGTGAAAGAGGGACGACTATGGGGATCATTGAATACGTAATAAAATTCCTTGAACCATCTCAGCAAGTTCGAATATTTCTTGAGCATTCTGTGACACATCATGTCTTCATGTGATTCTATAAACCCTGATACAGAGGTCAAACTTGTCCTGCCAGAATCCAGTGTAAAGTGACACTGGCGAATACGGCCTGAATCCCTGCAAGAATCACTCTGAGAGGGGCAAGGTGTGACCTTTATGGAGCCTACAGTATATTGAACAGGGCTGGTATTGCTGCAAAGAATGTGTAATTTCACCACAGCTTCCCATCTTTCTCTGCATCTTGATAGTCGTAACCCTAATCTCATCAACTGCTCCTTCTCCCTTTTCGTCTCTTGCCCTTGGCCACTATGCAGCAACCCCCATTCCTTCCTTTAGCCATCTACAGTCTACGTTTTACCACAGGAATCTGACAGGCCACTAACAACTGAACATAACACCTGACTATTTATCTTGCCTTACATCCTAGCAGACCTTTTGGCCCCCATTAATAGGGCGATAGAATTCATTATGTACATCCAGACAATCAGTCTGGCCAGACCAACCACCTCAACCATAAAATAGCACCAACTAATTTCCACCTTCAGAATAAAACATTCCCTTTTTATTATTATCATTATTTATTTTTATAGCACAAACCTAGCCCCGGAGAAACAGAGTGATGTACAAGTCATAGATCAAAACATCTGTAGCACCAATTTAACAGAGTCACTGAGTAAACATTAGTACCAATTGTCACAGTAGAATATACGGATGGGAGTGTGCACAAGATTTCTCCAATCTTTTCTTCTGACATGTTGATCCATGTTTACAATCTATTACTTTCCTTTGGGTGTTCCATACATCATGACAATACACAATATTGGGTGTTTATACGATTTTTAAACTGGCTATATGATCAGTTGTTAACCCGGGAGATGAAGAATGCTCAGAAATTGCATTAGCCCCTGCACTGCATACTGCATTCTGAAGAGATGGAATAAATATTTACTGAGTTAACCCACTGTACTTTGTAGAGAATTGCGATGTTATAGTCAAGAATTTATTACAACACCTCAAATAAGATGGAAATGTAGGTACTGACTAACTGTGAGCATCAGGTTGGACCAGGGTGATCCCTGATCCTCTTTGTTGGTATAGTGTGCACAAGATAGCCATAATCTAGATGACACCAAAGTGTTGTTGGAAGAGCCAGGCCAATCCTTTCCTAAACTGAAGGAGACTGGGAGCAGTTCATATTGCCACTGGGATGGAGTTTCATAGGAACACAGCCTATCATGACAAGGACGTTTTCCTAGTTTTTTACTTGCAGGCCTGTCTAGTGATAGTCTTACTGCAAGATGACTGTGTATCAATTGATGTTTTTAGTTTGGTCAGGTAGGCATATCAGTGGTGGTTGCCTTGTATGTGTGCCATGCAGTTTTGAACAATAACCTAGCCAGGATGGGGGAGCTCATTTAATTTGCATAAGGTGGGGGAAATGTGGTCACATTTCCTAAAGCTGGTGCTAACACGAGCGGCAGTGTGGTCGTTTCAAAGGCCTTGGGTGGTCAGAAGGACTTGATGTTGCTTAGTAGAGGGATTTGATACAAACTCCTTGGAATATTTAAAAAAATGCTGTCTTAAGAGTGTTTTAGGTACATAGGTAAGCTTTTTTTTTTTAAAACCTTTACTGGACAATTTGTATCCAGCCGCTCCCTTCCAGTGAATGATGTAGCTCTATTTACACAATTTTATTTCATCTTCATAGAGTGGAGGTCTTCGAGCAGTGAAATACTAGAGACAACCATAATGATTTACAATTTTGGTGTATTTCTTAAGAAGCAAATCGCGAACACAGTTATTTTCATGATTTTAGGTTTATTTTATTATTGTAAAATTGTATTTTACATATAATCTTTCCTATGTTTTGATTTCCTCTACCACGTTATTGACAAAGTGGTTCTGTAACGTCTCACTAACAAACAAACTAGGTCCCGTTTCCTCCTCGGAGGGTAGATTATCCTATATTTACCCGTAGATCATTTACTCCATGCACATAGAGACCACCATGTGGAATCACCCTCTACTGCTCCCCCTCACTTAATACATTTTGTCTAGCCAGGAGTCCTTCGTTTTGGTTCTCTTATACCTCTGACCCCAATGTAGCCACCGTCCAGGAAGCTGGATCAAGGGCAGACATGCTAATAGACGCACACTCTGCTGGCTTGAGACCAGGATCGCTCTGGTGAGATCCCAGATGTTCACCTTCTTGCAAACATGTCCACGGATAAAAGTCCTACACACCCTCCCAACCTCTACTGCTTTAACACATCATCTATGAAATTCCCACTCAATTGGTGAGGTGTACAATATTCTCTATTTTATCTGTAAATATAACATTTAGAACCACCTTCCAATACTCACACTCACAATCTAGTACCATTGCCTTGTCCTCTTGCCCTCATAAGCAGAGGCGTAGACAGGTAAGGGCCTGAGTGGGCAAGGCCCACCCAACATCTCTAAAGGCCCACTCATAGCTCTGTTCGTGCATTTAATGTCACTGTGGAGGGCTCAACTACATTATCTTCAGGTCCCACTTTACTCAGCCCATCCTATCATGGATCAAGGTGTTGAAGACTCTCCGGATTCTCTCCTTATCCCCCCCCAACACATCCTGTGTACAACTTATCCTTGGTACTGACTCGTTAGTTAGCGAGTTCAGCTCTTCCAGATCCCCTCGTAGCCCCAAGGCACAAGTAATTCAATATGACGAGCTGGATTAGTGGCCCCCATAATATTCGGGCACTCTTGAGCACATGGCAAGGCCATCCTAGGTGACTATCACAAAGACGTTACCATGATCAACAAAATCTATCTAATTATACATACTTGGATGGCCACCCACGGCTTATGTCTAAACGACGAAAAAACAGAGCTTTTAATCGTTGGGACCCCAAAAAATTGACTAAACTCTCTGCCCTATACACCTCCGTCCTTATTGATGGAAACAAGATCAAAGTATCCAAGGAAGTCAAGACCTTAGGATTCTACCTTGACTCATTTCTCAACCTCAATAAACAAACAAACACCACTGCTTCTGCCACCAACTATACATGCAAATTGATTTATGAATGCAAGCCATTCCTGTCAACGATAAATTGCATCACAATTGCGAGGGCCTTAATCCTATCCAAAGTGGACTATTGCAACACCTTATACGTAGGCACCAGCAAACGCAACACTTTGAAACTACATACAATCCAAAACAATACCCTAAGAGCAGCCCTAGGCATTCCCAAAACTCAGCACATATCTCACGTGAGACGGGACACTAACTGGCTCTGAATCAATGAAAGAATCAGGCTTAAATCACTCAACCTCACCCATAAATGTCTATCCAACAAGGCTTCCCTATACCTCACTGACAGATTTAACAAACACACCTCTACGCGACCTATCAGAACAGCACAATCCAATAGTCTCAGAATACCCAAGTTCAAGCAAAAAAAAAACAGGAGGTGCCAGCTTCCCAGTCATGGCTGCGCAACTATGGAACTCTATCCCTGACTCACTAAGAGCCATAGCTCCCTTCCATTGCTTTAAGACCAACGCCAAGAAGTGGCTTCACTCTCTAGACCGATAACCCACTGGCCTGTTTACTGGTACCTTTCACTACAGATTATACCAACGTTTGAAACACGTACGGGTTCCGGCCTTGCGAATACCCAGGGAGAGGCCCAGGTGTTATGGATTAACCACGAACGGAGGCTTCTGGTAGAATACGGGCACGTGAGCATAAATTGCAAGGAGAAGCAAACTGTGGGGATTTGTAGAGATGTAGAGTTGTGAGATTGAAGGGAACACGCAGTGTTTGGTGTGAATGAGTTGAGTGACTTGCTGAAACAAAGCACTTTTTTCCTTTTTCATGGCCATATACATTTTTATTATTATTAGTAAGTTGATAGATTATAAAAGAGGAGAAACGAGATCCTACCCCCGAAAGGGGTTAGAGGGTGGTGCCACGGTGCACAGTCTCGACCAGTGCAGAGAATAAATACAGAGAAAAAGAGTAGGAGCGCCATATAATTAGAGGGCTCTGGAATAAGTAGTGATTGTTGTTTTAGCTTGTTATTTTCAGTGTTTTTTCTGTGTATGCAGGAAGGCTGGGGAGGGCCAAACGTGATGTGAATGAGGATTGGGTGGATGAGGAACAGAAAGATATTGTTCTAAGGGGGAGAAGTAAGGGATATGTATTACATGTTATGTTCTACGTGTTTTCATTTTTTTGTTGGTTGAAAACTGCTTTTATGACAAAGGCCAATGTAGATTTATATGTTCATTGTGTATGAACAAGGGCCAGAGTATAAGTGGTATGAAACCTCTCCAAGTGAGGGAAACAGGAAGGTGGGTGGTCAGTAATGGGCATAGACACCCTCTTATCCCATATTTGTAAACACCTCCCCCTGTACAGTGAATGCATAAAGAAATACCACAGCCAGTTCATAACTGTAATTAGCTCGATTACAAGCTGCGTGTGAAGCAGTGAAGCAGTGAGAGGGTCAGACGGGGGGGGGGCACATCGACATCGAGCGCAAAACCTCCCATACCAGAAGATGAATGGAAATCAGGAGATTTATCTTTAGAATTGATAGTGCATCCATAAGAGCCGTACGAGTGGAGAGAGAATGGGCAACTGACAGCTTAGGTTACGAGAATGTGGCATCAGTGAGGGATGAGGAATATTGGAGCAACTTTGATGATGTAGAGGTGGGTGCAGTGGGAGGAATATAGCAAGTACAGTAAATCATCCCAATGGTGGAAGATCCGTGGGAGGCAAGGCTGAGGAACAGGCTTGGGGGAATGGCACTAGCTAAAAAGAAAGGAACAGGAATGAAAAACAGAAAGGTGAAATCAAAATTGCAGATGCTCCTCATCCACAAGGGAGCTGGGAGACCCCATTATGTCCCGTGGGCACAGATGGATAAAAACAACCTCCTCAAGTCCCTCCCCCAACTTACAGCGGGCACGGGGAAATGGATCTATTCATTCAAGAAAAATACAGCAGGGGTGCCCCTTGTAATAGGGGATATCAAAAGCCTTTTGGTGTCCGAGTCAATGGGGGTAAAAGCAGGGTACCCAGGTGTGACTATAAGCTTTGATACAAATGAAGGAGCATCATTCAGTAATGTTCGCACACAGGTGTGGGATGAACTGCGAAGGACCTTCCCAGATACCCCCGGTTTAAATGCCATTATGCAATGCACTATGTGGGATGAGGAAGATGCAGTGCAGGTCATTCTCCGAGTGCAGGAAATGAGGCGCGCAGAGATGGGCACCACATGGGACCAATCCACCTCCCTATTCTATTTTATTATAAAGCAAGGCCTGCCAAAGGAAGTACAGAAGGCCCTCGATAAGATAGTGGGGATAGAACCAAAGGGCTGGCCTGAGATAGTGCACCACTGTAGGAAGATCAAAGAAAGAGAAAAATAAACTATACAGAGGAGATTAGCAGAGGAAGCAAAACTCGTCCAGACAAAACTAGCGAAGGTCGCAGCGGTAACAGCTGGACCACCCACAGAACAGATGGGAGAAGAGGGGGGTGTCTCTGGGGCCACACAGGCAAGAAGGGCAGCGGTGTGGACAGACAACAGACAGGAGCATTGGGGAGGAGAACAACAGTACATGGGGCCCCAGTGGCAAGGAAGGCCCGCAAGAGGACGAGGTGGGTTCTGAGGACAAAGGGGAGGGATATTCGGAGGACAAGGCCCCAGAGAAGGGAACCAAGGACAATGCTGGTCCTGCAGAAGGTGGGGGTACTTTTCACAGGAATGTCGCAGCCGACAGGGGGGAAACTATCAATACAACCAATCTTATTACGTCCCACCCCAGTATGTAAACCCCCACCGAGGAAGCCCACATGGACTTTCACAAGGACAGTACAAAGCACCCCCACAGCACCCCCAATCACCACCTCCACCGCCAGGCTACAGCACACTCTGCCACCCCTCCCACACGATGCAGGCAACACAAATGGACCCCAATCAGCAAGCCCAACAAAACAGTAACCCCTTCGCTACCAACCCGAATGGCGCGCCAGCACTCTACCAAAGGGGCATGTGTGCTCAGTGAATACATCTTTCCTTGCCTGGGGACAGACACCTACCCCGACTAGAACAGCCCACAGAGAGCATGTGTGTGTCCAGTCCTATCCACTACCTTGCATCCAGAAGAGGAACCACTGGTGGGGGCAGAGATAGCGAACAAACAGTTCATCATTATGGTGGATTTGGCGGCAGAGAAGTCCTGCATTTGCGAAGGTGATTTTCCGTTATCTGGCCAAACTTTTGATATGCTGGGATTCTCTGGGGCTGTGGTCACGGTTCCTTACACAGAAGATTTAAATGTGAAGATAGGGGGAAAAAGTGCGAGCACCCCTACTATATTACGAAAGTTCCCCCTGTCAACTCATTGGGAAGAGACTTACTCAGCAAACTCAATATGACCATATAATTCACTGAAAGGGGGATTGACGGATCTACCCCGGGCATGTGTTCCCTAAGAGCAATGTTGCTAATACACACCATGGCAAATGAAGTGAAGGTGAGGGGAATACCAGTACATCCCGACATGTTTGTATTCAGGATTAGAGTATTGGCTAGAGCAGTGCCCGAACTGATGAAGGAGTGGAGGGTGCCTTCTGATTTCGTCCTCCACCCTGTGGCAACCCCAGAAATGGTTGCTGGAACAATACTGTCCCTAGATGTGGAAGGGGTGCAAGTGTCGGTTACAAGAATTGTTGCAATTGGAATGTACATTCATGGATGCGAGTGGCGCACAGTGCTGTGCATTGACCCTAATATACCATTGTGTGAATTGACTGATGAGGAATGATTCACTGATGGCAACAATGATGGGGAGATTGTGCTAGAAATAAATATCCCTTGTGAAATTATGTTGCATGTAAGGAAGGAAGAACATGGCTATTGTCAGCAGACCACCACCATTTTATGAGAGAGACCTACAGCAGGTCCCACCCCATCTGTGGACCACCAACCCACATCACGTGGGACTGTTAAGAGAAGTGACCCCAGTAAAATAACACTGAAGCCACGGGCCATTCTACCCAGAGTAAAGCAATACCCCTTGTCCAGGGAAGTAGAAGAAGGAATTCAAGAGACACTTGTAAGTACTCCTAGAGCAAGGTATAATTGGCCCCTCAAACTCCCAATGCAATATTCCCGTGTACCACAATAAAAAAGCAACATGGGGTAGTTGGCGTATGGTCCTCCGCCCTCTTAACAATATCGTCTAAATGGAATTTCCTCTTGTCCCAAACCCTGCCCCCATTTTGTGCAGCATTCCAAAACAAGCTACCGTTTCACTGTAGCGGATTTAAAGAATGCCTTCTTCTCAATGCCCCTTGACCCTAGCTCACAGTATCTCACATCATTCACACTGGGCGGGAGAAGGTATGAACACATTCGATTGCCTCAGGGGTACTGTGAGAGTCCATGCATATTCAATAGAATATTACACAAAGACCTTGGCAATATTCAAGTCCTGAGCATCATTGTTCAATATGTAGATGATCTGTTGGTTTGCAGTGACGATGAAGAGAAGTGCCGGAGAGCCTATATTCCTCTTCTCCAACTCCTTGCACAAAAGGGTACAAGGTAAACAAGAAAACATTGCAGTACTGTTTGGCAGAGTGAGCAGAGTATGCTCGGAAAAAGATGAGGCCCACCCATTCCGGTCCGCTTTGGGGTTCCTCAGCGAGCCAGTACGTCCCTGTGCCTCGACAATATATTCATGACTCCTTTCTTTTCTGACTTAGAGGCTGAGGGAATTATATTCTCGAACTATGCGGATGACACGCAATGTGTCATCCCGCTCTCAGGCTGTCACGCTCAGGATGAACTTGAGTTGAACAGAATCTTTGACATAATTGAGAACTGGATGCTCAACAACAATCTGGATTTAAACAAAAGCAAAACTAAACTTATGATAGTGGGTACATCAGTTGCCATAAAAAATTTGGATCGTAACTTTGGTTCCTTCAGTTTGGGGGCTGATCGTTTTACGGCAATCCCCAAACTTAAGTTTTTGGGGGTGATTCTTGACCAATCACTAACCATGAGTTCTCATGCCAACAGCGTTGCTTCTGCTTCAGCTAATTACATTAAATTGCTTTATCATCTCAAGCCGCTCATTACTCAGTCTAGTGCGGAGACAATCGGTAGAGCCATCATTGGCGCTAAAATGGATTACTGTGGCAGTCTATTGGCCGGTATCTGCAAACGTAATGTGCATAGGCTACAGACTATGCAAAACAGGGCGGTAAGAGTAGTGCTGGGTCTTTCACGAAGAGATCATGTAACGGAGACCAGACAGTCTCTTCTCTGGCTTCCCATTGAATCACTTGTTAAATACAGGATCCTCACAATAACATTTATCATATCTGCAGGATTCCATCATCAACAAAGTTAATGGCGGGGGTCTGAGGTCCTATGGACAGAACTTGTTAGTCCACCCCAGAAGCAGAACCTCCAAAGCTGACAAGGGGGCATTCCACTTGTTGTCCCCAAAACTCTGGAATCAACTACTGAACACTTTAAGATTCCATAGCTCTCTGTTGACCTTCAAGAAAGATCTAAAAAGTATCTCTTTGCATTATCATAGTCTCGATCTACTTCTGTTAATGACTCCTTTGACTCACCTACCATTGTGAGATAAAAGATTTTTTTTACTTGTCTGTCTCAATGGTCTGCGCTTTTATGCCTGAGGGTCCACAGTGCACAATACAAATGTTGTAATGTAATGTAATGACTGCAGTACTGACACAGAAAATGTCCATGGGTCACAAACCACTGGCTTATTACAGCAGCACATTTGATTCAGTAATGCAAGGCCAACTCGCGTGCGAGCAATCCCTTGCTGTGGCGGCCTTTACCATTGAAAAAAGCTCGGCAATAGTGATGGGATGTTCTGTCACTTTGTACGATGAACACTCCTTGTTTGCAATACTTGAAAGATAAAAGTCCACCCTCACCACCCAAAGAGCATCACCTTACGAGATAATTCTGTCCATCATCAATATGCATGTGGTGAGGTGCAAAACTGTAAACCCTGCCACGTTCCTTACAGAACCATGCACTGTGCAAGACATGCAAGAACATGACTGTGCAACGTATGAGGGAGAGGGGGATGACATTCCAAAAGCAAAAGAGTACACTCTGGAGGAAGGGGAAGTGTTCTTCATTGTTGGGTCAGCGTCCAAAATACATACCCATGCATCACTCTGCACAGGTAGCAGAATTAATAGCCCTAATTGAAGCACTCCATGCAGCTAAAGGATGTGCCATAAACAATCTATTTAGATTCACCATATGTAACCACCAACATACATGCTGGACTATCTAGATGGAGGAGGAGGGGATTTAGAAGAGCAGATTGCTCCCCTGTGCAGCATGCTGAACTGCTAAATAAGCTGATTGAAGCACTAGCAATACCCTCTGTGGTAGCCATAGTGAAATGCCAAGCACACACAGAAAACAAAGACAAGATATCTTTAGGAACTGCAGCAGCAGACATGGCAGCAAAAGAAGCAGCTCATCTCCCCATACCTATGAGGACAAAGTGTATCTTAACAAGTAAGGGAGAAGACACAAAGCCTGAGGGTTACAATGCACTACCCACTGCACAAGTACTAGAGCTACAGAGCAGGGCGCCACCAATCGAACACGAATTGTGGACTAAATGTGGGTGTACACAATCGCCCAGTGACTTATTATGGAGACAGGACACAACAGGGAAGGTTGTCATGCCGGTACAACTGTTATACATATAATTTGAAAAATTGCACTTTTCCGCCCACAGTTTAAAACAGCACATAGCGGCCGATCTCTGGGAACATTGGGTTATCCCAAACTTCCAGGAATATCTCAGTAAAATGGTAGCTGAATGTACCACTTGTCAGGTATTCAATTCTGAAATAACCCTAAGAATGTGGCGAGGCACACTGCCCTGCCCTGTGGGTCCCTTCCGTGATCTGCACATTGATTACGCAGACATGGGAGAAAGATACAATGGAGAGAGATATCTGATTGTGGTGGTGTACCCTTTTTCACAATGGGTGGAAGCTGGGCCCTGTGCCCACCCAGATGCAAAGTGTGCAGTCATGTTTTTGGTCAGAGAAGTATTCCCACAATGGGGAATATGTGACGTCATACGATCTGACAATGGCACCCGTTTTGTTAACGATCTCTTTAAAGAAGTGACATCCCTACTTGGGATAAAATACAAAATGTGCTCAATTTACCACCCTCAAGCAAACAGAGTGGTCGAGAAAATAAACGGCCGCCTCAAGAGTGGATTATCAAAACCATGCAATTCCCTACAGAAAAACTGGGTGTACTGCCTGCCCCTAGCATCATTCCAGCTGCGCACACAGCCTAGCAAGGACCACCGCCTGTCCCCCCATGAGATTGGTAGTGGTAGACGCATGCAAATGCCATTGTCACCAGTGAGGAGAATATCTGATGCACACAGAATGGCCACTGAACTGGGAAATGAATTAAAAGAATATCCCACACAGCTCACACGAGCAGTGACATGCATTGCAAAACAAACTGTGCCACCTTTTACCACGGAAAGTGAAACAGACACAACCACAGCAGCTCAGGACAGCCCAGCACACCCTCTAATGCCAGGAGAGTTAGTATACATACAGAGTTTTGTGCGGAAATGAACTCTCCAAGATTCTATGGGTCATACGAGAGGATCTATTGAACCACCCTTGCTGTAAAAGTAAAGGGGTTACGGTACTGGATCCATCTCTCAGATGTCCAAAAAGCCACGATAGTGTACTACCAGAGACACAGGATAACAATCAAGCAAACAATGCAGTGCCTTAAAAGGTACCAGTGAAGGAAAATGCCAGGAAACAATGCAATGCATGAGAGAGAGATAGAGTGCAAAATGTAAAATAAGATGAAAATGATGAATCTCTCTCTCTCTCTCTCTCTCTCTCTCTCTCTCTCTCTTCTCACTTTACACTGGTCTCCGGAGGATAGCTCAGGGGAAACATGCTCTCCTTGGAGGCACGGCGACACAAAACAAGACAGGTTCAATCCCCAGGACCGCGCTTAGAAACCTCTAGGTATTAAGCGCCTTATAAATAACCTATCATATCATATCATCCCATCTAAATCCTTATTAATGCCCACCCCGTTTTTTCCTTTTGCGCAGGCACAACAATGTTAGAGCTAACACCACTTAAGGAAAATATTCAGTTAGATAGCAGTAGGAATAAGTTGAGTGCAACTAGGGCCTATAGGTATGATTGTGGCCTGCACTTTGTGACAATATTTTTCACTTTGACCATGTTAATAATGGGAATTTATTAGAGAGCAGCTTTTATCTGGGGGATCCCATAAAAAAGAGATGGGTGAGATAGACATCAGAGCGCTGAACCAACTTCCTGGGCCTCATTACGACCCTGGCGGAAATCCACAGACCGGACCGCCATAGCGTACATAGCGTTTCCGCCATTGCACGAGGGAGCAAAGTGCGGCTAATTACGACCCATCGGGCACGAGCATTACGCCATGGCGGAATCTGAAAGGCTGCGATGGCGGAAATGACCCCAAAACGGCCCTTACCGCCGCCGTACGCTGCACCAGGTGCAATACCGCCACCCATCTTAGCGGTCACCGTAATGAGCGGTCACCGTAATGAGCGGCACCGCAAAATTACGGGCACCGTAAATATACGGAAACGGAAGTAAAAGCATGTGGCCGGAACGGGAAACAGCACGCCGCACAACTATAAAATCCGAATCCCAACACAACCATTAAAAATCCGACCCTGACACACATCCCAACCCGTTAGCAACCCCAGTTAAAAAAATAAATATGGGAAAGGTAGCCAAGAAAGCGTGTGATCGCAAGCGGCAGGTCCACTTCTCCCGAGAGGAACTGACCGTGCTCACCGAGACCCTCCAGGAGAAATGCCGCCGTCGTCTTCTCCAGTCAAATGACCAGGACGGCCCTTGCCAACAAGAAGGCCATATGGGCCCTGGTGGACAGCGCGGTAAGTGCGGTGGGGACCGCACCCCGCACCCCCCAGCAATGTCGAAAGCGGTGGGACGACCTGCGGATCCGCGTCCGCAGCATACTTTCTGCGAACAGGAACATCGCCACAGCGACGGGGGTGGATCAGATTCGCCATCAAGTTGACCCCCTGGGAGGAAATCTGTGCCTCCACCATAGGAATCGAGAGCATAGAGGGAGTCGGAGGATGGAGAAAGGAGTGCCTACATCCGGAGAATCAGGTAGTGTGGCCAAAACAAACAATGGCAAATCCACTATACACGAACATGTGCAGTACCATGTGACCCCATAGTGCAATACATACTTTGCCCTGACAGCGCCCTCTAAAAGTCAGAATGAATAAACAAATCAATCAAGAGCCAAAAGAACCCCTACATGTGCAGCAAGCACCCCCAACTGCAGGCAGCCCAATAAAAGCATCAGCATTGCCACACAAAATGAGACCACCCCCAAGCCCAGTCCCAATTCACCCTCATGTACCACCCCAATGCATGTGATACATTGCCATTCCAAATTACACCGACCCATAACTAACGCTCGCCCTCCTTTACTCCACCACAGGGTCCGATTCCAACGACGAGCTGCAGGACACCCCTACCAGCACACCTGCAAAGAGGGCCAAGACAAACGTCCCAAGCGCCTCCACCTCTGGTGCAAGGATGAAGAGACGGCAGCAGCAGGAATCAAGTGCCAGCACACCAGAGGGACTGCAACAGGCACCCCAGCAGCCAGCATGTCCACAACACCAGCACCACAGGTCCCCCCAAAGGATGTTTCAGATGGCACAGCTCTGGTGGTAGCAGCACCATAGGTGACACTGAGCTTCATGCCAGCATGCTCCGACACAGAAAACGGTGCTGGCGATGTAGGCCACATCCATGACCTTTCCCAATCCCCCTGCATGTTCCATCCCCTACACCATGACGAAACCACGCAGGGGCACCCTGAAGACGACGACTGGCCAACCCCCACAAGTCCTGTGCCAAGGCAACATGTGTCGAGCAGCCCCTCTGTCACACCACCGCAAATTTCCATGGCCCAGCAGAGGCAACTATCCCTCAACAAGCTGATCGAGCAACAGCAGCAAGTGGCTACGATAATCAAGGATCATGCAAAAGAATGTGGGGGTTCCAGGGCAGACATGGAAACATGCACTGAGACACTCAGGGCACAAATACAGCAAAGTAGTGAGAGCCTGAGGGGAGAAATGGAGAGAAGCACCGAGAGCCTGAGAGCACAAATGGAGAAAAGCACCGAGAGCCTGAGAGCACAAATGGAGAAAAGCACCGAGAGCCTGAGGGGGGAACTGCATGCGACGTCCAAAGACGTATGTGCTGAACTTGCCGCTGTGCGCCGTGTGCTCACAGAGCTCTCACAAACACTCAGAGATGCATGGACGCGAGCAGGCAGAGACATCATCCGTGGCAAGTTCGGTACAGGGAAGCCCCAACGCAGATCTGCCAGGAACCGGCGCTCCACGGGCAGGGGTGCCCCTGATACCCGTAGAGGGGCTTGCAATAGCGTCTACCCACAGGACAGCATGCATATATGGACACTGGTGTTGGGGGGGGGAAGGTTAGGAGGGTGGAGGGGTGAGGTGGGCTTCACAGGGTTGCGGTATATAGGGTCACTTGATCAATCCACATGAGCAATACAGTACATCATTAACATTTAACTAGATGCGTGGTCATTAATTTGCGTACGATTAGTTCTTAGGCGTAAACCAAATAAAGTGCCTGTGCAACAGGTCCCCTTTCCATGTAATAGCAAAAAGCGTGGTTGTTAGAAGCATGCATCTATGATGCTCTGTCTGATTCACGTCCATCCTGTGCCTCATGGACTCCCTCAGTGCCGCCACATCCCCACCATCATCATCATCCATCTTCAGGTGCATGCAGTACAGCGTCAGGGGCATGGGCACATTCCTACGTATGCACATGTTGTGCAGCATGACACATGCCATGACCATCTTAGAAACCTTCTCATGGCTGTACATGAGTGCCCCGCCAGACCTGCTGAGGCTGCGGAAACGAGCCTTCAGTAGGCCGAATGCCTGTTCAATGACCACACGGGTACGTGAGTGGGCATGGTTGTAGTCCTCCTCATGCTCGTTCTGTGGGTTCCGGATTGGTGTAAGGAGCCATCTCTTCAGTGGATACCCGGCATCACCTGTATGAGACGAATAAAGGGTGTCAGTGGAATGATAGTGCTAAGTAGCCCCCCCCCCTCCTGCAAGGTCATTGACGCATCAAATGGGCCACGATGTCATGCATGGAATGAGACTCACCGAGTAGCCAGGATCTGTGCCCTGCGTGTCGCTCCATGTAGCGTGGTATTCTTGTGTTCCTCAGGACCATAGAATCATGGTAGATCCTGGAATCTGGCACAACAATGCGTAAATATCTTGTTGGAGTCACACACCATTTGCACATTGATTGAATGAAATTGTTTCCGGTTGCGGTACTGACCTCCATGGCATGTGGGACAACCAATTCAACATGGGTGCAGTCGATGGCACCAATGCAACCCGGGATGCCGCCAAGTGCATGGAATCCACTTTGCGTTGGTAATCTCCTGGTACGTGCGTGGTAGTGTGATGTGGTCGTCGGCGGTGCTTCAGGAGGGCATCGTGCACTTGGAAGAGTGTCCGTGAGAACAGTGGCTGTGAAATGCCATGCAACTGTCCGACTGTGTGCTGGTAGGTGCCTGTGGCCAGGAAGTGGAGTGCAGACACCACCTTCAGTAGGGTGGGATGGCGGTTGGGCTATCTATCATGCTCACGAGGTCAGCATGTGTCATGTCCACAATGGCGATTATGGTGTCCCGGTCCAAACGGTAGAGGGTGTGGATCTGCTCAGCAGTGAGGTTGAACGGATCGGCTCGGAGGCGTGGGATTGCGGGCCGCCTGCGTGGTGGTAGTGGCAGTGCTTGTGGCCTTGCTGACCCTGCCTTGCCCTCCTCCTCCTCCTTCTCCTCCGTCTCCCCTGTGCGCCCGGTTGTTGTACCTGTTGTTGTTCGTCGTCTTCTTGTGAGTTGTAGCACTTGCAGTGCTATCTGTCCCCAGGCCCAACATCGCTAGTCCTGCCGGTAGCATTTTGGAGTGGAGTGGTTGTGGAGGGGTTGGGTCTGCTATATATGTGCTGTCGGCCTGTATGGCCTCCACCTGTGCTGATTGAATGAATCTGTGGCAGATGCAATCCCTTCTGGCCGAGCACGTCCCGCACGTAAGGCTGCATTTGGCCGCATGGCATCTTGGGATTGGAATCATGTATCAAATCCCGATGGCAGTGTGATGTACTTTGACTGATTTTCATGCTATGCTCCCATTGTTACACATGCTATGATTGCAGCCGCTTACATACCTGTGAAGAGTCAGTGGTATGTAGGGCTCGATCGATGGCCGACCCTCATGCAGCACAGTAACGTACTTCACCGACGGGCGTGGCGTCCCATTTGTGATTGCAGCCAGTTAGCATTATGACACACAGCCGCACTACATTGATGTAATTGTGAATGCAAGCGTTCACAGAAGCCTTTCGACGTAATGTTGCAAGTGAGGAATTCGAAGGCCAGCATTTGTGGTTTTGAAGTAGCGGCGAGGATACGCCCACAGGTCTGGCTGGAAATGTAACGTTCTATTGTAGAATGTCCTTGGGACATGGCCCATAACGAGCAAGCAATGAATGATATGAATTGAATGGGATGCGCAATAGCGTAGTGGACGATAAGGCAGGACGTTCCAAAATCCATCTTGCTTCACAACACTACAGATCCGGCCAGGAGCACAGTGGTTTTTGCAGACTGCATTACGCACAGACGCGATGGAAGTTTCAAATATTATGTGAGTGAATAATCATGCGTTTGCATTGGCGGGATGAGGGATGATTGAATGGATGCATGGACAGATCAGACGTTGGCATGCTATTTACCTGGGTTGTTTTGTTATGAATCGATGCTGCTTTAGGGGGGTATATGTTCCTTTGGAGTGGCCTTGCATGCATATGGGTGTGTATTTTGTGTGTGTGATGAGGTGTGTAATGCATCAGGAGTCCCGTAATGCATTCGGTTCATTTGTCTTTCATTTGGGTGTCAGGTATCTGGTGCCCTTTTGCAGGTGCCATCTGTACGCCACTCCTCCAGATGGGTTTTACTCTCGACACCTGCAGCTTCGGGTGAATCAGTGGAGCACCATTACGATCTTATGGGACGATCGCCAATGGGCCACATGCCCTTACGCAGTACTGGTGGCTAGGTGCAACATTTCGGCCTTTCAGCTGGACTAGTGCCTGCCTCATGGGACGGACCTGCGGTTCTTGCCACTTCCATGTTGCCTTTTGGGACGTTAATGTAGGCCCTGTGTGACATGAAGGTACAGGGCGTCACACAAGTGGGAGATGGACAATTGTAGCGGATGCAGCCCTCGGTGATGATGGATGTTTTGGTGTTATTGTGCAATTTGGTGTTTGCCCTTTGTCATTTGGATGTCCATTTAAAATATTATTTCTGATTTTCGACGTGTTGCGTAAATCATTGCAGGTGATGTATCTATTTCCTATTAGTGGCGCTATGTTTTGTGAGTTCATCTGCATATATTGTGTTCCGCATTCTGTGTTGCGTTGCGTGGTACTGTACTGGCAGCGATTTCCTGCGTAGCACAGTATGGTCACGGATTGGGCCTGATTGTGACTGTTTTCATGATGTGGTGCTCAGGGGAGGGGGATTAGCTTTTTGCCAACTGGTGCCTGTCAGCCAGGTGGATTGGTGGGATGATGGGATTATCAGAATATGGATGGTCACAGGTGCCTGTGTTTGCGTGCGTTTGTTGGAGGGGACTGGGGTCATGTCCATTGGAATTGATTCTGTATTCGTGCCATCTGTGTCCTGCAGCTCCTGTCGGACCCTCTTGTGATGGCCTGGCTGCTCAGTCACTCTGCCGACTTGTGTGGTACGTGTTTCTGCTGATGGTTGCTTTTTTACTGGCAAGGGTACAGGGCTGGTGCATTCTCCTCAGGATACTGCTTTGGGTGTTGCCTTACGCTGGTGGCAAGCGATGGGGGACTACTGTTGTATTGTGTCATGTATTCTTGCTTTCATTTTGGTGTCCTTGTACCTTCGCATGCCTGTGCTGCATCAGTACGGCTATGGTGGCATGCCGTGCATGGATGGCCACTCACGGGCCGCTTTTGAGCCCTGCATGCATTTCTACGTTGGCATGCATGGGTGACTTGTAGTATTCACTGGTTGCATGACTACATTGCGCCTGCCAGGAGTTGTGCTATGTGGCCAGGGAGTGCGGTACAGGCACTCAGTTGGGCCATTAACGGTTGGTTCACGATGCCGTATTTCTCGCCATGGCGGAATGGTACTTTCCGCCGTGCTTGATGGCGTTCAGTACATGTCCGCTAGGGTCAGAATTCGCGTACCGTTGCGCCATGGAGGTGATTCCGGTTTTGCCGGGCGCGCGTGCGCGTACTTGGTGCAGTTTGCGTTGGCGTTCAATGCGGTGTCGCTCATGGCATCGTAATTTACGGTGACGGGTCATAATCCCAACGAGCGGTGTTCGATGGCGGTATTGCATTTCCGCCATCGTTTCTCCATTTCCGCCAGGGTCGTAATGAGGCCCCCTGTCTACTTAATCATGTTTCCAGATCATCACATCCAAGATGCCTTCCTACAACTACGCCTTAATCTTCTTCACACCCGGGAAGTTTGATCAAGTCGAAACAATTGTCTCCCGCTCTGAACTATTGTCGATTTTGTCAAAAACGACAAATACTGGAAACTTTGTACCATCTTATAATGGAATGCACAGCTCTGACTGAAAAAAAGAAACTTATTCAGAAACATGTCACCCCAAACAGAAACCTCCTATGAGGCCAACGACCGCTGACCACAGATCATTTTGGGAAAGAAAAAAGCTTTAGTCATTACGATCATCAAATTTTGGAACAATATTATAGAATAATATAAGCATCCTTCACTAAAAGAAGATGTCCAGAACCTCTATAAAGAAACTTTAAAAAGAAGCACTACGAAATTAACTAAATTTGCTGATGATTCTGTTATGGTCCATATTTGAATAAATGAAAAGTTTATAATAAACAAATATAATTGAATTAAAACAAAATATATATATATATGTATATATATATATATATATATATATAAAGAAGGAGGAAGGGGTCAAACTGACATGGAATAACAATACGTCTTTAAACCTGACTATCTCACATAAAAACGTAACCAGAACAGTGACAGATGTAGATATGCTTAATGGTCATATGATTGACAATGTTTTAAATATACCAGATACCACGCCAGCGCCCAATACCATGTTTACAATTCAGCAGCCTACCTCACAACCTAATATATTGCCTGCCTCAATGTCTAACAAGCTGCTTGATGTGTTACTCACTCCAGTTTCCAATGCGAAAACAAATCCCTTTTTCCCCACTTTGGTATATCAGTAAGCTAATGAAATTACTGATGCGAATGTAAATACTGAGCTTTCCCCAATGTACAATAAACTACCTATAATGGCGACCACCACTGGTACCACGTGTAGCAGCTCCCAATCTACACTGTGTAGCAGCTTAACAGTTCAATTGCTCCCCCCAAATGTACAAAGGTCACTATGCAATAATGACAGACTGTGTAAAAGCGTGACAGGGAAACAGCCGTCTGTCTTACATAATAGAAGAAAGAAAAGGCAGACACGTCAATATAAATATGATGTTTACCATGGCCGCGGCTTAGATAAAGTGGAGGACCTTCGCCATCCTGGGCAGTCTAACAGTTGGTACTCGGATATGAGTGCCACGGGAAGGCAAAAAACCAATGGGAGCTGCTACGTGTGTACATTGATACCACATGCATTTGGTGCGCCCAAGGTTTTAGTACCTCAAGAAATACCACCTTGCACTATATAGGATAAAAAGTACCTTTCAGGTGCCCACAGTAAAATTGCAACTGCTGCCACCAGATGAGAGAAAATGCGAAAAAGGATCAACAGCACGCTATGCTTTAAAGAACCATTCATGGCTGTACAAGGCACAACCTTTGCAGAAAACAAGTGGCAAGAATCAACATTAATGTGTAATACCGAAGGGCTCTGTGGCCTTACTGACGATAAATTGGACTTTGTAGATAGGACATGCGCCCAAATATGGGCAGACCACATCAAAAAATTAACATAGGTCACTACCCTTAAAAAACCAATCAAGGTGCAGCGAGCAGAAAAGTATGAACTGTGGTTCTATGGTGAAGGAAAAGTGTCCATGGGTTCTAACAAACACTGCAACAGAACCATCATCATCCCAGATCTCCGGAAAGGTACTGCAGCATTAATGGACTATTACTTGGTTTTGGCGGCAAAAAGCGTACCTACACCTCCCACCACCATGGAGGGGCTACTTTCGGATACAATCAGCAGAAGAGAGGCATGTCACCTGTTCCAGAAAGGCACTCCTCAAACTACTTGTCACAAAGTTCATCCAACCTGCTTGCACACATCCCAGATTAATACAAACTTTTCAACTCAGAAGAGACATTTTTCGCATCTCTAGTGCCCAGTGTCCAGGCCCGCACAAATGCAAATTGGCTGCAGATCGTCAGGTGGGAGCTCATCCAGCTAGCAAATGACACAGAAGAAGGATTCAATGTCATCAAAGTGGAACTGCATGAACCTCAGCTCATGACAATGTAGAACCGGTAAGTCCTCGACCTCCTCACGGCCATGGAGGGAGGAGTTTGCAAAAAAGATTGGGAGTTCATGTTGCACATTCTTACCTTCTGGCGATGCTGAAAATGGAACACTATCACATGTAATTGCGAAAGTGCATGAATTCGGTGTTAAAATGTAAAAGGAAGCGGGGGTGCAAGAGGCGCTGGCACTCAATGGCGTACAACTGGGTACCCTCATGGCTTGGAACAATTATGAGGATGCTGATACCTATCATCGTGTTTTACTTGCTCATTTTCTGTGTGTGCCAGCTAGGTCTCAGATGCTGCGCAAAAGTGATACCTAATAGTGCAATGATGATGGTGACAATTGGGAATCGAGTGGATAAAAAGGTGCCCCATGAGACACAGGAAGCCCAAATGCAAACAGGAGAAAGTGACAAGCCCAAATATTGCATGGTAGTAATTTACCACACTGGAAATTAAGTAGAGGCCTATTATTATACAACTATTGCTCAACTCACAAAGCTAAGAAATGTAAGGAGGTGTGGGTAGATCTGGTGGGTGATGGGGGATGTACAAGTCATCCAGAATAGTGCTCTTCGTGCAGCCCAAGGCATTGCTAAAAGAGACCACATCTCGGAGGCCAGAAAACTGGCCCACTGGCTCCCAATAAAAGAGAGAATCGTGTTCAAAGCGCTGACACTGACACACAAGTGCATCCATCTCACTGCTCCCGACTACCTCTCACAAAGAATCCACCCCGTCGCCTCTACAAGACCAACCAGATCACCCTATACCAACATGCTCTGTGTGCCACTAGTAAAAAGAGCTAGAGCAGGTGGATCCAGCTTCCCATATCTCGCACCTACTCACTGGAATGCATTACCTCCCACCATCCAAAGTGAGGCCTCCCTCCTCGCTTTCCGTAAAGCAATGAAAACTATCCTCTTCTCATAAGGTCCTTCGTAGCGGCATGAATACCAACCATAGGACCCACTGCTTAATCTGTATTGACCAATCAAATAAGCTGTAATGATACCTATGTCTGTGTTTGTATGCAATGTGCCATTTACTGCTACCACGTCTGTACCCCTATAACTAAGCTCATGCAAGTAACAGTGCCTCAATGCCCTTGGGCTGCTTGCGCGCTATATAAATATAAATAAATAACAATAAATAAATATACATGAATTGTACTCCAGAAGAGTATGCACAACGTGGAGAAAGTTTAAGAGAAGTGTGTGTAGAGCATGGATGCCTGGGAAGAGGCAGAGAGAAGGGCCCATGAACGTAGAAATAATAGGGGAGGGTATTTGTTACTTTAGGAGTAACGAAAGGGGGAAATGTTGAGAAGGAAATTATCCTAACCCACCACCCTATCTACATCCGCAGTAAATAAATTACATGTAAGCCAAGGGGGAGACACTCCCGCCCCCACAGTAGGTACACGTAAGATATGACATAAAGAATCACACAAATAACATCATCTATGTCTCTATAACAGGACACCATTTTGTACTAGACCAGGTGCCATCTTTTCACAAGGCCTGAAAAACCATCCCTCTGTAGATCCGCAGCCTTCCCCTCCCCGGCTTCTCACACAGTGGGACCATGGCACCTGCATCCCAGGCCATCTCCTCACAAGCCTTGTTCCCACAGAAGTCCAGGCGTTCGTTGTTACAAATCTTTAGTATCTCATCCGAAAGAATGTGATCTGCCGAGAGCGTGAGACAGGGACAGGCCTCAGCCCAAGTGCCCATTCATCTCCACTAAACTGCCCGTGCCCTCTCAACCCCCACCCTGCCAGGCCAGGGTCCACCAGCCGACCCCCCCCAATCCCTTTCATGCTGATACACATCTGACCCCCTCAAACTAACCTTTCCAGGACACCCGCCACAGATCTAATCCTGGCAGCAGTATATTCTTCCAAAAGCAACACATGTCTGTTTGTATCATGAGGCACCAGGGAGGGTGGACTGTAGATCAAGCCCCCAGCGGGAGACACCTGGTGCGGGAACTGCAGTATCAAAGAAACCCCTGAATGTGGAGGTCGGCATGCCAGTATATTATTCTGTCTCTCTTGTTTAGCTTAGATAGTATTCTAACGCCTCTTCGCCCTGACCTTCACCACGGAGATGAGCCCAGCTGACCACGTGCACCATGATCAACTGGAAAACAACAACCAATGGAGCCCAGGCATCCCATATGGAGCTGGGGTTAGTATATGTCTCCAGCCAATCAACTATGCTGAATGTGTTACCCATGTATTCCTCATTTCTGATGCTTGGTGCCTTTTTAATATGCTGCCCTTGTCATTTTTGGCAGAACGCTGTCAGGCAGCAGAGTTCTATGCTGGCATTTTGAATTATTATATAAACTTTGTTTCTTTTGCAATCTATCTCTTGGTCTTATTCCCTGACGGGATTTGTAGTTTTTCAGACACGTGCTGAGTACGGAGGATGGGCAGGGAGGGATCAGAATCCTCAAACCTAAACATCGCCACCCCCAGGGCGGGGGAACACGCCTGCATCAGCCAGGTACACATACCACTAGAGTAACACAGAGGAAAACTACCACTCCTCAACATGCTGCCAACTATGTTAAGCACAGAAAAACAAAGACAAAGAGGTAAGGAAAACCTGCTAACCCAACTCTAAAACATCAACTTTCCGCATACACTTCTCATACAGAAACTCACACAACCACCTCTCTGCACATAAATCCCCACGTACTTCACCACACTGCAGCAACAGACCAACAACACACACTCGGGCACAACAGCACATGGGAATTTGCACTGACACAAAAACCACACTTAAGCTCAGCGAACGCTGCACACCGAACTGAAGCTGCCAACAGGATATCACAACTCTCACTCTCCTATTCCCACTACATCCTACTAACCCCCCCAATGCCGTCTTTTTATCACACCTTCTTTTTCAGATCTGCCAGATTGTTTAGCGTGTTTTGGGAGCACAGAGCACAGCACTACTGCACAGGATCAATGTATAGCATGTTTTTTTTTTATGCAGCACCACTGCATGGGTTTGGTGCATTGCTATAAGGTGGTACAGCAAGGCATGTGTTGCCAGTGTAACATGGACATGTAAATGAAAACAGGCTATGCAGTCAAAAACGATTTCTACATATAAAATGCAAATCATTTTTTTCACAGTTAAAAGCATATATTTTTACCTGAAATTCCTCTGTTGCAGGAGACACATTTGAGGATTAATGAACTAACCTCATTAACAAAAAACTAACATGCTAACTCATTAATAAAATAATGTGTTCTCCAGTGCAAAATGGATGGAAAAGACAGGCTCTGAAAGTCATTTTAAACGCGCATCCAGATTTTTCTTTTTGCTGCTCTGTGCTGCCCTGTCCACAGTATTTGCAGGAAGCAAAGACTCGAATAGCAGGAAATCAGTTTTGTTACAGTTGCTTACTGTAAAAGATTTCTATTGTGTGCAGGAGGAGGATAGGACATAGGGGATTCTTATTGGACAAGCATCATATTAGAGGCTGTAACCAAGTTTTCCTGTAGAATCTGGGGGAAGGAGAGAGGAAGAAGACTTTTCACACAGCTGGGAGAAAGACCTGGCTGGTTGCTGAGTTCCTGATTGAAAAAGCATATCCCAGCTGCACTGCTGCAGAGACTGGGAATCCCGGACAATAATCCCCGGTTTGAGTAACGGCAGATGCCTGTTCTCACTGGGGGTGCTTGAAGAGGGAATTGCCACATCCAGAAGGCGACCAGCCGAAGAATTTCACATGCTGAACAGATTAGGTAATTATACATTGCAAAGTACGGGGGCAGTGTGTGTGAATGCGAAACTATTCAGTCAGTGTAGAAGAAAGAATTCCAGTGTTTTATCAACAGGTTTAATGTTGCAACTGTTTTCGTCGCCCTCTTCTCATTTTGTTACAGATAATGTTGACTGTGCTATTTTATTTATCTCTGTAAAAAGAGTAAGATCGTGTTAAATGCAATTTTTATAATACACAAAAATATCTGAAAGCAGACGGGTAGTGTGTTTTATTTTCTCTTTCCTTTGTGCATTTACCATTACAGTGCTGATGATGTGGGGATAGGCTTAGACAGTGCAATTGTCATTTTTAAGCTAGCTAAAAATAAGACTTAGCGGTAGCTGTGTGCATGATTCCATTTAGTATATAAGTGTATGTTTCTGAACGAAATATAATAATAATATAATGAAATAGACTGCTGCTGGAGGTACATGAGTCAGCAGAAAGAGAGGCCCTGGACATAGTTCACCGATGTAGAAAGTTGGTGATAAATACTGCATGTTAGCTCGCTGCCGTAGATAAGACAGCGAGGACAACCCATGGTGACACTCCAATTGAAAATGTGGTGCTCCTGAAATGTAAGCCTGAGGCCTCTCTAGTGATCACACCAACAAACTAAGCAAAAATAAGGGGTTCTGGATATTGGGGCCACATATAAAACAAAGGAATTATGCTCACCAGAAATACCCCCAATAACGCATACCAACATAATGTATACCACTAAATGTATCAGTGTGCTGAAATACTGTATGTATACTGCAGGACTATATACCAAATCTAATCTGAATGCAAAGAGTGATTATTACTGAATTATTTTCATTTTGGCGGTAAGAAAATACTGCTAGGCCCCAAATCTATACAAAATACCCAACAACACCGAACTGAAGCTGCCAACAGGATATCACAACTCTCACTCTCCTATTCCCACTACATCCTACTAACGCCCCCAATGCCGTCTTTTTATCACACCCTCCGTTTCAGATCTGCCAGAGCACCTGGGGACCATCCAGTGTTGACGGTGCGCGGTACAAATACCTTTATCATTAACATCTTACATCAACACCAACAATCTTCTCCTGACCTACCAATCTGTACCATCAAGTAGACTTCCACCATTTGGAAGACAATGCTCTCCACATTCTCTATGATGCCACAACCACCTCCTGGTGCTCCTCGATCTCACTGCATCCTTCGACACAGTGAATCACCAAGCCCTCATCTCCATATTACACAACCAAATGGGAATCAGTGACACTGTCCTCCTGTGGTTCACCACATATATAGAATGCCTCCATCCGTTTGTTCATTTAGCCCACTTTTGGAGCTGTCTATTTCCAGACAGGCGCCCTTCCTGAATTGTGGCCTGTGTGGATATAACGCATGTTCTAATTGGGCATTACCCAGTGAGTAAGAAGTAAGGAGTGTTATGGAGTGTTGAGGTCGGTACTGGAAGTATATGTAGGATGTGTATGCAGAGGAAGCAAGAACAGAACAGAGATGGTGGGAGTGTCCCCACATTAGGGGAGGGATAACGTAGGAGAAGCCGGCTGTAGACAGTGTCTTGTTGCAATGGAAAATCTGGGCCTGGGAGCATAGACTTCAGCAAACCCAGCCTGCAACAAGACAACATGGAATTCAGTTGTCCAACTGGACACTGCAACATCGCCCTTGCATGCCTATCGCCTGTGGAATCTCACAAGGATCCATCCTCTCAACCTTGGCTCTTAAACCTCTACATGCCATCTTTGGTATCCTCCTTTCCAGCCACAACATCTACATCCGGTAATGTGCAGACATACTCTATCTCAAAGTCTCTTCCATCAAAGACATCCACACACTCAGAGCCTGCCTCTTCTTGAAACAAACCTGGATGGTCTAGTGCATACCTCAATCTCAATCCCACAAAGAAATACATTCCCCTCCTCTCCATTAACACCGAACCCACTCATATCCAGAACTAGACCTTGTTGTCCGCCATGAGCCTACTTCTGACACCGAAGCGAAGTCCCTGGGATTCCACATTGACAGCCATCGCTCCATCGAAATGCACATAGCAAAGATAATACAGAAGCTAAATTCCAAATCTCTCTTTTGTGGAAAATCAAGTCTTTCCTTCAAGACAATAACTTCAGATCAACAGTAAAAGCCCTCGTCCTATGTCACCTGGAAAGTGGAAATGCCCTATTCACCGGCCTACCCACCTTCATCCTGGCACCAATGAAAAGCACCACCTGCCAACCCCACTATTGCTTAATTCTAGCCACTTGTATTGCCTGTTGTTTAATTTGATTAATTTAATCTTGCGTAATTTATAATTAATTTTGTGTTGCTGTAACTTGTGCCCCTTACCAGTTTTACTATTAACTCTTTGTTGTACAGCACTCAATAAATGCCCAACAAAAATAAATAAGTGATATAACCTTGGAAGAAGAGGTTACTTTTGATAGTGTATCTGAGTGATTGGCTTGGTTCGATACATGCTGTAACTCCAACTTCATGTGCTTTGGCATTGTTAGGGCTGAAGAGGGCTCATACTCTTATCGATGTCATAAAAAGCAAGGAGAGTTAGTGTTACCGAACAGTGATTGTGATGCGCTTCTGGTTGAACAAAAATCTGAAGATGGCTTTCGAGTATTTTGTATTCTCTGAATCCCAGCCCGAGATATTCTCTATACCCCAGGCCGAGATCATCTGTTCCAGTGCAGCTCTTACTACAAGTGCCTAAAGAGTTAAATAAAGTGTCAGATGCCCTTTGAAGGCTAGAATTATGCCAAGGTTTCCAATCAGTCAGGCACCATTAGAGGACATTTGAAACAACAGCAATTACCTGTCTGGATGGTGGAAATTGTTTCTGCCTGAACCGAACCTTCTTAGCGTAATTACTACAGAGGTATTATGATCAACTGATGCTTTTCATGTTGCTAATGAGTCGGTAAGCATCAAGAGAGAGTATATTAAGGCTGTTTTGTGCAGCCTCCTAGTGCCCCACTAGAAGATAAGGGACACTGCTATAGGCCATACTAACAGCACATTTAGACCTATTGCAAGGGGTGTCAACTGAGGCTGGAAGTTCAGGTTGCATACGCGTGGGTGATTGTTCTAGCTCCTGCTGCATTCATTGGGGCGCCATCCCAAGCAGATCCAATTCAGGTAGTGCTTGAAAATGGGCCCGCTAGGAACAAAGAGGACATGTTAGGATAAAACCATTCCAATATTGTTTATGGGCTTTTCTGCTGGAGCCCTCCAAGCCTGCACTATCATGCTGATGACATCGAGAGACTGGCCTTGTTGGGCTCTTGTGTCATTTGCTGTGTGCTGGCCTATGCTGCTTAGTCTAGTGTTATGCGTTCCTTGTTGTCTTACAAAAATGTGTGTAATGTCTAGTGTTGGATAAGTCGAAAAGCTGTTAGAACTGTCAAGGAGAGAAGAAAATTCAATACCTTAAGGTGCCACTATAGGCGCAGGCCAGAAAAACACCTGGCACTCCGGGATATTGCTCGAAGAGTTCCAGGACCAGGAAAGGCATGTACTGCAAAGGAACACAGACAACAATTAGGCTTTTGTGATGCATATTCAGGCTTTTTTGGGTGCTAGCTTATAGCCTAAAACATCTGGAAGGCCGCAGATTGCAGACCAATAGAGTAAGTATACTAGCTGTAAGGAAGAAAATCCTCTTGGGGTCCACATCCCCCATAGGGTACATTATGTGGCACAATAGACAACAAATACGAACTAGGCTCAACATGCGCGAATCAAAACAATATCCAAAAGGCTGTATCTGTAGTCACTTATGGAAGATGACTTGAACACTAGTAGTAATAGATTTCAGGATTACTTTTACAAGGATACGCTGGCCTAACCACCCCTTAGCGTGTACATAGCAAAGGGTACCTGTAAAGTCTTCACAGCCTTTTCTGCTCCATAGACTTCATGATGTTAATAGCAACATCACAGCTCACAGTGGGGCAGTGCTAGGAGTAGCTGTGAATCAGCTTATTTGCAAGTGATACACACATTGGGCCTCATTACGACCCTGGCGGTAAGTTACCGCCAGGGCCGTGACTTTACCACCATGGCGTAAACTACGTTTACGCCATGGTGGTTGGCGGACTTACCGCCCCATTCCGACCTCGGCGGGGCGGTAAGTCCCCAATCCCCATTTACCCTTCCCCATTCCCATTTTTGCCCCATAGGGCATAATGGGAGTGGGGAAGGCGTTAATTACGCCACCGTAAATTACGGTGGCGTAATTAACTCCATGGTCCCTTAGCGCCATGGATTTTAACACCTGCTAAAAGCAGGTGTTAAAAGCGCCATGGCGCTAAGGGAACTCGGAATTGGCGGAAAGGGGTCGGCGCAGCTAACGCTGCCGCAAACCCCTTTCCGCCAGGGTCGTAATGAGGCCCATTGACATTCAGGGGAAAGTCTTTATCCCTTAAAGTTCAGGCACCTTATTTTATGGAGCATTTTACATTTATTTATTTAGACATATTTATTTTTGGGGAATGTCGGTATCATGTATCCATATGTATTCTTTTAACAAGTCTCCACATTTATTGAAATAAAATATTTACCCCGGTGCTTGGAAGGTGGGTTACATTTTTTACTTCAATGCCAATGGCAATATTTACTGTTATCATAACATCTTCTTATGTAGTTGTTGATGTCAGATGTGTTCCGTTTTAAAAGGTGTAATTTCTACCCAATAATGAAACCCACTGAAACAACACTTTTAGCAGCAAACCAAAGCACACTGGGTCCACAGGCCATGGCCTCCGAAGCAAATCTCTGGTTCTTGGTTTTGAGACTGGGACATCAATTTCGGGTCGCAGGCGAAGCAGTTGCTAAACCGTGTAAGTCCTTTGTGACCCTTCATTATCTTCCTCTGCAAGCCCTGCTTCAGAGATTGCAGAGGCAGTACAAACCAAAAGTAAAGAGGAATCAGATGAGATCCCTCATTACTTTCCACTGTTCCCACCCCATGTCCGTCTCGCAACCCCTCAGCAGCCTCGTGTTATCAGCGACAGAGCTTACCTGTGGAGCATGGCAAGAATGCGGAGGGAAGAGGGAAGGTCTGTCTCGCCAAGAAGCAACTCCGCAACCTGAACGAGGTAACAGGTACGGAATAGGTTACCTTGGGAGCCCTGGACCCAAACAGGTGGAGAACCCAATTTGGAGAAAGAAACCTCCAGAGAAGAGACAGGAGCGCTGGAAGCAAAGGTCTTCTGAAGGGTCTTCTCAGTCTAGAACAGGAAGATTGTTGAGCCAGTTGTAGACTTCTAACTTTTCAATGAGGAGGATGAGGAGGAGTATCAGGAGGTGTTAAGAGCGTTTGGAAACAGCATAGAGAAAACAGAGCAAGACAATAGACTGGGAGCATTAGCGGGACCAGGAAGGAAGAAAAAGTATACCAGGAGAAGGAAATGGCAGGATCAGTGCAACAGGAGATTCTAGTTGTGACGCATTACTTACCCAACGCAGTCCTCTTTTGAGGAACCAGCGTTTGGGTAAGGGAAGGGACAGCCCATCCCGACCGTCATGACATCTGGACACTGACATGCGGTGCCATCTTAGAACAGGCTTGAATGCCCTCCAATGTTGCCATAATGATGTAAATGTCACGAAGGATCGAACTCAGGAGTACCAGTGAGCAACTCTAACATCATGCCCCCTAACAGACCTCGTGTTACCAGGTTTCCATGGAAAACATTGATGTAATCGTCTCAGGACAAGGCACGTTCAATACACAAGTGTTTACGTACTGCTGCCCAAAATGTAGACGTTTATTGTGGGCCTTGATCAGACATAATGATGTCAGGTAGACCGTGACATTGAAAGATATCTGTTAGGAATATGAGACACATTTCTTCTGCTAAAGGTATCCTTTTCAGTGGTGAAAAGTGAGTCAATTTGGAAAAAGAGAAGATGGTATCCATGATCGGTGTACGCTTGTTGGATTTAGGTAAATCTACTATGAAATCGGTAGATAGCATCTATTGTTTATTTATTGTTTGCTTGTTAGGCGCTTATACAGGAAATACATTCTGTTATAAAGTGCCCACAGGGCAGCAGGGAGGAAACATGGCATAGCAATACAAATAAATACACACACAAAAAAATAGTCCAGTGGGGGATGGGACGGGCGCCCCTACCATGCTTGTGGGTATTCAGAACGTGCAAGTGCAGCCAGGAAGATGGCAGTGGGGTAGGTGCTGTGGTGTCCCTGCTCTAGGGTGAGCGGCAGAAAAAGTGCAAGGTATGGTAAGTGCTATGCGGGCAGGAGCCGCGTTGGATGGAAAGTGTCAATCTCCGGTGTGGAGGGTGTGCCGAGGCAAGTGGTGAAGGAAGACAGAAGCTGGGAAGATTCAGTGTGAATGGTCAGAGGCCCCGAGGATGCAGAAGGGTCCAAGACACGAAGCACAGAAACTGTGAGATTAGCAGAGGAAGGAAGAAGGAAAGGAGGAGCAAAAGAGGAGAGTCTTGAGGTGCTTTCGGAATTTTAAAAAGGTCCTACTCAAGCCGCAGAGGGAGGGGGAGGCTATTCCAAAAGAGGGATACAGCTGAGGAAAGCAAGCGGCCTACTGCTCTCTGTTTAGAAATGCGCTTTACACAAAGTGAGTTGGTGCCAGAGGAGCGTAGTGTGGGGTGCATTTAAAGGGCCCAAATAGAAGTCCCTTTCACATGAATAGCACGATTTTAAACACTGAAACAAAAACGGCCTGGCATTTGTTTATGTTTTTCAAGTAAAGTTAAAGAGTCATGTGGAAAGGGTCCTACCTGTCATTACCAATAGATAAGCAGCATTTTAATATACAAAGGAAGAAGGAATCAAAGATCCCTGTCACATGGAAAACAGGATTTTTAAACATTGAAAACAAAAACGGCCTGCACGTGTCTGCATATAAAATGGTTTTAAAAGTAAAAGTGAAAAAAATATCACTGCGCACTGCAAAATGTCCAGAAACAAAACATGATGTGTGGGTTGACCAAAAACAATGTATATTATATTTCACAGGAAAAAATATATGGGTGGTAGCTTTCTTTTTTGTTAACGGAGGGCCGGTTTCTAGAAAGCAGGGTCAATATATAGAAACAAAGAAAATGGAAACCAGGCTACCCCTTCCTTTTGAACGTACAAAGGGGGAACCCTAGTGAGAGCTAGTAATTATTCAAACTAGCTGTTGAGAGTCACACTCGTAATCATACAGGTAAAACAAACTTTAACTTAAGATATATAGCATGTTAAAACATATTAAAACACAAACAACAGAAGGCTTATTACAGAATAGCTTAATGTGTAGTAAAAGATTGCAAACACATTTCTACTGTCTACTTGACAGTAGAAATGTCAATTTTTGATGAGATACTTGACAGTAGAAATGTGTTTGCAATCTGTTACTACACATTAAGCTATTCTGTATTAAGCCTCCTGTGATATGACACAATTAGCTAACAACAGTGACTCTGTTGTCCTTTTTTCTGTTGTTTGTGTTTTAATATGGTTTAACATGCTAGGTGACCACTCTGGTGGTGATAGTGCGCGGTATAAATATCCTTTAACATTAACATTAACATATCTTAAATTAAAGTTTGTTTTACGTGTATGATTACGAGTGTGACTCTCAACAGCTAGTTTGAATAATTACTAGCTCTCACTAGCGTTCCCCCTTTGTGCGTTCAAAAGGAAGGGGTAGCCTGGTTTCCATTCTCTTTGTTTCTATATTATGTTTCACCTACAAAACTCCAGTGACATTTGAAGAGCCACTTTGTCTTCATGGAAAATGTCAGCCCAAGGCAGACCCTTTTGCTGGCTGTGGGCAAAACTTCACAAAGGAAAACTCCCATTCTCAGCCTGGATGTCACATCTCCCATCTAATGACCAAGCGCAATAAAAATGTCCTTCTAAAGGCGTCGAAATTCAGTGTTCTCCAGACCTGCTGGCTCAGAAAGCAAAAGTTACCCTTTGCTGGAGCATGACTAATATGTGTGAAAAGGGGGGCCCCCACTTCAAAGAGCAAGCTTCCAACACAAAGGAGATTGTTTAAAAAAAAACTGTGGGTACAGGCTAACCCAGTGAAAACAAATGACCTGAAGCAGGAGCAGGACCCTCTGTCCCATATGAAGATTCACAATTGATTTAAAAGGACTATTATCATTTAGGCCTTTTTCTCAGCCATCATGAGGCAGATGGATTTTATCTATGTACCATTTTTTATGTCATTTCAAGGCGATTTTGGGGATATAAAATGTACCTACCTGTGACTCCAACTGTAATGGCCAGTTAAACTAGGTTTCTGGCTGATCTCATCATGTTCCAAATATGAGAGTTGTTGAGTGGGTGGAAAATTAAATTAGGGGTATGTTTAATAACTTAAATATTCATAACTGTTATGCTTTTTATGGAAATGGCAGAAAGGTGCAACATGGCAGTGGTACATGATAAGGACTTGGTGGTCGACTTATCTAATTCCCCATGATTAGCAGGAACAGAAAACATGTTTAGTCTGGCAGTTGCTAGTAAAATTTTTAAATAGTGTTACATAACTAGTTTTTACCAAACAGGTGGAAGGAGAACAAAGGGGTGATTACAAATGGCAATTGCCATATGTTGCTCCAGACCACTAGAGCAATCCTGACTTGGAGACTGGGCTAGGAGGAGAGAGAAGGATAACTGTCCAATCCTAGTGGCAGGGATAATTGCAGGGTACTTCCCCAAGATTGTAAAATTGGTGGTGTCATCACTGCTAAATAAGGGGGACTGCACTAGGACAGGGGACAGAAAATGGAGAATGACAGAAGGACAGAGAGAAGAGACAGACCAGCAGGAAGGCTGCTGAAATTTACCATCTGACAGGTGCAAGAAGATACCAGAGGAGACTGTTGAGAGTGCATCTGGGTGGAGCTGTCTATCTCTAGGAAGGCCTCAAAGCTGACTGGGTCCTATGGTGGACAGTGGAGGCTATCATTGAGAGTAGCATGACCAGACCGCTGCCTTATCTTTCCAGAGTGTCCTGAGATGCAGCTGGCTTTCCTGAACCTTAAACAGAGGCTTGCTATTTAAGTAGACCTGAGCCCTGGGAAACCAACATGTGAGAGAGTCTGCTTGCCTTGAATATTTTTCCTTTATAGTGGATGTTGGTGCACAACTGTGTAGAACTTTAGCCCATGTAACCAAAAATATGAATATAATGAATTCCCCATTTGGCAGAACACGGGGTGAATTTTTTTTAAATTCGAAATTAACAAAGCTCACTTTCCAGCGTGCGCTGAAAACTATGGCCTATAATTTAATTGGGTAATCCTTGTTGTCCAGCCGAATCAGTCCAACCTTTTAATCCAGCTTCCTCAACACAGGCCTTTCAGTAAGGGTGGTCTAAAATCCGAAATTCCCCAAAGCATTCCAGTTTTTCGGTCTGACTTCCCAACCTGGACCAAAGCAAGCATTTCATCTCGGGGTTTCTGAAAAACAATGCAATAAATCACCCTGTGTTTATTTTAAACCAAAAGTGTGTGCAAAATTATAATTGCCATATGTATTTATACTAATCTTGAAATCCTACTGCTACCCGTTTAAGGCTGCAGGAAAATCAAAATCGCACAACATTACATAGGTGCCTTTGATATTGATAATTGTAAATGTTCAATATGGAGTGAAATCTGCAGAAAGTAAGAATTGTGTCTGTGTACTTTTTAACTAACTTTTGTGATTTATTTATGCTGAGAGAAGTTGATTGTGTTGTGCCTCAGATAAAGTGGTGTTTTGATATTTTTGTCTTAATTTCTATTACTGTTAATTTAAATAAATAGCAATATATTTCTCATACAACGGCCTGGTTCTTTGCTAATTGTTAGCTCAGGGGATAGGAATCCAAGGGGCATGATATGTGTCTGAGATAAGGCTAACAAAAAGAATCGGTTAAACAGTTTGTTGCATAACCACGTGAGTGAGGAGGGAAGGAACTCCCGGTGTTGAGGGTGGCTTCTCAATAAACCGTTGCAAATTGGGGGGTCGGGCCAGGATTTAGCTTCCTATTTCTGACTTATGACAAGTACATTGTGACAGTCTATACATTTTGATGTGATTGCATTAAGGTGGAGGGAAAATCATCTTTGTATTGTTAAAGTGCCCCTAGGACTTTACTCCTGAGTTCCAGGGAGGTGTATAGGTAAAAGCGTAAGAGTGCGTAATCATTTTTTTTAGTGAGGGAATCAAGCGGGAACATGGTGGTTTTGCCCCTGCATGAAGCAAGTTTTATTAAAGTGCAGAATGCCAATTGTGAAAATGTCTACTGTACAAATTGGGGAAGTCAAGGAGCATATCCTAACTAAATTATTTCTCAAAGGAGACTGGGTTCAGGATGATGCAGGATACTGGCAAACCAGAATTATGCGGGAGGTTACCTCAGTAAGCAATGATATTTGGCTTCAAGCTGGGATATTGCACAAAGCACTTTTTGTATTTTGTATGGTCACAACTGCTTGTGATGAACAGATACAAATGGCTCAGCTTACTGCTCAGTTATATTTTAATGTGCTTTTAGTAGAGGAGCGTTGAAAAAATAGTGAGGCTAGTAGGATGAATCAGGCGGAAGACCTGTTGCAGGCCCATGGCCTTGTTCAACAACTCAAAGCTGAGTTAATAACACTGCAGCAAGAGAGTGCAGAGCGTGAAACACAGTTTACTGCACTGAAAAATTCACATAAAGAGTGTGTAGAAAATCTGAGCACTCCGCAACACAAGCTAAATGACCAGGCCGCTCATAATAGAGTAATTTTGGAGGACATTATCGCATTCCAATCAGAAATAAAACAATTGAAAACTAAAAATAGTCAATTAATTATCAAGGGGTTGATTCCGAAAATGACTTTGATCAGATACTTCAGCAGGTAAGTGCTCTGAAACAACAGAGAACGCAGCTCGCTCAGGAAAAATACCTCATGAATCAGGATAACAGTGTCTGATTACAGAGGAAAAATCAGTTGGAAATGGATGTAGAAAAGGAACAGTCAGGTTCTCAGGAACTGACTACAATTAAAGAAGAAAGGAATGAGCTTGTAGAGTGAATGAGGCAAATAGAAGCTGAACTATTAGAGGCAGCAATATGTAGGGATGAACAAGAGAAAGAGATTCATCGCCTGAAGGAAAAGTGCCTTGAATATGCACGCAGCATACAATGCCCACAGAAGGAACATGGATCACTTCAGCAGTAGGTGCAGCAAACACAGGATTGTTTGGTAGGTCATAGCAAGATGCATGAGATTAATCGGCCCTTAGTGTCGGAATGAAAAAGCCAGCTCTCTGACTACCAACAGCAAATAAATAGAGACACAGGTGTGAGAGCCTCGCCAATGAAATCGAAAATTAGAAATAGGACCTGAGGTACCCTGAACAATCAGGATATAGGACAAGGCCCACTGATCAAGGGGTGGCACCCCTCCCAGCAGGGGCCCCATGTCAGTCCTTTATATCCTCTCATGCACAAATGGAAACTGACCTCATATATTCCACCTATCCAAAACAGGGCAACATGAGGCAGTTAGACTTACCCAGGCCTACTCCAACTGACCAAGAAGGCCAGTCCCTGTATGATATTTGTGAGTATTCATCTCTACCACACAGAAGGGAAAGTGGCCGGACCAGGGTGTCCTGGGAACTAAGGAATAATACCGTAAGTACTTCAGACCATGAAAACTCTTATGAGGAGAGAGTCAGGGAGTTAGATTGTCTGAAGATGTGACTACAAAGAGACCACCTTGCGCGCTTTGCAGAAGGAGAAAAGCCAGACCCTCAGCCTAGGAAGGGCATTCTAAAAACCTCTGTATATTCAGGGCAGTGGGGGGGAATCCCCAGACTCCCTGGTAGGAGGGATGAGGAAACTAGGTTCTATTCCGGGCCTGAAAGGAATTCCAGAGAGTGTGACCCTTGGAGTTCCCCCTTGTCCAGGCGAGAGGAGTCCAGACCCCGTGGTTCTGGGAGATATTCTCAGTCTCATAGAGATAGGGAGCGTCTAGAAGGCGGGGAAGGGAGTACTGGTAGTGTTTCTGAGTCAGAAGGTGAATGGACTCTGGTGCAGAAGAAGAAAAATACAGGGAAACAAAGAAAGGGTTTTGTCAAAGACCCAATAAGACAAATCAAAGCCATAAAGAGCTTCCTAACCCCATAGGTATGGGAGCACCTGGAACTTTATGAGCAGGTGATGGCATCATTCCAGGTCAGGAATTATGTGAATTGTATAGTATTTGCTAAATGGATGTTTTCACCTGAGTACTCCAGTTTCTTTGCAGGACTGGAGGACCAGGATCATCATAAATGGTTCACAAATAAGGCAGCCATACTGACATTTTTTCCACCCATAGGAACCCACAAGAGGCCGTAAGGCTGCATATAACTTGCAGTGTGGGGAAGAACAGGCGCCTAGGGAGTTTGTGCAGCAGTTAAAGTGGGCATTTGCTCAGACTTCCCGGGAGGTAAACACCAATAGAAGGGCGTTCATAACTACATATTTCCATGCTCTCCCCAAATACATAATGACTCAGTTGGTGTGTGACTTTCACGAGCATAGGACCCTGGATTGGGTTATTAAACAGGCCACCAGGATTTAGGAGGGTCAAAACCCCCAAATCATCTAACACCCCTGCTGCTGCAAAGGTGGCAGAGGTGAAAACTACCCCTTCATTGGATCTGGAGATGGGGGTGTGTGCTAAAAGTAACCTTCCTGCAAACAAACGAAATGGAAAGCAGAAGGGACCCCCCCACCCCAACCTGGCCTAATCGAATGGTAGTCCCAGAACAATGATCCCTCTGACCCTGGCACGTATATAAGTCCTAGGTACAAAGGTACTAAACCAATCCTGGGGTATGTATACTCTCCCCTTGCCCAACGGGGGCAACTAATCAGGTAAGTACTGCCCCAGGAAACGTCCCTCCAAACTTCCCTTGGGAGAGAAGGATCACTCCACCTCCCAATCTAAACATTTTTCCCAGATATCCCCCAAACCAGAACTTCCAAACAATCCTCCTCTCTGTCCCCGGTTCCTGGACACTAGATCCCTGAACCTGGGAGAAGGGAGATTCAGGATGGAAAATTATGCGGGGGAATTCCCAGGACCTCCCTCCCACCAAGACTAGGGGCCTCATTACACATTGTGTTCCCACAATGTGGGAAATTACCCACATTGTGGGTAATTTCCCAAGCCAATCACGACCTGGACCCACCGCTATTAGCACACCCGTTAATTACGGTGCCACCAATAGCGGCAAGGCCGCGGCGCGCGACCCCCATGCCGGAATTAGCGCCATGGCGCTAATACCAGGGCATCACAAGCCATGCGGACCTGGCATTAGCGGCATTGAAAACACCTAAAAACCCCTTACCGGCATGGCGCAAATAACGGCATCGAAAAGCACCCGTTAAGAGACCTGAGCAGTGTACCCATCTGCCACAGGTGGACACAATCAGCACAGGTGTATGCAATGGAGACAGGCAGCACAAAAGAGCACACCACAACCCTTCACACACCAAGATGGTCCCAATAGCAGCAGCATGACATGATGGGCTGGAGTACATGATAGCATTGCAGCACCAACAACAGCCAGCACCAGAGGTGAGCCGTAACAGGTACCCATTCCTCACACCATACAGGCGATGCCAGCTATCCACTGAGGAGGTGGCTCCTAACCCCTGTACGGAACCCACAGAACCATCAGGAAGAGGACAACAATATTGCACATCCTTCCAATGACAGTGCTCCACTGCCTAAGCGGCCTGGGTGTGGCACTCCTGTACGGCCGTGTCAAAGTGGCAAAGAAAACCATGGCATGTGTAGAGCATCACAAAATGTGCATATGATGGAATGTGCCTATGCCACTTGAAATTGACATGCAACCACCAGAAGAGTATGATGTGGCTGGGGATGAGTGCGGGTGGAATGCCCCGGCAGGACATGAAAGAGGCAGTGCCAAGGAGGCACACGATGTGCATCAGCATCTGATTCTGGAATCTCATCAGGTACCAAGGTGAAATAGCATGGACGTAGACGGGTATTGTTGCCCTGGTGCATGTTTCGAGGCCCACAAAGAACCCTGTCCACAATGAATGACACATACACAATAATGGAGACCACGCTTGGGTTTCAAACTCAGAACTGTGTATATTGAACATAATGTGATAAAAAGTGCATTACCCCAACTCCACAAATACACCCTTACCCCCCTCCCCCCTCAACACACCCAAATACACCCTTACCCCTCTCCCCCTCAACACACCCAAATACACCCTTACCCCCTCCCCCTCAACACACCCAATATACCCTTACCCCCTCCCCTCAACACATCCAAATACACCCTTACCCCCTCTCCCCCTCAACACACCCAAATACACCCTTACCCCACTGCCCTCAACACACCCAAATACACCCTTACCCGCTCCCCCCTCAACACACCCAAATACACCCTTACCCCCCTCCCCCTCAACACTCCCATGTGAGTCTCATGGCGTGAATGTGTCCATCGCCACATGTGGCACCCGAATCTTGGTGGCCCTATTTGCCAGTGCCTGCATCGTCATCTGGTGGTTGTGAAGCGGTGCGCCGCAGGTTCTGCATAGACCGGCGTAGGGGACTAGTATGACGTGAACTCCCAGACGAGGAGGGGCCTGGTTCTTCCTGGGCCGTGAGTGGGCACCGACGCTCAATTGCGTCTGCTATGCGGTTCATGGCCTGCCGCAGTTGGGCCATTTCACTGCAGATTCGGTTGGTGCATGCCTCCATGCCCTCCCTCGTCTGCTGTGCAAGTGTAGCAATGTCCTCCCTCAGGCGGGCTGTCTCAGCCACATGTTGCCCTACTAGGCCACTCATCTCGGTCTGCCTCTGAAAGATGGACGAGAGGTCATGTCGCATGGTGGGTGCTGGTGGGATGGCTGATGCACCTGGATCCATTGCACTTGCATCAGGAGAGAATACCTGGGGGCTCCATGGCCCTTCAGGGGTGGGTGATTCTCCATGACTACCCAGACCTGAAGAGAACCTCTGGCTTGCCAGTAAGGGGCTTGTTGGTCTGGGGCTCTGGCTTTCATCATCAATGCCAGGTGTTTCCTCCTCATCTGAAGGTGGGGCAGTGGCTGCTGCCTCACCCGTTGAGCTGGTGGCAGCAGAGTGCATTCCCTCGATGCTGCCTTCACCTGCTGGGAGACACACTTCCGTGGGTGCCACGACAGGAGCAGGCATGGCCTGTGGATGCGTGCAACTGGTGTTCCGGCTGCCTTTGTCCCTGTGGTCATGGTCACTCGTCCTGGCTGCCCTTGCAGATGTGGCGGTGTCCCCTGTGGCATCCCTCCTGTTTTTTTTTTTTGCTGGATGTGGGAGCAGGTGTGGAAGTGCGTGCCTCCTCAGTGTCAGTGTGTGATCCTGTACGGGTGAGAAATGTGGAAAACCATCAGTCATGGGTCGACCTGCCTTGAGCTAAATGAATACGTCATGCCGTTCTATGCATTTAGGGCTCTTTAGTGTGGATGCAGGTAATGGGGATGTTGGGTGGGTCATGCATGAATGGCTCTGTGTTGTACGGGTATGTGGTGATGCATGCATGTTTGTTTGTGGCTGGATCCACGGCATTCATATGGACACATGATTGGGGGGAACATCACACTTCACTGTGCATTGTTTGATGCATACACTCACCTCCATCGGACGAAATGGCCACGCCATGCTCCATTTGTCCAACTCCCTCGATGGATTCCACTCCGATAGTTGATGCACACGTCTCCTCCCACTCAGTGAGCTTGATTGGCGATTCACTGCCTCCTCCTGTGCCCGTAGCCAGGTTGCGGTTAACGGATAGAATGTTCCGCACACGGAGCCGGAGGTCATCCCACCTCTTTCGGCAGTCTTTAACTGTGCGGGTTGTGGTGCCTACCGCGCTGACCTGGTGGGCTACCTCTTCCCAGATGGCCTTCTTCTTCACAATGGTCTCCCGACGCATGTCGTTATTGAAGACCACCTGTGCATTTTCTGCTAGTGTCTGCGTGAGCATAAGGAGCTCCTCCTTGCTAAATTTCTCCTTGCGTTGCCGCTCAGACGATTTTTTAACAGCCTTTGGCATCTTTACGGTGTCCTTGGTGTATTTTCCAACGTGGTTCCTGGTAAGGTGTCCTGGATAAGGAGGATGGCAATGGATTGTGTTTTTAAAGATGGCCGCCGTGCTCTTTCCCTTTCCGGTGCGATGACGCTATTTCCGGTTCCGCAAAATTACGGTAACCGCTATTAGCGGTGACCGCTAATGGCGGTCACCGCTATTTGCGAAGACCGCTATTTGCATGTGGCCGCAGGTCGGAAGTGCTAACAGAGCTTTCGACAATGCCGTTAAGGGACTTTTTGGGGACTTTTGTGGCATGGCGGTAGGCTCATTACCGGCATGGCGGTAGGCTCGTGCCCGCGATCTCGTAATGTCACGCAATTTGTGGCCTCTTGCGAGGGCAGACACGCTAATTACGCCATGCCGGTAATTGGCGATTTTTACCGCCTACCGTGTAATGAGGCCCTAGGTCTTGCAACTGAGACAAAAGGTCCATAAACTGACCAATGGTCTGGGGCACATGCTGAGGGCTCTGTCCAACTCTCAACCTAAACATGCTTCCCCGAATTCCCCAACACCCTGCTCTGATGCAGTACAGTTTTACATAAAGTGAAAGAAGGGATGCAAATCTGATGTCGATGGTATAATAATCCATTCCTTTATGTTAAGGTTATAGAGACATCATTGGTGGGAGGGAACAAACTGGTGTCCTTCTAAAGCTGTTGGAGTAAGGTTTCCACTGCCATAATGAAAGTAGCATGAGGCAACAGTTTACCTCTCCAGGGTTGTACCACATTATACAATGCGCCATTCCTGGACAATGTGTCCGCAATGTGAATGCGAGTGCCAGGAATGTTTATCAGAAGGAAATTGTAACGCGAAAAGAAATGAGCCCATCTAGATTGGCGGCTATCTTGACAGTCATAATTTTGTAGTAATTGCAGATTGCAGTGATCGATTCAGTTTTCCACTGGTTAAGGGGCTCCAAGAAGCATGTGTCTCCATTCTTGGCAGGCACATTTTATCGCGAGTAGCTCTTTTTCAAGCACAGAATAGTTCTGTTCTGCTTCCGACAAGGTCTTGGAGTAATAAGCCACCGGATGTTCTTGTGATCCTATGTCTGTTGTTTATGGACTGCACCAACGGCATAATCCGAGGCTTTCCGATTCCAGAATAAAAGGATTTTGAAGGTCAGGTTGTTTCAAAAGGGTAGCTGTGAAGGACCTCTTTAGGTCTTCGAATGCAGTGTTAGTTTTGTTGTTCCAATTGAAGGGTGTCTTTTTTCAGAAGCCAAGTTAAGGGTATGACCATATACTTCAATTTTTCATAGAAATTTGCCATCCCTATGAAACTTTGTAACTCCTTGATAGGCGTTTACATTTGTAACAAAGCACGTACCTTATGACGGTCCATCATGATTCCTTGGTTTGAAATAATGGGCCTCATTACAAGGTTGCCGGTCCGGTAACAACGGTACCAGTATGCTAGCCAGTACCGTTGTTATCGGACCAGCGAACTCTGAGTTGTGCCTCAAGTGCCTTTTCATTCTGCCAGGTCTGCCCTGGTGGAATGAAAGGCAACCGCAAGCACAGCATGCCTGTAGCACCGGCACCGTTATAAACAGTGCCGGTGCTACAGGCAGCCCCATTCCCATTGAGCCCTATGGGGCTGAAATGGGAATGGGGATCTACTCACACCGGCACCCGCGAAAGGGCAATTACCGGGTCCGGCTGGGTTCAGAATACCCTGGTAATTGCCCATTCGCGAGTGCCAGACTTTCATGCCAGTATGGAGGTAGCTTTGCCGCTCTTACCGGCAAGGCTACCTCCAACCTTGTAATGAGGCCCAATGTATACCCAGATAGGGCATGGATGTCACATCAAAGAGACACTTCTCAGGTTTAGCCTTAAGTTTGTTACACTGCAAGCGACAGAGCACCTCGCACAAAATGCTGGTCATGGTCCTGATAATTTTGTGAAAAAGTAAGGATGTCATCCAGATAAATTATTACAGAATGCAACAGTAAGTCAGAGAACAAATGATCCATAAATCTTTGAAAGACTGGTGGGGCTTTGGTCAATCCATAAGGCATGACTTGATGTGGAAATGTCCAAATGGTGTCCGAAAATCAGTTTTCCATTCTTCTCCAGCTCAGATTCTGACCAGATGGTATGCTCCTTGCAGGTCCAGCTTAGTAAATACCTGTGCATTGCGAATTGCTTGAAGTAGATCAGGTATAAGTAGATATTGGTCCTTCACTGTTATTCTGTTTAATCCTCTGTATTCGATGCACAGTGTAAGTTTCATGGTGTCTTTCTTCGGAATATAAAATAATGAGAAAACCGCTGCAGACTTGGATTCTGTGATCAACCCATGTTTCAAGTTTTCTTCAGGTAGGTCCTTAGCATGTTTTTTTCCGCGGGAGACAGGATGATCATCCTGCTAAAGGGTACCAGAGCATCAGGAACAAGCTTGATACTACTGTCGTCTGAACTGTGTGCAGGTAGTGTCTTCTCCTCTATCGCTCAATTTCCATTAATCCCTTTTTGGTTAAACTCCTTGAAAAGCTGGTCATCTCTCAGCTCAATCTCCATTCCGATTCTGTCGGGTCTCTCCATTATCACCAATCTGGCTTCATAGCTGCCAGAAGCACCGAAACTGCTCTCCTGAATATCCGTGAAGATCTGCTCTCCAACCTTGACTCTAACACTCCCTAAGTCCTCATTGTACTTGATATCTCCTCTGCTTTCGACACGGTCAACCATACCTCCCTGCTCAGCCGTCTCCGTGACAACCTGGGTATCAGCAATCAGGCTCTGGCTTGGCTGACCTCTTTCCTCTCTGATCGACCCTCTGAAGTACAACTTGGGTCCTTCCTATCTTCTATCTCCCTTTCTACCTGTGGTGTTCCCCAGCGGTCTAACCTCTCGCCCTGGCTTTTCAACCAATACCTGGCAACTCTCGCCTACTGCATTTTCATTTTCTGCTCAAATTTCCAGTGCTATGCTGATGACACCCAACTCATTTTCAGGATTTCCTCAGCCACCTCCTCTCCTTCCCTCATCTCTGATTGCCTAATTGCCATTCAAAATTGGTGTTCCTTCAACAATCTTTGTCTAAATGCCAACAAGACTGAGATCCTCCTCATAGGTACACCTTCACCTTCCTTTATCTCACTCTCTGGCCGGCCTCCTTTGGGCCTCCACCTACCCATACCCATACCTCTAAGGCCAAAAACCTTGGGGTCATCTTTGACTCCACACTTTCCTTCTCCGTACACATCTCTGACATCTCTAAAAAGTCAAACTGCTTACTACACCTCCTTAGAGTTACTCTGCCTTTCCTCTCCTTCCCTCAGAAGCCTACTGTCTCCTAAACTCTGGTTCTCTCTAGGTTGGACTACTGTAACAGCCTCTTCTAAATCTACCTGCCTCCACTCTCCGCCCTTTACAACAAATCCAGACCAGGACCGTGAGAGTTGTCCTTGGCCTCAAGCCCTGGGATCGTATCTCTCCAGCTCTGAAATCCCTCCCTTGGCTCCCAGAGGATGCAAGGATTACATTTAAAACCCTCTGCATTCTTCACAAGGCTTTTTGGGGCCTGGGTCCAAAATACCTTCAACTATCCCTCTGTAAATACCTCCCCTCTGGAGCCCTTCGCTCCTCTACTTCTAACACCCTCAGGGTCAGTCGTTTTTCAAAGAAACAAGCTGGGATAGATTTCTGTCTTCGGCTGGGCCTCCCTTTGGAACAGCCTCCCTGCCACCTTGAAACTTGAGGAGAACCATCTCATGTTCCTGAAGCACCTCAAGACCTTCCTCTTCCCTTCTGCCCTTGTCCCTTTTCTCCCCTGCTGATCTGTTTTCTCCCAGGCACTGTGCACCTGGCCACCCTCTGTCCTTCGGGCCTGGTAACCTGCTCACCCGTCCACCCTCCTGCACTGCCTCCGGGCCTCCCCTTGCACTGGGGTCTGTATCTGTACCCATACAGTCCCCCACTCACTTCTCTTCTGCACTTATCAGATATACCCTATCTGCTTAGCCCAGCACTTGCCACTTGCTAGCTGCACTACCACCTATATTTTACTTATTTATTTATTCTGTTCTCTCCTCTGTTCCGCACTTTCCACCTCTAGCCCCTCCATGCACTTTCACCCTTTTCCCTTTCTCAGGCACTTGCACGTACTTAATGTCACTGGGCCTAGTAAAACAGTTGTTTTTTGTTCTCCCCTGTTCCCCTCCCTTTGCCTGGTCACGCTCTGCAACACTTGTGTATGAGCGCGATATAAATAAAATATCATATCATATCATATCCTCATTGGAAAGCACGTCTTGAAACTGTTGATATGTATTGGTACCAGATTAGCAACTACTCTACTTTTTACGGGTCTCCTAGTGAACCAGAAGCTCACACAGGTGTAAGTCTGATGGGCTATGAATTTGAGTATGCATCTTGCTCTAGAGGAGGAGGCAAAAGCCTCTACCAGATCCACCCCTAACCTTCCTATATGTTGGGAACCAGAGTTAGCAACATGGGCGATACCTGTAATGATGCCAATAACACAAGCAGCCTTTGAACCAAAATACCCATTGAGGAAGCCATTCTTTATGTATCCACGAAGAATTGATAGCCGCTTAGGAAAGATCCCTGAAGAATGAGAGAAAATGAATGAACGCGTAGACTGGTGATGTTACAAAACGTAACATGACACATTGAGACGAGACATCAGTGGAGAATGTAAAGAGAACATATGGAACCTAATGATGAAGTAAAAGGATTGAGTAAACCTGTTATATGTAAAATGAAGATTACACGTGTGAAGAGCAGGGAAGAAAATGCAAGCCGTCTTACAATTGTACAAAGCCAGTAACGCAAGCAGACTAAGTGATCGCAGAAGCTAGCTATATGTAGTATATAGATTGTAGGCGGTGCCGCCAAGGTATAAATGAAGCATAAGAAATCTCGATGTTCCACATCGTGTTTTTAGCAAACTGGGATCCCAAGGACAGAAAGTCTGAAAGTGTGTCGCAGTTGATAAACAGTAGTTGACGAGCAAGAAAGAATCAAGGAGGCTTGCCTCGTCTGGTGTCAAGGAAGGCCAGGGCAGCCGAGAACTGGTTGTCTAATCAAAGGATACAATTAATACAGAGCAAAGCCAAGTTCATGCCAAGGTGCAGCTTAGAGACAATGAGTGCCAAGTTATATTTGGTTTTAATACCATCTAACATTGAATTGAAGCTTGAAACGTGGTTGTCAGTCATGTGACCTTGATGGAAATAGACTCAAGCAGATGACGTTGAGGCAAGCAGATGTGAGTATACCCATACTCCCTAATATTCCAGGAGTTGTGAAGGTTACAAGGCCATGTTCAAAGGCTAATTGAATGACAGAGAGTAAGAATATGATGGATGTTAGGCTAATTGGGTGGAACATATGGTCAAGACCAGCCCACAGCACCTGGGATACCAGCTTGTGCGCTGCTAGCGAGTGGAATATTCCAGAATCGTACGAGCATGCCAACCAATTATAGAGGGCCACGTATCAAAGAGCCCTATAGTTAGAGAACCAATACATCGTCATATATTTTGTGGCGACGTAGATGACATGCACTAGAGGAGGGCTTAGTTCCCACCTGACAGTAGAGACCCAATCACAACTTCAACCCCCATAGAAAGTATATATAGATGTTCCTTGTTACCCTATCACAGCCCCACGTAAGTTTTTATAGTTTGCCACATAGTATGATGTCAATGATGACGAATATTTAGTATAAAAGGTAGTTTTCATGTGAAATGCGTTGAGATTATGCTGCGTGACATCTGAGGATGTCCGTTGTACTCCCTGTTTTAGATAATTGTTATAAAACAGTGTACACCTTGCCAACTTCTTGAATCAACCTTATTATTGATGTTTGAGTAATTTCTGCATCCTCATCCTTCCTTTAAGAGCACCACCTCATCTTAAAGAGCCTTATCGGGTTCATTGTGGAGCCTAAAACCAGGGTCCTGGCTGTCCAGGTGATACCTGAATTTTGGAACTGCAACCAGGGAATCCCTAATATAACAGGAAAATGTGCAGCTGTAATCAAATCAAAAGTGCTGTTTTTAGTGCAGTGTTGGATTCTTATATCCATGGGTACTGTGTGCTCCCACAATGGGACTACGGCTTAAAGGTCTGCCATCGACACCTTCTACGGGCATGTCTATTTCTTTAGATAGAAATGATATGCCTTTCTGATCCGCCCAAGACTTGTCCATGAATATGCTAGCAGTGGCGAAATTCACCATGGCTGTAGTTTTGATGGTAAGTTCAGGTTTTTATATATTTATTTATTTTTATTTATTTATTATGTGATTCAGTTAAAACCAAACTTTACAAACAGAAGCACATTCAATCGAAATACAGATAAAAAGAACCATATCTAACACAGATTCATTTCATACAATGTTAAAAGAAATTTAAAAAATTCATTACTGCTAAGTAGCAGCCTATCATTACGATTTTTCAACATAGACCACACAAATGTTCCCAGGTTAAAAATGGATGAATAGTAAGATAGAATCTAAAGATCGCTACCCGGTGGACTGCTAAAATCGCGACAATCAATAATAAGGTGCTTCAAAGTTTCCACATACAGATTACAGCAGCGACAATGACGTTCACTTACAGACACTCCAGCGTGACCACCTACGACATCATTAGTAAGAAGGAGATTTAATTTAATACGTAGCCAAAGGTTTGTAAGATAAAGAGAAGCACGTTGACATAGGTATTTCTGCAGAACATTCACAGGCATAATATCCAGAGAGAAATGGTCGAAAACTTTATAGGAACAAAGAATCTCCCTATTCTTAATCCAATCAGCCTTGCAAAGTAGCTTCTTCACCATAGCCGGATTACGCTCAAGCTCCTCCAAAGGAATACGATTATCAGCCATCGTTGAATGCACTGAATTGACCCAATTACGCAGGATATTAAGTTGAAAAGCATTGTACATTTAGGAGGAAACAAAATGGAGTGTAGAAGAAGCACTCTTCTCCAGTTGACCCCCGTAGACAGTGAGGTGAGACCCAAGATGTGCTTGACAGAACAGAGTGACACAAGGAACCTTCAAAAATCTTTCCGTCCTGCCTAGCTCATTCAAGGTTGACCACCTTTACCTCAGCCCCATAAGATAATTTCGGCACCATCAGCTGGTTATACAATTTTATGGTTGGTAACAATGAAAAGCAACTGTATTTCTTATCAATTACACTAAGTTGGGCGGCTGCTGAAATTGCTCCAAGTCTTAGTTCCTCAGTTGCAGGTGACAGAGCTTGATTAGACCTAATAGTGACACCCAAATGTTTAAATTTGGTCACTACTTGTAATCTTGTGCATTCAATATGCCAGCCAAAATTATGACTCCCAGATAAGATCTTTCTGTGATTAAAAATTAGGATTTTAGATTTAGGGACATCTAGCGCAAGACCCAAATTTCTAAAACATTTCTGGGTCTTCAGGAGAGACTTCTGCAAACCATCTGCTGTGTAAATGGTCATCTGCATAGAGAAGGTATTGGATGACCACCTGACCCAACCTTGGAGGATTGGCCCCTGGTCCCTCCAATGCAGCCCTAATGCCCAAGATGTATAAATTAAAAAGTAACAGGGCCAAACCACAACCTTGGCACAAACCACGGTCAGCAGAAATCCACCTTGAATAGTTACCACACTTATCCAGCCTGACCTTAATATTCAAATCCCTGTACAAGAATCACAAAACAGAGACCAAGGCATCGGGGCAACCACACAACTTCAGCATCCCCCATAGATTGTTGCGATCTGCGTAAAGGCCTTGGATTTGTTGAGAAAGGAAAGATTGATTGTCCTTTTGCTTTGGAAGGCATGTTTTTTTAAAAGCAGAAGAATCAAGCAAATAAGAGCGGTATTCGTTCCTTAGCGAAAGCCGGACTGATTACAGTCCAACTATTTAGCAGAGGTCGCCCATTTTCCAAAGCATGGAGTAAAAAGCCAGAGAAGATTTTATAAGAGGCATCCAGGAGGGAAATGGGGCGATAGTTCACTGGATCAGCCCTGTCCCCCTTCTTGTATATTAATATTACAAACGCCTCTCCACGAATCCAGGCAAAGGGTCTGAACCCCACATTGTGGAAGAGCTGTAATAAAACAGCTGCCCACAAAGGTGGATTGGATTTAAGCGTCATATTGGACAAGCCATCTGGCCCCGGGGCATTAGAACACTTAGCGCTATTGATCGCCAACAAAATTGCCTCTAGATCAATGTCCAAAAGGGTCCAGACACCTCCAGCAAAAGAACCATTAGATTGAATCGGTAGGGGCCCTGTTATGGAGCCGTCCACTTTAGAGAAGGGATAGAGAGGTGCTGAAGTGACTTCTGTACCTCCCACCCCTAGAATGAGTCTCTGAAAGTTGGTACTCTGACAGGAAGCTAGAGCCCCAAGCATTGTCAATGCGTCATCTTGCTTTGACAGCTTGAGCCTAGCAATAATGTGTGCCAAATTCAGACCTGATTTTAAAATGTCCCTTATCGCCCTTCTCAACATTCTCTTCTTCTCACGCACTTCATTATTGTACATGTGTCTAGGTGTCACATAAACAAGTTCGCTTCTAAGATTTGAAGCTGGAATGAGCACAGACAGCGTACTCTGAATATGGTGAGAGAGAAGGAGAGGGCACAACTCTGCAAATACCTCCCCCACAAAATCCTCATTAACATTCACATTAAATCTGTATGCGTGTTTGGGACTCCACACAACTGCATTATTGGGAAGATTAATTTTCAGTGCATCAGAGAGCAGGTCTGGAGAAGTGACCTTGTAAATACCACCAAAACCAGCCATGAGACGCGAGTGATCACTATCTTTGTCGGATTCAACAGTGAAATAATCTATGAAAGGGAGGAGGGAAGAGGACACAAAAAGAAAATCTTAAGTAGACATTGGACATCTTCCCGAAAATTACCATTTAAAGGAAACAGTTCCAAGCTATCAAAACAAGCATGTAATGTCAATCCATGTGCTCTGGTAGGTTGGGAGAAGCACCTTATAGAACCTGGGAGGTACCATTTCAGATCAACACATTCAGAATTAAAATCACCCAAATTATAAAACAAACATTAGATAAAAGAGCATGAGTCAGTTAGAATGGATGTTGCAGGGTTAAAATACACATTTACCACAATCAAAACGGAAACAATTTGCCTCGTTGGATCAAACCAAGATATTTTGCAGCCTAGCATATCTGAGCGGCCTACGTGTATAGCCTCAATCTTTGAATCAGGTGAGATACGCCAAGTACAAAATAAGCCACCGTAATGCCAGCCTTTTAAGCATTTCATCGCTGGTTCATGAATTAACATAAACCCATCTATCAATCAAAAGGGATTCTTGAGAAACAGAGTAGGTCTGCGTCCAACCAAAGACTGGCATTAGAGCAAAGATGTGTAAAATCCACACGTATTCCATGAGACCAGTCTCATCGGAGAAATTCAACAGAAACCTCTTTGCACTGGGTTATGGAGGTGCAACAAGTTAATAATGTGAGATTGTTGGTGGATACATGTCGATTCAAAGTCTGCCGAGAACTGTTAGTGATTTGTTGTCTGTCAGCCAACTGAACACTTATCTTCAGGGGGTCACGCGGGTTAACCTCGGAGCTGACTCTTCCCCCCCTGACTAGCCAAATTTGATCCCTCCTGAGGCCATCCTTGGAAAACGTATACCCCATATTAAGCAATCTCCATCCGCCATTATCAAATTATACACCAGTGCTGAATAAAACAATTTTCACCATGTCAACGTGGTGAAAATCTAAGAAGAATGTCTTTGGAATAAAGCGATTGGAGACTAGGAAGCTGCCCAAATAAGGCCAAAATGTATTGGTGGTTCAAAGGATACAGTTCCTTCACCTTAAAGTTACGTCTCAAGCAGATATAACTCAACTGGTCCCCTAAGCTCAAGGACGAAGGACCGGCCATAGAAGCAGAACCTTCGTCATGTGCCTCATCCTTTACTGGGAGACTGAATGTGGAACCCCCCGCAGGACCCTTTGGGAATCTAGCAGAACCAGAAGGCAAGCCACCCAACCCCAGGACAATGGCTAGAGACCTCCTTCTTTCTTCCATGGTAAGGAAACACTGAGAAGCAGTATCCAAGGTACCAGCTATCTCTTCATCTGATATGAAAGAGGGGACAGTTGGTTTGAGATTTTTGTGTAGTGTAGACTGTAAATACGTAGATGGAACTAAAACCACTTGACTAATAACTTCGGTCACCCTGGGGGAAGAATTGGGTGAGAAACAGAAACCAGTTGCTCTTGGGACTGATAGGCCTCTTCATCATGTTCGATGGAATAAGCCGACAGGGAAGAAAGATTCAATGCTGCCTCGGTAACAGCATTCTTAGGTTTAAGGTACGCTGCTTTTGTTGGAGGCATTGGAAGCCAAGGAGAGGTGACTAACAGATGTGTGCTTACCCTTGCCTCGTGCACCTGCCCCCTAAGTGGAAGGGGCACGAGGCATAGTATTTTCAAGGTCATCCACCTCAGAGAATATTTCAGTCTGGGCTTTTAGGGAATGTAAGCATTTCAGAGAGCCTATGTTAAAGGGCCAAGAGCTGGCCTGGGTTTGGTAAGAGTTTTTACTTTCTTCTTCCTTCTACGCCCAGCTCCCTTGGGAGCTGCTAAAACATCTCCGAGAGAAGTCCCAGAAGGGGACGCAGCACACTGAACCTCCAGAGATTGTTGAGGGGGAATAGGATCTAATGATACTGAAGAAGGCTTAGGTGGAGCAACCTCACAAACAGGAACCAAGACCCCGGTAAATCACCCGGCTCAACAACCTTAGTAGAGGGCACCACCGTATCGAGCAAGGATGTTTGACTCACCACAGAGACTCGATTGGCCACAGTCGAGCTACCACTAAGCAATGCATTCTTTGATAGAGCCCCCGGGACACTCAGAGCCACAATAAAACCCTCAATAAAGTGAACTTTAGCAAGCAGGTCTTTAGGAGAAGAAATAACCTCTCTCAGTTCATACATGTTCATATTGTGGCCCCGGTCCATAGTATCCAAAATCTGGTTCAGAACTGGAAAGGAAAAAGCATCCACTAAGGGCCCTTCCTGAGTCTGAGGGACATAGCCCATGTTATTGTAGCCGGGCCTTAGCTCCGGAGAAAGAGATGAGCAAAGAGATCCAGAAGGCCCGGGTTGGTTGAAAAAAATGTGGGTATGAGGTAAAGGGGGAGAGCCATGACAAACAGTGGAAGGCTTATCATGATACAAACCTTGCGGTCGTGATGGAGGGGAGAAGCTCTAAACTATTTAACCTCCTCTATGCCTCGTGGTGGAAATAGAGAGCCATGCAGAGATTGGGTAATAGGCCCACCCAAGGACAGGCAGATACGTTTGGCAAATTCGGAGGATACAACAGGAGCCAAAATCGAAACATCTGAAATTAAGTTAGATCCAATGCAGTCAATCAGATCCTCTGGATCACCATGAATCAGTGAGACTGAACAGTCTGGAGTTGATGGTAAAGCGTTGGAATTCCTTAATGACGGCGAAATGTTCTGTTCGGGCAATTAGAAGCCCCTCCCAAATGATCAGTGAGTGTTTCCAACTTGCTGACCGTGGTCTTGCCACTCCGTAACCCCGGCATAGTACATAAGCACCTGGCTGCTTGTAGAAGAAAGGATGAGGTACACAAAGCAAAATAAAAGCGAACCTGTGTGCCTCAACAACCAGCGTGTGACCCACAGTGCTTGCGGTATGGGAGCAGTAAAATCAGAGCAGGACTGCACCACTACAATAGATTGAAGCAGTGCAATCAAAGGCACCCTGGCCCTCAGTCGCTCACTGATCAGACACTACTAAAGTTGTAAGCACAGTGGTTGCGCGCTATGCTGGTGGTTGATGGTTGATTTCCTGATCAGTATTATGGTGAGCAAACCTATCTCGCCTCCCGCAATGGCTCCAGAGACTGAGCAGAGCAGCGACCCTCAGCAGGGCGAGAGCAGCTGTTCCTAAGTTCACAGAAAGGAGCAAAATCCAGGAGGCCACATTTTAATTACAGGAGCAAGACGCAAAGCGCCCCTTGCCAGGCGTTGTAAAGCTCCTCTTACTGGTCACAGTGCTTTGGTGCCTAAAGTGCAATAAAAGATGTCAAATAAAACAGGCAAGAACGATGTGACGACACTGACACCCAGAGTTGCTGGCACAGGACCATTGTTTAAAACACAAATGATACAATATTGATAAAGTGGCTTGTGTAAAGTCTTGAAGATTAGCTGTGCTTGGGAGAACAGAACAGAGCAGTGGGGTTTCGCGGTGTGTGTAAATGTGGGGGAAAACAAGCACTGAAGAGTCTAATAGGCTTGCGGCTTACCTTATTTGCAAATGGAAGCCTCACCACCACAGCCCCGAACCCCAAACACAAAACACACTGGTACACACCACTGCGCTCCGCGGCAGGGTGTGAGTCTTTGAAGGTTCCTCCTCCTGCTAGAATAATAGAGACAAACAACACACTTTTCAGACCACTCAGGTCTCCGGTTTCTCCTGTTGCTCTTTGCACCACGCTGCCACAAACACACTGCTACACACCGCTGCACTACGCGAAGGTTGTGAGTCTTTGAAGGTTCCTTCTCTTGCTAGAATAATAGAGACAAAGGGCAGACTCCTCAGACTTCTCAGGTCTCCAGTTTCTCCTGTTGCTCCTTGCTCCACGCTGCCAACGAAACACACTGATACACACCGCCAGGTTGTATATGCATGGTGATGTAAATGACCAATAAAGGCACTGATTGTTATACCTTTTCATTAGATAAACCCCAAACGTGAGGACCAGATACGCTCTCCCAGACTAGCGTCCCCCCTACGAACGGCTGGTGTTTCCCCCTTTTCGAGGAGGTGCTATCTGGCGATGTCGCACAAAATGATTGGGCATTTTACAATTCAAGCACAACCCTTTTGTGCGTCATCTCTGCTTTTCATCTTCGGACAAGGGCCCTCATGCTTTCCTGATTTGCATAGGCTCACACCGCAGGGTGTTTCAGTCAGAGGGAGTGACTCAGAAACTGCAGTATGAGGGTTACTTGTTCGTTCTTTTCTTTTTTCCTACCTTCTTTCTTGTTTCCAATAGTCCATTCATAGAATTAATTTAATAAGATCATCAAAGGTAGAGGGGTGAGAAACCTTGGATAGTTAATCTTTGAGACCTTCTGACAGGCCTCTTCTGTACAGCAAATAACATGCTTCCTCTGGCCATGCAGATTGTTGAGTGAGTTTCTTAAACTTCGTAGTATAGATCAGAACGTCCAAGTTGGTTTGAACAAAGTCCAACAAGGTGTCAGGTTTGGTGTATGTTAACTCAGGCTGGTCAAAGATTCCTGCAAATGAAGTAAGAAACCCTTGATAATGATCCCCTGAGGTGACTAAGGGAGTTGCCCAAGCCAAGGCACTTCCCAACAATTGAGAAACCAAAAATCCTACTCCCACTGTATCGGTTGGAAAAGAGGCTTGATGGAAGGCAAAGGTAACTGTGCAGGCATCTATTAATTCTTTATATTTCTTAGGGTCTCCATAAAATCTTTCTATGGAGCTAGTGCGAACCGGGGTGTTTTCAACAGAGACACCACCATTGACCATTGCCTGATGCAACACAGCGTTTTCAGTCTTAAGGTTCTGAACCTCAAGTGGTGAGGCCTTGGATTGCAGCAACAAGCTCTTGTAACTGCTCCATCTTCTCTTGCTCCAGGTGGCATCACAATCTATCAACGGCACACCTTACCTGCGGAGCCTTGAGAGAAGGAGGTGGGAAGAGGCAAGGTCTGTCTACCCAAGAAGCCACTGTGCTGCCTGAACATGGCAACAGGTACGGTATAGGCTACATTGGGAGAACAGGACCCAAACAGGAGAAACACCCAATTTGGGGAAACCCCTCCAGAGAAGAGCCAGGAGCGCTGGCAGCAAAAGTCTTCTGAAGGTCTTCTGAGCATAGAATAGGAAGATGGTCAGCCAGATGTAGACTTCTAACTTTTCAATCATACAAAATAGACCGGGAGCATTAGCGGGACCAGGCAGGAAGAGAAAGTATACCAGGAGAAGGAAAAGGAATTGTTGGTGCAACGGGAGATCCTAGTTACAGGTGGAGCAACCTCACAAACAGGAACCAAGACCCCGGTAAATCACCCGGCTCAACAACCTTAGTAGAGGGCACCACCGTATCGAGCAAGGATGTTTGACTCACCACAGAGACTCGATTGGCCACAGTCGAGCTACCACTAAGCAATGCATTCTTTGATAGAGCCCCCGGGACACTCAGAGCCACAATAAAACCCTCAATAAAGTGAACTTTAGCAATCAGGTCTTTAGGAGAAGAACTAACCTCTCTCAGTTCATACATGTTCATATTGTGGCCCCGGTCCATAGTATCCAAAATCTGGTTCAGAACTGGAAAGGAAAAAGCATCCACTAAGGGCCCTTCCTGAGTCTGAGGGACATAGCCCATGTTATTGTAGCCGGGCCTTAGCTCCGGAGAAGGAGATGAGCAAAGAGATCCAGAAGGCCCGGGTTGGTTGAAAAAAATGTGGGTATGAGGTAAAGGGGGAGAACCATGACAAACAGTGGAAGGCTTATCATGATGCAAACCTTGCGGTCGTGATGGGAGGGGAGAAGCTCTAAACAATTTAACCTCCTCTATGCCTCGTGGTGGAAATAGAGAGCCATGGGGAGATTGGGTAATAGGCCCACCCAAGGACAGGCAGATACGTTTGGCAAATTCGGAGGATACAACAGGAGCCAAAATCGAAACATCTGAAATTAAGTTAGATCCAATGCAGTCAATCAGATCCTCTGGATCACCATGAATCAGTGAGACTGAACAGTCTGGAGTTGATGTAAAGCGTTGGAATTCCTTAATGACGGCGAAATGTTCTGTTCGGGCCAATTAGAAGCCCCTCCCAAATGATCAGTGAGTGTTTCCAACTTGCTGACCGTGGTCTTGCCACTCCGTAACCCCGGCATAGTACATAAGCACCTGGCTGCTTGTAGAAGAAAGGATGAGGTACACAAAGCAAAATAAAAGCGAACCTGTGTGCCTCAACAACCAGCGTGTGACCCACAGTGCTTGCGGTATGGAGCAGTAAAATCAGAGCAGGACTGCACCACTACAATAGATTGAAGCAGTGCAATCAAAGGCACCCTGGCCCTCAGTCGCTCACTGATCAGACACTACTAAAGTTGTAAGCACAGTGGTTGCGCGCTATGCTGGTGGTTGATGGTTGATTTCCTGATCAGTATTATGGTGAGCAAACCTATCTCGGCCTCCCCGCAATGGCTCCAGAGACTGAGCAGAGCAGCGACCCTCAGCAGGGCCGAGAGCAGCTGTTCCTAAGTTCACAGAAAGGAGCAAAATCCAGGAGGCCACATTTTAATTACAGGAGCAAGACGCAAAGCGCCCATTGCCAGGCGTTGTAAAGCTCCTCTTACTGGTCACAGTGCTTTGGTGCCTAAAGTGCAATAAAAGATGTCAAATAAAACAGGCAAGAACGATGTGACGACACTGACACCCAGAGTTGCTGGCACAGGACCATTGTTATAAAACACAAATGATACAATATTGATAAAGTGGCTTGTGTTAAAGTCTTGCGGATTAGCTGGGGTGGGGAGAACAGAACAGAGCAGTGGGGTTTCGCGGGTGTGTAAATGTGAGGGAAAACAAGCACCGAAGAGTCTAATAGGCTCGCGGCTTACCTTATTTGCAAATGGAAGCCTCAACCACCACAGCCCCGAACCCCAAACACAAAACACACTGGTACACACCACTGGGCTCCGCGCAGGGTGTGAGTCCTTGAAGGTTCCTCCTCCTGCTAGAATAATAGAGACAGACGACACACTTTTCAGACCACTCAGGTCTCCGGTTTCTCCTGTTGCTCTTTGCACCACGCTGCCACAAAACACACTGCTACACACCGCTGCGCTACGCGAAGGTTGTGAGTCTTTGAAGGTTCCTTCTCCTGCTAGAATAATAGAGACAAAGGGCAGACTCCTCAGACTTCTCAGGTCTCCGGTTTCTCCTGTTGCTCCTTGCTCCACGCTGCCACGAAACACACTGCTACACACCGCCAGGTTGTATATGCATGGTGATGTAAATGACCAATAAAGGCACTGATTGTTATACCTTTTCATTAGATAAACCCCAAACATGAGGACCAGATACGCTCTCCCAGACTAGCGTCCCCCTA
>CM010927.2:317142790-317270812 GCA_002915635.3 Ambystoma mexicanum | reverse complement strand
CCTACTGTCTCCTAAACTCTGGTTCTCTCTAGGTTGGACTACTGTAACAGCCTCTTCTAAATCTACCTGCCTCCACTCTCCGCCCTTTACAACAAATCCAGACCAGGACCGTGAGAGTTGTCCTTGGCCTCAAGCCCTGGGATCGTATCTCTCCAGCTCTGAAATCCCTCCCTTGGCTCCCAGAGGATGCAAGGATTACATTTAAAACCCTCTGCATTCTTCACAAGGCTTTTTGGGGCCTGGGTCCAAAATACCTTCAACTATCCCTCTGTAAATACCTCCCCTCTGGAGCCCTTCGCTCCTCTACTTCTAACACCCTCAGGGTCAGTCGTTTTTCAAAGAAACAAGCTGGGATAGATTTCTGTCTTCGGCTGGGGCCTCCCTTTGGAACAGCCTCCCTGCCACCTTGAAACTTGAGGAGAACCATCTCATGTTCCTGAAGCACCTCAAGACCTTCCTCTTCCCTTCTGCCCTTGTCCCTTTTCTCCCCTGCTGATCTGTTTTCTCCCAGGCACTGTGCACCTGGCCACCCTCTGTCCTTCGGGCCTGGTAACCTGCTCACCCGTCCACCCTCCTGCACTGCCTCCGGGCCTCCCCTTGCACTGGGGTCTGTATCTGTACCCATACAGTCCCCCACTCACTTCTCTTCTGCACTTATCAGATATACCCTATCTGCTTAGCCCAGCACTTGCCACTTGCTAGCTGCACTACCACCTATATTTTACTTATTTATTTATTCTGTTCTCTCCTCTGTTCCGCACTTTCCACCTCTAGCCCCTCCATGCACTTTCACCCTTTTCCCTTTCTCAGGCACTTGCACGTACTTAATGTCACTGGGCCTAGTAAAACAGTTGTTTTTTGTTCTCCCCTGTTCCCTCCCTTTGCCTGGTCACGCTCTGCAACACTTGTGTATGAGCGCGATATAAATAAAATATCATATCATATCATATCCTCATTGGAAAGCACGTCTTGAAACTGTTGATATGTATTGGTACCAGATTAGCAACTACTCTACTTTTTACGGGTCTCCTAGTGAACCAGAAGCTCACACAGGTGTAAGTCTGATGGGCTATGAATTTGAGTATGCATCTTGCTCTAGAGGAGGAGGCAAAAGCCTCTACCAGATCCACCCCTAACCTTCCTATATGTTGGGAACCAGAGTTAGCAACATGGGCGATACCTGTAATGATGCCAATAACACAAGCAGCCTTTGAACCAAAATACCCATTGAGGAAGCCATTCTTTATGTATCCACGAAGAATTGATAGCCGCTTAGGAAAGATCCCTGAAGAATGAGAGAAAATGAATGAACGCGTAGACTGGTGATGTTACAAAACGTAACATGACACATTGAGACGAGACATCAGTGGAGAATGTAAAGAGAACATATGGAACCTAATGATGAAGTAAAAGGATTGAGTAAACCTGTTATATGTAAAATGAAGATTACACGTGTGAAGAGCAGGGAAGAAAATGCAAGCCGTCTTACAATTGTACAAAGCCAGTAACGCAAGCAGACTAAGTGATCGCAGAAGCTAGCTATATGTAGTATATAGATTGTAGGCGGTGCCGCCAAGGTATAAATGAAGCATAAGAAATCTCGATGTTCCACATCGTGTTTTTAGCAAACTGGGATCCCAAGGACAGAAAGTCTGAAAGTGTGTCGCAGTTGATAAACAGTAGTTGACGAGCAAGAAAGAATCAAGGAGGCTTGCCTCGTCTGGTGTCAAGGAAGGCCAGGGCAGCCGAGAACTGGTTGTCTAATCAAAGGATACAATTAATACAGAGCAAAGCCAAGTTCATGCCAAGGTGCAGCTTAGAGACAATGAGTGCCAAGTTATATTTGTTTTAATACCATCTAACATTGAATTGAAGCTTGAAACGTGGTTGTCAGTCATGTGACCTTGATGGAAATAGACTCAAGCAGATGACGTTGAGGCAAGCAGATGTGAGTATACCCATACTCCCTAATATTCCCAGGAGTTGTGAAGGTTACAAGGCCATGTTCAAAGGCTAATTGAATGACAGAGAGTAAGAATGATGATGGATGTTAGGCTAATTGGGTGGGAACATATGGTCAAGACCAGCCCACCAGCACCTGGGATACCAGCTTGTGCGCTGCTAGCGAGTGGAATATTCCAGAATCGTACGAGCATGCCAACCAATTATAGAGGGCCACGTATCAAAGAGCCCTATAGTTAGAGAACCAATACATCGTCATATATTTTGTGGCGACGTAGATGACATGCACTAGAGGAGGGCTTAGTTGCCCACCTGACAGTAGAGACCCAATCACAACTTCAACCCCCATAGAAAGTATATATAGATGTCCCTTGTTACCATATCACAGCCCCACGTAAGTTCTTATAGTTTGCCACATAGTATGATGTCAATGATGACGAATGTTTAGTATAAAAAGGTATTTTTTCATGTGATGCGTTGAGATTATGCTGCGTGACATCTGAGGATGTCCGTTGTACTCCCTGTTTTAGATAATTGTTATTAAAACAGTGTACACCTTGCCAACTTCTTGAATCAACCTTATTATTGATGTTTGAGTAATTTCTGCATCCTCATCCTTCCTTTAAGAGCACCACCTCATCTTAAAGAGCCCTTATCGGGTTCATTGTGGAGCCTAAAACCAGGGTCCTGGCTGTCCAGGTGATACCTGAATTTTGGAACTGCAACCAGGGAATCCCTAATATAACAGGAAAATGTGCAGCTGTAATCAAATCAAAAGTGCTGTTTTTAGTGCAGTGTTGGATTCTTATATCCATGGGTACTGTGTGCTCCACAATGGGACTACGGCTTAAAGGTCTGCCATCGACACCTTCTACGGGCATGTCTATTTCTTTAGATAGAAATGATATGCCTTTCTGATCCGCCCAAGACTTGTCCATGAATATGCTAGCAGTGGCGAAATTCACCATGGCTGTAGTTTTGATGGTAAGTTCAGGTTTTATATATTTATTTATTTTTATTTATTTATTATGTGATTCAGTTAAAACCAACTTTACAAACAGAAGCACATTCAATCGATAAACAGAATAAAAGAACCATATCTAACAGAGATTCATTTCACACAATGTTAAAAGAAATTTCCAAAAATTAATGACTGTAAGTAGCAGCCTATCATTACGATTGTTCAACATAGACCACAACAAATGTTCCCAGGTTAAAAATGGATGAATAGTAAGATAGAATCTAAAGATCGCTACCCGGTGGACTGCTAAAATCGGACAATCAATAATAAGGTGCTTCAAAGTTTCCACATACAGATTACAGCAGCGACAATGACGTTCACTTACAGACACTCCAGCGTGACCACCTACGACATCATTAGTAAGAAGGAGATTTAATTTAATACGTAGCCAAAGGTTTGTAAGATAAAGAGAAGCACGTTGACATAGGTATTTCTGCAGAACATTCACAGGCATAATATCCAGAGAGAAATGGTCGAAAACTTTATAGAACAAAGAATCTCCCTATTCTTAATCCAATCAGCCTTGCAAAGTAGCTTCTTCACCATAGCCGGATTACGCTCAAGCTCCTCCAAAGGAATACGATTATCAGCCATCGTTGAATGCACTGAATTGACCCAATTACGCAGGATATTAAGTTGAAAAGCATTGTACATTTAGGAGGAAACAAAATGGAGTGTAGAAGAAGCACTCTTCTCCAGTTGACCCCCGTAGACAGTGAGGTGAGACCCAAGATGTGCTTGACAGAACAGAGTGACACAAGGAACCTTCAAAAATCTTTCCGTCCTGCCTAGCTCATTCAAGGTTGACCACCTTTACCTCAGCCCATAAGATAATTTCGGCACCATCAGCTGGTTATACAATTTTATGGTTGGTAACAATGAAAAGCAACTGTATTCTTATCAATTACACTAAGTTGGGCGGCTGCTGAAATTGCTCCAAGTCTTAGTTCCTCAGTTGCAGGTGACAGAGCTTGATTAGACCTAATAGTGACACCCAAATGTTTAAATTTGGTCACTACTTGTAATCTTGTGCATTCAATATGCCAGCCAAAATTATGACTCCCAGATAAGATCTTTCTGTGATTAAAAATTAGGATTTTAGATTTAGGGACATCTAGCGCAAGACCCAAATTTCTAAAACATTTCTGGGTCTTCAGGAGAGACTTCTGCAAACCATCTGCTGTGTAAATGGTCATCTGCATAGAGAAGGTATTGGATGACCACCTGACCCAACCTTGGAGGATTGGCCCCTGGTCCCTCCAATGCAGCCCTAATGCCCAAGATGTATAAATTAAAAAGTAACAGGGCCAAACCACAACTTGGCACAAACCACGGTCAGCAGAAATCCACCTTGAATAGTTACCACACTTATCCAGCCTGACCTTAATATTCAAATCCCTGTACAAGAATCACAAACAGAGACCAAGGCATCGGGGCAACCACACAACTTCAGCATCCCCATAGATTGTTGCGATCTGCGTAAAGGCCTTGGATTTGTTGAGAAAGGAAAGATTGATTGTCCTTTTGCTTTGGAAGGCATGTTTTTTTAAAAGCAGAAGAATCAAGCAAATAAGAGCGGTATTCGTTCCTTAGCGAAAGCCGGACTGATTACAGTCCAACTATTTAGCAGAGGTCGCCCATTTTCCAAAGCATGGAGTAAAAAGCCAGAGAAGATTTTATAAGAGGCATCCAGGAGGGAAATGGGGCGATAGTTCACTGGATCAGCCCTGTCCCCTTCTTGTATATTAATATTACAAACGCCTCTCCACGAATCCAGGCAAAGGGTCTGAACCCACATTGTGGAAGAGCTGTAATAAAACAGCTGCCCACAAAGGTGGATTGGATTTAAGCGTCATATTGGACAAGCCATCTGGCCCGGGGCATTAGAACACTTAGCGCTATTGATCGCCAACAAAATTGCCTCTAGATCAATGTCAAAGGGTCCAGACACCTCCAGCAAAAGAACCATTAGATTGAATCGGTAGGGGCCCTGTTATGGAGCCGTCCACTTTAGAGAAGGGATAGAGAGGTGCTGAAGTGACTTCTGTACCTCCCACCCCTAGAATGAGTCTCTGAAAGTTGGTACTCTGACAGGAAGCTAGAGCCCCAAGCATTGTCAATGCGTCATCTTGCTTTGACAGCTTGAGCCTAGCAATAATGTGTGCCAAATTCAGACCTGATTTTAAAATGTCCCTTATCGCCCTTCTCAACATTCTCTTCTTCTCACGCACTTCATTATTGTACATGTGTCTAGGTGTCACATAAACAAGTTCGCTTCTAAGATTTGAAGCTGGAATGAGCACAGACAGCGTACTCTGAATATGGTGAGAGAGAAGGAGAGGGCACAACTCTGCAAATACCTCCCCACAAAAATCCTCATTAACATTCACATTAAATCTGTATGCGTGTTTGGGACTCCACACAACTGCATTATTGGGAAGATTAATTTCAGTGCATCAGAGAGCAGGTCTGGAGAAGTGACCTTGTAAATACCACCAAAACCAGCCATGAGACGCGAGTGATCACTATCTTTGTCGATTCAACAGTGAAATAATCTATGAAAGGGAGGAGGGAAGAGGACACAAAAAGAAAATCTTAAGTAGACATTGGACATCTTCCCGAAAATTACCATTTAAAGGAAACAGTTCCAAGCTATCAAAACAAGCATGTAATGTCAATCCATGTGCTCTGGTAGGTTGGGAGAAGCACCTTATAGAACCTGGGAGGTACCATTTCAGATCAACACATTCAGAATTAAAATCACCCAAATTATAAAACAAACATTAGATAAAAGAGCATGAGTCAGTTAGAATGGATGTTGCAGGGTTAAAATACACATTTACCACAATCAAAACGGAAACAATTTGCCTCGTTGGATCAAACCAAGATATTTTGCAGCCTAGCATATCTGAGCGGCCTACGTGTATAGCCTCAATCTTTGAATCAGGTGAGATACGCCAAGTACAAAATAAGCCACCGTAATGCCAGCCTTTTAAGCATTTCATCGCTGGTTCATGAATTAACATAAACCCATCTATCAATCAAAAGGGATTCTTGAGAACAGAGTAGGTCTGCGTCCAACCAAAGACTGGCATTAGAGCAAAGATGTGTAAAATCCACACGTATTCCATGAGACCAGTCTCATCGGAGAAATTCAACAGAAACCTCTTTGCACTGGGTTATGGAGGTGCAACAAGTTAATAATGTGAGATTGTTGGTGGATACATGTCGATTCAAAGTCTGCCGAGAACTGTTAGTGATTTGTTGTCTGTCAGCCAACTGAACACTTATCTTCAGGGGGTCACGCGGGTTAACCTCGGAGCTGACTCTTCCCCCCCTGACTAGCCAAATTTGATCCTCCTGAGGCCATCCTTGGAAAACGTATACCCCATATTAAGCAATCTCCATCCGCCATTATCAAATTATACACCAGTGCTGAATAAAAACAATTTTCACCATGTCAACGTGGTGAAAATCTAAGAAGAATGTCTTTGGAATAAAGCGATTGGAGACTAGGAAGCTGCCCAAATAAGGCCAAAATGTATTGGTGGTTCAAAGGATACAGTTCCTTCACCTTAAAGTTACGTCTCAAGCAGATATAACTCAATGGTCCCCTAAGCTCAAGGACGAAGGACCGGCCATAGAAGCAGAACCTTCGTCATGTGCCTCATCCTTTACTGGGAGACTGAATGTGGAACCCCCCGCAGGACCTTTGGGAATCTAGCAGAACCAGAAGGCAAGCCACCCAACCCCAGGACAATGGCTAGAGACCTCCTTCTTTCTTCTCATGGTAAGGAAACACTGAGAAGCAGTATCCAAGGTACCAGCTATCTCTTCATCTGATATGAAAGAGGGGACAGTTGGTTTGAGATTTTGTGTAGTGTAGACTGTAAATACGTAGATGGAACTAAAACCACTTGACTAATAACTTCGGTCACCCTGGGGGAAGAATTGGGTGAGAAACAGAAACCAGTTGCTCTTGGGACTGATAGGCCTCTTCATCATGTTCGATGGAATAAGCCGACAGGGAAGAAAGATTCAATGCTGCCTCGGTAACAGCATTCTTAGGTTTAAGGTACGCTGCTTTTGTTGGAGGCATTGGAAGCCAAGGAGAGGTGACTAACAGATGTGTGCTTACCCTTGCCTCGTGCACCTGCCCCCTAAGTGGAAGGGGCACGAGGCATAGTATTTTCAAGGTCATCCACCTCAGAGAATATTTCAGTCTGGGCTTTTAGGGAATGTAAGCATTTCAGAGAGCCTATGTTAAAGGGCCAAGAGCTGGCCTGGGTTTGGTAAGAGTTTTTACTTTCTTCTTCCTTCTACGCCCAGCTCCCTGGGAGCTGCTAAAACATCTCCGAGAGAAGTCCCAGAAGGGACGCAGCACACTGAACCTCCAGAGATTGTTGAGGGGGAATAGGATCTAATGATACTGAAGAAGGCTTAGGTGGAGCAACCTCACAAACAGGAACCAAGACCCGGTAAATCACCCGGCTCAACAACCTTAGTAGAGGGCACCACCGTATCGAGCAAGGATGTTTGACTCACCACAGAGACTCGATTGGCCACAGTCGAGCTACCACTAAGCAATGCATTCTTTGATAGAGCCCCCGGGACACTCAGAGCCACAATAAAACCCTCAATAAAGTGAACTTTAGCAAGCAGGTCTTTAGGAGAAGAAATAACCTCTCTCAGTTCATACATGTTCATATTGTGGCCCCGGTCCATAGTATCCAAAATCTGGTTCAGAACTGGAAAGGAAAAAGCATCCACTAAGGGCCCTTCCTGAGTCTGAGGGACATAGCCCATGTTATTGTAGCCGGGCCTTAGCTCCGGAGAAAGAGATGAGCAAAGAGATCCAGAAGGCCCGGGTTGGTTGAAAAAAATGTGGGTATGAGGTAAAGGGGGAGAGCCATGACAAACAGTGGAAGGCTTATCATGATACAAACCTTGCGGTCGTGATGGGAGGGGAGAAGCTCTAAACTATTTAACCTCCTCTATGCCTCGTGGTGGAAATAGAGAGCCATGCAGAGATTGGGTAATAGGCCCACCCAAGGACAGGCAGATACGTTTGGCAAATTCGGAGGATACAACAGGAGCCAAAATCGAAACATCTGAAATTAAGTTAGATCCAATGCAGTCAATCAGATCCTCTGGATCACCATGAATCAGTGAGACTGAACAGTCTGGAGTTGATGGTAAAGCGTTGGAATTCCTTAATGACGGCGAAATGTTCTGTTCGGGCCAATTAGAAGCCCCTCCCAAATGATCAGTGAGCGTTTCCAACTTGCTGACCGTGGTCTTGCCACTCCGTAACCCCGGCATAGTACATAAGCACCTGGCTGCTTGTAGAAGAAAGGATGAGGTACACAAAGCAAAATAAAAGCGAACCTGTGTGCCTCAACAACCAGCGTGTGACCCACAGTGCTTGCGGTATGGAGCAGTAAAATCAGAGCAGGACTGCACCACTACAATAGATTGAAGCAGTGCAATCAAAGGCACCCTGGCCCTCAGTCGCTCACTGATCAGACACTACTAAAGTTGTAAGCACAGTGGTTGCGCGCTATGCTGGTGGTTGATGGTTGATTTCCTGATCAGTATTATGGTGAGCAAACCTATCTCGGCCTCCCCGCAATGGCTCCAGAGACTGAGCAGAGCAGCGACCCTCAGCAGGGCCGAGAGCAGCTGTTCCTAAGTTCACAGAAAGGAGCAAAATCCAGGAGGCCACATTTTAATTACAGGAGCAAGACGCAAAGCGCCCCTTGCCAGGCGTTGTAAAGCTCCTCTTCCTGGTCACAGTGCTTTGGTGCCTAAAGTGCAATAAAAGATGTCAAATAAAACAGGCAAGAACGATGTGACGACACTGACACCCAGAGTTGCTGGCACAGGACCATTGTTTAAAACACAAATGATACAATATTGATAAAGTGGCTTGTGTAAAGTCTTGAAGATTAGCTGTGCTTGGGAGAACAGAACAGAGCAGTGGGGTTTCGCGGGTGTGTAAATGTGGGGGAAAACAAGCACTGAAGAGTCTAATAGGCTTGCGGCTTACCTTATTTGCAAATGGAAGCCTCACCACCACAGCCCCGAACCCCAAACACAAAACACACTGGTACACACCACTGCGCTCCGCGCAGGGTGTGAGTCTTTGAAGGTTCCTCCTCCTGCTAGAATAATAGAGACAAACAACACACTTTTCAGACCACTCAGGTCTCCGGTTTCTCCTGTTGCTCTTTGCACCACGCTGCCACAAAACACACTGCTACACACCGCTGCACTACGCGAAGGTTGTGAGTCTTTGAAGGTTCCTTCTCTTGCTAGAATAATAGAGACAAAGGGCAGACTCCTCAGACTTCTCAGGTCTCCAGTTTCTCCTGTTGCTCCTTGCTCCACGCTGCCACGAAACACACTGATACACACCGCCAGGTTGTATATGCATGGTGATGTAAATGACCAATAAAGGCACTGATTGTTATACCTTTTCATTAGATAAACCCCAAACGTGAGGACCAGATACGCTCTCCCAGACTAGCGTCCCCCCTACGAACGGCTGGTGTTTCCCCCTTTTCGAGGAGGTGCTATCTGGCGATGTCGCACAAAATGATTGGGCATTTTACAATTCAAGCACAACCCTTTTGTGCGTCATCTCTGCTTTTCATCTTCGGACAAGGGCCCTCATGCTTTCCTGATTTGCATAGGCTCACACCGCAGGGTGTTTCAGTCAGAGGGAGTGACTCAGAAACTGCAGTATGAGGGTTACTTGTTCGTTCTTTTCTTTTTCCTACCTTCTTTCTTGTTTCCAATAGTCCATTCATAGAATTAATTTAATAAGATCATCAAAGGTAGAGGGGTGAGAAACCTTGGATAGTTAATCTTTGAGACCTTCTGACAGGCCTCTTCTGTACAGCAAATAACATGCTTCCTCTGGCCATGCAGATTGTTGAGTGAGTTTCTTAAACTTCGTAGTATAGATCAGAACGTCCAAGTTGGTTTGAACAAAGTCCAACAAGGTGTCAGGTTTGGTGTATGTTAACTCAGGCGGTCAAAGATTCCTGCAAATGAAGTAAGAAACCCTTGATAATGATCCCCTGAGGTGACTAAGGGAGTTGCCCAAGCCAAGGCACTTCCCAACAATTGAGAAACCAAAAATCCTACTCCCACTGTATCGGTTGGAAAAGAGGCTTGATGGAAGGCAAAGGTAACTGTGCAGGCATCTATTAATTCTTTATATTTCTTAGGGTCTCCATAAAATCTTTCTATGGAGCTAGTGCGAACCGGGGTGTTTTCAACAGAGACACCACCATTGACCATTGCCTGATGCAACACAGCGTTTTCAGTCTTAAGGTTCTGAACCTCAAGTGTGAGGCCTTGGATTGCAGCAACAAGCTCTTGTAACTGCTCCATCTTCTCTTGCTCCAGGTGGCATCACAATCTATCAACGGCACACCTTACCTGCGGAGCCTTGAGAGAAGGAGGTGGGAAGAGGCAAGGTCTGTCTACCCAAGAAGCCACTGTGCTGCCTGAACATGGCAACAGGTACGGTATAGGCTACATTGGGAGAACAGGACCCAAACAGGAGAAACACCCAATTTGGGGGAAACCCCTCCAGAGAAGAGCCAGGAGCGCTGGCAGCAAAAGTCTTCTGAAGGGTCTTCTGAGCATAGAATAGGAAGATGGTCAGCCAGATGTAGACTTCTAACTTTTCAATCATACAAAATAGACCGGGAGCATTAGCGGGACCAGGCAGGAAGAGAAAGTATACCAGGAGAAGGAAAAGGAATTGTTGGTGCAACGGGAGATCCTAGTTACAGGTGGAGCAACCTCACAAACAGGAACCCAAGACCCGGTAAATCACCCGGCTCAACAACCTTAGTAGAGGGCACCACCGTATCGAGCAAGGATGTTTGACTCACCACAGAGACTCGATTGGCCACAGTCGAGCTACCACTAAGCAATGCATTCTTTGATAGAGCCCCCGGGACACTCAGAGCCACAATAAAACCCTCAATAAAGTGAACTTTAGCAATCAGGTCTTTAGGAGAAGAACTAACCTCTCTCAGTTCATACATGTTCATATTGTGGCCCCGTCCATAGTATCCAAAATCTGGTTCAGAACTGGAAAGGAAAAAGCATCCACTAAGGCCCTTCCTGAGTCTGAGGACATAGCCCATGTTATTGTAGCCGGGCCTTAGCTCCGGAGAAAGGAGATGAGCAAAGAGATCCAGAAGGCCCGGGTTGGTTGAAAAAAATGTGGGTATGAGGTAAAGGGGAGAACCATGACAAACAGTGGAAGGCTTATCATGATGCAAACCTTGCGGTCGTGATGGGAGGGGAGAAGCTCTAAACAATTTAACCTCCTCTATGCCTCGTGGTGGAAATAGAGAGCCATGGGGAGATTGGGTAATAGGCCCACCCAAGGACAGGCAGATACGTTTGGCAAATTCGGAGGATACAACAGGAGCCAAAATCGAAACATCTGAAATTAAGTTAGATCCAATGCAGTCAATCAGATCCTCTGGATCACCATGAATCAGTGAGACTGAACAGTCTGGAGTTGATGGTAAAGCGTTGGAATTCCTTAATGACGGCGAAATGTTCTGTTCGGGCCAATTAGAAGCCCCTCCCAAATGATCAGTGAGTGTTTCCAACTTGCTGACCGTGGTCTTGCCACTCCGTAACCCCGGCATAGTACATAAGCACCTGGCTGCTTGTAGAAGAAAGGATGAGGTACACAAAGCAAATAAAAGCGAACCTGTGTGCCTCAACAACCAGCGTGTGACCCACAGTGCTTGCGGTATGGAGCAGTAAAATCAGAGCAGGACTGCACCACTACAATAGATTGAAGCAGTGCAATCAAAGGCACCCTGGCCCTCAGTCGCTCACTGATCAGACACTACTAAAGTTGTAAGCACAGTGGTTGCGCGCTATGCTGGTGGTTGATGGTTGATTTCCTGATCAGTATTATGGTGAGCAAACCTATCTCGGCCTCCCCGCAATGGCTCCAGAGACTGAGCAGAGCAGCGACCCTCAGCAGGGCCGAGAGCAGCTGTTCCTAAGTTCACAGAAAGGAGCAAAATCCAGGAGGCCACATTTTAATTACAGGAGCAAGACGCAAAGCGCCCATTGCCAGGCGTTGTAAAGCTCCTCTTACTGGTCACAGTGCTTTGGTGCCTAAAGTGCAATAAAAGATGTCAAATAAAACAGGCAAGAACGATGTGACGACACTGACACCCAGAGTTGCTGGCACAGGACCATTGTTTAAAACACAAATGATACAATATTGATAAAGTGGCTTGTGTAAAGTCTTGCGGATTAGCTGGGGTGGGGAGAACAGAACAGAGCAGTGGGGTTTCGCGGGTGTGTAAATGTGAGGGAAAACAAGCACCGAAGAGTCTAATAGGCTCGCGGCTTACCTTATTTGCAAATGGAAGCCTCACCACCACAGCCCCGAACCCCAAACACAAAACACACTGGTACACACCACTGGGCTCCGCGCAGGGTGTGAGTCCTTGAAGGTTCCTCCTCCTGCTAGAATAATAGAGACAGACGACACACTTTTCAGACCACTCAGGTCTCCGGTTTCTCCTGTTGCTCTTTGCACCACGCTGCCACAAACACACTGCTACACACCGCTGCGCTACGCGAAGGTTGTGAGTCTTTGAAGGTTCCTTCTCCTGCTAGAATAATAGAGACAAAGGGCAGACTCCTCAGACTTCTCAGGTCTCCGGTTTCTCCTGTTGCTCCTTGCTCCACGCTGCCACGAAACACACTGCTACACACCGCCAGGTTGTATATGCATGGTGATGTAAATGACCAATAAAGGCACTGATTGTTATACCTTTTCATTAGATAAACCCCAAACATGAGGACCAGATACGCTCTCCCAGACTAGCGTCCCCCTACGAACGGCTGGTGTTTCCCCCTTTTCGAGGAGGTGCTATCTGGCGATGTCGCACCAAATGATTGGGCATTTTACAATTCATGCACAACCCTTTTGTGCGTCATCTCTGCTTTTCATCTTCGGACAAGGGCCCTCATGCTTTCCTGATTTGCATAGGCTCACACCGCAGGGTGTTTCAGTCAGAGGGAGTGACTCAGAAACTGCAGTATGAGGGTTACTTGTTCGTTCTTTTCTTTTTTCCTACCTTCTTTCTTGTTTCCAATAGTCCATTCATAGAATTAATTTAATAAGATCATCAAAGGTAGAGGGGTGAGAAACCTTGGATAGTTAATCTTTGAGACCTTCTGACAGGCCTCTTCTGTACAGCAAATAACATGCTTCCTCTGGCCATGCAGATTGTTGAGTGAGTTTCTTAAACTTCGTAGTATAGATCAGAACGTCCAAGTTGGTTTGAACAAAGTCCAACAAGGTGTCAGGTTTGGTGTATGTTAACTCAGGCTGGTCGAAGATCCCTGCAAATGAAGTAACAAACCCTTGATAATGATCCCCTGAGGTGACTAAGGGAGTTGCCCAAGCCAAGGCACTTCCCAACAATTGAGAAACCAAAAATCCTACCACCACTGTATCGGTTGGAAAAGAGGCTTGATGGAAGGCAAAGGTAACTGTGCAGGCATCTATTAATTCTTTATATTTCTTTGGGTCTCCATAAAATCTTTCTATGGAGCCAGTGCGAACCGGGGTGTTTTCAACAGAGACACCACCATTGACCATTGCCTGATGCAACACAGCGTTTTCAGTCTTAAGGTTCTGAACCTGAAGTGTGAGGCCTTGGATTGCAGCAACAAGGTCTTGTAACTGCTCCATCTTCTCTTGCTCCAGGTGGCATCACAATCTATCAACGACACACCTTACCTGCAGAGCCTTGAGAGAAGGAGGTGGGAAGAGGCAAGGTCTGTCTACCCAAGAAGCCACTGTGCTGCCTGAACATGGCAACAGGTACGGTATAGGCTACCTTGGGAGAACAGGACCCAAACAGGAGAAAAACCCAATTTGGGGGAAACCCCTCCAGAGAAGAGCCAGGAGCGCTGGCAGCAAAAGTCTTCTGAAGGGTCTTCTGAGCATAGAATAGGAAGATGGTCAGCCAGATGTAGACTTCTAACTTTTCAATCATACAAAATAGACCGGGAGCATTAGCGGGACCAGGCAGGAAGAGAAAGTATACCAGGAGAAGGAAAAGGAATTGTTGGTGCAACGGGAGATCCTAGTTACAATGTATCATTTACCGGACAAGGTCCTCTTTTGATGAACCGGCATTCAGATAACCGTAGACATAGAGGTATCAGTAGAAGACAAGGATGTATGGGATGATCAAGATCTACCTCGGCATCGGAAGAAGATGAGGAGACGCTCGGTGAAAAGACGCTCGATGATTGAAATTTAAGAGTGGTGTCAGGATCTGTAAATTAAGGATGAGGGGGCAGTTGGCAGGTGGATGAGTGTACACCGCACTGTGGATGTGAAGTCTATAGCATGGGTATGCCATGCATATGAGGCATTAGCTAGCTAGTTCATGGTGGCCATATTGGGACATTTTAAGGCTACACCTGGCCTATAATATCAACCAGTCAACCTTTCAGATGTCTTGAGGGACTAACTGGTGTTGAAGGGTTTTACTGGGGCACTTGAAGCTGTGCTTGGAACTTAATGGCAGAAAGAGGCATGTGAGGTTACACATCATCTAACATGTATATGTGGTATTCATTGGCAATGGATGACCATAATGGGGTATATGAGGCTGTGATTGGCATAGGAGGTCAGCAACTGAACATGGAAGGATGCACCTTACATATTATGTATATTCCTGGCGTGTGAGGCTACAGTCGACATAGGATGGCAGCATCTGTATATAGAAGGCTACATGGCATATTATGGCAGCACCTGAGAATGCAGGATTATAGTTAGGAATACAGGTATTCCTGGCATTTGAGGCATAATTGGTGTAATAACTGTCCGTATTCGTCTGTACTTAACAACGGAAGCAACAGGTGCCACTGGCATATATGGGTTCTGCTGGGTGTATTCTTGTCATGTCAGGACCCCACCCACTAGAGAAAGGGTACTTTAAATGAAATAAGAACCAAAATAGCAAGACAGCACCCGAGTTAAAATATGTTTGCTGACTAAAGAAAACAAAAGGCTATGAAATGATTATTATATCAAAAGCACATATATGTATTTGTCCTGTTAGGTTGTGATGTCACTTCCTGTGACGGAACTATTGCCAAAGGTTATATGAAATGGCTACATGTGATGTAATTGTCGTTAAAGGTAATATGTTACCACTCCTTGTGATGTCTTAGGGAGTGTGTTATGTAACTTCCAATTGGCAGTGGCAATTCGACTAACACTTTTGGCATTTTGGTGAATGGACTTTTTAAAAAGGTTTTTGCATGAGACAAAAAGAGTAACTCACTGAGACAGAGCCCGGAGCTTAAAGCAAATCTGTACAACCCAGGGCCTGCAAGGTTTGAATGACAGCATGGGAGCTGATCAAGGGAAAATGCTTTCCAATTGTTTCATGTTTTTTTTAACAGAAATATAAGAAGAAAAGAGACTAAACCAGTAGCCTTATTTAAAGTGCATGAAACGTAAGTACTTGAGCAAAGTTGGTGTTCCAGTTTTGAGCATCGCCCTTCACGCTGGCATCGAACATGCTCAGCTAAGCAGTGCCACTCGTCTACCCATGATAAATCATAACAGAAACAAACGGTGGCGACCTCTGGATGCACAAGCTTACTTGAGAGGCTTCCCTCCTTCGTAACTATGACTGCAAGTCCTCGCCTAACAAACACAATCTTCTCCAGACCTGCCTGCGACGCAGCTGCGCTCGAAGTACCCCATGCCATGGACGCGGCAGTGACGCGGCCCTGCTCCCGCTCTAAGATGGGAAACGGGGCGGATGCTGCCATCCTTCTAACCCCTCTGGCTGCCCAGACTCTCTTCTCAAACCGCATGACGTCACCAAGACCACAAGGGCATCTTGCTATAAGCAACACTGCCCAAAAGCGTGTCTCACTTTCTCACAATAGTTTTACTACTGACCCCTTTCATTGCCCAGGGGATCCAACCTTTAGGAAGGGGATGTTTCTGGATGTTCCACGATCCTCTGCTAGCCTTCTAATTTTAGTCCCACAAAATCACCATTACTGCACCAGTCAAAAACCCCGAATGGCTATATGGGTAACAACATCAATGTAAAGTAATTAGTTAGATATTTAATATGAACGTTTTCTGTGGCTCCCACACAAAGTATTCATTGTCATACACGTTCCGACCTATTGGATAGTGTTAATGTCGGGGGTATCCTCCTTTATTTTGTCTAAAAACCTTCTATATGCAACTCTTCGACATCCCCTTTGCCAGACATTTACTTCGTCTGCATCTTCACGCTATTAAGGTAGCAATGGGAATGGGAAGATAAGCAGCACGTTTAGGGGTAGAGGCCAAGGGGGCCTTGATGGAAGAATATGGGTGAGAAAAGAAGGAGGGTTAAAGGGGGTCTCCCCTGTAATGATGATGTGAATGTTCGAAGAAGGGAAAGACAGGACAAGTAAAAGTATGAAGAGGTAAATGTGACTTGGTGAATGTTTGGCAATGTGATTGCAGAAGAAGAGAAAACATACATCCGACGTCCAGTAGATAGTTGTGTGTTATGTGTCTCACCAGCTTCAAATTCCGTAATTCTATCTGGAATGTCAAAACATGTGGAAAAAAACCTAGAATACTTTGAGACCCACTAAGTGTTAACAAGGGGCATGACAAATAGCATTGAATTATCTAGTGGTCGAAGTGAGCGGACAACTGTAGAGTGGGTTGTTCCACTACTTTTATTTTTTACTGTTAACAGCTCCATTACTTTTTGCAACCATTTTCACCATTCCGGTACAATTTTTTGTGAAGTTAAAGCACACTTCTCCATTTTACCACCAGATATCAGCTCACAGCTAATCTGACATCTGTTTCAACTCAATTGGCTGTCAACTAGCATGGGTGCAACCCTTGACAAACGTGCTGCATGTTGCCCCTTTCCTTCCTACTCTGCCCCACGCTGGAGTCATCGTGCCACTACTTTTTTATAGACTTCCATCACTGGATTCATCATGTGTAGGATGCAATCTACCACAATAGGAAAAGTGCCCTCAAATTGAGAGAACTATTTCCAATGGAGCCCTAGAATCTGTAGATTCTTAGTAACGTGCCTCTCTCCATCTCCAACCAGACAAACCAGAGCAGGATGTATTTACACATTTGCCTATTTCGTATAACTCTCTTACACGATTGCTACATTTTCGAAATTGCTTTGCCATGATTTGTTTCAATTACTTTTGAACATCGCTGGGCATGTACTGGCTGCTATAGACAGACATCATGAACTACAAACTTTAACACACTGAACGGGTGAGATCCCTGTAGACTCACATGAGACAGCGTTGTTAGCAAATTTTGCCATTCGTAGCAGGTCTGTCCAATTTGCAATGTTTCACTGGATCACTCTGCAGATGAAGAGTTGAATAAATATAAACTCCATCGTCCGCAAACTGCTCAGTCCTCTCCAAACCCTGAACCTGCACTGTTTTTCTCGATCACTCACTACCATAGATAATATAAAGATGCCACTTTTCCCTAAAGAATACTTGAGTTATAGTGAGCAATCTTAAAAGGCACATCTAGATTTAGAAGAATGCTTATTAAATACTAGAACAGTGATAACATCTAAAGACACTTGTGCCATGGTCACCTTGGTCTTGGTAATGATATTATTTCCCCGCTGGACATTTGCGATGGTCTTTAAGATTGGGCACACTGTCCACAATATTCAACATGAGCACCCGGCAGAGGTGGGGGGGTGTCTTCCCAGCCAATCATGAGGCTTTGAAAAGGGTCTTTACATCATGGCCCGGAAAAGTCACTGCCCGCAGAGGTTTATTGCTCAATTAACTATACCCGACATATCATATGCCTATTTGGCTCTCTCTTTCTCTGATCTATTCTCTCTGTCTCTCTTTAGTTCTCTAATTCCCTTTATCTCATGCTATATCTCTCCCACTCTCTGTGGGACTGAGTCATGTTGTCAAGCATGCATTTTATAGCAGCACCTCAGCCGTTGCTGACAGCATAGAGACCAGAGAAAAAACACTGAATAGTCACTTGAAATTAGAAGTACAATTTACATTTAATGTTATGCTCTTTTATTTCATGTCTGTTCAGACTATGGTCAGCTATCTGCACTACAGATACACTATGGTCAAGATCTGCAATACAGTTTTTTTGTGAAATGGTAACATTTGTGCATACGATAGCAAATGTGTTGGTTCTACAGCACTACAAACAAATTAGTGGAGCATGAATTAAGGATTCCCTTAATTTCTGAGCGAAGAAACAGATCATTGGTCTTAATCTGCATGTCATCCTTTCCAAGAAGAAAAGACATTTTGTGAGACAAAATTCTGTTCATTCTCGGCAAAAGAAGCTATTAAAAAATAGAAATGATTTAGTTGTACTAATATAATAAACTTGTTCTTGTTGGAAATTTTACAATGTTCATTTCTAAAGATCACCTATAGTATACAGTTACGTTACACTTTAATAACTTGTATACTTTTGAGAAAAGTACATAATTAAAACCTAGAATAACCTAATGAATTATGTTCTGATAGAAAGTTATCATCACAAGATTGGCAGCATTATGCACTCCCATTGTACTCTCTAAATACCCCTAAGAGGAAGAGGGGACAAATAGCATCAATGAGGTGTTCGGACTTCTTTGCATCTTGTTTGTGAAGATATTGTTTCTTCTCCCATAGCTGGAGAACCTTGCTTGTTTGGGACCTCATATAATTTTGACAGAGGAGGAAAAGTGCATGATGCTGTGCTCATGCCCAGTTCGCAATGTACACACATCTTTACAGAATTATATATATTGAATAGTCCTAAATGTCTCTATGTACATAGAACCCCCAAAAACCAATGTGTGATTATATCAGTTATTTTGTCTGCTCCCGGATGTCCTGCTAACAGATAGACATGTCCAGCATTGCAATTTATTTATTTATTGTGTTATAGTTTAAATTTATAAACTTTACACAAGAAAGAAAATAAAATTAACAATAAATAACAATAAATAGCATATGAACAAAATAATAAAATACATATATACATTTTTTTTTCTTTTTTTTTTGCATGCACCTCTAAAGAGTTAAGCCCAATCTTATTTCCACTTGCAGCCAGATAGTATATAGGGCTGTCAATACACGTAAGCTATTCGAATTAAGGCAATGATGCCAGAACAAGGCGTCCCCAATATGCATTATTTCATGTACATGGCTACCAAGGAGGGGAGAATATATGCTGGCCATCGTCAAGCATTCCGTCAACACATGTTTTGCCGTCTCCAACTGCTTTTGTTTTTTACAAAGACGGCAGCTGCGATCCTCTACGGCAATCCTGTCTTTTCTCCCCGTATTGCTAAGAGTGGGGAGTTGTTCAAGCCTAAGTAGCAATATGAACCGTCTGAGTCTTACAGATGGGCAAGTATTTAGGTATCTCTGGGGTTTCCTAAAATCAAATAATCTATATTGCACAAATTGGAAGCTGCTCAGACTTTTAAGATGTTCAAAGTTCTCCAGCCAGTCCCAGAGGTCGACACGTTTACACAGTGCTCTATTTACCTTCTCCGAGTATTTGCCATCTCTGGGACACCAGCCTATTTCGGAGAACAAGTCATTCATCTGGTCAGTGATTGAACAGGTCAGCCCTTCCTTCTCAATTTCTTGATTAACCGCTGTTAATAGTCCATTAGTTGTATCTCGGGTCATTCTGAGATATAACGAGGCCCTTTTCTTGAGGACTGAAGCCTTTAAGAAGGTTAGTCCCAGTTCTAATCTGATAATGGCCATAGGAACCGAGGGAGGCAGTCCAAGAACACGTCGCCAAAATTTGCCCTCTAGTATCTGCAGCCATTTTAGATCAGACTCTAATAAAGCTTCCAGGCCGTATATTATCGCCGGAGCAAAGACCTGAATATAGAGTTGTCGTGTCCCCCATAGTGAGAATCCGCCTTGTCTGACCGTAAACCTGTGGAACAGAGCGGTCAACTGCGCAGCTTTAATACGACGTGTTTGTTTACATGTCATGTAGTCCCCATTATTTTCAAAGTCTATTCCTAAGTAACAATAATGAGGGACATATGCTATATTTACAGCCCCTACTGTTAGTTGGACTCGCGTGACCTTTTTTTTTGTATATCTCACGATCTTGGTTTTGCCTAAATTAATGCTCAGACCGTTCTTTTCAGCATATTCCCATATTGCAACCGCAGATATTCTCATCCCGCTAATGGTGTGATCAAATATCACTAGGTCGTCTGCGTATGCTAATACTGGGCAGCTTGCTTTCCCCATCTTTGGCGGGCAATTGCTAACCTTATTTAATGCATCTGGGATGTCGTACACATATAAATTATATATTAATGGTGCAGTTACGCATCCTTGCTTAACCCCTCTATTTTGTATGACACTTTGCTTTGTATGGCCTTCTTGGTCTAATTTCAATTTAACTGTGTTATTTAAATGCAGAAGTTTTAGATAATAAATAAGGCCATACGGACAACCCATAGAATGCAATTTATTCCACAATCGACTACGAGGTATCGAATCAAATGCCGCCGTGAAATCTATATATAATGCATAGAGCGGAGCCGATCCACTTCTCAGCGCTCTGGTTCGTAATATGTCCATTATCAAGATATTATGGGCCGTAGAGTATCCTTGTCTGAACCCACTTTGGAATCGAGACAATATTCCCTTATCTTCTGCCCATGATTGTAGCTCATTGAGCAGAAGTGATGCAAATATCTTTCCAGTCGCATCTAGCATTGAAAGCAATCTATAGTTGCTAGGGTCAGATCTATTGCCCTTTTTGTAGACTGGAATTAATATTGCAGTCTGCCAGGAATAGGGTATATTGCCCATCTTTAATACTTTCTGGAATAGGATGTTTAGTAAGTTTGCCCAGAACTCAGGGTACGCTTTCATGGTAATGTTTGCCAGCCCGTTGGGTCCCGGTGCTCTTGATGATTTTATCTCTTTGATTTTATTCAAGATAAGTTCATATGTTATGGGGAATGGGGCCTCACTAGGAGGGCTGCCCAGCATTGGTACTTTCTCACCCTCCATATTTCTATCTTCCAGAAATTTGACCCACACTCTTTCTTCGATAGGGTTAACTAGCGCCCCCTTCTGTATACCTTGAGCCTCGCTCAGGAGGGACCAGATGTTACGGGTGTTCCCTTCGCAAATTGTCTTCACCAATTTCTGTGATGAGAGAACCTTATCCCCCCTATATTTCTTCTTAATGGCCGCTCTGTATTTATTTTTAATTGCTCTGATTGTTCGATAGTATTGCTCTCCCGGGAACATTGTTCTCTTGGCCTTACGTAGATCAGCTCTAAGATTACGTTTGAGGTCTCTGATTATTTTATCGTAAGGTAACTTGTTTCCCTTACAGCTCATCATGTGACCCCTAGGGGCTGCCGCATGTTTGCCTGAGAAAGCACTAATCCAATCCTCTATGGAGTTGATGGTCATAGTATTAAATTTATGGAGCTCACAAGGGTCTACCACTCTCAGGGTTTCTGCCGCAAGTGCAATGTTCCTATCTGACCACGAAATCCTAGTGCCTGCATTATTAACTTTTACAATTCCCGTATTGCTAAATGGGGGTTGACTTCGAATATTACTCATCGTGCATTTTAAGGCAGCATGATCACTCCAGTCATTGGGCAGGACGATCAGATCTTCAATCTGTTCTTGTAGCCCTGGGCAAATAAATACGTAGTCCAACGTACTACAAGAGGCACCGTTCGACCAGGTATGTTGTCCAGGGTGATCACTTGCCGTTCTGCCATTCAGCATTATCATGTCCCAGGAGTCAAACAGATATTCCCATGCGTTGCCCTCCCGATCTTGTTTTTTATTATGAAACATAGCTCCTTTTTCTTTCAATTTAGTGTTCTGTGTTTTGCACACCCGACCGTTCATGTGGCAGTTGAAGTCACCCATGACCATTATTCCTGAAATGGTAGTAGCAGGTGACCAGTTTGCCAGCAGATCCTGCAAGGCATCTTGTAGTTGTTCACTCAGTGTTCCTCCTGGCGGACTGTATATATTTACCAGCAGAAGAGAACCTATAGGATCTTTGCCATCGAATAGCACTTCAACTGCAAGTAAGTTGTTCCCCCAGTTGCAGTCAATCTGCCTGGACCCCCAAGTGTTAATCACTCCAATAGCCAGGCCACCAAAAGGCCTGCCTTTCTCTCCTCTTTTGGCTGCTGCATGATACATCGTAAAACCATCTAGTACCAAAGGGTCAAGGGCCCAGGTCTCTTGTAGGGAAAAACAGCAACATTTATCGAGCATCTCCGTGGAACCCTCAGATGAGAGTAGATGGGAGAAACCCCGACAGTTCCACGATACAACAGAGAGGTATCATGGTTTCCTTAAGATCTCTGGAAGAGCATCAGCCAGCCATTTCAGTGCTCGTTGTACCTCAGACGCTTCCATTTTCTTATCAGTCTCCATATTAGAGCAAGATGTTGTATTTGTAGCAACAGTGATCTCTTCCTCTCTGCAGCTGAGATCTATTTCATTTATGTCGACATCCACTTCCACGTCTACTGATTTTAATTCCTCTTTGTACTTTCTTAGCAGCTCCGCGGTGGCCACAAATTTACAATGAAGGGCGGAAACATTAGGATTCGGACCTTTCAGAGGTTCTACGAATTGAAAGTCGTCTGAGATTAGCACCCGCAGTTGAGGGACCGAGTATAGTCTTATCAAGAGCTCTGATCGTGATAACCATTTGTTAACCTTGCTCTGATAAAGGTTCTTAATCAGGCATATACGGCTGCCTTTCTTCTCACTTTTATCAGCCAGCGTGGCTATTGCTTCAGAAAGCAGATCTTCATTTACTGTCAGATTACTTGTAGGCGTGGCTATGTCTACTATGGATCCGTGACTTACTTCCGCATCTTCCACGGGGTCAGCTCTTTCTTCGCATTCCACTGCGGGCCCCTGTTCGGAGAGTAACCAACTGGTCAGGTATCCATCTCGAGTGGCCTTTCTCTTCTTGGCTCTTGCTATTCTTTTCCTGCTCTTCTTAGTAGTAATTTCCCTCTCGTTCTTCTCTGTCGTTGCTGGTTGTATGGCACTGTCCCTTTTGCCCTTGTTTGTTTTCTTTGCCAGTCTCTTCTGTTTTTTAGAAAAGTATGGATCAGGTCTGTCTCTCTCCTCCTCCGATTCAGATTTTTGTCGCTCTTCAATATCACTTGTTATATGGTTTGCCTCGGATAGATTTGCCTCCGCTTCTTCAACAGAGTTCGTTCTCTCCTTGTTGCCCCCGATGAGAATATCCATATTGGTCAAAATTCGCCCCGACATTTTCAACAAGATCCTGAGAGCAAATTGAAGTGAGGCTACCGAAGCCTGTATCTCGGCGATTCCGGCGGCCCCTGTACATGTTTTGTCATTACAGTCAATTGCTTCATCCGGATCGTCTTCCATTGAGGCAAATACCAAGTTAGGTGATGTAGAGAGTCTCTCAATGCCTACTCCCGCCATAGGAGTCCCTGGCTGTAAGGTTCTTGAATTGTCTATTGATAGTCCGCTATTATTATCCGATCTTGCTACGGGTAATGGCGTCATATTTCTCTGGATACTTAGACATAATTCTAATAGAGAGTTATTGTCAATGTCTTCAACATTTGAGCTACTCAATAGGGGGTTTTCATGTTGATCGGGAATTTCTTCTTCAACTATAGTTGAATTTATTTCTCGAGGGGGAAAAAATGAGGTGATCGCACCTTGCTTGATTGTAGGATTTTTTTTCGCTTTTGCTTTAGCTGTCAGCTTTTCCATATCAACCTTTGAATTAGCGGGGCCCCTAGCCGCTGTTCTTGACTTGGTTTGCCTTAGATTGTATGTAGAGTGACTCGGGTTCTGGTCTAGTTGCATTAAGAGTGCTACGCGTAGCCTCGCTGCAGCTGCCCGATCCGCTTGTTACGGCAGCTTTCAATTTACTGAGTTCACGCCTCAGTTTTTCAATGCTACACACTGTGAGTGTACTATACCTGGATCAAAGGCCTCAGCCCGCAGTCTCCAAGTAATGACCACTTAGATTGAAGTTAAATTATACAGTGGCGTAATGAAAGTCAACCATGCGGTGGGCCAGGCCACGTTTTGTGGTTCCGACCGTACACCAACGGCCTCAGGACTCAAGGTTAGCCCCCGTCCTAAGGTGCTCCTACGCCATTTTCTGATGTCCGCACTGTGGGACTGGTCCGCTCAACCTAAGGCTCTCATATTTTCAAACCTTTAGGCGGCTGCTGACAATAATACCACGTTTAGGGGTGGGCAGGGGAGTTAGTGACACAGTGTTTGAGGTTGCCGTAATCCAGACCCAACAGGGAGCGCAATCCCGAGCCCTTGCACCCGCTTTCAGTGGCTCAGACAAGTCTCACACACTGGCTCCACGGACCACTGAAGCCCCCGCCCGGGCCCCCAACCGCCGGACTGGATCTGGCCCGAAGCCTAGAGTGTGTTCACCCACAGGGTCCCTGTGTTCTCACCAGCGTTGCACTTCTCAGTGTTGCACTTCTCAGGCAGTCCAGGCAAACCAGGCAGCGCCGCGCAGGACCCAATGCCCAATGCCCGACTGCCTCGTTTCGTCCGTCCGGCGACTCTCACGGCTCGCTCGCTGGCTCTCTCCTCGCTCCTCTGTTCCGCCGATACTCCGCCGACGCTAGAGGAAAGGACCCAAACAAACGCACGCAACGTGTCAAGCCGCACCCCTCGCTCTCCGTAATCCGTCAGAGGCCGCTTCCGACACACTGTTCCAGCCCTTTTTAGTTATTGCAATCGTTTTCATAGCTAGCTCAAGCCGACCGTCTTCCCATAAAAGATTAATTCCAACCTTATGTATGCAATGCGTTTTCCTCAATTAATGCAATATGTCAAGCAGGAATATATTTTTCTTTATTCTCAGAACACCACTTTAGCTCACCAATCAGTACCTCAATTTGTTCTAAAAAGAATTATAGGCGCTTATATTTTGTAGGAGTACTTTCATATTCAGGTCATGAAAACAGATCAACTTTCCATTTCCTGACACTCGTCAAATGGCTTTTATAAATGAAACTAACAAAAAAACAATAATCCTTCAGCCTGCTATAGCTTCTGCCATTTTGCAATCTACCGAAACACATAAATCTAATATTATGCCTCCAGTCGAGTAATTCCACAATTTGTTCAAGAGGAATTATAGTGGCTCTACCTACAATATGTCCATATCTTTGCTGTCAAGCTCCCGTTAAACCACATTTTTTTTTAACTATATCACTCCAACACTGATATGTTTACATTTGCTGCCAGTTCAGTACTGAAGCTTTCGTGCTCTGCAAAACACACAAAGAATACTATGGATTGGCACCAAACTACCTTTCCATAGTGATCGTGCTTTATCAGCCAACCAGGCACCTGACATTGGCTTCTCAACAATAGCTGTCCTCCCATAAGACGAACAACAAAAGATTTGGGGTTAGTTGATCCAGGCTTCTCTCTCTCTCTCTCTCTCTCTCTCTCTCTCTCTCTCTCTCTCTCTCTCTCTCTCTCTCTCTCTTTCTCTCTCTCTCTTCTCTCTCTCTCTCTCTCTCATTATCACTAAGACTTGAGCTGGACCACCTCCGACTTAGTAAGTCTCTGAAGACACACCGCTTCTTCCCTTATGGCAAAGCGGACCATTTGGCCCAGAGCAAATTTTACCCATCATTATTTTATTTATTTATTTGTTTATTTACTTATATAGTGCAGGGAACACTCAGACATCATGGCGTACAAAGACACAGAAGGACTTTTGCTAGACGGGACAGAACATGTACAAATTAGATTTCAAAGATTTCCTAGGTGGTGCTTATTAACCAATTTTAAACAGTAACGTTTTCAATAGGGCCCGAAAGCAGTTGACATTTTTTTCCAGTAGACGCTTGCTTGTGAGCGCATTCCACATCTGTGCGGCTCTCGTATGGAAGGATCTGCCAAGTTCACCAGCCTTTCTGAATCTGAGCGTTTTAATTGTTCCCATTTTAGCCGATTTTAGAACCCGGTTAGGAACGTAGGAAAACGTCCGGGTCTTTAGATCATTTGGGGCATGACCATTAAGACATTTATAGACAATATTGGCTGTTTTGAAGTGGATGCGAGCCTCATTGGGCAACCAATGAAGGGATTCTATCCCTGCGGAGATATGTTCCCATCTGGGGAAGCCCTTAATGATCCTGCCTCAATAGTTTTGGAGCGTTTGCAGCCAATGAATGCATTTTGTCTTCACCCCAATAAGCAGGGGGTTACAGTAGTCGATTTGTGATAAGATAATGCCTTTACCAATCGAGGCACTGTTCTCTTCTGAGATGAATGGTCAAATATTCCTCATAAGTTTAAGGTAGTAGTTGCAGTTTTTTACCATGTAGGTAGTCTGTGCCTTCGTGTTGATGTCTGCGTTAAAGTATACCCCTATGGTCTAAACTTTGTCCACCACCGTGATGACCATGTTTTTGATAAGCCAATGCTGGTATTCGTGACCCAATTTTTCTCTGGCCCCTGGGCTCCCCAATAATAGCAGTTCTGTCTTTAATTCATTCTGTCATCAAACCACTCTATTGCTTTGAAAGATCATGGTCAGGTTTGTGGTGTCCCTCCCATGATCTCCGTTAATCTCTAGAATCAGTTGGGTGTCATCAGCGTAACTAGTAAACATCAACCCATATGATTCAAGCAGGTCACAAAGAGGCCTGATGTAGTGATTAAATAGGGTTGGTGAGACACAAGCACCCTGTGGGACTCCGCACCAAATGGGGGTTGACTGGGATGAGACACCATCCCAAGATATTGTGGATTGCCTATTGGATAGAAAGGATTTAAACCAGTTTGTAGCCTGTGACTCGCACTTCGCTACCTTCGCTACCTTCGCGAGAGTGTCTATGAGGAGATCATGATCTAACAGATAAAACGCTGCTCATAGGTCGAGAAGGATCAGTAGTCCATTCTTTCCCTGTTCAGCTAGTTGTATGATGTTTGTCTGCAGGTCTAGAAAACCTGATAGTTTATTGTGATGTATTAGTGCTGTCTCCAGGTATCCCTGGAATTGTTTTGTGGCCATTTTATCAAGAATCTTCAGCAGGAAGTTTGTATTGGCGATAGGCCTTAGATTCTTTGCATCCTTTGGATCCAAGCCTGCCTTATTCACTAATGGTGAGACAGTAACTATCTTTATTTTGCCTGAACTGAGGCATACTCAAAGGACGAGTTATCCAGTCTTGTGAAGAAGGGTGCAAATTCCTTGCTCTGCTCTAGGATGAACTTCCCTGGTATAATATTTTCGCTGCATGAGTGGGATGCATTGTTGACAAGGTGGACTCCATTTCCAGGATGGTCACATGTTTAAATGCACAATTTGATTGATCACGTGGGGTATCCAGGGTGTTTACTGCCTTTTCTATTTTCTCCCGAGCAATTTTGATTTTGTTTGCAAAAGCCATTTGCACATCATTACAGTCCTTCTCAGTGGGATGAAAGGGTTGGGATAGGGCTTTTGGTTTATCCATCAATTTTAAGATCTTAAACAATTTTTTCGGATGTTTTTAATCCCCCCCAATTTCCTTCTCGAAGACATCTTTTTTGTTAGGGTAATCTTGGCTTCATACTCTGCTTCTAACATCTTCCCACTTTACTTTTTAGGGGCTGATGGATGTTTTACCCTTGCCTGTTCGGCACTTCATTTCAGTTTTATTAAACTGACAGGTTCATCAGTGACCCATTTGTTGTGGTTTCTATTCTCTCTCACAATTTTTCTTGCCATGGGGACTACTTGATCTAGCATCTTGGTTAGCTCCTCATTGTATATTTCTACAAGTTTCTCCGGGCTGTCAGAGCTGATAGTAGAGGACATGATTCCCTGGAGACAGGTCTTGATATGAGATGGTGTGACCTTCTTGAAGTTCCGGTTGTAAACCACTGATACTGGGTTCATAGCCGTTTTTGGAACTTCTTTTAAATAAAATGAGAATTCAACAATGCAATGGTCTGACCATATACATGGAGTGGTGCTTATCATTCTAACCTGAAGGTTTCAGGAGATCATCCAGTCTAAGAAGTTACCTGACGTGGCCGTGGGTTCGTCATTTACTATTTTACACCCCAGTTCGAGAAGCGATTCTTCCAATAATGTCTAGGTTTAGATCAACAACTACCAATGTGGCGCAATTTGGGCCATTGATATGTCATGTCCTGGGGCGTTCGATAAACCAGGATGAGACTGAGACAGCAGCAAGGGGAAGAGGAAAGTTTCAGATGTGATACCACAGTCTTTACACATGCTCATGGCCTCAAAGAACTGGAAAGTTTCTTTTGCAATGACAGACACCACACCACCTGCGCCTGTAAATCGACTTTGACACTTGATGGAATACCCTTCTGGAACCGACATAGCCAATGTTCCACTGGTCTTGCACAGAGAATTCAGTTATGCAGCATGTTAGAAACTTCAACTTTCAATTTTCTAATGTGGGACAATAGATATTTACAATGGTAAAGCTAGAAAAGAGTAATATCCATCCGGCCCACTATAAAGTCACACATTTCACCATCTTTCAGGTTCACAAAATTACTGCAATCTGTAATTATTTCAGAAGGGCCTTCTGTATTTTCAAATACTACCAGTATAGATGCCATGCTTCTTTGATGGGCAATAGTTTATTAGCAGGAGTCATATATTCAGGCTTTGCAAAAATGAATCATGAAAAGTGGGCAAGGAGATGCATAGTCCCATACAATACAGGCCCTGCTGCTGTATAATAGGCCTCGATCCGCAAACAATCCAATACAAATCTTAATGCAATTTTTCTTTTGTTTACCGCGCAAACCTAGCTTGAGAGCAAAGGAGCGATGTACAAGATGTGGGTAGCCAGCGTTTGGGCTGGCACCTTTTAATAGTGGTGCAGGACTGTAAATTGCAGTCTGTGCATCCATTAAGAATAGTCCTTGGTGAGGTGTTCCAAGCCGATACCGGTTATTAGTTCTCAATTCAATGGTTCCAATTTAATTGCCTGCTGAACAGTGAGACACTTTTCTGCAAATTCAAGCATATACAGGCAGGCTGCACACAGATCTCTGGGCAACCCCTAGATCTTTTGGAGATCTACACATAGGTGTGCCTGCCCCAATAGGATGAATCCACTAAACTGGAAGAAGCACATCTCTTTTTTTCTGCTGCAAAGCAGTGTGTGTGTGCGACCTACCTACGGAGTATGAAAATCCTGGAGCCCTTTAAAGGTAGTGGGCTAAACCCTGCATTCCTTTCTCCCTTAACATCAATGCAATAAAAATAACTAATACAGAAACTATTCATTTATTTATTGTGCATTTGGAAGGCACTTATACATCAAGTAAATTGTGTTTCAAAGCACCCACAGGGAAACAGGGAGGGAAAATGGAAATAAAAAGCAAATATAACAATGAGAGATAGAGGTGGACCTACCAGGCCCTGTGAGCATTCAGAACAGGCAAATGGAGAGATATAAGTCCTATTTTTTATAGTATCATTTTACCTTCGTGCAGAATACTTTAGCAATAACAACTGGGGGCTGTCTAGGGATTCACACCAAAATACCAGAAAAGAAAGGCTGAATGCACATTTCGTGCACATTCGGCCTGGTAGAAAAGACTGAAGGCCATAACACTGTACAGGGGAGCGGGGATTGCAGGGGGTGGGGATGCCGGGCAAACAACCCAAATCCAAAAAGCTTGAATTACAAAATGCAATCAAGTCAGATTCGCAATTTTCTAATTCGAGCTTTTGGGATTCGGTTTTATGACCTAGAACCGCTGGCTGGATCAGCTGGTAAAGGCCTGGGGCAAGGGCCATCACAGCAGCAGCTGGCACCTTTATCAGTCAACCAAGTCAGGCCCAGGGGTAATTGTATTTTCTGGAGAAGAAGAAGAAATTGACCTGTGCCATGCATGCGGGCGGATGCACAGCCTGAGCTCATCGTCCATCCTGGAAACACATCCTGTTGAAATGCATGGTCAGCAATCTAGCACAGTGAGCTAAATGCTCACCTCTCCAATCTGTGTAAAACCAACAGTCCCATATTTGTATCATGGGAGGGTGGACTCGACTGTCCAGGTCCTCCTTCCGAGGTCGATAAATTGAGCACCATTTTGTTATGTGGTAACTCCTATTATCAAATTCCAAGACCCAATTCTACATGTGGTGTGCACTATATAAATGGTAATTACTCAATGCTCTATATTTAATTGTTTTAGAATGTATGTGCATGAGAAACTAAGCATGCACACAGCCATCCTCACAGTGACTCCAAAAAATATCTGCATGGAGTAAAGGAAACATCTCCAGCTGACATTTAGACCCCCTGATGTTGCATCCATTTTGTCCTCACAACCAAACCTTGTTGTCTGAATCAGTACATATCGTTCAGTGTTACAAAGATATTAATGTTGTGGTGAGTTTTGTGAAAAACGAAATGAGCACCGAACCCAGTGTGCTTTATGTACTTAGTGATTCAAGGATGGAACGGTTTTATAATAGACACATTTGTCGAATATAAAGATCTGTGGCCATTCATATGTTCCCACAATGCTCTTCGATTTTATGCAAAGCCGCTAGGAACCACCAGTGGTGTTATTTGTCCCCTGTTCCTTTCCCAATTCCTCAATCCTGGGAAAACTGAAATCCTTGTCTGTGGCAACACATTGCTCCTCCCCCAAGCTATTACCTGGACATAGATTTATCCCTCTCACAAAAAGTGCACTCTGTTTCCAGAACCTGTTTCTTAAGGCGTATCTTCCCTTACCTCACCTATTCTCACAGTTTATCCACCATCATCTTCTCCTGCTTAGACTGCGCAAACTTCCTTTACCTCGGAAACGGCAAAGAATACAAAATGTTGCAGCCTACCTGCTCATTAACCTACCTCTCAGAGAACACATCAGTCCTACACTGAGAGTCCTCCATTGGCTCCCTATTGGACGATGCACTACCTTTAAAGCCATGTGCATCACCCACCGGGCCATCCACAATACGGGCCAGAGTTTTTCTAAGACAAAGTCACCGACTGCCACCCCTCAAGGACTCTCAGATCGGACACAGCATCTCTGCTAGTAGTCCCACAGTACAACTCCTCCAGACTCAGTGGACCCTCCCTCGGTCTCCAGCCAAGCACCGACCATCTGGAACTCCTTACCCCTGGACATTCGCAATATTAATAAACGCCTGGCATTCAGAAAACCTGACTTTTCCCTCCCTCCTCTTGAAACCCTTCCCCACTCTACACTCTCGATCGGCGCACATTAAATGCAGACCCAAACACAACAACACTCCTTATGCGCCAATATCCCACGGATGCCGTCAGCATTCGCAGCGGCACACCATGACAAACTCTTCCTTCCCAAACACAACAAGACTCATACCCACCAATACCCCGACGATGCTGGCAGCGTTCGCAGCGGCACACCGTGTCAAACTCTTCCTTCCAAACAAAACAAGACTCATACCCACCAATACCCCATGGATGCCGGCATTGTTCGCAGCATCACACTGTAACAAACTCATCTTTCCCAAACACAACACCCCTCCACACTGACACACCATGGATGCCAGCAGCGTTTACAGAGGCCCACTGTATCAAACTATCGCCCTCCCTCAACCCCTGCCCACCATCAATCTGGGCCCTCTCCCACTGCTCAGACTTTGTTCCAGGGAGACCACGAATAGCGACACCAGCCAATCACACTGGACTAAGAAGAAGAAGAAGAAGAAAGCAGTCGAACTACACCCAAGGCGACGGTACATATACCTTACACCACGTGTGTGGACACAGGCACGGCCACCCATCCATGCTCCCTAGAATGCAGCTACAGCTGTACTATTCTGGTCTAGCAGCACACATAGCCGTCCACACTGAAACCCCTGACGCACCTCAACACCTCTGCTATTAGTATACCGTGACAACCAACAAAAGAAATTTGGTTTAGCTGGGCACACATTGAATCTTCAGCACTAGAACTAGAACTTGTCTAACGACATAAGTCCTAACCCGGCAAAAAAGCACACAAGCATCTTTAATTTAAACTCTTAGAACCTCCTGCACATGGACTGCGGTGTTAGGCATAATTATATGCAGTACCCTTTGGGAACACCACACCCAATTAAGACTACAAGTGACAGTACAAATTCACCTTTGGTACAAGCCTGCACTACACAGTAGTGGTAGCGATGGCTGAGCAGCCAGACTTATCTCAAGAGTAAGTGAGCAGTATCCATAGTTACACAAAGGACAGCAATTACTATGATTCAAACAAACACTGATTCAAGGATTCTGAGTAAAAGAATATACATTTATTTACACATCAGTTGTAAAACATTTCACCAAAGTAAGGCAGTTGAAAAATCACACTCTTAATACACTACACCACACCCAATAGATTCTGGACAAGTTAGGCTCAAAATGAAGTGTGAGCAAAATGGCACTCCAGCAATTTAAAAGGCCGGGAAAGACAAAGTTAGGCAGAAATTGAGTAACACCAACAAGTGTAAGCAGGGCAATCTAGAAAAAGGAACTACAGTGAGGAAATCAGATTCAAACAGGGCCTGGCCCAAAGTCAATGGGTCATAATCTTTTTCTCAAGATCACACAGTTCAGGGAAGTTGACGGTTAAGTCTTTGCCAAGAGTTCCGGATGAAGTTGGTCAGCAGAAAAGTTAGTTTAAAGAAGAGAGAAGAAGAAGTCCTCGGATTGGCAAAAAGTTTCACGCACTTTCACCGTGGCTGGACGAAACGAACAACCGGATTTGAACTGTACCTTAAATGGAGAAGAAGGCTGTAGCTGAGCCGGATGTTCTTGGCAGGTCCTGCAAGCTCACGGTTCCTGAAGCAACTGTCGCACTGACACGAAGTAGGAAGACTGGAGGATCCTGCACTGCCCAGGGAAGAACCAGCAGCAGAGCAAAGCAACGAATAAAAGGTGCGCTCCTTAAAACACAAACAGGGTCCGTTCCTCCTGGCTATCCGGTTCACTGTAGCTCCGTACAGCAAATTTGACCAGAGAACGGAGCCTTGCTTGGAGTAAGGGTGAACAGGTTGGTCCACCAGCTCAAGGGGAGAAGATTCTTTGCAGATCTTCGCTGTCGTTGGAGTATGAAGATTCGGACATACAGCAGGGCGTCACTGGGCGGTTCAATCATTGTAGGGGTTCTCTTCTGTCAGCTCCTCTTCGGTTCTCTCATTCCAGTGGTGACTCTGCCTTTCCAGATCCAGAGACCTGCTTTTTATGCAGTGTTCCCCCATTTACACAGCCTGGCTGTCAATCACACAGCAGGGTGGCTGTTCCACCGGGACAGTCACCACAGCCAATCAAACCAGAGTGCGACATGGGTCTCCAAGGAGACCCTGTGCAGGGAGTCCTAAACACCTTCCTCACATCCTCTCCCCCCCAGACATACAGGCGCCTAAGTAGTGCTTCTGTGTAGAAGCCCGTGAAAGGACATTAAACAAAGGAACCAAACCTAATTTGGCGCACAGGGAAAAACACAAGAAAGACTTTTACAAAAAGAAATGTCGAATAAACCCAGCCGGCACTGTATAAAAACGTATATAGTCTAGCGGGTTTAAGTTCGAGGCTACCAAGATAGCCTAAAAAATACCAGGGTTATTTAAGATAACTGCGGTAGGAAAAATAGGGTAGTTACCACTGCCACCAGCCAAATCTTAATGAAAACAGAGCGAAACAATGCTCCAAGAGAAACAGACAAAAAGGGATAACTATTAACCCTTTCCAGAACTCTATTTAAGATAGTTTGTACTGGGTCTGTGAGTTTTAAAAGAGACTAATAAAGTCAATGGCAACTTTACATGTTCTGGGAGACAGTAGTCAGCCCCAGAAAATGAAATCGTTTTTGGGAAACCAAAAAGACAACCTTGTGTCACTGCACTGAAGGTGCTGTGTAACACACAGTAAAAAGATGATTCCTATGGCGTAGGTGAGGCTCCACAGTATATGAAAACAGGTAAATGTTAAACACACACAGCAAAACACATGTAAGAGTGGGAAAAAAGGCTCACACTCTTAACAGATGAAAACAATAAATCCTAGAAATCCAGCAAAGCTGCTGAGAGACTCAGTAGGTACAGGAAATTAGCCATTCTGGAGAATTCTCCCTAACACTCGCCCCCCCCCCCACCGCCCAGAGTGAGGGACAGGAGGATTTAATCCACTCCTGGATGAATCTCTACCTCTAGTCGGTTAAAAACATCCTAGAGAGACCATCAGCATTTTGGTGGTGACATCCTGCTCTGTGCTCAATGGTGAAATCAAACCCTGCCGGCAGATTGACCATCTCAGAAGTTTTGGGTTCTCCCCTTTCATTTGCATTAACCATCTCAAGGGTTGGTGGTCAGTTTGAATCACAAAAGTAGATCCATACAAGTATGGCCTAAACTTCTTCAAAGACCACATAATGGCAAAACAGTCACGCTCTATGGTTGCCCACCTTGTTTCTGGTTCCTTCAGTTTCCTACTGATGAAGCAAATAGGGTGCTCCCTACCTTTCTCATCCAGTTGACTAAGGACTGCACCTATACCTGTATTGGAGGCATCTGTCTGCACAATGAAGGGTTGGTGATAATCAGGAGCTCTTAGGACTGGAGCTTGACAAAGGGCTTCCTTCAGGTTTTCAAAGGCTTGAGTGCACTCCTCATTCCATGTAACCTTTTTAGGGAATTTTGGAGAGGAGATCACATTCAAGGGAGAAGCTATGGTCCCATACTTCCCTATGAAGTTCCTATAGTACCCAGTGAGACCTAGGAAGGCTCTCACTTGGATTTGAGTAGTAGGGGTACAGCCTGCAACACATATCCTAGGTTATCAATATGTTCTTTCCATGTAGGGCTGAACACTGCATGTCATCCAAGTATGCCATGCAGAAGTATCTCATCCCATTCAGAACTTGATTGACCATCCTTTGGAATGTAGCAGTTGCATTCCTTAGTCCAAAAGGCATAACCCTAAACTGGTAGAGGCCTGCTGTGGTTGAGAATGTAATTTTCTCCTTGGCATGATTTGTCAGGTCTATTTGCCAATAGCCTGACATCATATCAAATGTACTGAGGTACTTGGCTGAACCACGTCTATCCACCAGTTCATCTGTCCTTAGCAAAGAATGGGCATCAGTCTTTGTGACTGCATTTAGAGCTCTATAGTCCACACAGAATGTCAATTAATTGGATCCTGCCTTTGGTACTAGAACAACTTGTCTAGACCATGCGCTTGTAGAGGGCTCTAAAACCCAGAGATCAAGCATCTTGTTGACCTCTCTTTTGATGTGGGATCTCACATGTTCTGACATTCTGTAACCTCTGCTTTTCACAGGTAGACAGTCACCAGTGAGAATATCATGCTGGCCCCAAGGGCTCAGGCCTGGTGAAAGTGAAAACAGGTAGGCAAACTGATTTAACTGAACTTTGCACTCCTCCTGTTGTTCAGATGTCAGTTGAGAAGAGAGATTGACTCCTTCTATTTTCTCATCCAAAGGTTGGCCTCTGAGGAGGTCAGGTAGAGGTTCACTCTCCTCCTCCTCCTGAGCTGAAGCTAGATGCAAAGCTCCCACTTCTGGTCTTGAGACAAATGCCTTCATACGGTTGGTGTGAAAAACTGTGGGAGCCTCCTTAGGTCTGCCTAAGTCCACCAAATAGTTCACCTCTCCAAGTTTTCCCACAACCTTGAAGGGTCCTATCCATTTCTCCTGTAAGGCCCTCTGCCTTGTTGGCACCATAACTAATATAAGCTGGTCTTGAGTAAAATCAACCATGCTGGCCTTCTGGTCATGCCATTGTTTGACCAGAGCCTGACCAGCTTTCAAGTTATCACTAGCTTCTGCCATCATGTGTGACATTCTCCTCCGGAGACCTATCTCATAGTCAGTCACTCTCACTGGTTTGGGGGAAGGAGCACTCTCCAACCCCTCCTTAATCAGGGCCAATGGACCTTTGACTGGATGGCCATAGAGAAGGTCAAAGGGACTGTAACCAACTCCCTCCTGAGGGACATCTCTATAAGCAAAGAGAAGGCATGGCAGTAGAAGGTCCCACTTTCTTTTAAGGGGTTCCTTTAAAGCACCTATCATGCTCTTCATAGTTCGATTAAACCTCTCTACCAGTCCATTTGTCTGTGGATAGTAGGCTGTAGAGCAATTGTAAGTGACACCACAGTTTTTCCACATGGCTTGTATGTAGTCGGACATACAATTGGATCCCCTGTCGGATATCACTTCCTTAGGAAACCCTACTCTGGTAAAAATATGAAGTAGAGCCTTAGCCACAGCCTGAGCCGTAACAGTCCTCATAGGTATTGCTTCTGGGTATCTTGTAGCATGGTCTACTACAACCAGGATAAACCTGTTACCTGAAGATGTGGGAGGGTCAAGGGGACCAACAATGTCGATGCCCACCCTCTCAAAAGGAACTCACACCACTGGGAGAGGCATCAGGGGTGCCACATTCTTGGCTCCACTCTTGCCAGAGGTTTGGCAAGTGTGACAGCTCCTACAGAATTTGTCAACTTCTGAACCCATTTTAGGCCAGTAGAAGTATAAGGAGAGCCTTTCCTTGGTCTTTTTGAAACTCAAATGACCAGCCAAAGGTATCCTATGGGCCAACTGTGGGAAATGGAGTCTGTTGGAAAGGGGCACTACAATTATTGTGCAGTCCTCAGGGATAGACTCAGTGGGTTCACTGTAGAAGAGGCCATCTTCCCAGCTTAACCTCTGCTTTCCAACTTCTTGCCAATCAAGTTGGTTAGCAGCCTGTTGTCAAAGACCTTCAAGAGTAGGACACTCTCTTTGTCCTCTGCTGAAGTCTGCCCTTTTGGGTCCACCTTCTGCCAGTAAAGACTGCAGCTCAGGATGGTTAACAGGGTCAAGATCTCCAACCAAAACAGTGTCTTCCTCCAGGTCTGATTCTTCAGAAACTGGATCAACCACACATGGTTGCTCCTCACACTCTGCCTCAGCAGGTGGATGAGTCACAGGTGTGACTTTGGACAATCTTGGGGATGTCCTTGTTGGTAGCACAGGGGTGCTGTCTGACTTTTTACTTGAGGTCTTGGGTTTCCCCTTTGCCTCTTTCTTTCCAAAAATAGCAGTGAGCAGCTCCTGTGGAGTGAGAGTGATAGTTTCCTCTACCAACTCCTCTGGAGAGCCTCTTAAGGTCCTCTCCCTGGCAGGCCTAGTGAGCTCCTGTTTCCTTTTACTGGGAGGCTTGGGGGTGCTTGACAGAACTGCAAGAGTTTTCAGGTCATTACCCAGCAGGACTCTCCCAGGCACTTCACTCTGCACACTAACAGGTATCTTGACAGTCATGTCATTACACTGGACGAGAGCTGGTAACTGGAGAAGCATTTGTACAGGGCCTCCAGCTAACTTGGTGAGGCGTTTGGGTGCCTTAGCAACATCCTCCACCTTAATAAAATTATTCATCCCCCACAGTTATGCTGGCTCCAGTGTCTCTGATGGCAGGAGTCTCGTGGCCATTCACAAGAACACTATCTTTATAAACTCTTTAGTATTATCTGGGATGGAATTATAGACATCTAAATTCTGTTGTTCCCACAAGCCCAGGGACACTAAAGAAACACTAGCTGAGACTCTCATGGGTTCATCAGCCAGTAGGTGAAGGTTTCCACTTGGCATAGGTACTTCTTCCTCTGGGGAGAAGGCTAAGGAGACAGTGTGGACCCCTGAAGGTTTACCCTTACATCTGGGATTCCCTTTCACATGGTCAGTTGACCCACAAACATAACATTTCCCAAAGGTTTTAATGAATGGGGGTTTGTTCTGACCTCCATCTGGTTTGGGTCCAAATGGTGCACTAGCCTGATTCGGTTTCCCTTGTGGTTTACCCTCATGTTGTTGTTTGTGGCCCTCTTTTGGATTGGAGGTATTATAATTCTCCTTGTTATCTTTCTTTGGCTGCTTTCCCTCATCCTTCTGAGTTGCCCCAGAATCCTTGTGAGTAGCCCTGTTGGCAACCCACAAGTCATCAGCCTTAGCTAACTTCTTGGGATCTATCTCCTTTGAATCAGCTAAGTGCTGTCTGAGCTCAGGAGAGCAGGCATCATAAATTGACTCCATCATAACAAGATTTCTCATACCTTCATAAGTGTTCACTCTGTAACCCTTAACCCAACCATCTAAGTTTTTCAAACATTCCCACACTCAGGTAGCACAAGGGGTACCATCATGCTTTTTGAGGGTCCTAAACCTCTTAAGGTACTGGGAAGGGGTCTTCCCAAATCTAGCCATTAAAGCTAGCTTCACATACTCATAATCCATCGTATCCACCTCCCCCAACTCCATCACATCATCAGATGCAACAGTGGGTAGCCTAGTGAAGAGCCAGGGAAGCAACTGATTCTCTGTAAGACCTTGAATCCCATGGTTATATTCAAACATTGCCAACCAATCCAAAATATCAAGCTTAACCTCATACATACCAACAATTTCTTTAGGCAAACAGGGTCTCTTAGGACTGGAAGACCTAGAAGACTCTGGGAGAGAAGCATTTTCAATAGACAACCTTTTCATTTCCAAGGCATGGTTCATCTCCATTTCTCTGAGCTTAAGTTCTTGATGCTTTTGTTCAGTTTCAGCATTTAAACGTTTAAATTCCAATTCAAGCCTCATCTTTTCTAGAGCATTGAATTCAGGACTGAGTGTAGGACCTATGGGGTCCCAGTGGCCAAAGGTTGAGGTTCCTGAGCAGGTAAGGGAGCAGTGAGGCCTATTTTATGAGACACATCTACTTCCTCTAACTCATCAATAATAGACACATTTTCACCCTCATTATTTTCCACATTTGCTGAGGGGTCAGGTACTTCAGACCTACCCTCCAGACTTTGTTTCTCTAACAACTTTTCAATCAATTCAGACTTCTTTTTGCTTTTGGCAGAGAGATTCCTTTCTCTACACACACTTTTCAGATAATCCACTGTGTAACTAAGGTGGGTCTCCTGACTGCAGCTTTCCATATCAGACATGATTAATATTGCTTTTTAGCGATGTTTAGCCTTGTGGTTAGTTGATCCAAGGTAATAGCAGCACTCTAAGTGTAATTAATATACTTGATCCTCACCGCTTTACACCATTGTTAGGCAGAATTATATGCAGTACCCTTTGGGAACACCACACACAATTAAGACTACAAGTCACAGTACAAATTCACCTTTGGTACAAGCCTGTACTAGACAGTAAGGTGTTGGCGATGGCTGAGCAGCCAGACTTATCTCAGGAGTAAAGTGAGCAGTATCAGAAGTTACACAAAGGACAACAATTACTATGGTTCAAACAAACATTGATTCAAGGTTTCTGGGTAAAAGAATATACATTTATTTACACCATCAGTTATAAAACAGTTCACTATTATAAAGCAGCAGAAAATCACAATCTTAATATACTACACAAGACCCGATCAATTCTGGACAACTTAAGCTCAGAATGAAGTGTGGGCAAAATGGCAATTAAAAAGGGAGGGAAAGACAAAGTTAGGCAGACATTTAGTAACAACAAAAAGTAAGTAAGCAGGGCAATCTAGAAAAAGGAACTACAGTGAGGAAATCAGATTCAAACAGGGCCTGGCCCAAAGTCAATGGGTCAGAGTCTTCTTCTCAAGATCACTCAGTTCAGGGTAGTTCGCGGTTAAGTATTTGCCAAGAGTTCCAGAGGAAGTTGGTCAGCAGAAAAGTTAGTTTGAAGAAGGAAGAAGGACAAGCCCTCGGATTGGCAAAAGGTTTCACATACTTTTACTGCGGCTGGACGAAACGAACAACTGGATTTGAACAGTACCTTAAATGGAGAAGAAGGCTGTAGCTGAGGCGGACATTCCTTGCAGGTCCTGCAGGCTCACGGTTCCTGGAGCGACTGTCGGACTGACATGAAGTAGGAAGACTGGATGGTCCTGCACTGCCCAGGGAAGAAACCAGCACCAGAGCAAAGCGAAGCAATGAAAAAAAGGTGCTCTCCTTAAAACGCAAGCAGGGTCTGTTCCTCCTGCCTATCCGGTTCACTGTAGCTCTGTACAGCAAACGCGACCAGAGAAGGGAGCCTTGCTTGGAGTAAGGATGAACTGGTTGGTCCACCAGCTCAAGGGGAGAAGATTCTTTGCAGATCTTCCCTGTCGTTGGAGTATGAAGTTTCAGACCTGCAGCAGGGCTTCACCGGGCGGTTCAGTCCTTGTAGGGGTCCTTTTCTGTCAGCTCCTCTTCGGTTCTCTCGTTCCAGTGGCGACTCTGCCTTTCCAGACCCAGAGACCTGCTTTTTATGCAATTTTGCCCCATTCACACAGCCTGGCTGTCAATCACACAGCAGGGTGGCTGTCCCGCCGGGACAGTCACCAGAGCCAATCAGACCAGAGTGCGACATGGGTCTCAAAGGAGACCCTGTGGAGGGAGTCCTAAACCCCTCCCTCACATCCTGTCCCCCCTAGACATACAGGCGCCTAAGGAGGGCTTCTGTGTATAAGCCCCGAAAGTACGGTGAAAAAAGGAACCAAATCTGGGTTGGCGCGCGGAGAAAAACACGAGAAAGACTTTTACAAAAAGAAATGCCGAATGAACCAAGCCGGCACCATATAAAAATGTATATGGTCTAGCGGGTTTAAGTTCGAGGCTACCAAGATAGCCTAAAACAATACCAGGGTTATTTAAGATAACCACAGTAGGAAAAATAGGGTAGTTACCATTACCACCAGCCAAGTCTTAATGAAAAGGGAGCAAAACAATGTTCCAAGAGAAACAGACAAAAAGGGATAAGTATTAACCCTTTCCAGAACTCTATTTAAGATAGTTTGTACTGGGTCTGTGAGTTTTAAAAGAGACTAATAAAGTCAATTGCAACTTTACATGTTCTGGGAGACAGTAGTCAGCCCGAGAAAATGGAGTCGGAGTTGGGAAGCCAAAAAGACAACCCTGTGTCATTGCACTGAAGGTGCTGTGTAACACACAGTAAAAATATGATGCCTATGGAGTAGGTGAGGCTCCACAGTCTATGAACACAAGAAAATGTTAAACACACACAGCAAAACACATGTAAGAGTGGGAAAAAAGGCTCACACTCTTACCAGGTGAAAAAAATAAATCCTAGAAATCCAGCAAAGCTGCTGAGGGACTCAGTAGGTAAGGGAAATTAGCCATTCTGGAGAATTCTCCCCTACATGCGGTCACCAAACAAAGCGCATTGAGGCCATACAAACGGGAAAGGGCGCTATATAACTGACACATACAATAATAACCTTCCATCAGAAATTCAGTCATGTGGTTGATTTAAGCTTTGATAGTTTGCTTTGGCCACCCATCTTACTTTGTTTTAATACTTAGACTAACAGCCCTTCCTTTTCTTACATCGTTCAGTCTTTGCATTTGCTAATAATCGTGCTTTTGAAATAAACGTATGCATTATATACGTATTTTATCATTATTGGGTATGTTTTCTTTGTGTGATTTATTGTATATATTGCCTAACTTTCAGTTTAAAATGTGGAAGTATTATTTAACTTGTTCCATTACTTTTCTAATTTTGTACGATGGTGGGACCCATGCGTAGGTATGCCCATAGCTGTGCCAACCTGCTGCAGAAGCCAGGCCACTGCCACTGATTCATTCTCCTCACTCATTGGTGGGCAACCTGCGGCCCTCCAGCTGTTTTGGCCTAAAATGCCCACCAGCCCTCTCCACTATTTTCAATGTGCCGGATCCATGGGAGTCGCAGGCCAAACCAGCTGGAGGGCCACAGGTTGCCCACCACTGCCCTAACCCATCATGGCCACTTGAGAACTTGGATTAAGATAGAGCATCCAGGTGGCTCGTGGGTCCAGGTGAGTTGTGGGCAATGCTGCATGGGCATCCCACAAGCGAGGCAGGGTAACTGCTGTTACCATCGGCAGCTGGGAGAGGGGCAACACCATCCCCCCGTGCCTGCTCCTCTCCTTCCCCCCAGCTACGGAGACATGCAGTCTCGGCAGCACAAAAGCCACGGAAGGGTAAGGTGCGAACAGTCATCGTACCCTTCCTCCAAACAGCAAGGTGCTAAAGCGCCACAAGGAAACAACCATCAGGCAGGGCCCAGGTTCAAAGATCTGCCCCCACCAGGGGGTCAGACAGTCGGCTATCCGGCCGGGGGCTGCGACAACAGCGGCCCCCATCACATACACAACAAAGACCCAGTGCCTCCCTGGGTCCTATAAATGAGAGCAGCATGCTCAGAGTAAACACAATCTGTTTGTGGACCCTGAACGGGGACCCAAGCAAACAGGAGGTTCACTGTTTACTCAGTGTCTTCCAAATCTTCTTGCTTCTTTACCACAGAACCCACCCACCCTACAAAAGGGGAGAAGAACAAAAAGAAGTACAAGGCACTGTATGGTGCCCACAACAAGTCGTGGGACACAAGAAGGCGGCACGGGTCCGAGGTGGTAACCTCAGGACCCGGTGCCCAAAAGTATGAACCCATCATGATATGTGATATTGTTATTGTCATAACCCATATCTGTACAATAAAATCCTACGGCCTTTTTATTGCCAACACTTGAAACAAGTTGTGAGTCTATCATTATGGGTGAGGGTTTGGGGTCCGGCCATTACTAATGCATGCATATGGGTTCAGCAGTTATGAGGACTTAAAGATTAAAGAGTGCGGGCAGAGTAGCGAACCAGTGCCATCAGGATGCCGTCTGCCATGCAGTGGGCTGAGCTTCCATGCGGGATGGGCTCAGGGGGATGCTGCGCACGGGAAAAGAGGTCTCTGCATCCCAGCACCCACGCAAATAGATTGAGTATTTGAAGTGGGAGCTGGCGAAAGGAGGGTAGGGGGATGCTGAGCCTCTTGTGGAAGTGAAGCTTACACTGCTTCATATGTGGGACTTGGTCTTTCAGAGGAAAGCTGCCATTAGAACTAACTTCCATTACGGAAATTAGAACTAATGCTGCACTTTCTGTATGATGTTCCTGTTCTATGGGATGGAAGATTGAACTACTAGTGCTACAACTGCTATGTGGGCAGGAATCCATCCTGCAGTGCTGCAGCTCATGCTGGAACTGTTGACTGTGGAAAGTCTGATTTCATTAGTGAGGGAATCTTGCACTGCTGCTCCCTGTTCTCTTGCATTGCCGACAGGGGAGGAATGGGGATGGGGGCATGGTGGAAAATGCCCCCCAGGCTGGCTGGACTTTTACCTACTGGACCGGAGCTGCAAAATGCTTTTTTTTTTAAATGGAAAGCAACAAAAACCTTCAGAATATAGTGTGTCTCAAAAGAAACAAGTTCTGCCAGGCATGCTCAGCCCCTGTGTAGATGGCGTGAGGAACTTGTCCTGATTTCAACATTGTAGATGTGTTTGGGTGGCTCCCACACATATGCCTCTGCAGTGAATTAGTGTGATATGATATGATATGATATGTGATAAGGTATTTATATCATGCCTGAACACAAGTGTTTCTAGGTGCCATAAAACAAGGGAGTGAAGACAGAGGGAAGGCAAGACAAACGATCCTACTAGGACTTGTGTCATTCAGATTGTGCAAGTGTGACAACGCGAATGGGGAAGGGAGAGAAGGAAGTGCAAACAGGGCAGCTTGACTCTGAGTAAGTGCAGCCAGGGCAGCAGGGCTCAAGGTGTGTGCTAGGAGGCAGGGGGGCTGTAGGGGTTACGACTTTCAGCCCCTGCGTGCAAGGTAGGCAAGGAGACAGTTCAAGGAAGACAGATCTAGGAGGAGCCTGGTACCCAGTGAGACTCAGAGGATACAAGGCAACCAGTCAGTGCAACAGACAGGTAAATTAGCAGGGAAGCGGAAGAGAGAAGGCAGAGGAAAAAAGGAAGATCTTGAGCTGCTTCTGGAACTTCAGGTATCCAGCTCAAGTCTGAGAGGGGTAGGGAGGCCTTTCCAGATGGAGGCACCTGCAGAGGAGAGAGATCTACCCCCCACTCTCTGTCTTGAGAAGTGACTGAACCTCAGAGAGTTTGAGGTAGCAGAGCGAAGGGCTCTAGAAGGAAGGTATTTTGGTAGAGAGAGTTGGATGTAGGGCAGGCCCCAGCCCAGAAGGCCTTGTGGACAATGCAGAGGGTCTTAAACTTGATCCTTGCAGCAACTGGGAGCCAGTGGAGAGATTTGTGGGAGAAGAGTCATGTTCTGACTGCCCAGCAGCAATGCACACATTTAAATGACAGATTATTTGACTCTGGATGGTAATGTTGTCACCACTGAGCACCATACTCCATTGGTCTGTTACAATCCATAGCAGCTTTTGTATCCTACTTTCCAAGGACTTAAATGTCCATTTCATTTTAGAGTTCGCTCCTGGTTTCATTCTGTAAGAATGCTTACCCTATGTTCTGGGTCATTTCTTGTTCACTAGTGAGTTCATTACAAAAGAGTGCAATAGCACCCTGAATAGAACCCCTGGTTGTTACTATGTGCTGTTTACAGAACGCGCTTGTCATTGGGCCAAATTTTCCCATATCCAAGATCCTGCAAAAAATGTCTCCCGATCTCGGAAATCAATTTGCACCCTTTCATCTGTTTTTCATCTGAAGCCGGGATTGGAACTCCGGATCAAAGTCGAGCGACATACCCACTACACTACTGGAACATCTTGAACATCTAGTGAAAACACTTGTGAATACGCCTCTTGAAATTGTACTCTGTAGAATATATACACTGTGAATACGCCTGTTGAAATTATACTCTGCAGAACATATACATTGAAGTACAGCTTTATATGTTGAACTTTTAAAAGATGTGCACCTTTTATAGAGAATGCTCCTCCTTTTATGGGTTATTTTCCAGTTGTTCACAATTTCCTAATCAATGAAATGGAAATATTTAATTCGGGCTGAGAAAAATCTTCTGAGTCAGCCACCTCCCCCTAATTTACAATCCACCCATTGCACCCCCACACCCAGCACCCTCAAAATCACTCCTCCTGCTGGTGGGATACTGCAGTTAATGATCTTCATTTCCAGCACTGGTTATAGAAACGGATATTTGATTGGTTATGGCCCTTACTTTTGGCCAGTCGGAAAAAGGCAGACGGTAAGATGTAACATTCAGGTATTTGTAGACTACAAACTGCAGAATTTTTGATGAAATGCACTGGAGAAAGTTGACACATCTTCTGGTGGTATTTGTAAAAATACGTCCTATTCAAAGTACCACCAGCCAGCAGAGGTGATGTCTCTCCCTCTCTCTCTCTCTCTCTCCTCCTCTCTCTCTCTCATATACAGTAGGGCGCTCATTCTCCCTCTCCATCACCATATCCTAGGGTGATTCACCTTGCAGTTCCATCAGCTTCCATGAATTGAAATATGCAGCCAACTTTCCAAGAAAGTGCAGTTTCAGAGCATAGTAAAAGTCAAGCCCTCTCGGGGATTTCTGCTCTGCATTGTCGCAGGTGCAGACCCTATAGCCACAATTACCAGCAAGACCCCCACCATGGCTTCTTGTTGTCATGTCTAGCAGAAGTTGACTGTCAATCATGGTATTCTACGGTATAAATATGAGCCAGGGCAATAGATATGGTGAGGGAGAAGTAATGGGCTTGGTGTCATGGGCAATTAAAGGGGGTGATTGGGAAGGAATTGGTGACTGAGCAATGAGGGAAAGGGAAGGGGGTGCGTGCAAGGTAAGGGAACAGGATTGAATTAAAGGTTAAAAGATGGAGGACAAGTGGAACAGGTCTGAAAATGAATTGTAGGGAACAAGGGGCGATGACAATGTGGAGCAAGGGAAGCACGCCGAAGGGTGAAGGGTGTGTAGAATAGGGTAAATGAGGCAGCAGTGCACAACTGAAAAGGTCAGCAGGCTGATTGTTGCCAAGAGGTGTGCCTGACCTACATGCCACTGCAGCCACTCGTGGGACTTGCTCAAACCCTTTCTTTTTTCTGACAAAGTGACATACATTTGCTTTATGAAGTTATGTTTCAATTAATACGTTTCTTATATTTTTCAGGTTGCTTTATCATGTACTTGGTGCTTTTTTAACCACACACAGATTAAGATTATAATTACAATTGTGTGTACTCTCACATGTATTTGCATCAGGAAACAGACGATTACCAGGTCTCCTCTTGCAGATGCATTGGCTCTTTAAAAGATCGATTTATTGAACAGTGAAATCATTTATTCCTTGAAGAAAGTGTTTTGTTGTTTCTAATACTGAAGATTGAATAAGAGAAGATTAAGTCTGCCCCGCTTTCTAAATTGTAAACAGTGGAAACTGGAAGACCGGGCCCAAATCTCCATCTTTGACACTTCATACATCATGTGATCCTGAGCAAATCATTTTTGATCACTGTTATTAATATTTTCTTAACTATCTGTTGAGAAATTCTCACTGATATGGTTTCATATTCTATAATTATAATTTTAGCCATTTATAGAATGTATACTGATGCGGAGGAGGCGTAGGATGCCAAGTTAGGGTTTTATGATGTGGGGGTAGGAGAGGGTGCCAGTAATGGGTTTTGAGTTGTGGGCTGGTGAGGCAGTAAACCAGGTATGGGTCTTTTGCTCTGCCAGCTCATATTTGGCAGTGAAAGCGAAGCCAGACTCTCCCTTCCCCCCTCCCGACCCCTCCTCCAGGTCCAGCAATGACTCAGCTCTACCAATGAATTCTCTACCTTCGCCACCTCTTTAGATTGCTCTAAAACAAAAAGAAAGGATTGTATGGGACGAGAGGCAATGCAGCCTGCTGTCAAATGGCAAACTTGGCCATGATGAAACCTGGGCTCAAATTGCAGCTTTCCCATTTCACTAATTCTATAATTCTGTGAAATCATTTTACTATGTTTGGACGTTTCCTGGGGTCCGTGCTCTAAGAAACCACAAACATAAAAGGAAAGTTACGTCTTGTCTATTATATATGCTTGAGAAAGTGTGGGAGGGGAGACATGTGTATTAAGTTTACTTGTTCTGGAAGTTGGGGCCGCTGCACGATGGGCTAAAAAAATACACTTGCTCCCCCAGGCTAAATGTTGCCAGTCCTCCCTTGATTGCTGATGCCTGTGATGAACGTGTTCTGTGGCCAGGAAGCTTGCACCACTTTTCATTGTGCTGTGCCTGTTGAAGGAGTGATGCATCGACTGCTCTATATTTGTAGTACCTGCTGTGTGGATGGGAACTTTGCACTTTTGCTTCCTGTACTTGACACGTTGTGTAGGGAAAGCTTGCACTTTTACTTCATGTGCTGCAGTTGTCATGTGGGAAAGAAGTCTGATTTGCTGCTCCTGGTGATAAGCCTGCACTGCTGCTGCTGCTGTGCCTGTTCTGTGGGAGAGGAGCTTGCCATGCTGTTGCTTCTGCTTGACCTCTTGAGTGATGAAAGCTTCTGCTTTCGCCATGTTCTGTGATTTAGTGCAGCGTGTACTGCAGATGCCAGTGCATGGTTTGCTCACTGAATGCGAGTACATCCTGCATTGTTACTATCTGTCCTGGCCTGCTATGTAGACATGGCAATGCCTGCACTGCTGCATGTCCCGCAGTAATTGGGCAGTGGGAACATGCGCTTCTGATGTACATGCTGGACCTTTACTGTGAATGAGGGCAGCATGTACAGTTTCTGTCTGCTTTGCACTTGTTTAGTGAGTGTGAAGTCTCCACTTCTACTTTCTGTGCTATGCTTGGTCTAGCAGCATGGACATTGGCACATCAATTGTATGGGACACATTGGTGTGTGCTTAACTGGGTCATGCACTACATGGCCATGAAAGGCTGGACGGGGACACGTGAAGCAATTTCTAGCATATTAATCAGTTTTTGGGCAAACAAGGCCACTTTTGCGTACGAGGCTCTGCAGGTGCATGCAGAGTTGAACCAAACCTTGATAAAAAGTCCTGACATATGAGGCAATATGCACGCATGCACGGATGCACACGGGAAGTGGAACAAGGTCATATAAAACTGTTTTGGCATAAGGCAATAGTGTATTGCAACATGAGGAACTGCGTGAGTATATGATGGTTAAATCTTGGATAATGGTTTTGAGCATTGGCCCGTGAAGCTTAGAATTAGCCTCTAAAGGTGTCTTTGGCAAGCATATGATTGTGGTACATGGTAGGCGAGGCCGGACGTCATCATATGAAGGCCTTTCGGGCATAAGTTGCAGGTATATGGGCATGCAGGGCTAAACCTGGCCATTTGATTGTGTTTCTGGCATGTCTATGCTTGCCAGGTAAAGCTGGACATGGGTGTCTAAAGGTATCCCTGGCATGTCCAGTGGTGGTACATAGAAATGTGGGCCCTTAGTGAGAGTTCTTGTTACACATGTCAAGCTGGTGCTTATAGACAATCAGAATAAGCATTTTGTGACAACTCAGAAACCCTGCTTAAACTACCTTCTTACCCCCTGGATGTATTTAGGCTGGCACCGGTATCAGGTCTGCCCATGCATTTTGGAAGGCCCTAGAATCACATTCATGCTGTGGTGCGTTTTGGAGTATACGCCCCTGTCTGGTGTTACTGTAGTCTGTAGGGTACTTTCCCTTCTCTGCTCATTTCATCCAAGTGCTCTCGGATGATGCCCAAAGGAGGGAGGCTTCCTGTTGTACTTTACCTGGTCTGCTGCGGAGACGTACCCAGCCAGCAGCGGGTCACACTTGCTGTACAGCGCAAACATCACAAGGCCACAGGCGACGCAGCTGCCAATGATGCAGTACAGGGCCGATTGGTTGATCAAGATGGCGCTGCAAAAACAAGAAACAAAGGCATAAATAGCATCTCAGAACCAAAGGACGAACTTCAAAGTTCAATGTGGGAGGTGGACACTGCAGGTCGGAGGCCATGACCCAGCTGCTGTAGCCTGGTGTACTTCAGCAACATCTCCTACAGCAAAGAAAGGTTTTAGGTAGCAATGCACGGTGCTCCAAAAATTATATTTACTGCCTGACAGGCAAAATAAGGCAGATCTAGGTAGCCAGGATCAGAGCAGACGCCGTCTCTGGGAACCATCCACTTTATAGTGGCTGCCATATTTTTCATGGTGGTTGTGACTTCTGATTTCTACTTTGCGCACATTCTCACTCAGCAGAGATAAAAGCAGTTTTACTGCAGATTATGTTATAAATCTTGTATACAGTGCCAATCAGCAATGTAGGGGTCTTGAAAATGGCGTATTGTGGGTAATCAGGCCCTAGTTTGAGGAGGAAGCAGAAAGGAAAACAGGTTGAAGTATGGGGTAGCAGAGAAGCAGCAAAAGCGTAGGGACACACAGAGCTTAACAAATTGGGAAGACACAATGGGATTGTGATATCAGGAATATGATTTTTATATACCTAGCATTTACAGCAGGTGTTTAAAAGACACTATCGGACAATGCTAGTCTTCACACTACAAGTTCACCTCATGCACATCACCGGACCATCGCACACCCATTCTTCCACTAATTCAGTACTTTTTCCACTGTACCAGAAATCCCCATCCATTGAAAATGCTACTTATCACGTTGTCTTATGTAACATAGCCAAGGATAGGTTGTGTAAAAAAGTAAATGTGTGGGACCACAATGAGAGAAATGGAATAGGAAAGAAGGAAGTAGAAACCACCCTAAAGGACACATAGGTGCATGACCTCTCCATGCAGAAGATTTATAGCAGAGAAAGGCATGGGAACCAGGGAACTGCTAGACACATGGGAACGGCTACTGGTTGCCAAATTCGAGCACGGGTCACCCATGACCATCAGAGTGAGCACTGAAGTGTTCACCTTAATCTCAAGTAGGTGACAAAGCCTTCAGTTTAAAGCCAAAGAGATGACTTTTCCTAACTTAAGTTCAGTTTTTTTTACATATATGTTTGATTGACATTGTGTAGAAAAGTATAAACACAAGTCCCTAGCCTCCCAATCATTCCCTCCACCAACCCTGGCTTCACATATGGTGACCATGGGACAGTGTCCTTCTACCCTTACGACAGACATTAGTTTCTAGCTAAGTTACAATCTTGAAAATCATAATATATTGTTCCCTCACTTGATGTATACTACTTATTGTTTACAGCACAGCATACATCATTAAAGAAATAAACCAGACCAAACAGGGCTGTCCATTTTTATAAATGCCTGTTCTGAAACAAAAGCGATTTTTCATTTGTGAATCCACTTTTGAAAGCTGCTAGACGTAACCATTCAGCCGTAAATAGGTAATCTTAAAAGTATTTCACTGACATGTTTGTCTAACTTCATTGCATTACTGTGTACTCGCACCCGGGTGTTGTCACTCCACCAATCAGATGCTGGAAGCGCAGGTGTAAATATGCCAATATCCCGCCCGCATTCCACAGCCAGCCAGGTGGCGGCAGTTTTTTGTGAGGTGCCTTGGCATCTTGGCTCCTGTGGAAGCATCCCATCTTGTCCAACCCCCTTACATCACCCCCTCCCACACCCAAGTCTCCCCCAACCTCTCCCTCACCACACTTTGTTAGGCTTCCTGGCTTGGCTGCTCCTTCCCGGTGGGCCGCCTCCATTGAAATAGAAAAGGTACTCAGTCCCTTTTAACAATGTGTATGGTGGCAGCCATCTTGTTTTTGTTTTGTTTACAGGTGATTGGGCTTGCGCAATATGCGTGGAGTCCATCTCCAGTATTAATGATAAAAACGAGTCGCACCCTGGGGTGTGAATAGCTATTACCCCTTTGTCAGGGGACTTATATGGGGTGGTAACGGCCATGAGCCCTCGCCAACGCACTTGCTTCCCTCTAGCCTGCCTAGCCTCGAGCTGGCAGGCCGTTAGCAGCCCAATAATCCCCCAGATGTGTGGGAGATTGCTACATAAGCCAAACATTGCTGTCCATCTAGCTTTAAACTCTGATAGGCTGCATTTCAGTGGGAAATGGATCTCTGCATTTTTTGCATTGGGAAATGCTTAAGTAGGTGACAACACATTTTATTAAATATATTTGGGAATTGTCCTTGAATTTGCTAATTTGATCACACAGTGCTATGCATACATGAGAACACACACTCCACTGATTGACCATTGACAACCGGGATAGGACACTCAGCCAATCAGGTGGCTGGAAATGTAGGCATGAACTGCCTGCATTCCACAGCCACCTAAGACACTTCCCTAGTAGTTGCCATTATTTTGTGAGGAGCTTCAGCACCTCAATGCCACCACCAGCTTCGCACTCCCCCGCCCCTAATGTCATCCGGAAGAACCCTCCCCATACCCACTTCACCGCCCAACCAGTGACTCATTAAGGTATTGTGCTGGCCTAGGACCAACAAAGTGCATGGGCCGCCAGACACACTTTACTCCACCCCATTTTTCAGACTCTCACTTCTTTGCCAAACTCTACCCCATATATCTTAAATACATAAAAGCAGACATATAATATCAAATTACAACATTTCTTTATAGTATAGTGAGGTGTTCCTGTAAAATGTGACAATACTTCTCCTGTTTCACATAAACATAGTGTAATCTGCATGCTCATAACTATTTCCCCCATCCTATAGCCTTGCATGGTAATGAATGGCACGGCCAAGGATCCATGGCAACTGCACTTGTAAAGATGCTTTTCCCATTTAGTTTGTGAATAAACTACATTACATTTGTGTTCAAGGCATACAATGACATGTCTTTAATATGGTCATTAATTTAAAAAAAAAATCTTTGTGTTATTTATATTTTAGTTTTGATCAGCGCAAACATGGCTGGCCAGCAAATGAGCACTAAACAAGGTTTACATATTCCTTGTCAAGGCATCACCTCATCATAAACTATGCAAATTCCATTAGAAACTCCTATTTCTGCCAGTGTTCACAGTGAGAATTTTTGCTGCCATGTTCATTTAAAATGCATTCCAGAAGTACCGCATTGGGCATAATTAGCCATGGCCCTGCTGTAGTAGCTAGGCAATATGGAATAACTGCTCTTCTAATTCTGAACATAAATAAACCAAACATTGGTATTCTAACTGGCCATATCCTTGTCAGTGGGGAGAAATCCTAGGTATTAAATGGCAATAGTGTGAACACCTTGGGTTTTGATTTTGAAACACAACCTGAAGATGGGTATAAAGGTGTACTTTTGATGGCAATAACTGATATGAGTGCAACACCAGACATGTCATATGAACACCAGAGGACCTGAGAAAATCAGGCCAATACCCCCTGAGCATACGTTGGCAAATGGTGTGGGCAACTGGGCAATTGATTCCAATGCCTAACAAATGACTATACATCGACAAAGCCGCCATCTTTGTGAATATGTTATTTATTTTTAGTGGGGGACCCTACAATCTCTCCCTTCATTTTATTTTTTATTTTATTTATTTTCAAAAGCTCAGACCTAGCTCGAGAGCAGCAGAGTGCTGTACATGCGGTGGGCAGCCAGCATATGGGCTGGTGTCATAACAGTAGTGCAATCTGTGTTTCATTATATGGGTCCATTGGAACTAGTCCTTGATCCCTTCTTCATGCCTGTTCATGTGCAAGGTTCTCGCGCTTTAGTTAGCCCTCTTTTTATGCCCACCTCACCTTTCCACCAATCACCCTTCTCCCCACGTGCTGCCTTGCCAAACTTTATGTAATGTATTATTTTGAACTCTTGTCCGCCTGCACTTGACGTTACTGTCATCAGGCACTGTCTTGTTTTCCATCTTGGACATTAAGGCATGTTACCCTGAACTGGGCAGCTAAGTCTTTTCTCACCTTTTTGTTTGTTACTTGTTTTTTTTTAACCAATTTGCAACCAAAACAACCGTAACTTTTAGTGTGAAATATGCCGATGTCATCATGGCAATTAAATGAAATGTATAAAATGGAGTTAATTTTGTGTTTAATATTTTACAACTATTTGCAGAACGGATTTGGATGGTCATCTCCTGGCTCTAACGCTTTCCCACATCTACAAACAATTCCCACGTTTAAATATCTATCATGCTCCCTGGCACAACAAAGGCCACAGAAAACATTACAAGCAAAAAGTGGATTTAAAGGGTCTCTTTTAAGGAGAATACATAGGTGATATGATTATCAGCAGGGGTCTACAACATGTGACTCTCCAGATGCTTTAGACTACACCTCCCATGATCCCTCACCTTTGACTATAATGGCAAAGACAGGTGGGAGTTGTAGTACCAAGCTTCTGGCGAGCAAAACGTTGCGTCCTCTTAAATTCTTTCTTTAACTGCAAAGTCTTGAAAGCTGTCTCCAGGTTGCCTGAGTGAACTTCTTTTTATGTAATGTTGAAAAAGCTGGTCGGATATTTGTAAAACAATTTAACAATGAAATGTGAAATGAAATCCATGTATGTTCAATTATCTTTGTGGAAGCCTCTTTTTTTTAAAAAGAGTAAGACCATGAAATCACATAGTTTTTAACGGCTAGTGCGTGTCAGTGCTGAAAACAAACTAACATTCATTCAAATCATTCAGAGCTCTGCAGACTTGAGTAGCTCAGAGAACTACAGATGCATGCTAGACATAAGGGTCACCGGTTTGAGTCCTACAGCTAGACAGGCTCCATTTGTTTTGGGTGAGGGTGGAGCAGGCTTGAGTGGCGATGTGAGCATTTTTTCTCATTGTCCGGATATTTTTCCTATTTAATGCTTCTAACATTTTAGGCTGTTCCGGTGGGTCACTGGGCTTTTCTGTGTGTTGGGTACCCAGTTCCTGTAGCTAGTAAGCTGGCTGGCCTGTGCTGTTATTTCACTTCTGTGCACACGCTGCCTGAAGTTATAATAAACAATGAAGATTCCCCCTGCTAATAGCGCAGGGAGCTCTTGATTCTATTAAAGATAAGGAGGCAAGCATTAAGCTTCATCTTCTTTTATTTTCCACTCTCCAGCAGTTTCAACAAATAAAAACTTTGTAAATTTTTCATTTTTTTAAATGTAACTTTTTTTTTTTTTTAAATAAAACTTCAAGTCCCATGAATCCTGTAGTCCCAATAGTTTCTGGCCATGTGACCTAGTCCTTCCTGTCCCTTAGTCCTTCCTCTTCTTGACTGCTCGAAGTGCAATCCTTTCCCAAACTGTGTAACCAACTGGTCAACTTGTTCTGAACTTTCTGCTCAGTGCTGGATTGGCCTCTCACACTTGAACTTGCGAGCTCGCTCCAGGCAATACGATCCTTTAATCGTTTCAATTGTTCTTTTGCTCGTCTCCTAATGCCAGGAGGAAACAAAATGTACATATTAGGGCGGGGAATACACACCCTATTCTGGAAGGAATAATCATATTAATTATAAACCGTGCATCAAGTCATTCATTTCATCATCGCATCTGCTTGTGTATTCGGGACGGGAATTTAATGCTCGCCTCCTTGTCTTTAATAGAATCAAGAGCTTCCTGCGCTATTAGCAGGGGGAATCTTCATTCTATGTCAAGACGGAGGCGAGCATTAAGCTTGTTCAAAGCTTCTTACCACTGGATCAGCTATTGTATTAATTGGTCTAAAATAGAACGTTCTAAACGTTGAATCACTAGCCCAATCTGCTGCTTTCATAATGTCTTGCAACGCTGCGCCTTGCCCTAATGCTTTCGAGGCCATCGCTCCTCTAACTGAGTGCGCCCCAAATCTGGACATATCAATGCCAGCCAGGTTCATGATGTCTCTAACTCATCTCGCTATCGTGGCAGTAGCTACTCCCTTATGTGGTTTTCTGCGCGCTATCAAAAGCTGGGTTATCCCTGCCGGCCTCACTTCTGCTGTTCTAGACTCGTATTCTTTAATACATCTTGCTACACACCACTTGGGGTGATCTGGCATGTACGGGTAAGTGATTGATGAAGAGTCTGTCTTTGTCCTTCTAATTATGTTGAATGTCACTCCTTCCGGACCAAAAGTCTTTCTATTGATCTCTAGAGCCTTCACGTCTGCAACTCTCCTGCATGATACCATGCACAGGAGCATAGCTAGTTTTCCGGATAACTGTCCTAGAGACAGATATCTGTTGTTTGGCCAATCTGCGAGAAATCTCAGCACTATGGAAACGTCCCATAAGGTTTCGTATCTTGGCTGTGGAGGTTTCCTGAATCTAATCCCTTTCAGCAGTCTGATCACTGCTATATTCTCTCCTATTGGAAGTCCCTCTATAGGCAGATGCCCTGCCGAAATTGTGGACCTATAGACTCCTATAGTCCTGTAAGCCTTACCATCCTGTAACAATTCCGCTAGGAAATTTAGAACTTCGACTAGAGGGGCAGAAACGGGATGAATCTTTCTCCTTTTGCACCATGTCGACCATCTATTCCAAGCTGCGTCATGGCTCCTTCTGATGGAAGGTGCCCAAGACTCGGTGATGAGGCTTGCAGCCTACGCCGAAATTCCAGGGAGATTCCAGCGTCTCCTGCTATCCTGCACGCCATCAGCGGCAGCGTCCCCTTCACTCTCAGAGGGTGAAATGACCCAGCTGGGTCCGTGAGCAAGTTCACTCCTTGAGGTAATAGTCTCGGATACTCTATTAGCAGTTCCATGAGCGTCGGAAACCAAACTTGCGATTTCCAAATCGGAGCTACTACTATGAGGCTCGCTGCTTCTCTGCGCACTTTCGCTAATACCCTGCTCATCATTATAAATGGCGGGAAAGCGTAGAGAGTCTGCTCTCTCCAGTCCTGCAGGAAAGCGTCTGCCCCTGCTGCTCCTGGGTCTAACCTCCAGCTGAAGAATCTTTCTTTCTGTGCGTTCAGTCTGGACGCAAACAGATCTGTGTGAATCGGTCCCCACAGTTCTTGCAGCTGTCGGAATGTCTCCCGATCCAGCATCCAATCGCTGGAGTCCGAGAGGTATCTAGAGTTCCAGTCCGCTATCACATTCAGCGAACCTGGCAGGTACTCGGCTACCACTGAAGTCCCAGAATCCAGGCAGGTGTGCCACAAATCCTTGGCTATCTCCGCCAGCAATCTGGATCTCGTCCCTCCTAAATGATTTATGTATCTGACTGCTGAGATGTTGTCCATCTTCAGCAGAATACAGGAATTCACTTTTCCTTTCGTGAAAGCGCTGAGCGCAAATGATCCGGCTAACAATTCCAGACAGTTGATGTGAAGCTGGAGTTCTTCCGCGCTCCATCTCCCACCTGTCTGGAGATTTCCGCATCGGGCTCCCCAGCCTGCTCGGCTTGCATCTGACTCTATTATCAGATCTGGACGGTTGCCAAAGATGGCTCTTCCGTTCCATGCTTCCATATTCGCTAACCACCACTGTAGTTCTGTCCTGGATTCCTGATCGATCTGAACTAGGTGGTGATAATGCAGGCCCTGTTGTAAATGTTTTATTTTTAGCCTTTGCAGGGCTCGATAATGAAGCGGGCCTGGAAAGATCGCTTGTATCGAAGCTGCTAATAAGCCTACCACTCGAGATACCGTGCGGAGGGAGATCACTGTTTTGCTGAGACATGCTCTCAGTTCTCTTTTAATGTCTCATATCGTCCTGCCGGGAAGCTTTAGAGGAGCTGTCCTGGTATCCAGGATAAACCCTAGGAATTCTAACCTCTTGGTTGATTTCAATTCCGACTTCTCCTGATTCACTAAAAAACCCAGAGATGACAGGAGCTTCACCACCCAGTCGGCTTGGTAAAGGAGAGTCTCCTTGTAGTTTGCCATCAGCAGGATATCGTCTAGATATATAATCATCCAAATCCCTTTCTCCCTGATTGCTGCTGCTACCGGTTTCATGATCTTCGTGAATGCCCACGGCGCTGAAGCCAGCCCAAAAGGCATCATAGCAAATTGCCATAATTGCCCGTCCCAGTCGAACGCTAGGAAAGGGCGAAACTCTTTGTGAACTGGTATCGTCAGGTATGCATCTTTTAGGTCTATCCTCGCTAGCCAATCGTCTTGCCTGAGTGTATCCCTGAGCTGATGCGTCCCTTCCATTTTGAAATGGTTGTAGACTACCCAGCCGTTCATGTTCTTTAGATTTATCACTGGCCTTACTTTCTCTTTCCGGTGGACTAAAAACATCGTGCTCACAAATTTTGGGGGCGAAACGCATTGCTCTATCGCTTGCTTCTCTGCCAACTTTTGCAATTCTGTGTGTAATAGACTTTTCTCTATTTTAGTCGAGGCTAGAGGACAGGGAATATGACTCTGAATGGGAGTCTCTATGAAGTCTATGTGCATGCCATTCCCTGTCTGCAGGACCCATGCGTCGCTGGAAAGCGAGCGCCAGATCTCCCCAAATAGCGCTGTCCTCCCCCCAACTTGAGGGTATGCGAAAGTTCTCACCTTTGGGGAAGTTGTGTCCTCTTCCCTGTCCTCTGCCTCTCCTCCCTCTCGGGAAACAACCTCTAGACGGGAAGAATGAATCAGGCTGCCTGTTCTCCCAGTAGGTGTTCCTGTTTCCTTGAGGCCTTCTGAACGCCTGGTAGCGACCTGTCGCTCGGCCTCTGCACCGACCGGTCCCGCCAAAACTCTCCCGGGAAGTTCTTTTCATTGATGCTTGGGCCTTCTCTAATGAGGTAAAGGTTCCACGAACCTCCCCATTTCCTTGCCAAATGTGTCGCCGAATAAGAGTCCTTGAGCTGCCTCTCCAGCTTCATAAGATGACAGATCTCCTAATTTGTTGTCGATCTTAAGTAGGAGACCTCTCCTGCGTTCTGAAGAAATCGTGCAATTCGCGTTGCCTAATAAGCATACCGCTCTCTGCGCCCAGTTTGCTAGGACTACTGGGTCCACTTCCTCCCCAGTATCCTTTGCTCGTTCTGCGAGGTCCATAATCTTTGCTAATGGCCCGGCTAAGTCCAGAACGTTCTCCTGACAGTTTTTCCAGGAGCAGTCTATTCCTTTCCTGGGGTCTCTGTTCGACTTGGAGACGAAAGAAAGCATCTTCGGGTCGAGTTCCGGAGCTTCTGCCACCTTTCCTGGTAAGTCTGGTTTCGGACACTCCGCCCTCATCCTCTGCCTAACTTCCTTCTCTAATGCTTTCCGCAGCCTCTGCGTCATGTATTTTGCTACCCTCGGAGAGGGCACCCAATCAGAAGATCTGGGGTTCCTTATCTCCTCCAGTTGGAACATATCGGAGGTTTCACCCTCTAGATTTTTCATCTTTCAGAGCCTTTTCTTAGGAGGAGGTTGGCTCTCCTCGTCCCCTTCATTGTCTGCTTCCTCCTGCGAGGATGCCAGGGATTCCTGAGGTTTCTCATCGGGGAAATCCTCCTCTCTGTTGCCCATATTGTCTTCCCCTGGGTAGGGGGTCTCGAGGCTCGGCACCTGCGATTTCCTCATAAACGCTTGCCTGAGTTTGTTGAAAGCGTCAGGAGCCTCTGGGGTTATTGGTCTTGCCCCTTCCATCTGGCCCGGGGGGTCAGAAGAGTCTCCGCTCTTCCGGGCCTTGATACACCCCTTTGGACCCTTCGCAGGAGTCCTAGTGGACGTGCTATCCTCGGTGCTTATATTTTTCTCACACAAAAGAGCTCAATGGTCTGAGTCTCTCCTGCAGGGTCTAACTCCTTGAGCTACCGCCTCTGACAGTGAATCCCAGCACTTCTTTAAATTGTAGGCTAGGTCTTCATAGCCTGCCTCTTCATCACTCCACTCAAAAGTAGACATTTTCTTGTGCTGACAGGTGCCTTATATCTACCTTGGAAAGGTGTAGTGGCACGTCCACTGATTCACTTTGTGAGGCTGCACCTTCTTATTTACTCAGTCAGTGACTGTGTCTATCCAGGGATTCTTACTATATCCCTTGGGTCCGATACCCTTTCAGGAGCTTGCAGACTGCAAGGCTTGCGTGTATAATTGAATATATGGAGCGAATCGCTGCTCCGTAATAGTAAAACGCTCGACTGTTAGATTAGAACTTTCTCCTTCATGGAGATCGTCGGGCTAAGCTCCTCCCCCCCAAAGGTGGGGGCCTGTCGTGCGAGCGAAAACGCTCGGTAGAGGATAGAGGGGGGAATCCTCTATTCGCGAGCCGTACTCGCTCTCTGGCTCCGCCTCCACAAGGGTGGGGGCCAGAGCTGTTCCTCCACGCGGCGTGCCGCGGGGGATCCCCTCGTGGCTTCCCCCGGCAGGGACTGCCTGTAAGCTACGCGAGTGGGGAAGAAGGTCTTTTCCCGCTCGCGGATAGCTCCGCCCCTCCAAGGGTGGGGGCTTAGCCGCTCCGACGCTAGGGAAGCGCCGCGGGCCTTGTGTGAGGAAATCTGCAGGCCCCTGGAGTGCCGAGTAGTGCGGCACGGGGCTGCAGATTCCTCACACTCTGAAAAACAAAATCTAATACGATTTATTAAATTAACGCTGCGCCGTCGCGCACGTGCACAATCTAGGGGTATAAAATAACCATATAAAGTCTACAATGGATCACGTTATTAATAATAATAAACACAAATCAGGGAGCACTGTAAAGATTGTACTTATCTTTGGAGAGCAGAAAAAGAAGAGGAAGGACTAAGGGACAGGAAGGACTAGGTCACATGGCCAGAGACTATGGTACTACAAGATTCATGGGAAAAAAAAAAAAAAAAGTTACATTTAAAAAAATGAAAAGTTTACAAAGTTTATATTTGTTGAAACTGCTGGAGAGTGGAAAATAAAAGAAGATGAAGCTTAATGCTCGCCTCCGTCTTGACATAGAATCGGGCTCACTCACTGCCAGATCTTATCATGCGAGATGAGAGGAGGGGGAACCAGACTAAAAACAGGAAATCCGCTATGCTTAGAAAAAGCTATAAAGTTGTGAAACCGTGCATTAGTGCTCATAGTTGCTCGGTTCGAGCACCGTGACCGACTTGACAAACTTTTGTATTTTGGGTATCAGGCAAATCCTTTCCCTGCGCTATGGTCTTTTCCATAACAAAAAACATCTTACTTTTTGGGACTTTGGGACGTTGGAGCAGGGCTGTAAGCTCTTTCATGTTTTGGGCACCCCACTGCTCTAGGTCAGAGTCTAGCTTCCTGTGCTTTCAGTTTCGTGTAAAAGTGACGATGGAAAGACGAAGGAAATGGAGGAGGCACCCCAATAACCTGTGCGGGGTCCTCCTCCTCCCTCCCCCCCTGGGTAAGGGGGAGGGTGCCCGCCAAAGCGCGGCAAGTCAGGAAAAAGCCAGCGAAGGGCAAACAAAGGAAAGGGGTGGGGATGCCCCATATAACGGGTGGCTGCTCTGCTGCAGGCAGTGTTTCCAACTTAGCGACTTTCTCGCTATATTTAGCGAGAAAGTACACCCCCTAGCGACTTTTTCGTTAAAAAGTGGCTAGCGACAAATCTAGCTACTTTTTTCAATTGGTTTGGAAACTTGCTCATTTATGCAAGTTTCCAAACCAATTGAAAAAAGTGTGGTCATTCTCCCGTTTTCTGATGGGAGTAATGCAAAAACACAGTGAACTTAAAAGGGAGGTGTTTGGTGTTAATCATAGCAATTTTATTGTTCTTCAAGTAGCCAGCCCGCCCCCAGAAACGCTCTAGGGGAACTGTATGTTAAGGGGATGGACCTAAACAAAATGTTTAAAAGGTGAGGGGGCCACAGTAAAAGCCATAAATCGTAGGGGGAAAGAGGAGGTAATTATGCAAATTAGGTAGTGACGTCATCTAGCTACTTCTGGCGACTTCTAGGGGAACCAATAGCTACTTTCTTGGCGAGAACGATTCGTCCGTTCGAGTAGCAGAGGAATGGGGACTAGACGCTGAAGTGCAGCCGGCATGTTTCGGGTAGGTGGTTGGGCTGTTGAGAGGTGTTGCGAGGATGAGCGAATGCGTTTGGAAGTGGCGAGTAGTTGGCGGAGCTGGGGACGGGGTGTGAGTTGGTGGGGGGCGTTTGTTTGGGGTAGGGTAGCTGTTGGTGAGGATTGGTTGGGTGTGGTTGTTTGCGGTAGGGTGGCGGGTGGTTGGTGTTGAATTGGGGGTAGTGGTTGTTTGTGGTTTGGTGGCTGGAGGTTCGTGTGGAAGTGTGGGTGTCGCTCGGGTTGGTCGTGGTGGGTGGGCGGCATCGCGCGGTGCCTTGCCTGAAGCGCATGTGTAGGCGAACGGGCTGGGGTCTCGCGGGTCTGCGCGCCGGTCTCTGGGCTCGCTGGGTGGTGTGAGTTTGGGGTGTTGTGCCTGTTGGTGTGGATTGGTGGGGTGTGGTTGTTTGCGGTAGGGTGGCTGGTGGTGTTGAATTGGGGGTAGTGGTTGTTTGTGGTTTGGTGGCTGGAGGTTCGTGTGTAAGTGTGGGTGTCCTTCGGGTTGGTCGCGGTGGGTCGGTGGCGGCGCGCGGTGCCTCGCCTGAAGCGCATGTGTAGGCATACGGGCCGGGGTCTCGCGGGTCTGCGCGCCTGTCTCCGGGGCTCGCTGGGTGGTGTTTTGAGTGGTGGGGGGGGTGTGTTTGTGGTTGGGTAGCTGGTGGTTTGTGTGGAAGTGTGGCCTGTGTATTGATTGGTGGGGTTGGTGCACATCATCCTTTAGGATGGGGAAGCGCCTGCGTGGGTCCGCCCACGTGTTCGATAATTAAGAAGAAGAAGAAGAAGCTACTTTCTTCACTGAGGAGTTGGCAACACTGGCTGCAGGCAGTTTCCAGCCCCTGCCAAAGGACGCCCGCCAGAGACAAAGGAAGGATTTCGTTTTCGGCAGTTGAAAGGAGTTTTCGTTTACGTGCAGACCCTGACCTTGATGGGGATTATTTCCAGTGGTGGTACTGCCTTGCAGTCCAGGACCAGCGGATCAAGGATGCCGGGCAGTGTTCTCGACCCAAAAGAAGACGGTTTCCAATTGTGGCGCGGGTTCCAGAAAGGAGGAACTTCGTGGCAGCCAGGAATGGGCATTGGGTAAGGTGCAGTTTCAGCGGTTAGAAAATGCGCGGGGAATGCTTTGGAGGGCGTTTTCGCAGCGGTCACGGCCTTAGCTCGGGGGCAGGATTGTCTAGGTTAGTGATCCATTCAGAGGGGCGGCTGTCCAGGATGCGGGTTGGCGGCAGCAGGGTCCAGCCAGTTTTGGGGCCCCCTGTGATAGAGGAGGGGCCGCAAAACGAATGGCCACGGCAACAGCCTCCTGCTATTCAGTGCTAGTGAGTCATGCAGAGTTAGGGAGGGGTAACCCTGCGCGGGGAGGTGCAGGCAGCCAGGCGCTGCCTTTTTTTTCTGCCCGCATTAATGGTTAACCGTGCGGTATCAAAATAACGGTAATAGAATGATGTTTTTAAATCGGGCACGTCCCAGGCATGAGGAACAGACAGCAGGGCGGATATGTGCAACTGGGGAATGGAAGGGAACACACGTGCCCATAAGGCATTCGAGGATTAGGAATAATTAATCTGCTATTCCGCTTCGAGAATTCGGGGCACACACGCAACTAGCTCAGGATTTACAAATGCGCGGTTATAGGCGGAGAGTGGCCTCAGAGAGTGCGCTTTTAATGAAGCATACTTCCTGGGCTGGCACAAGGTGTTTGAAGATTTGTGTCAGTTTTTTTTTTTTTTAAAACATGTGCCGCAAATGAAATGCAATGCTTATTTTAATGAAAATGTTGCTTTGATGTAATGCCCCTCTTGCGACCACGACGGTTGATGGCTGCAAGGCACGTATTTGGATGGAAATGTTGCTTTGAGTGCAGGCCCCCCTTTTGCTACCACGGCTTCATGGGTGCACCTTTATTCTGATTAGGTGTTAATCAACGCCTACTCTACAACGAGCAGTCTTCTTTCTTGGAAGTTGTCTGCAGGATGAGGCCCAGATAAGAGCATGACAGAGGCCCAGATGAGAATGGGCGCAGAGTCTTAAGAAAAACTCTGCTCAATGTAGAACAGGATCGGTTAGAGGCGGGACCCCCCCCTCGCCCCCCCCCCGTCTGGGGTATGGAACGGGGCTGCGGCAATACATTTTAGGGGGGCGCGGGGGCTGCAGAAGGTACAGCCATATGCGTGCTATTCGGTGGCGTGGGGATGAAGCAGACGCCGTCCCGCAGGACAGCTTAAATTGCTCAAAGTTTTGCTCACGTTTGGGGGCAGGTAGGGCACTAGGTTAAGGGAAAGATGGTATGGTACGTTGTGCAGAGGTGCATAGGTTGTGGAAAGAACAATAGCGTGCGCCATATCGCGGGTTCATTAGCACCCATTTGTGACGTCCATTTTGGCATTGGTTCAGTAGCACCCAGGTAGCACCCATTTTGGCGCGCAATGCGAGGGAGCTGCACAAGAGGCAACCGTCTATAAGCGAAGGGGGAGAGCATTGATTCCACGCTTTTACGTTTTGCAACGTGGACCTTTTGTTCACCTTTATAACATAACGTGTGACTGGTTATTCGAGTACACCTGGTTTCGCTAGCGTGGTCAGAACATAGGGGGTGCCGTCCGCTTCAGCAATGCCAGTTTTGGGAGAGAGTTGTACGAATGCGGCCTTGGTAATTAATTAGACGGGAGGACCAAAGCGGCCCCCAAATTACTGAAATGGCTCTCCTTACATAACACAGTGGGGCAGTAGGTGTCATATTAGGGGATCGGAACAAAGCAGGTGCCACCCCACAGTTTTCAAAGATGTCACGTTGGGGTCAGGGGATGCAGAATAGAGTGATTAAATTGGCCCCGTGCAGCGGCATTGGCCCAGCAAAAGATAACAGTTATGTAATTACTAGAAGAGGGGTAGCAGCATTTCAAAATGCCTTCTATATTCAGCTCTCATAGTTGGAAATTCAGCTCTCATAGTTGGAATGGAAACTAAGAATATGCTGGGAGGAGGTATTTAGAAGGCGCCCAGACACAAGCGTTCACATATTAAAGGAATGCACGGCGTGCAAGTAGGATGTCCTGCAAGAATAGGGCTAGTAATGGTTTGCATGAGCCTGCCGGTAAAAGGAGTAGAGGACGTGTGTCAGCGGTCGCGGCCCTTTGATCAAAATATACAGGGTTTGGCGCATGTGGCACTCATTGGGAAATGCCTGATGTACTAGACACTCTTTTGAAATGTGAGAATATTGGGGAATGTATGAACTGGTTCAGAAACTCGGGCAAAGGCAGAAGTCGGGTGTCAAAGTTTGGCATACGGGGATATCAGTGGGTTCTGGGAGGGGACCTCTGTATCAGATTTCGGTGGTTGTCCGAAATGTTAGTATTCGAACCTTAATTGAGAACAGCACGGACATGTTGTGATCGCATTCAGCCGCTGGGCTACATGTTCCATGGCGAGGGAAATTATGAGGCGGCCACAATAAACAGTCTTTTTCTCTGGAAGGTCATCTAAGATAGGAGCCCAAAGGTATTGCTTCCAGGGGTGGCCTAATAGTGTTCAATGGTTGGGGAATCATGTTATAGGGCAGTTGTTTTCGGTGGACTGCAGGAATGGCTTTTTGTCGGGCGGGGGCCCAAGCCGCCAAGCGGTGGCATGCGATTTATGCAAGACCTTGCTTGGAGACTGCCGTTGGTTCTTTGTTTTGGGTCTCACAGTGGGCTAATGCCTGATGGTATGTTTATTGGGAATGATCAGCACATATGGTGGCATTTTCATAGTCATTTTGGTTAGATGGATGTTTCAGCAATGATATGGGATTTCATGTCTCCTAGCGCACTCTTGTCCTTGAAACCATGTACTAGGTAGTCGGAGCCCAGGTGATGTAAGCCCTCCGGAATGTACATGAAAGCTCAAATGATAGGCAGGGGTGCCATTGTCTGGGCAGATTTGGGCAGGAAGGTAAACAGACGCTTCTTTGGCCGGTTGAAACACCAGGCTGCATTTCATTGCAGATTAATCAGAGAATGCCAGGAAATCCCTAGAAAGCAAGCCTTTACAGTCATTTAAAATTGTGGTGGCCAATCACATCAATATTTTAATTCTCCTAAATTAGTTTCATTATGCTGTGAAGGGGGAGCAGAATGGAATGACACTCTATATAATTACATAACCCTCCCAAAACACTAAGAAAACAAATACGCCTTTGGGGGCTTGCAGTACCCACAGGGTTATAATTGGGGCTCGGTTCAGTCAGCGGTGGCATGGGCTAATCAGGAAAGAATAGTTGCCTGGGGAATATTACTGGACAGGTGTGGTACACCCGGAGGGTCCATTTGTGAAGGGGACACAGCCCAAAACGGGGGCTTGGTAAACCATTTTGGTAAACTAGGTTGATTTATGCGGTTTATCACTCCATTGTTTGTCAGGCGTGCTTGGGAAAGGTATTGGTGATAGGGGCAAAGGCTGGTAGATGGCTGGGGAAAGGATGGCCACCCGGGATGGGGGCAGCGGAAGAGGTCAAAGGGAACAAGCAGCTAACAGGGCTTGCATATCATCCACTGGGTTTGGTCACTAGCCGCCGGCCCCCAACCACTGTGGTTTCATTACAGAAGTGGTGCGGAAGCTAGAATGATAGAATGGAAGGGCTCTATCAGTTTTGGAGGCAACGGTTTCTGGCACATGAGAGTGCACTGGGGTTGAATTAGGGACGGTCTTCGTGGTTGTATGTGTAATACTGGCCGGAATGGCTACCGGGAAGGAGAGATAGTCACAGTGGGAGGTGCATTCGGCATGGGTTATGCGGCTGTACAGGTTGGATGACAAGGGGTGGAAAGAGCATGGGGCTGGTCACAGGGGCATCCTTAGGTGAAGGGGAAGGTTGCAGAGGTCGGAGAAGCAATTGGGCAACTGGTCAGAGCTCTGAGTCAACACTATGGGGGCATACGCTGTATCTGAGCAACCAGCAGTTACATTGGTGCAGGATGGTTCTTGCTGAGGGAGTTCCTTATAATTATGGAGCAAGTTGCTTGGGATTGGCTGGTGAATGAGGGCAGGGCTGGCGATGCCCAAGGGCAATAAGCTTTCCGTTTACAGTGGCGGTGCAGGGTCACTGGCTTTCGTAGGATGCTGGCTACTAGGTAGAACTGCTTAACAGGCACGAGCGCTCGCTTTGACATCTGTTTAGAACCTGCTGACACAAGTTTGGAGATTGGCAGGGCCAAACTCAGCCTTTCAGTAATAATAATCAGCGCGCAGTAGCAGGAGGGTTCGTAGCCCTATATAAAAGCGGAATTATTATATCGCTTGGAGAGTGAAATGGCACGAAGCAGCTCAGGTTCAAGCACCGGGTATACTAGGAGAAACCTCCGGGTATTAAGCAGGTTAAGAAGTAACCCAGCACAGCATATACCTAGGGTATTCCTCTATCCCACAGAAGAGTAGGCTGGGGAGATGGGCCTTACATGATAAGTATAATGGAAAAGGGGAGCCTCTCTTTGGAAAGCTGGGAGGTTGTGCGCACATGACAGGACAAAGGGAAGCTGAGCTGAGACAAGGGGGAAGGAATGCGAGGTGAAATTCTAACAATGGACTTAAAACCCAGCTTCACCCGTCGCAAACGGCGCTCCCCCAGTTGGTAACTCCTGCAAGGGCAGGCAGAGCAAGGCAAAGGTGGGGGAGGAGCGCTAGCCTAACAAAGAGGGTAGAAGAATTGCTGTGGTTGGAGTATGCCAAAAAAGTGACCTCTCAGAGGGGGTAAACTAGGAGCCAGTGGCTTGAGTTCGGGGAAAGAAATGTGGTAGGGGCTGAAGGTTCCCCAGACAGGCACAACATGGTCAAAAGTGAAGACCCGGGTTGAATAGACAAAATAGCGAGTGCATTGGCCAGCATGGGGCATGGGAAATTTTACATAAAATGGGGCACAAAATGCACTAAGCTCGTGAGGAGGTGTTTCATGGAGCGGGCATGGGCTGAAATGGGGTAGGGGCGGAAGGTTCCCCAGAACAAGCACAACGTGGTCAAAGTGAAGCCCGGGGTTGAATTTACAAAAGAGTGCGTGCTCTGGCCAGCATGGGGCATGGGAAAGTTTACAAAAAATGGGGCACAAAGTGCAGTAAACTCCTGGAGATGTGTTTCACAGAGCAGGCATAGGCTGATTAACTCAAAATCCCCATAGTATGAACTAGCGGATGGCAGACATTTGTCAGCAAAGGGGTCGGAGCTCCATGGGTCAGCACATAACGCTTGGAAAGGTAAAAATGAGGAAAGGGGGGAGCCACAGTGGACGGTAACCCACCTGTGGCGTGGCAGTGTTTGGGCGACCAAGCACAAGAGACCGAATGAGCCAGGAGAAAGCCGGAAGGGTCTTCGCTCTTTTCGGACCAGCGCCTCTTGGGAGCCTAAACGGCAGGGGCGTCTGGTGGTAACAATAAGGGCTCAGCTTCCCCCAAGGAAACGGCGCTCTCCCCACCCAAGAACACCTGCAAGGGCAGGCGAGGCACAGACACGAAGGGTTGGGAGAGTTGGGCCTACAGAGGACTTTGTGGAAAGAAAGAGGGAAGCAGGTTGTTGGACACGGAGCAGTCGCTGCACCTTCAGAACTATTCTCACTAATGTGTACAGTGTTTTTTATGATGTTGTGAAAATAAATCTGTGGCCTTTTTATGCCAAAAAGAAGTCTCATTATGCACATTACTTGGGGGACAAAGAATGGGCATGTACAATGTTATCGGTGCAAAATGGACAGATGCACGGGTTATGCAAACTGCCCCAAATGAGCGTAGACACAGAGAGTCACTGCTACTGCTTTCCCTGCATTCTAGGGCTGTAGGAATAACTGTGATGTCACTGACCTGACATACAAGACATCTTACATCGGACAGTCCAACTCTGACAATCAAGCGTCTGCGAAAAGTGAATGCCATAAAAAAGAAGAAAAGTCTAAAAGAAAGGAAGAATTATTTTGTCCTTCAATTTGTCGCTTTATGCCGCGGCCTACTGGCCTAATTGTAAAAACTTCATTGCTCCCAACCCCTTCTTCACCCCAGTTACCTGTTTGGGTCCCCGGCTCTGCCACTTCTTGCCACCAGAACAACATAGAAATAGAAAAGGCAGTCTGTCCCTTTTCTATATGCTATGGCAGTGGCCATCTTGTTTTTATTTTACAGGCGATTGGGCTTGTGCAATACACATGGTATCCATCTTCCTTAGAAAAGAAAATAGCGAAGAGCTAACGCCCACTTGTCAGGGGTGTATCATGGCCGGTAACAGCCCTGGGAACTCACTGCGGACCATCCTTGTTTTTGTCCTCCTTTCTTGCCTACTGTATTTCTATCATTCGAAGTGAAGTGCTGGTCTGCAGGAAATAGAAGGTCTGTATGCAGTTGTTCCTGAACCCACCTAAAACCAATCCCTCTCTTTCCCTGTCTCTTCCAAGAGCACTAGAGGACCTAAGATGGCTACCTGTATAATCAAGAATCGCACGGAAAGTCATCTGCATTACTCACAAGGCCTACTGAAACATAGGCCCGAACTAGGTGAATAAATACTTCATCCATTAGCACCAAGGGGACTGGCAGCAACCAATCAGGAGGCTTGGAATGCAGGAGTGAATCGCTGGAAAAAGCCTAAATCCCATTCCTTCCTCAGGTGCCATTCTCCTGAGCAGAAATATTTTGGGTATATCGTCCAAAGTCCCTTTTCGGCCCTCACCCAGCAGTCCCTCGCACCTAAAAACTCCCACTGCATCTCCCCAACCCATCCCATTCCCCTACCTACCTGCCTGCCTTTCCTTCCACTCTGGCTCCACATTCCTGCCAATAGCCACCCACTATGGAAATAGGATGTGCCTTTTCCAATCAGTGGGTAGAAATCTTAATTTATATTTTTATTTAAAGGATAATGGACACATGTAACAAGCAGATCATATTTACTTTAAACATAATACTTTAAAGATCCCAGATTACTGCCCAGGGCACTAATAGCATTAAGAACCTGTTGGGTGGGCTTTGGCAGTAACAGTCCTGAGCACCAGCTAAAGCACTCGCTTTAGTGGGGTATGGAAAGGCTCAATGTCTCCTAAGCAATTACAACCTAAAGCAAACAAGAAAGCTAGAACTGACGCCAAATCACTCTCAACCCATGAAGCCAAACTCTGGGACACTCTGCCTATGACCATGAAGGATCGAAGAGAACCAGTGCAATTCAAAAGATTCCTAATGCCGATGTCCTTGAAGGATCGAAGAGAACCGGTAAAATTCAAAAGATTCCTAATGCCGATGACCATGAAGGATCGAAGAGAACCGGTAAAATTCAAAAGATTCCTAATGCTAATGAAGGATCGAGGAGAACTGGTGAAATTCAAAAGCTTCCTAATGCTGATGACCATGAAGGATCAAAGAGAACTGGTGAAATTCAAAAGATTCCTAATGCAGATGACCATGAAGGATTGAAGAGAACCTGTGAAATTCATGAGCTTCCTAATGCCGATGACCATGAAGGATCGAAGAGAACCGGTGAAATTCAAAAGATTCCTAAAGCAAAGCTTTTCCATGTACAGCCTAGATCCACTGATCCCAATTTAGGGCCTGATTCATGGAACATTTTCCTATGGGATTGTGCCATTATAAAACACTTCCATGAATCAGGCCCTTAATCTCTTGCTCCACACTGCTGGGCGTTGGTGCTGCATCCTGAACTTGTGGCAACTCTTGCATGGTACACTGCAAGACTGTCCTGACTGTTCTTGCTGTGATCTCCGGCTCTTTCTACCCAACTGCGATTGCTCCAGCCTCTACTCCTTTCTTCACCTCCTTTATTCTATCCTTACTTTATCCTCTTTTCCCGCTGCTGCACTCTGAAAGAAGTAATTTTGCATGCATTGTTGGCACATTATAAATCATCAGTAAAATAAAAATAAAAGACAGTGGGCCTCATTACACGGATGGCGGTAAGGGTTTACCGGTACCGGCAAATCCTTACCGCCTTGCTACGAGGTCCCTTTGCGGGTTGGGGAATTGAACGCCTGCTTTTTTCAGGTGGTAAAAACCAACCCGCAAAGGGACCAGGGAGCTAATTACAGTACCGCAATTTGCGGTACCGTAATTAGCGCCTTCCCAATTCCCATAGAGCTCTATGGGGCAAAAATGGGAATGGAGAAGGGCAATGGTGGAAGGGGGAATTACCGCCCACCAACCTTGGAATAGGGCGGTATTTCCCCTTTCCACCAAGGCGGTGCCGGTATTTTACCGGCATGAACCATGGCGCTAATAGCGCCATGGTTCACCGCCATCCGTGTAATGAGGCCCAGTGTCCTGTTAGTACCTCTCCAGAAGCAATGGCGTTGAAGGCCTTCACATTTATCTTGATGTGGTGCACTCAATTCTGCGACATTGTTGAAATGAAAAAAATGTAAGCAGTATATTTACAATAAATAGGCTCTGCAAAAATAGGGTTTACAGTTTTCAAACCCGACAAAATTACTTTCTCAGCATGGTACATAATTTGCTCAGAAAAACCACAACAAGGGCTTATCGCCAATTTTTAGTTTTGAATATTACATTGTGCCTTAACACTACCTACAGTCCAAAACTATTGCATTGGAGTAGTGATAGGAGGGAGAGGGGAGGTGAGGAGGGACCACACCTGTGGGTGTTGTTTGGTTATCGACCCACCCTCTGACGATACTTGGCCATGTTAATCCTTATGGCCATTGCCACCTACTACCTACACCTCCTCACCCAAATCACACCCGCATGGAATATCTTTAAGCTAACTCTATCCTGTGGTAACGTTAAGCTTTGTGATACATAGGGCTTGCAAATGTTTGTTCTAAGCATTTGTGTGGCAGTTAGTTTAATAGTATAAGACGATACCTTTCATCAGCAATTATCCTTGACAGGGGTGAACGCCCCATTACCCCAGAAGTCCCACCCCAGTGGGAGTCCCGGTCCGGAAGTGACATCATGCGGGTGACCCGGAAGTCCGGCCCTAGCGGAAGGGCTATCCCGGAAGGGAGATATTCGTGGTTAACCGGAACATAGGCTCTAGCAGCTGTATTACCACCAATGTAACATCATAGGTGCTACCTGGGAGGCCCCAACAAAGCCTGTAGTGCCGATAGCGCCCTCCTATGGCCCCCAGAAATCCCAACATGATGGGTGACCTATTCTGGAAGTGGCCTGGTGTGCTTCACCTGAAAGACTCCCATCTTTTAGGTTATGGGTATGTGGTATGACCATTCTGCCCCGGATGTCCCCCCAAAGACCCGAAGTATGTTGCAGTTTTGATAGTACGCGGTGGCGCTTAGAGATGATGTCTTTGGGGGGGCCATCTTTAGCGGTGTGGCGTGAAGGGTGTATATATACAGAGGGTGTTTCAAAGGGAGGTACATGCCCTGGGAAAACCTGCTTGTGCAGCGCCCGCGATACCCGGAATCATGGGTAGGTATTCACATTGTTGAATCCACGGGTATCTTGCTGGCCAGTGTGTTAAACCATGTCTGAGGGTGTAGCTGTATAAATGTTAAATAGATATGTGATGCTTTCTAACTAGTAGGGTCTGGATTGGGCTAAAGTGGGTGTTTAGTATTGAGCAGGGTTGTGTGTTTCTCTGTAGTAACAGCCGTGAAAAAAAGCATAGCATAGCATGTATACAAACATTTTGCAAAAAGAAAAAATATTTGGTATAAAAAACAATATTTATATAAAATATTTTGATAATTATTAATATTATGCTGTATATGAAATCTTTTGAGAATCATGAATCCATAATTCTTAAAATATTTATATGCAAGGGGACGTGGCGTGGAGCGCCCGCGATGCAGTAGCCCCACTGATGGCCTTCGTGGGAAGCCCGATGCGTTGCAAATTTTAGAACGCTTCAGTGAACCATCTGTGAATCCAATGCCTGTAGCGGCATTCAGAAGGCGTCGGCACTCGCTGGTGCAAAAATATAAGGCTGTTATTCATTAGGAACTCAGAATCGGACAGAAGAGCCCCGCGGATCCCCCGCCGTAGGATACAAGATGATGGGCGGACCTGATACATTTCTAAATCAACACTGAAGAAGCTCTGGAACGGGGCACCACGGCCCGTCTAACGAGGTGGCAGCTTCTAATTCACCCTATGGAATACACGCAACCCAGGATCCCCTCTGGATCACCCACCAGGATTGAGTGGTGAGCTGGCAGTCTTAAACAGAAGAACCATTCCCGCTCTGCCCACTCACGCTGCCGAGGGGCGCGGCGGCTCCTCCCTGCAGAGCTGGGGCTGGATTGGGCCGCCCAGAGTTACAAACAGCGCTGAGGTGGGGGGTGCAGCAGCCGGGCTCCGAGGGGGAGACCAGCCCCCAATTGAGGCTCCTCCTTGGCGGTAGCGCTCAGCCACAGCTCATACCATGATCCGGGACCCCCCCTTAACACCTGGAGGGGCACCTCTAGCTCCCCCTTCCCCCAGTGCCCGGCTGCCAGTGGGCCTGCATCTGCATCCTGGGGTGCTCCGGCCCATACCAAGAACACTTCTGCTCTTCCACCCCCAAATGGCACACCAACTAGCTGGCTCCCCCTTGACGGTGAAGATGGAGGCTTGAGCAATGCTGAGCTACTCTTGTGCTCGGGCCTCCCCAGCCTGCAATAACACCCACTGGATATGTCCTAGAGCAGCATACCCCCATAAGCTTCGGAGATCCTCTTCAGTTCTTCCCAACATGGGGAAGGGAGGGACTAATTCCTGACGGCGGCCCCTTCTCAATCTTCAAGCACTGCTATAAGATACGTGGAACTCCCGGTGTCCCCCAATCCCACAAAGCATAGTTCCTAGCAAGTCACTGGGGAAACCCCATGTGGGAAAGCCATAATTCTTAGACCACTGGAGGCCATCCAGGGAATCAGAACTCACTTGATAGATACGATCCGGCATTGGATGTTCTACCTTCTCTCTGCCCAGCCCTGAGCTATTCTGGAGCCCATCTCCATTTCCTGGCCCAGGTTCACATTTCGACCCACCTCCCCCGCTCTCCCTCTGAGTGGCTTTGGGGCCAACAAGCACCTCCAGCGACAACAAACTGAATGTACCTATGTGGTGGGGCGAGGTCCCCTTAGATCCTGCACAGCCAGCATCAACAGATTCCCGGATTCCCTGGAGTAACCCGGGAGCCAATGCCCCCCCTCTAAAGGGTCCCCTCCTTTCACATCCGTATGGCACCCGGACATCTCACTGTCTTTGCAGGGAAATAGGCCACATCTGACAAAACCTAATTCAAGGAATCCCCCATCCATCTAACAGGAGCACCCTGCGCCCTGAAAAGTCTTGCAGTGACGGACAACAGGAGATGAAGCACCTCTCTCCCCCCTACAAGCACAGGAAAAAGAAAAAAAGGTGTCTGGCCATCTTCGACGTCTGCGCCTCTCCTGCCTGGGAAACCTCAAAGCTCCCCCCTCTACTAAATAAGCGGACAACATGTTCAAGTAGTCAAACCTCCCAAAAATCTTGACATAACTACAATGCTGCTTTCAGCAGACAGAGGGAAGAAAACTTGACCCCCCTAAACTCACTCCCCAAAAAGCCCTAGACTATAGAGGAGCTCTGGCCACTAAGAAGGATATCCAAGCCTTTATGTCTGACATCAAGGCAGAATTCAGATTCTGTATGACGGAGCTTACGACAAAACTGGAACAGACGGACAAAATGATCACGGAAGCTGAGCAGAGGCTAGGGGTGGTAGAGGACCGCTCTTAAGGTCAGTCGGCTGCCCTGGGGGAGATCTAACGCTCTATCCGATCTCTCCAGGATAAGTGCGAGATCCTCGAATTCAAGCAGGAAGTCCCTGTCGCAATAACCTACGTATTTGAGGCATTCCATCCTCAGTCCCGGACAAAGACGGAATACATGGGGGACGTTTCCAATCCTTGATGCTGCAGCTAGACAAACACCAGCTGCTACTAGACCACACCCAGAGATTATGCCCTTGTCAAGGGGTGGACTCAGACTCCCCCCTTGATGTCATAACAATGGTGCACTTTTATATTACGAAAGAAGCCATCTCGGCAATAGGCTGGACCCAGGACGAGCTGACCTTTCAAGGTTCCTCCCTTCAGATATACCAGGATCTCTCCCTCCTCACGCTAATGAGAAGAATATCCCTCTGACCGATAACTCTCTTCCTCCAAGATCACCAACTATAAGGCAACTCCTAAGTTTGCCTCGACTTGGCACACTGAAGTCCAACACCAGAACTCCTCCAAAAACCCTGCGCCACTTCAATACAGCTTTGTTCAGGCCGAAACATGGAAAATCGAATACCCGCAGCAGGCTTCCCCCGGCCCATGCCTACCTCCAAGGTACATCGAAAAGTCCTTGGAAAGAAACACAGAACTTGTTTCTCACCCTGGCCACGTTGGCTGGGGACACAAGTTTGGCCCGGTTGGCCAGGGAAGGTGACGAACTAAAAATATGGGCCCCCCCAAACGGTTAAAGTTCCGGCCCCCCGTTGTAGGCCTGAGTTAAACTCCCAATTGCAAGGTGACATCCAGCTGATGACTCCCCGGTATGTTGGTTGATCCATTCTAGCTCAACACCCCCATCCAGGCTCCACCGAAGACCCGGACTCCATCCGAACCACTGTATCTTGAAGTTTATCTCCCACAATATTAGATGCCTGAAATCCACCGCCAAGCGCAAAACCATTTTACAGAAACTGCAAGACGAAGACACCGCAGTGGCCTTCTTGCAAGAGACCCATCTTATGCCGGCAGACTTTGGGCGACTGCGCAATAAACGCTTCCTGCTACAATTCATGACTTCTGGCGGCACCAATAAAGGGGGAACAGGAATCATCTTCGCAAAAGGGTTGAACCCTCAAATCTTAGAAAAGAAACAATGCCCGGAAGGCTGCTATATAGCAATCAAATGCCTGTTGCTGGGACAACTATACTCCTTCATTTCTGTGTACGCCCCCAACAAAGGACAAGCCATCTTTTACGAATCCCTGGGCAAAGATCTATCCCCTTTTGTGGAGGGTCAGGTCGTAATTGGAGGGGACATTAATGGGGTCCCAGACCCGACGAGGGACAGATCTCATCTGCATACCCCCAAAGATTTCAAGCTTGCTATCAGTCTCCTCCACCTTTTCAGGACCTTGGACATGGTGGACTCATGGCAGGTACTCCATCCCACAAAACAGACTTTTCCTTTTACTCCTATATGCACAGAACCTTTTCAAGGATCGATCTCTTGCTGACATCACCACAGATCCTGACCTGTGTCGACGGGGTATCCATTGGCTCTAGAATCCTGTCTGACCACGCTCCTGTAACCCTGGCGCTTCGTGTTCACAACCCAATTCCAAACCCTCAACGCAGATAGACTCTTTATGACCCCATGCTTAATGAGATGGCACTGAGAGACTCCGTTGCCAAATCGATCCAGAATTTCTTCAAGGAAGACCCCAATGACGACACCTCCCCAGCAAACACCTGGGACGCCATGAAGGCGGTCATTCAGGGGGAACTGATTTCACAGGGTGTAGCGTATCATAGCCACAAACGGCAAACCCACCTGGTCCTCGACAAAGAACTCTGAGAAGCGGAAGAGAACCAAAAGCAGAAAGGTTGGTCTCCAAAGACTCAACGAGCCATCCACGCCACCCGAAACAAGATACAGCACAAATGCTAGCTAAATCTAAGCAATTCTACTAAACCAGGAATAATAAAGCAAATATGTTGTTGGTGGCGAAGCTAGCTAAGGCGAAAAGGATAAATACAATCACCAGGCTTCGTGACCAACGAGGTGTGGTGCAATACGCGGAACAAGAGAAGCTGCAGTTGGCAATAGATCACATGAAACAGGTGATGACCATGCCACCGCAAAACCAAGATGAACAATGTGAATACTTACGGAAGGCAACTCTTCTCCAGTTAGATGACCTAGCCAGGGAAAGCCTGGACGCTCAAATCTCAGACGAAGAGGGTCGACTCTGCTATTAAATCCCTCAAATCCCATGCTCTGGGCCCCGACAGATTCTCCACTAAATTCTACAAAGTCTTCCACCCCCAACTAATCCCTTCTCTGGTCCAACTCTTCAATTCCTTCAGGGAATCAGGCTCTGTTACCCCCTCCATGCAAGAATCGATCACCATTCTCCTCCAAAAGCCGGGCAAGGATCCCAGAGACACCACCTCTTACAGACCGATTGCTCTATTAAACATAGATGCAAGTATTTACTCCAAAATCCTCGCAAATCGCTTGTCACATATTCTGCCCAACATAATCAATCCCGATCAAACTGGCTTCATTAAAATCATCAACAGCAAGGGCCTAAAATTTGGCTTCTCCCAACATAAAATAGCCCTCTATGCAGACGATGTGCTACTAACCATCTCAGAAGTGGGCACCTCATTAAGGCAGGCTCTTTCGGAGTTTGACAGCTTTGAGAGTGTCATGGGCTTTTACATTAATTTTGGTAAATCAGTAGCCATGGGAACAGGCCTGACTCCAGAAGAAAGAGAATCCCTCATCTCTCTCAGTGCTATTCATTGGGAAAAAATCTATCCCCTATTTAGGTGTGCAGGTTCCCTCAACCCCAAAGGATCTATGCTGGGTAAACTTTCCCCCTCTCTTTAAAGAGCTCGAGAGGGACCTGGAGCACTGGTCAGTACAAGAAATCTCACTAATGGGGCGCATCACAGCCTGTAAAATGAATCTCCTCCCCATGTTCCTATACGCCTGCTCCTCACTACCCGTTGCTATTCTGCTTCCACTCTCCGCAGACTACAAAGGAAAATGCTTTCGTTTATCTGGAGGGATAAAAAGGTCAGGATCTCTCAGAAGACAATGATGGGCAATGCTAAACTGGACGGGCTCGGGGTCCCTGACTTATGACACTATCAGGTGGCAGCACAGCTAGCTCAATCTCACGCTTGGCTGATACCGTCCGAGCCCCCCAGAGGGGTGGAAGTAGAACAATCACACCTATCTCTCCCTCTACGCTTCCTCCCACATATCTCGCCCCCACGCAGTCGGCGTTGGGAAAGATTGCTATCCTCCACCAAACATACCCTGTGCTCATGGGACTGAGCCTTAAATGCAAGGGGATCCCGAAGGGCCAAAGTCCATCCTCTCCAGTCTTCCACAACCCGGCATTCTCTCCTGGGGCCCAACCCCAAAATTTCAAAAACTGGATCGCAGGAGTTCTGGTAACCCTGGGTCAGCTTTTTGTCGGGGGCCTACCCCGTACCATTGAACAATGCAAGGAGGCCTACCAGCTCAAGGAAACAGACAGATTCCCCTATATCCAACTCCACCACTGTTGTTCCCACCCCCAAACTCTCCAAGCCGCGATATGCACCCCTATGGCCCTTGAACTAACCCTACAGGATCCACCAGTGTTGGGGAGAACCGCCACCCTACACAAACGCCTACAGGTGGACTTTCTCTCCTCAAAGGCCTCATACATGGCACAGTGGGAGGCAGATTTGGGACGCCACATAGACGATCAGAAATTGGTGGACATATGGACTAGGGCACACTTTTCGTCCTCCTGCATTACGAATAGATAATATGCATACAAAATACTATTACGCTGGTACTATCCCCCTCTTAGGCTTCACAATGGGAATAGGGCTCTAGATCACTCCTGCTGGAGACTCTCACAGCAAATCCGACCAGGAGAGGGAGGCCTTGCTTGGCGTTTAGCAAACTGGTTGGTCCCATCAGCTCAAGGGGTGAAGATTCCTTGCAGATCTTCCCTGCCGTCTAAGTTTCAGGCGATTCAGACCTGCAGCAGGGCTTCACCGGGAGGTTCAGTAGTTGCAGTAGTCCTCTTCCTTCAGCTTCTCTTCGGATCTCTCGATCCAGTGGCGACTCTGCCTTCCAAGTCCCAGAGACCTGCCTGCGCAGAAGCCCACCAAAGGATGGTGAACTGTTAGGGAGAATTCTCATTTTATGGCTAATTTCCCTTACCTAGTGAGTCCCCCAGCAGCTTTGCTGGATTTCTGGAGTTTGTGTTTTCTACTTAGTAAGAGTGTACCCCTTTTTCCCATTCTTACTTGTGTTTTGCCATGTGTATTTCATCTGTTTTTGTGATTGTGGACTCTGGAGTACAACCTATACAGGGAGGAAACCCGGTATACAATTGACTAAGGAAGGTTAGCAATGTATACTTTGTCTCTGTCCGAGAGGACGATAATCCATATATAAAAAGAGACAAAGCTATAGTGTAGATGCTAGAAAAACAGAACAACAATGCTAAAAGTCCTTAGAAAAGAGGACCAGTCACAGTTAAAAGATAAGTATCAAGTTTTAATAGTAAATCAAAGAGGTTAAAACAACCAATTAAATGAAGGGGTCCACAGTACAATACTTAAGACATCCAATAAAAAACAAACAAGAGCAGGGATTACGTGGCAAGCTTGGATAGCTAGTTAAAACAATGTATCAAAAGAGCACAAAAGGGTACATATAAAACAAATAGTTTAGTACCCAACTTAGTTAGAATCAATGTGTCATAAATTTGGATCTCTGTTTAGAGTTCAGAGAGTTGTCTCGACATGTTTCTGTTCCTCATGGCAAGTATGGAACATTCATCAGGAGGGGAAATAATGACAACGTAACCAAGTTACAATCGGAGTGATACTAATAACAGTAATAATTTCATAGCATCTTAGAAATGCCTTGCCGGGAAAGGTCCGTAAATCGGGATGGCAAAATAGAAGGAGATCCTTTGTTCGGCACCAGTGCTGAACGTCCTTAGCATAAAAGTGCTCAGTGCTTTTCGGAAACGGCTCCGTGAGTCAATCTGGAGGCACCTCTTGGAGGCCAAGAAGCCCTCCTCTAGACGCCTGGGTGTCTAGGTGGGCTGAATGTGAGGCAGGGGTGTAGTCACCCCCTGCACAGGGTATCCTAGGAAACCTGAGTCACACTTTGCCATGATTGGCTGAGGTGGTTGTCCGGCCAGGACAACCTCCCCTGCTGCGTGATTGACAGCCAGGCTGTGTGAATGGGGGATTTTCGCATAAAAGGCAGGTCTCTTGGGCTAGAACCAAGCTATGTGGAAGCCTCCATGTTGGCTGATAACACATTAAGTAGTTCCCAAGCACATGTTTTTCATGGTGTATGAGCCAGGAGTGGCCCCAAGAGGGTTTTGGAAACGGATGCCAGGTTCTAGAGGCCCGAGTCTTGACTCCACCTGGCCAATGGGTTTGCCAGAGAGGGTTTTGTTCGAGGGTCATGACAGCTACTGAGGAATCAGATCTAGAAGAAGATCTTAATCTGGTAGGAGATCATGACCCTGTTGACCATCCTGAGCTGCAGTCCTTACTGCCAGAAGGTGGGGCCCAACAGGGTACATTTCAGCAAGGGACAAAGAGAGTGTCCTACCTTGGAAGGTCTTCGCCTACAGGCAGCTTCTCAGCTCAATGGGACTGAGCCAGGGAAGTATAGGTTGCACTGGGAAGATGTCCTCTTCTACAGTGAACCCACTGAGTCAACCACTGGAGACTGCAAAAAACTTGTAGTACCTCTAGTGAACCGACTCCATTTTCTGCAGTTAGCCCACGAGATACCTTTGGCTGGACACTTAAGTTTTAAGAAGACCAAGGTAAGGCTCTCTCTTTACTTCTACTGGCCTAAGATGGGCTCAGAAGTAGAAAAATTCTGCAGGAGCTGCCACACTTGCCAAACCTCTGGTGAGAGTGGAGCCAAGAATGTGGCACCCTTGGTGCCCCTCCCAGTGGTGGGAGTTCTTTTTGAGAGGGTCGGGATTGACATTGTTGGTCCTCTTGACCCTCCCACATCTTCAGGCAACAGGTTTATCCTGGTTGTAGTGGATCATGCCACTAGATTTCCTGAAGCCATACCTATGAGGACTGTTACGGCTCTGGCTGTGGCTAAGGCCCTACTTGGTATTTTTACCAGAGTAGGTTTTCCTAAGGAGGTGATATCTGACAGGGGATCAACTTTTATGTCCCACTATATGCAAGCCATGTGGAAAACCTGTGGAGTCACCTACAAGTTCTCAACTGCCTACCATCCCCAAACCAATGGGTTGGTGGAGAGGTTTAACAGAACTATGAAGAGCATGATAGGTGCTTTAGAAGAACCCCTTAAGAGAAAGTGGGACCTTCTACTGCCATGCCTTCTCTTTGCATATAGAGAAGTCCCTCAAGAGGGAGTAGGAGTCAGTCCCTTCGAACTTCTTTATGGCCATCCAGTCAGAGGTCCATTGGCCCTGATTAAGGAGGGGTTGGAGAGTGCTCCTTCCCCCAAGCCAGTCAGAGTGACTGACTATGTGATAGGTCTCCGGAGGGGAATGTCCCACATGATGGCAGAAGCAAGTGATAACCTGAAGGCTGGTCAAGCTCTGGTCAAACATTGGCATGACCAGAAGGCTAACATGGTTGAGTTTACTCAAGACCAGCTTGTTCTTGTTATGGTCCCCACAAGGCAGAGGGCCTTGCAGGATAAATGGATAGGATCCTTCAAAGTTGTGTGTAAACTTGGAGAGGTAAACTATCTGGTGGACTTAGGCAATCCTAAGGAGGCTCCCAGAGTCTTTCACACCAACCGTTTAAAGGCTTATGTCTCTAGACCTGATATAGGAGCTTTGCTTCTAGCTTCAGCTCAGGAGGAGGAGGAGAGTGAACCTCCACCTGACCTCCTCAGAGGCTTACCTTTAGATGAGCAAGTGGAAGGAGTTAATCTCTCTTCCAGTCTCACATCTGACCAGCAGGATGAGTGCAAGTTACTGTTAAATCAGTTTACCTCCCTGTTCTCACGTTCACCCGGCTTGACCCCTTGGGGCCAACATGATAATATTCACTGGTGACTGTTTGCCTGTCAAAAGCAGGGGTTACAGAATGTCAGACAATGTAAGAACCCATATAAGGAATGAGGTCAACAAGATCCTTGATCTCAGGGTTATAGAGCCCTCTACTAGCCCATGGTCTAGCCCAGTTGTGCTTGTACCAAAGGCAGGATCCAAAGAGTTGAGATTCTACATGGACTATAGAGCTCTAAATGCAGTCACAAAGACTGATGCCCATCCTTTACCTAGGAGAGATGGGCTGGTGGACAAACTTGGTGCAGCCAAGTACCGCAGCACATTTGACCTAACGTCAGGCTATTGGCAAATAGCCCTGACAGACCATGCCAAGGAGAAAACTGCATTCTCCACCCCAGCTGGCCTCTACCAATTTAAGGTAATGCCTTTTGGACTAAAGAATGCACCTGCTATATTTCAAAGGATGGTCAATCAAGTTCTGAATTGGATGAAGGACTTCTGCATGGCATACTTGGATGACATTGCAGTGTTCAGCCCTACATGGAAAGAACATATTGAACATCTAGGCTATGTATTGCAGGCTCTGGGACAGGCCCATCCGACCATAAAGGTGTGCAAATGTCAAATTGGTCAGAATACAGTGGTCTACTTTGGACATGAGGTAGGAGGAGTTGAAATAAGGCCATTGCCTAGCAACGTACAAGCTGTACAAAACTGGGCCACCCATACTACTCAAACCCAAGTGAGAGCCTTCTTAGGTCTCACTGGGTATTACAGGAACTTCATAGAGAACTATGGGACCATAGCTTCTCCTTCGAATGTCATCTCCTCTCCCAAGTTCTCTAAAAAGGTCAGGTGGAATGAGGACTGCAAACAAGCATTTGAAGGTCTAAAGAAAGCCTTTTGTCAAGCTCCAGTCCTAAGAGCACCTGACTATAACCAACCCTTCATTGTACAAACTGAGGCTTCTAATGTAGCTATAGGTGCAGTCCTTAGTCAACTGGATGAGAAAGGTAGGGAACACCCCATTTGTTTCATCAGCAGGAAGTTAAAGGATCCTGAGACAAGTTGGGCAACAATAGAACGTGAATGTTTTGCTATTGTGTGGTCATGAAGAGGTTTAGACCTTACTTGTATGGATCTACCTTCATCATTCAGACTGACCACCTAACCCTTGAGATGGCTGATGCAAATGAAAGGGGAAAACCCAAAGTTACTCAGATGGTCAATCTGCCTGCAAGGATTTGATTTTTTCATTGAGCACAGAGCAGGAAGTCACCACCAAAATGCTGATGGTCTCTCTAGGATGTTTCTAACCGACTAGAGGTATGAGAACCATCCAGGAGTGGATTAAATCCTCCTGTCCCTTAGTCTGGGGGAGGGGGGCGGTGTTAGGGAGAATTCTCATTCTATGGCTAATTTCCCTTACCTAGTGAGTCACCCAGCAGCTTTGCTGGATTTCTGGAGTTTGTTTTTTTCCTCTTAGTAAGAGTGTACCCCTTTTTCCCACTCTTACTTGTGTTTTGCCATGTGTATTTCATTTGTTTTTGTGATTGTGGACTCTGGAGTACACCACTTCAGTAGCCCCCTTCTTTTGTGTGTTACACCGCACCTTCAGTGCAGTGACACAGGGTTATCTTTTGAACTTCCCACCGACTTCATTTCTGAGGCTGACTACTTCCCCCAGAAAAGGGTAAAGTTGCAATTAACTTTACTTAGTCATTTAACCACAGATCCAGTACACCCCATCTTACATGGAGTACTGGAAAGGCTTAATCCTTAGCCTTTGTTATCTGTACCTCCTAGAGCATTGTTTCGCTCTTTTAACATTTACACTTGGCTGGTGGCAGTGGTATCTACCCTAACTTTTCTACCGGGTGTATTCTGCATTTGTATTGGAAATCAAACTTGGGTGTATTCTGCATTTGAATTGAAAATCAAACTTGGGTGTATTCTGCATTTGAATTGAAAATCAAACTTGGGTGTATTCTGCATTTGTATTGAAAATCAAACTTGGGTGTATTCTGCATTTGTTTTGGAAATCAAACTCGGGTGTATTCTGCTTTTATCTTTGCCCTCTGATTGTAATCCACTAGCCCAGTGACTGTTCCATACCGCTGTACTTGCATACTCCTCCCTCTGCCTCCATCTCTTCCCACTCATGGCGCTTTCTGTTTCTCCCATCTATTCCAATTGCTTCTCTATCAACTATTTTTCCCTTCTCACTAAGTCTGGAAAGAAGAAGTTTAAAAAGGATATCCTGGCCTCCAACCCAGGTCCCCCTATCGCTGACACCTATTCTAGCGCCTCTTCCAGACAGACCCACACCGACATCCTCTTTGTCGTTCCTTCGCCGGATCTATGGACCCCATATATGATCTCTGTGCTCTGTCCTGTCTCCTCCTTCTCCATTAATGGTGGCACTCGCTGGGAAGTCCTCATGGCTTCCTTTGACTCCTCTATAGTCATCCTCAATGTCTACCTAAATGGCACTGTCATGGTCCAAGGTCCTCAGGCCAATCTCATCCTCTTCGATAGGAGGTTCCCTCGCCTCATCAACTTCCTTTCATCTCCGGCTGTCCCCTCCTCTCTTTCCTCCGCTACCTTGCCCTCTCCTCCCTCCTCCTCTGCCCCACTTCAGGCTACCTCTACCCCTCCACAGGGCATACCTCTGATTTGTACCCCTCCCCGTAAGGTCTTTAAGGCTGGCAACCTCCTTCATCTTGCCACCCTCAACTCCCGCTCTGCTGTCAAACACTCCTCTGACATCTGCCACCTCTTGGAAGAAATTGACCTTGATGTCCTTGGTCTTACTGAGACATGGTTCACGGCAAGCTCTGTCACAAGCTTTGATACTCTCCTCCATGATGGCTACAAGATCCTCTCTGCACCCAGATCCACCCGGCCTGGAGGCGGTGTAGCCCTGATCTTTCCCGGGTGTATTCCTGCCTCTATCATTCCCACACAGACCTACTCCTCTTTCGAATGCCTTGTATGCAGGCTCTCTCTCTTGCCTAGCCACTCTCTTACTGTTGCTACTCTATACCCCCTGGTCAAATCACCTCTTTCCTCTCTGATTGGGCTGACCTCTCCTCCTCCCTCCAGGCCACTACTACTCAACTCCTCTTCCTTGGTGACCTTAACATCCATCTCGATTCTCCCTGTCCCTCATCATTGCTTTTCTGCGACCACTGCGACTCCCTCGCTCTCTCTATCCTCCCCTCTGGCCCAACACACACTGCAGGTCACACACTTGATGTCTTGATCTATACTGGCCTCCCCCTCTCTATACCTCTGAATACTCCTCTCTCCTGGTGTGACCACTGCCTCCTCTCCTCTCATCTCTCACTCTCTTCCCACCAAGCCAAGCCCACACCAACACTGCCACACACCTTCTCGGACATCCGACCTATGAAGCGTGTTTCAGTTGAGGCTTTCGCTGCCACCTTCTCCCCACCTTCTCCTCCTCTGGCTTACTCACACCCTGACACCGCCCTTTCCCTTCTCTACTCTTCTATTTCCGATACTCTTGATGCTCTTGCCCCTGTCATGAGGATCCGCTTGAAGTCCAAAGCCAAGTGCAATTCCTGGTTTGACTCCGACCTAGCTACACTTAAACGTAAGTGTAGGGCGGCTGAGAGGAATTGGAGGGCTTCTTGTTCATCCTCTGAGAAACTGGCCTGTCGCCTGCTCCAAAGGCAATACCGACTCTCTGTCCTCACCAAGAAGAGAGTCCACATGCAAGCCTGTGTCTCGGCAGCATCAAACAACTCGGACAATGTAATAAAGTCTCTTATTAGTCACACGGGACACACAGACCAGCTGTGGAGACTGATGTTGTTCCAGGTATGCTTTATTGACATATTATATACAGTTCCAGTTACTCTTATGTATATACAGTAGTATGGATGATAGGACATAGACAGGGATGGGTAGATACAGTACACAAGAAGGAGAGGACCCACCGGCCATCCACTCACTCCAGCTCAGGCCCCCAACTGACTCACTCAGAACATTCATACACTGATGCACTCATCATTCTCCTGGCTGCATCATACATCACATTCTATTGGCAATCACTCCAGGCCAGTGACAATGTACAGGACTATATATAACATCTCCCTTTCATACCAGATTCAACCACAACATAACATCTCCCTTTCATACCGGAAGTACCCACGCGTGACATCTCCCTTTCATATCAGGTTCATACACACAAACATCACCCTTACATACAGGATGCAGAAAAAACCAGGGAAACACATATCACTCGCCCACTCATAATTCTAACCACAACCAGAATCTCACACAGATAAACTACATGTAACAGATGGGGTGCTCCTGGCAGCACCGGAGGTCTTAAACTTAAAACTATTACTAAAAGAACAGTAGTAAATACTTAACAATGACTAAAGCTAAAGTGTGCACTATATACAGGTTATGTACATCTGCCGGCAATTTCAAACTTTTTCCTGGCACAACCCAACAGTCAGTTGGCCAAACTCTTTTGTGGCGCAACCCTTATTCAGTCAGTTGCCCACTTAAGTATCTCACATTAGAGCGTACGCATATACCGCCATTTTTTTTTATTATGGCTCTAGTGGTAATTTGAAATTCTCACACTAGCTTTAATTATCTCCAAGACTTATTGGTCAGTACACATTAACTGGAATACCCTGCACCGCGACCATGAACTGCAACACGTGCGTCATGGTCGGGATGAGACCATAACAGTGGGCCACAACGTTACACAAACTGAGCAAGACAACGGCCCAACGTTCTCCAGCCCTTCGAGTGAATGATGACGTATGTTAGCATTCACTGGAAGGGCTGGAGGAGGACAGAACTCACTGGGCCTGTGATGTCAACGGTCCTTTCACGGAGCATTTTTTGAAATACAGGCAAGATGTTGGGTAAAATCAAGCTCAAAACTTTATCCATGTTCATTCCAGATGGGAGGTATTTGTCTAATACACGCGAAAAACCTGGCATATAAAATGTCTTTCATTACGGGCTGCGTACTTCTTTTATGTATACATTTCCACAGTTAATATTATGAGTGAACGGAGCTCTAGCGCCACCCGGTGGTTTGCAGGATGTATTGAGTGGTCAATGAAACTGTAAAACGCTCTATGAAGTTACAGCATTTCATTGACATATGCCGTGTTTTCACGTAGTTTAACGTACAGCTGAGCAGCAAAAGGTCAATCCTCAACTAGCAGGGCCCTTTTTGTCCCCATTAAGATGTCTGGGGCATATTCCTCCTTTATGTGCACATTTCCATGGGGAACTCTGGGGAAAGTGTTGGTTGCTGGGGACCTCCCTCCCAGAGTCCAGTGGCACATTATAAATCTTTAACCCTAGAGCTAGGCAGGATGTTTATTTTTGAGTCTTTGGGGGAACGGTGGGTCATTCTTAGGCTGCTTCCCCCCCCACAGCTCTCCTTACTGTACATTTTTGTAGCTGCAGCTCCTCAGTTGCACTCTGTCCTTTTAAGTTGCATTTGTCCATATCCCATCCTCGTCGCCAATGTAATAAAGTCTCTTATTAGTCACACGGGACACACAGACCAGCTGTGGAGACTGATGTTGTTCCAGGTATGCTCTATTGACATAGTATATACAGTTCCAGTTACTCTTATGTATATACAGTAGTATGGATGATAGGACATAGACAGGGATGGGTAGATACAGTACACAAGAAGGAGAGGACCCACCGGCCATCCACTCACTCCAGCTCAGGCCCCCAACTGACTCACTCAGAACATTCATACACTGATGCACTCAACATTCTCCTGGCTGCATCATACATCACATTCTATTGGCAATCACTCCAGGCCAGTGACAATGTACAGGACTATATATAACAGACAAACTCTTTAAAATCTGCAAGGAGCTGGCCAACCCTGCTGCAGTCTCTAACCCTCCTGTTGCCTCCCAGGCTCTCTGCGATGCCCTTGCCTCTCACTTTATCTCAAAAACCCAGGACATCCTGTCCACCCTTATTTTGTCTTCCCTTCCCCGCCCCTCTGCGTCTATGCCTGCTGACCCTCCTTTAGCCACCCCCCATCCCCTTCTCGTCCTTTCCTCATTTTTCCCCCGATGACGTTGCTAGACAAGTCCGATCTATGAAAACCTCATCACAACAGTTCATCCCTGTTCCTCTAAAACCATCAAGGACCATATTGACACCCTTGCTCCAGCCCTTGCTGACTTTTGCAACCACTCTTTTGCCTCTGGATCCTTCCCCTCCCCCCTGAAGCACTCCCTTGTGCATCCTCTTCTCAAGAAACCCACAGCTGATCCTACCTGTCCGGCTAACTATCGCCCAATTTCCATTACTCCCTTTCTGGGCAATCTCCTGGAAAAACTGGCCATCTCTCAGCTCAACCTTCATTCTGACACGGTTGGCTGTCTCCATGACCACCAATCTGGCTTCAGAGCTGCCAGAAGCACGGAAACTGCTCTTCTGAACATCCGTGAGGATCTGCTCTCAAACCTTGATGCTAACATTCCCTCTGTCCTCATTCTACTCGATCTCTCATCTGCCTTTGACACGGTCAACATTTCCATCCTGCTCAGACGTATCCGTGATAACCTCGGTATCACTGATCAGGCTCTGGCCTGGCGGACCTTTTTCCTCTCTGACCAACCTTTCCAGGTCAAACTTGGGTTCTTCCTATCATCTATCTCGCTCTCTACATGTGGTGTTCCCCAGGGATCTAAACTCTCACCCTGGCTTTTCAATCTATACTTGGCAACTCTCGCCCACTGCATTGCCATTTTCTGTTCAAATTTACTCAACTCATCTTCAGGCTTCCCTCTGCCACCTCCTCTCCTTCTCTCATCTCTGATTGCCTTACTGCCATTCAAGATTGGTGTTCCGCCAACGATCTCTGTCTGAATGCCAGCAAGACTGAAATCCTCCTCATCGGGACACCTTCTCCATCCTTTCCCATCACTCTCTGGCCGGCCTCTCTTGGCCCTCCTCCTACCCCCACCAGCAAGGGTAAGAACCTCAGGGTCATCTTTGATTCTACACTTTCCTTCTCTGCCCACATCTCTGAGGTCTCTAAAAAGTCACACTTCCTACTGCACCTCCTCAGAGGTACTCTACCTTTCCTCTATTTCCCCCAGAAGCTCACTGTCTCCCAAGCTCTGGTTCTCTCTAGGTTGGATTATTGTAACAGCCTCTTTCTAAATCTACCTGCCTCTTCTCTCCGCCCTCTGCAACAAATCCAGAACAGGACTGCTAGATTAGTCCTTGGCCTCAAGCCCTGGGATCGTATCTCTCCAGCTCTGAAATCTATCCATTGGCTCCCAGTGGATGCAAGGATTAAATTTAAAACCCTCTGCATTGTCCACAAGGCTTTCTGGGGTCTGGGTCCAAAATATCTTCAGCTATCCCTCCGTAAATACCTCCCCTCTCGAGCTCTTCGCTCCTCCTCCTCTAACTCCCTCAGGGTCAGTCGTTTTTCAAAGAAAGAGTTGGGGGTAGATCTCTGTCTTTAGCTGGGGCCTCCCTCTGGAACAGCCTCCCTGCCACTCTAAAACGTGAGGAAAACCATCTCAGGTTCCGGAAGCACCTCAAGACCTTCCTCTTTGCTTCTGCCTTCGCCCCCCTCTCACCTGCTGATCTGCTCTCTTGACACCTTGCACTGGTAAACCCTCTGTCTCTGGCCCCAGGTTCCTGCTCATCCTGCCACCCTACCGCACTGCCTCTGGGCCACCCCTTGCACTGGGGTTGTATCTGTACCAATACAGCCCCCCCCTTTTTTTTCCCTCCTGCACTTATCTGACCCACCTGATCGGCTGCCTCAAACCTAGCATTTGCCACTTGGCTGCACTGCCACTTTGTGGTGATTTTATTATTTATTTATTCATTTTTGTTATGATTATTTATCCTGTTTCTCCTTTGCTCTGCACTTTCCACTTTCTCCCTCCCCTCCATGCACTTTTCCCCTCCCCCTCTCCCATGCACTTGCACATTCTCAATGTCACTGGACCTAGTAAGATCGTTGTTTCGTTCTCCCCTGTTCCCCTCCCTTGCCTTGTCGTGCTCTGAAACACCTGTGTATGAGCGTGATATAAAAAAAATATCATATCATATCATACCGTGATTATACTATATACACGTGGTATTGTTTTAGGCTATTGGATTTATTTAGGCTAAAGTATTTGGCCCGCTTGACCAAATACTTTTTCTTTTGGCTCCGGTCGGGTTTTTTCGCCATTTCTTTTTGTTAAAGTCATTGTTGTGTTTTACTTTGTGCGGCAAACCAGGTTTGCCTTCTTTGTTCACTGTCTTTTGGCGGGCTTCTACCAAGAAGCCCTCCTCTAGGCGCCTGGGTGTCTAGGTGGGCTGAATGTCAGGGAGGCGTGTAGTCAACCCCTGCACAGGGTATCCTTGGAAACCTGAGTTGCACTTTGCCATGATTGGCTGAGGTGGTTGTCTGGGCCGGACAACCCCCCTGCTGCGTGATTGACAGCCAGGCTGTGTGAATGGGGGATTTTCGCATAAAAGGCAGGTCTCTTGGGCTAGAAGTCAGAGTCGCCACTGGAACTACAAGGAACCGAGAAGCGGAGAAGTTGACTGCTGCAACTATCCCGTCCCGGTGAAGCCCTGCTGCAGTCCTGAGCTATCTACCCTTCGACGACCAGAGACGATCCAGTCCGGACTCTTCTTCCCTTGAGCTTGGTGGGGATAACCAGCTCATCTTTTACAGCCAGAGGATCCTCTTCGTGGTCGAAATCGCTGCACACTGCTGTGGTGGTCTGGATAGCCATCTGAAGAGCCTCTCCTGTTTTTAAGGAGCACACCTTTTATTCGCTGTCGCTGCTGCCGGCTTCAGCCCTGTGTGGTGCAGACCCCTCCAGACGTCCTCCTTCGGATCGAAGCTCCAGGAACCGTGGGATGCAGGAAACTACCAGGATCAACTACCGTGGCACCAGCCTCTTCCTTGAATAAGGTATTGTGTTCTGCTCGAGGAATTAGGGTGAATCCCCTTTCTTCACCTCCAAGGCTTGCCCTTGTCTTCCCTTCTTCTTACAACTTTTGCTTCCTCTGTTGACAATATCTAAGTACTCCTGGCTACGTTGAATCGTGAACTATCGGACTGTGTGATCCTCGACAACAGGAACCCAGTTCCACTTGACACTGGGTCCGGCCTATTGACCCTTGAATTTCTGTCTAAGAGTATTCTCTGGTTCTGTCTGCCTTGACAAAAGTGTTGCCTATGATTTTTGCCTCCAACTCTCTCTGGGTATCTCAGGTGCTAAGTGTGTTTTTGCCCCGGTAACGTTTCTTGCCGCGGATATGCGTTTCTTTAGTAAGACCGAACTGTCATTACTATCAAAAAAGTGATCGGAAGTGTATTCCCGGTAACGTCTTTTGTTTCACAACACCGGTCCGCTAAAACACCAGGTACTTACCTTGAAGTTATACCGTACAAAGTGAATTGGTTAGTTGTAGTGTATTTTACGTGTGGTTTTCGAATTAATAGAAGTGTCGTGTTTATAACAAATGGTTTAAAAATAAATGTACTTATATTTTTTACCTGCAACCTTGAGTCAGTGTTTGCTTGAGTCACAGTAATTGTGGTCCCTTTGTGTAATCTCTGCTACTACTCATATACTCTTGAGATAAGCCTGGCTGCTCCGCTACTGCTACCACTTTAACATAGTAGTACAGGCTTGTACCAAAGGCACAGCACAGTATTCTGCCTAACACGAACAAAGGAACAAAACCTGGTTTGGCGTGCAGAGTAAAACACGAGAAAGACCTTTACAAAAAGAAATGGTGAATAAACCCGACCGGAACCAAATAAAATTAAAAGGGGGCCAGCGGATTAAAGTTCGAGCCTACCAACGTAGAACATTGAACCAACGTAGAACATAGCCAGTACCAAGGCTATTTTCATAGTCCGCGGTAGGAAAAAAAATCGTACAAGCCACTGCCACCAGCCAAATCTTAGAGAAAAAGGAACAAAATAATGTTCCATGAGAAACAGACAAAAAGGGATAACTATTAACCCTTCCAGTACTCTATTGGAAGATAGGTTGTACTGGGTCTGTGAATTTAAAAAGACTAGTACAGTTAATGGAAACTTTACATGTTCTGGGAGACAGTAGTCAGTCCCAGAAAATGGAGTTTAAAGTGGGAAGCCTAAAACGCAAACCCTGTGTCACTGCACTAAACGTGCTGTGTGACACACAGTAAAAAGATGATGCCTATGGAGTAGGTGAGACTCCACAGTCTATGAACACAAAAATGTAAAACACACAGCAAAACACATGTAGGCGTGGGAAAAAAGGCACACACTCTGACAAGGTGAAAAAAATAAATCCTACAAATCTGGCAAAGCTGCTGAGGGACTCAGAAGGTAAGGGAAATTAGTAGCCATTCTGGAGAATTCTCCCTAACACAGGGATTGCGGAACATTCGTTTTAAAAATAGATGTCAGCATCACAAATGCGCCCCTGGAAATGGGGGAGGTGAAGTGGTGTCTGGTCTTTCAGGCAGCTACAATTTTGCAGACACTGTTGGTGATCACTTTGACTGTTAGAGATAAAAAGCAGGATCCTCCAGAACATGATGTAAGTGTTTGCAGATTTTCTTTTTTTTTAAAGGTGTGACAGCAGATAGCTTGTTAAATATCTTGGCTGATTGATTTATATATTATTATCTAATTATATAGGTAAATGCAGCACCACATTTCTGTAGATGTTTCACCTGTAAACCTGTCAGGTAATGTTTACATGTTTTACCATGTAAAATTGTTGTGCTGTAAAAGTTGTGTCTTTTGTACTGGGTTTTGAGATCTGACCATGTTTATATTTAAAACAGATGCTCCTGGTGATATGCTGTTTAGAGGGGATTATGATATGATGACCTCTAAACAGGATATCACCAGGAGCATATGCTTTTATCTGAATGTAACATCCCGTCTTTTTTTGAGCGCAGAGTTCGGAAGGCTTTACACTGGGGTCTGTCTTGTGCTCCGGGGCGGTAGTGGGAACCACCAGCCCATGCTGTGTAGCATTTTTTAATTGATATCAACAAGGGCTGGTGGTTCTCACTACCGCCCAGGGCACAAGGCAGGCCCCAGGGTAAAGCCTTCTGAAATCTGCGCTAAAAAAAAAACGGGGTGTTACATTCAGATAAAAGCATATGCTCCTGGTGATATCCTGTTTAGAGGTCATCATATCATAATCCCCTCTAAACAGCATATCACCAGGAGCATCTGTTTTAAACATAAACATGGCCAGATCTGAAATCTGCACACAAAAAGACTGTTTTATTTTAAATGTAACATAGGGCTTCATTATGAGGTTGGAGGTAAGTAACTGTCCTTACTGGCACGGAGCAATTAAAAGCCTGCATGCAACCATTAAAAATACACGTGGCTCCAGAGTTTGGAAACACATCCAGCGTGGTGCACCAGGGCTTCATGTTGGATGTGTTTCCAAATGAACCCTCTGTTTGTATTTTAAACACTGCGCTTTGCTGGCAGTGTTTAAAATACATACAGCATCCGGGCGTTTTGGAAAATGATTGAATTATTCAATTCCAACACCCCCGATGCCTTTCCTCTGTTTTAAAGACTGCGGGCATTGCTCTCACAATCTTTAAAGCAGAGGCGCGGCATCGGGAGTATTGGAATTTAACGAATCATTAATTTCCAACCAGGGTCGGACTGGGACATGAAATAGACCTGGTCACCCAAAAAAAGTGGCCCACCCCTCGCCTCACGACCCTTGACCTCTGATGACATCACCAGAAGTGATGTCATTTGACCCCAAAGTGACATCCCGGGAAGCAATGAAGCACAACCTTTCACCCCTTGACAAAACAGGAAGTGTCATCAAATAGCATTTTCCTAAGTACACTAAATTACAGTGAATCCAAGCAGAAGTCCAAGGCCAAATGATAATATGTTATTTTATAGCACTTATGCTTAAGCTCTTTTTTTATAGAACAAATATGCATACAATATCACTCAACCTGTGTTGGTACTCATTTATCGACGTAAGAAGGTTTTTGAAAAAAGAAATATATATATATATATATATATATATATATATATATATATATGTATATATATATTTATTTATTTATTTCAAAACCGGCCCAGGCATGGCCAGAAAACGGTCCCCACTCCCCAGGGCCGATATTGGCCAGGCCACAGGCCGAAAGGCTGATGGGCCAAACCAACCCTGTTTCCAACACTACCATAGCCACGTCTGTGCTTTAAACACTGCGGTTTTGTGCACAGACTTGAAAACACACGCGTGGCTTTTCCATCATTCGGAATGCTGCACGTGTCATTGTAACACTGCTGCCAGGACAGCAGAAGCATTTATTTATGTTTAACCAGTTTGACAAGCATGTAACATCTTGATAAATATAGCCTGTGATAAAACACAATAGGGTACATTAACGTATCCATAGACACGTTCTACAGCAGAAGGCTATCAGTGTATCTCAGCAAGTTGGGAGACCTCTACTAAAATGTTATATATTCAAAAACAGTTTGTTAATAGTATGACTTTTTGCAATTCCTTATACAAAAAAAAACAGATGCTATAAAATGTGTTTGACCTGGGAATGGGTTGGGTTTATATGATTGTATTCAGGGTGGAAGTGTGGCCATTTCTCCCCCTTGTATTGAAAATCAAAAGTTTGCACCCATGAGCCCCCCATATAATTTCTTAAAAACGGCTGTCAGCTCACCAGAAGCATTTATTTATGATTAATACGTTTGACAAGCATATAACAACTTTATAACCTGTGATAAAACACAAGGGGGGGTACAAAAACTACAGAGCATGTTAAAAAAAAAAAAAAAAAAGTAGTGAATACCGGCAGCTTTTCTACAGTCTGGATATTACTTTTGCGTTTCTATCAAAGAATGAAATATGCACATTTTCATTAAATGGGATTTGCATAACCACCCAAAATTGCTCAGCCCACACGGCAATGGTCATGTTTAAACAAGGTGTTGGAAAAATACAGCCTCCGGGTCCCATGCAATTTCAGCCCACTTAAAAGGATGTGTATGCATAAGCGTGGGTCGTGTAAAACACATGTTTCTGGCAAGCATGATTTGGCTTATGATGTCTTTTTCTTTTGTTTTTTTATTATTCCTGCACTGGTTTATGCTGCATTGGAAGAAGGTTTCAATTTCTGCAGTACTGGTTTGGAAGTCTTAATTAACTTGGGAAAATTGGACAGTATGGTATGCTGCCTATATATATTCTCAGGGATGCCTGACGGTATATACAGGTAGTCTGATGTGAAAGTTGGATTGGATTGTTTTATTGTTTTATTGTAATTGAAGTTTATTTGTAAACTGATTGTTACAATTAAAATAAAAAAAAATAAAAAATAATAATTCTGTATTTTTGAGTGAAAATAGCCCTTATTTATAGGAGGTTATGAGTGTACATTTTGTAAGTAAGTTTTTTTTCTGGGTTGTTTTAATTAATTAAGTATTCTTAAGCAGCTAAATATTGTTTAGTTAGATTACTAGTTAGTTTTAATTATTTTTTTCCCTTATGTAATAATGTATGTTTTTTTTATTTCATAGCCAGAGCCCGGTGATCATACATACACCAAACGCAAAAAAAGTCATCCGGTTGCGAGGCATTCGAAGGTTGTGAGAGAGGCATCAGTCATTGTAATCGGTAATGATGGTTGTCACTAGGGTTATGCTAGTTAAATGTCAACAGTGTAAAACCTGAATGTTTTTTCTGTAGGCCGGTTATTCCAAACTATGGTCGTCTCTGTAAAAAACAAAAGGAAGAAGTATGGAGCCAGGGGTGTAAGCTATAGGAATAAGTATTTCTTTTTTTGTTTCAGATTCACACTCTGAAGAGCATCGCTGCGGGTGTCGTCACTAAAGCGGAAACAAACTGCAGGGGGATACTCATTGTACTTTTGTATGCCTACCAACGAACAAAGCATTTTTTCCACAGCTATGCCTGTTAATATTTGAATGTGGTTTTGAAACGACGTAGGCATACCCTTTCAGTTCATTGTAGAGTATTGTTTGGTCTACAGCTTTTTTTTTTCTTCTCAGCTACGCCTGTTAATATTTGAATGTGGTGTTTCGAAGCCAAAGACATCCCCTTTTGTTTTCTTTTTTACTAGCGTGTTGCTTGATCTACATTTTATTTTGTAATACCTTGCTAAAGCTGTTATTTTTTTATTTTGTTTAATTTTGGGTCTTGTGTTGTGCATGAGGAAGACGTTCTAATACAAGCAAACTCTGTGATCCTACACTCGGGAACCCCGAAGACTACAGATCTTGCACATATACAACAGGTGTACACCGCAATTAGCGACAATTATGTGGAAGCAGAGGGTCTACATAATGTTTTTTTTTTTAACTCTCTTAATAAGGCCTGGGACCTCAAAGGGTTGAAAATGTTTTAAATGCCGATAATCCACAAACTGTTAAAGCTCAAAACACACATGTAACACAGCCTCTTGAATCTTGTTTGCTGCCGCTTAGCACTAATGTTCTAGACTCTGTGAATGTTAGCCTTAGCACTGAGGGTCAGATCAGGGGTGGTATTATACAGAACCCTGTGTTGCCAGTTGTGAGCTCTAGAACCATTTTAGTCAGAGCCTCTGGTAGCACGCCCCCATGGTCCCCCTGTTCCGGAGAGATCACCCCACCCCATGTGTTCTCACCAATGAGCCCCAACATTGAGCTGCATGTTACTATTTCTGAAGATCTAGAGCGCCTGAGTTTGGACCAGAGTACCAATGCAGCGCTGTATTCCGAGCCTGTTATAATAATTACTTATTCACCCCTAATAGAATCGGTCATAGTTATTTCAGACTCGCCCTTAAAAATAGAGCCTCAAGATTTTGTATACACTTCTGTTATCTGCGGATCAAGCTATGCCCCAAAACCCCTTCTTCTTTCTTATCGACGACCCAATGGTGTAAACAAGCTGCACCTTACAACTGTCATTTATTGTTCAGACCGTAATAAACAGTCCTTTAAGTCCCCAAAGTCTAAACATTTTAATACACTGAGTGTCTGTGTAAATACTCGAGAGTCTAAAAGGGTTAGTATTGTTAAACAATTAATTGGGATACCCGCTTTAAAAAGTCGAAAAGGAAAACATTTATTAGGGCCGCGCAACAACGGTAGATTATGACGGCAGGCCTGTAAATTGAGACACAACCTTGTTAAAACATCTTTAGCAGCTATGTGTCGGCGTGTTTCTAAGGCCAAACATGTTCTGTTCACCAAGGAATCTAAAAACTGGGTGTATACCCTACAGAAAAAAATAAAAATAAATAAAAGACCCCTGACTCTTAAAGAGACACTAAAAAAAAGAAACAATTGCTAAAAAACCTAATACGGGCCGGGCCTGATTCTGCAGACCCCTTAACGTCTTTAAGATCTGGGGCCGTCCCTGGGTGGTATGCAGACGATGCAGACTTAAGTGCCGAGCCTAAGACACTAATACAAGTGCTGCAGGATACGATCACACCATCAGACCCTGTTAAAAAGCGGCATTTCCCTGTAAAATGTTTACGGGCCTGTCGTTTAAAATGGCTTTGAACCCGAAGGCTGAGGAAAATGTTTTTGAAACGTTTGAGAAAAGCAAAAATTATCATCCGTCAGCATGCACGGAATGATTTAGCATCACAGCCCCAAAGCCCCCCCCCCCTCTCCTGAAACTGACATTTTTTTTACAGAGTATGGGAATATACCAGAAAGATCTAGCAAAATGTAAAAGTGTTGAATACTATGAAGTTTTGCGCTTTTTAAATTTAGATCAATTAACATCTAATGATAACAGAGGCGGTTGAAAGGCTTGTCTCACAAATCCTTGAAACGGTCGGGCCTAATGATTTTGTACAGATTCGTTTAGACAGTACAGCTTTAAACCATCCTCTTTTCACCAGGCGCTCATTTCGTCAGACCTTTCATGTTTTGGAGTTTCTAGAAAATATAGGAAAACTGTTGCAAAGTAATGCGGAGCTAGCCGTAACAGAGCTGTGGATTCTTGTGTCTGCAGTTGTCAGATTTATAGAGGGCCGCATGTACAGGCCACTCAAAAAAACACTTTACAGTATGGTTGTGGCCAAGAAGAAACACTGGCTTTTGGATTTTAACAAATGTATGGCTGTGAGCATTATAGGCCTGGAGTGCGGTCGAGTGTCTGGTGTGCTGCAGACTCTCACCAGCTTGCTATTTACTTCGACTTTGCTGTGTGCTGTGCGCTGAAATTATCATAACTTTCAACATTTTCACTGACTTGCCGTTTCATTCCGGGCCTGCTGCATTTTCCAAGTCTGCTTACCTGCTCTATTGGTGGACACTCCCCCCTCCAGCCTGAGCTCGCCGTCAAAACCTCACAGAGGAGCGGAGCGTGGCAGATTGCGGTTCAGTGTCTGGTGTCCAGTGGCCGATGGTAGCGGCCATGCACCTTAGAAGCTCGACGCACCGGCCCTCGAGTATCCTATAATCTAGGCAGTCTTCTTTAACTAGAACTTCTCCGGACCTCGTGGGAGGGACGCCTGATGCCAGAACGCTGAGTAATAATTCAGACTTTTTACAACTTGGTCCTAACTCTACCGGCCAGATTTGCCCCTTGCTGGTCGCCGCACGTCTTGATAGCTCAGTCAGTAAAAGCCCATTCCTGTTGCGAGCTATTTTTCCAACCAGCGCAACCCTGTGACAGCCCCGGCAACAGGTCTAACTCTTTATAACTCTTTCAGATAACTCGATGGTGCATGAGCCATTTGCCTCTGTGTCTGTTTGCACTAAAAGCGCTGCTTTAGGTGTGCCGGCTTACTTGGAAGACGAAACTTCAGTGCACGCATTAGAAACTCCAGATGCCGAAGTGTTCTTGGAAGGTGGAACTAGCTTGGTTGTGCTGCCTGTGCTCAGAGAACCCATTAAGTTTAAAGCCCAGGTTCACACATCCTTGGAAGCTGGTAGAGAGCACCTTTTAACCCTTCAGCAAGAGACTTTGAACTCTGTTCATACTGGGGGTCTCTTGAAGCGGCGCCAACTCCGGTTGTAGGAGAAAACAGCACACTTACTGATTCCTCCCTGAGAGAGGGCTTGTCGGGTAGAGACCCAGTGGTGCTTGGGGCTAATCCAGGCTCGCTGCACGGCGACGAGACAAACGACTCCTGTCCCAGTACAAAAGACGCTCTCAGACATAACCCAAAGCCCCCATTTTTAAACCCTAGAAAGGGAAGGAGAGGTTCGGGGGAGGATTGTGTTTCTCCTTCTTCCAGGGCTGCTAATCTGCCTCACAAGCAACGCACCTACCAAAGACTCCTTAAGCAGGGCTGTGCGGCAAATTCTACTGTTCTTTCTATGTTCGCAAAAAAAATAACAGCTGCACCTGCTTTTGTCACCCTTCCAGGGGATGTTTCAGATGCCGACCTATTTAATCCTGGCGCTGGCCCTCAAAAGATCCACAGCCTGTAGAGAGGGGCTCCGTTGGTGTGCCTGCTGTGATTGTTCCATTTAACTTCAAGGCTGCCTATCAGGGCCTGAAGTCCAAACAAACACCCTCTCTTGACCCCCCAAAAGACACCCTCCGGTGTAAGGGCCTGGAAAAGTCTCCTACCTCAGTAAAAGAATTCCAGTATCTGTCATGTTTACAACCGGGAAAACAACTTGTGGTCGATCACACAAAGGAACTGACTCTTTTGTCACGCGACGAAACAGCCTTGGCCGATGTTCCTTTGGTGGTCTCATTAGAGGAGGTCTGTGCCCAAGAAACAACGGTGTCGGGGTCTGATGTAGCAAGTACACAAGCTCCTTTGGACCAGCATGGGTCAGGATCCAAGGACGCCTCGCCGGCGATTACGACGGACGCCAGCCCCGTCTTGTCTTCAGCTTCACCTGGTCAACTTAATCTTTGCTCACTGCCAGTTACTTGAACCCAGGAGTCTCATTCGGTCAACTCACCTAACCGGAAGGACCCAATTACCGGAAGGACAAATTGGACCTTTTTTCTAATCATGTTGACCCTCACCATAGCACTTGCCCCGTTCACTAAATTATATGAACAAGTGAACGATACCCTAAAGGACCATACCACTCTCTTAGCAATGACCCACTCCAAGCTAATTTTCCTGGAGGGATTTATCACAGGCAAGGAGACTTGTGGTTTGACTTCGACCACTAACGGGGTTTCCTACAATGTTGCTACACAAACTATTCACGAGGCTGGTCACACTGTCTCCCAATCTACTCGGACAGAGACTTGACAATGGACCACTCAGTTTCACTTGACATTACACAAAACCAGCGTGCTGGCTCTCTGGCCTCTCAAAGGCTAGTGAATGGTCCTTGGAATTTTATGCAATGTGGACCTACAAGCTATTTCAACTGAGGAGGTAGGGGCTGGAGAGAACCAGCATTTTTTGATTTTTTCCCACTGAAAACAGGGGAACCCAAAGAAGACCGACAAAAGCAATAATTGTGAAACTTTACCTGCAAAAAAAAAAGCTCTTATTTCGACCCCCAGACGAGGGGGTCCTCGTCCTGGTGGGGCTCATTTGAGTCCCAAATCACAGGCATTGCTGGATCTTTCAACTTACTCAATTGAGGACATACCGGTTGATGCCATCGTCGGGCCCGTTGACCCTCACTACATCAATGATGGGGTCAGTGCAACATCTGCAGCTGTAGACATAGAGCTGCTGGCCTCCCCCAGTTCAAGTCTATAGACGAAAAATGGAAACGACTGAGATCACAGGCCCCTGTGGCCGTAAGAGCCCATGTCGCCACAAACTATCCTGCTTCTTTGCCCAAAAGCACAAATCATCTCAATGAACGTCAAACCAGGGTGTAAGATGAGAGACGTAACAACTTCAGGGAAAACTGCCAAGCCTACACAAGAGCAACAGCGAAACAGGTAAACCCACTGAATCGATCATTTAAACTGGAGAGGGATTTGGACAACAACAATCGTTTGGTTCTCAACCGGCTAGTGGTTTTGGAATTATTTCATTCGATACCAAACCTTCGTTCGTTACACTCTTCTGACTTCCAACTCATCGAATTCCACAACGAGGAACGCCTGGATTTGGTGATTCTTCACACCTCGTCCCAGTGGTTAAAATCATGCTGTTGGACTCACCAGAAAGCTTGTTGCTATTGGGATTTGACTTGTCACGTTGTACCAACGTCGATCAAAGCCTCTAAGTGCTCCCACCCACAAGACTACTGTGTCTAACGACATAACCCATCCCTGGAGGTGGAACGGTCCTCCTAACCCTAAACTTTTCCTGTTATTCCAGGATTCCTTGAAGGGGGGCAGAGTCCCTCTGGGCCCTGAATTAAAAATAAACGCGAGCTGCAAGCCAGATTCTTCGACTCAAAAAGTGGGAAATGTGCCCTCACAAGTACCAACTAAAAGACCCAATTTGCCTACATCTGATTGTTCCTGGCTGGCTAACACCTTGGCTTCTCAAGCTTCATTTTATCAACCCAGCCTTATAATTATGTACCAACGTCGGGACCTCTTAGCAGTCTCTTCTTCAGCCAATACTGTAGGTTGAAACTGATATCCTGGAATACTAGGGGGTTTACCCATTTATTACGTCCTAGCAATTTAAACTTCAGTGAATTTGATTTGATTATCCTTCAGGAGACGTGGCTGAGGAAGGCGCCTACATTGAATGGTTTTGACCTGTCTATTGTTCCGGCAGTGAAGGGCGATCTTGGACGCCCTTCGGCTGATCTACTTACTGCAGTAAAACTGGGCAGTAGTTTGAAAATCCTGAAATCCGTCTCCTCGAACCTCCTTATCCAAGAAACTGAGATCGAATGGGGATCTGATGGTTCTTTAGTTGGATGTGGCACTGTCAGGGTTCCATTCCGAAAAACCCAATCGTGGTATCAGATCTTTCCCCTCACGTCTTGGACATTCTATATACAGAAGGAAGCACCCCCGTGCTCCCAGCAACTCTGCTATTATCTCTGAATCTTTGGGAGTTAAATGCAGTTTGCAAAGGCCTCAGGCCACACTTTCATCTAGGAGCGTTCGTTCTTTCAGAGAATGCTATGGGTTGCCTTGGAAACGCTGGATACCATTGCACAGATGTATGTCTCCTGGATTACGGCAGCGTGTTGTGCGTGCTGTCAGCTGTTCATGATATAAACCCCACACACTCTGCACAGAGCCGCTTCTGAATTTGTTCTGAAAGCTGATTTACATTTTGTTACCCTTGATTCCTGGTTTCTTGACTCCATGGTATGTACTTTGGATTTCCTGCTCTGTCTCCTGATCTGGCTCGACTTTGGTTTATCTGGCTGATTCGGAAAGCATACTGGATTGTCACGGTTCTCCTTTGTATATTTGCTCCCGCCTGTTGCCGACTCGGAACGCTTACTGGATTGTCACAGTTCTCCTCTGTACATTTGCTCCCGTCTGTTGCCGACTCGGAACGCTTACTGGATTGTCACAGTTCTCTTTTGTGTTTCTGCTTTCACCTCTTGCTAACTGGGAACACTTACCGAATCATCACACTTCTTCACGTCTCAATACTACAGTGTTTGGGGACTATACACTACGGCGTTGGGATCTTCTAAGACACTCGGGGACATTGGCACATCGGCGCAGGGATCAAGTACTTTTGGTTTAAGCGTCCTCGTGCCGGCGGGAATAGAAGGATTTTGTTGTCCTGGAACTACTACTTCTCTTGCTGCAAATATTCCTCGTGGGACACTTCAAGACACTTGACACTGTTCTATAGGTAAGCAGACTGCACAGCAGCATTGTTGTTTGCAAAACTAACTCACCTATGGATTTTGGCGAAGCCAGGAAGGCTCAGCTCAGCTACAAAAACTGGCTTTGATCGTCTAAATATCAAAGGTACCAGAATGACGCTAAGTCAATGTTGAAAACCTTGGTTGGTAACGATCCCCGTGCTTTCTGGTCTCTCATCAAAATAGACGAAGCCTTTCCAAAGGCGGACCAATTCAACTCTATAAGCGAGGACATGTGGACCAATCACTACACCAGGCTTTACACCTCGACCATGGCTGGAGAGGTCACGGAGCTCTACTTAAAGATTTCGGGTTCATGGGCTATGAACACTGACATCAAGGAAATCATAGATCGAATCAAGAAACAAAAGATCTCTTGTGCCCCGGGTCCTGACGGCCTTACGAACGCTATTCTTAGGGAGTACCCAGAAGATTGGGCTTCCTTTATAGTTATGTTATTTGGCCAGATTGCCAAAAGCCATCAAGTGCCGAGTTATTGGAGGAGAGCAATAGTGGTTCCGATCCACAAAAAAGGGGATTGGAAGGATCCAAAGAACTATCGCCCTATCGCTTTCCTTGACATTATTGGCAAGCTGTTTGGCTCGATTCTCCTCGATCATTTCCATGGCTGGTGTAGGTCCATTGACGGTTATGATCGTTTTCAAAGTGGCTTCGTGAAGGGCTTGGGTATGGCTGCTAACATCTTTCTGCTGCAGGTTTTGAAGGAAAACTCCCGGCGAAGAAAGTCTAAAATTTACATTGTATTTGTGGACCTTGTTCAGGCCTTTGATCAGGTAGACAGCGGTCTGCTCTGGTCTAAAATGGAGAAGAACTGTCCATCGGCTATACTGGAACCCATTAAGGCCATGCACTCTGACACCTCCCTGAGAGTCAGACTAAACCAAGCAGGGCTCCTGTCTAAAGAAATCATGACCTCGAGAGGTGTGAAACAGGGGTGCCCAATGGCTCAGGCTTTTTTTAATTTCAACCTGGAGGCCAGGCCTGACTCTTTCCAGTCTACAAGATAATTTCCCCCAAGGTGGGTAGTGTCTATTTGCCCCGACTGTTATATGCCGATGACGTAGTGCTAATCGATAAGACTCCGGTGGGCCTACAGAGGCAACTCAATGTCCTCCTAAATTACACCACTCAAAATGGGCTCAAGATTAACAAAGGGAAGACCACATCCATGAGCTTTGGCCCATCTACCAAAACAAAGAACCGGCCTATATGGCATATCGGTGGCAAGAAGATCGAGCACGTGGAATCCTTTAAATACCTAGGGGATCTGGCTAAGCAATCTAAGGTCGGAAGCACCCATGTTATCCCATCTTGTTGGGAAAATGAAAACATTAACTTGCCAGGCTTGCGTAATTAATAGGAAATATGGGCGCATTTCTATTCTCCCAGTCATCAGATTTTACAAGGCCAAAGTTATTCCAACGGTAACCTACGGAGCTGACGCCATGTTGACTATTTCAGAGCCTTTTTGGTCCCGTCTCGAGGGAATTTTTGGAAGCGAGTGCTGGGGGTTCCACAATCCAACCCGATTGCTATTTTCCGTCGAGAATTGGGCCTTTCATCATTGAGGTGTTCAGTCACCTGGAACAGACTGGCTTTTTTTGGCAAATGTTTCGCCACCTCAAGACATCTAATCTTGGACCTGATCCATAACAAAACAAAGCAGAACAACAATCCATTCCTGCAAGACTGGTCTCAAGACATGATAAATTGCCTGAATGACGTATAGGTAGTCGATTTGAACAACTGGTGACAAACCCTACGCGAGTGAAAGCAAAATTGAAAATCTTTGACTGAATTCAAACCCTGGAAGCAGCAAGTGGTTACACATTGGTGTTGCACTTGCCCTCGAAGGGTTGGAAATTGAACAGTGTATGTCCTTACTTGAAACAATTCATGCATAAGAAAGTAAGGGACCTTTTCTTTCGAGCTCGCTTGAACCTACATCTTACAAACGAGATCCAAGCAATCCGGGGTCTGTCCAAAGATAATTATTGTCGGTTTTGTAGAGATATTTATGAGACTGAAACATTGGTCCATATCGAGATGGGGTATGCAGGGATGAGAGACCTTTGTACAATTTACTTTAGATCTCTTTTTTCCGATTTCACAACCTCAGATCCTTCGCCTTGATAGAAGAATTTAGAACTAAAAATGTAATTGCACTTGTTCAATTTCTTGAAAGAATTTCTTTTGAGACTGGCACAGTGAGTTGATTTAGTATTTTAATTCTTTTTTCTTGGTTTTAGTAGTCAACTTAATTATTTTTCTACTTTTCTGATGTGAGATATATTGCTAAAAAAATGTTTTACAATTTAAATGCAATAAATAAAAAATAAAAAATGATTGGCCTGTTGGAGGCTAGAACTGTTACTGATGGCTACATACAGACAAAGGCTTTGGAGGTTCACAAAGTTCTGGGTATAACCCCATGATATAATGCTTGGTTTTAACGAGCTGCGTTTATTTGAAGACTACTTCGGAGTACCAATCAAAATTCTGTATAATTCTGTATAATGAGGACTGGCTTTGGAAATAATTCCCGGCAGATGACACCGCAAATAAGAACACTGTATATATTTTATACCACGATCAACACTATTACGGGATCTTAAACCTTCAGGGCTCCCTATGGTCCAGAAATGTATGCTCTCATTGTTGTCACACATACAGCAACAAGGTGGCTCCAAGGTGCCAATTCCACTGCAACATGTGTCAGAGAAACGGTTGCATGGTGATCAGAAAAACAGGCTTTAAATGTCCCAAGTGCAAAACATTTGCCAGTTCTGAAGAATGTCTTAAAAAACATATTGAGAAAGCGTCACAAGGTTTAGCAGAATGGAGGTCATTACAACCTTAGTGCTAAGTGCACCAACTTTACCACCATGGTGTAAACTATGTTTATTTACACCATGGTGGATGGCGGATTTACCGCCCCATTTCAAGGTGAGTGGGGCGGTAAATCCCCATTTCCCATTTTCCCTTCCCCATTTTTGCCCCATAGGGCATAATGGGAGTGGGGAAGGCGCTAATTACGCCGCCGTAAATTACGGCGGCGTAATTAGCACCATGGCGGGTTAGCGCCATGGACTTTAACGCCTGCCAAAAGCAGGCGTTAAAGTGGGAATCCGGCGTTAAGGGTTAACGCCGTCGTTAACCCTTAACGCCCGGGTTGTAATGACCCCAAATGTCATCTTAAAACAGACTGTGGGTCCAGAGGCCATTTTATAAAGGTCAACCATAAATGTAAGGGTAGGATCTGCCCCCGATGTGAGGTGGAAGTTGTCTCGATGAATAAACATATGTGTTATATGACACCCCCAAAAGATGTACCCAAGACCGAGAAATACATTGGGCCTCATTACGACCCAGGCGCTAATGGGTTAACGGCGCTCTAAAAGGCTGCAGCGCCGTTAACCTATTAGCGCCTAATTACGAGGTCCATTTGCGGGACCCGACCTTAACGGCTGGTGTAGACCCCATTCCCATTGAGCCCTATGGGGCAAACATGGGGATGGGCCATGGAGGAAGGGGGAATTACCGTCCCGCCAACCTTGTAATGGGGTGGTAATTCCCCCTTTCTCCATGGCGGAGTCGGTAACTTACTGGCATGGACCATGGTGCTAATAGCACCATGGTCTTCCGCCAGGGTCGTAATGAGGCCTATTGTCTTTGACATGGAGTGCATGCAAGAGATAGGTATAGACATCCCCAACTATATTTATGCCAGACATTTGAATATGGCTAATAGTTGCGAATTCGAAGGCCCTGAATGCATCAGTCGGTTTATTACAACTAGCTAATAACTCAGGGTGAAAAACTGAAGCGCCTCAAGGTATCAGACCTTAAAATCTGCTTTATCGAGAGCTTGAATTTTGTCTAACACTTTTTGTTTCCCGGGTTCCAAAGGTTGTTTCCCACATTTCTTTGAATCAAATTGTGCGGGACTCATTCCCCCCGTTGAGTGTAATGGTTAAGAATTCATGATGCCTGCTGATAAGGAGGCATTTCTTAAATGGTATACAGAAGCCAGCATGCATGTTTTTGATTTTAAGAGAGAGCCCAAAACCTACTGTTGTGAAGATGTAAATATTTTGAGAACAGACTGTAATATTTTTCAAGACTGTCATGGCCCCGAGAGGAATATGGTCTCTTTGGCGTCGATGGTGCCAGTTTGCCGTGGTTACTGGAGCCTCTTCCAAGATGGAATACTTATTCTGAAATAAGCGTTGCAGTGTTTTCCGTGCTTCAGTCCGTGGCCACGTCACCTGATGTCAGAAGAGAGCATATCTGGATGCTGCGGTTCGGAGACGGTGCGTCGCTACACTTCTATCAAGACAGTTCGTGAGTTCGAATATAGGGACTATTAACATTGCACTCCTTCGATATCTGCAAATGCTCAATCTCGTTCTCTTTCCTCAACAGTTTATTGCGGCTTTTCATTCGGTGAGCACTTCCTGGTTGATCTCCGTTGCACATCCATTGCCTTGCAACAGTACGTCACTTAGTTTTGCTTCAGCCCGAACAATCTTCTGTTCCTGTTCCCTCGGCCACTGTAACATTTTATTGCTTTCGGTCTATCTGCAGATATCACCCTTCGAATACCAAGCTCTCTATGCTACACGCCAACTACCCGGGCTGCAAATTATATCCGCTCTACTCAGATCCCTCATTTGGATTCACACAGCATTCTCGGCAACAAATCGGTAGGCACACGAAGACCTCCTCCCCTTCCCTATGACTCCCTATTCTTTCTGCTAATGCTCCCGCTCCTCTGAATTACAGAGGCTTTCTTCCAGTAGCAATGGAGGAACGTTCTCACCTTCACTGTCAGCGTTCCCTCATCAAGTCACTCCTGTCATTTCCTGTTATGGGTAAATCCTATAGATTCATGTGACACACCTTAACCCAAGTCTATTGATACTTACACTCTCCTTTTTCCCACTTAAGGACAAATGCTCCAAGTACCTGAACTAAAACTGAATGCCATATCTTCAAGACCCACCTTTGTGAGATCATCCATCGCCTCAAGACATTCGGAGACCACGCATCTCCAGGGTTTTCTTCCCCAGAGAGTTTCCCTGGGGACTCAACTCCCATCACTCTGTTAGACAGAGAGGAGGGTGCAGGGTCACTGGGGATTTCCTTCAATCACACGAGAAGCTCATCTGGTTCAGGTTAGTGCATGAATCCTTTCCAGTTCAAGTTGTAATAGATACATCAGACGTGGATTTGACAGTTAGCAACGCCAGTAAACGAACCTCTTGCGCCAATTATGGACCAGATGCAACAGCTCGTGTCAGCAGTCCAATCCCTGAGACTCGAAGTCCAGGGATTAAAACAAGAGAACGCAGTTTTACGCCAACAAATGGTGCAAGCTCCCCAAAGCTCAGAATTACCACTGGGGCCCCTACCCGGAAGTAAGTTTGACGGGAACCCCCATAAATTGAAGGAATTTTGGTATCCTGCACAGTACACTTTTAAGGCCTCTTTTTTCCCGATGGACCACGATCAAGTGGGTCATATGATTTCTCATCTTACGGGTTCGGCCTTAGCTTGGGCCACAACGTTAGTCACAACTAATAATCCCATTCTATACTCGTATCCCGCTTTCACCACAGCCTTAGAGCCATGTTTGACATACAGGAGATTACCGTGGCTGCACAGGAACATCTGTTGGACTTCAAAAAAGGTTGTCTGGACCTTCTTACATACAACATTACTTGTTTCAAACAAATTGCAGCAGACACCGTTTGGCCGGATGATGCTTTGATTACTCTCTTCAGGAGAGGCCTCTCAGAAGAACTAAAGGATGAGTTCTCTTGAGTTCCCTGAACAGTCAATTTGGCCGAGATCATTACCTTGGTAATGCATCTTGACTACCGTTTGCAGGAAAGGCACACTAAAAGGCACAGGGGCAAGGCTCACCGCCCTTCCAGTGATCCCCCACACCAAGTAACTAAATCTATTCCTCCGTAGGAACCAATGCAGTTGGGAGTAGCTCGCTGCCCCCTCTTAGCTGGAATCGATGCTGGTCGTTAGGGCTGTGTATGTATTGAGGTTCTAAGGAACATCTGGTTAGAGAATGCCCGATCGTGCCTCTACGAAAGTCGGGAAACTCTGGGACCTGATCGTAGGGGGAACCGTGGTTGGGGTACAAGCTTCAGGTTCCCAGAGACCTCAAAACACTACCCCAAGGGCGGAATTTCCAGATACTCCCATGGTGGTTCTCTTGGTTTCCTTCCAGTGTGGACCTTTAGAGATAGGACAAGTGCCGGCTTTAGTCGATAGCCGGACGGCCGGTAATTTTGTAGACGATCATTGGGCCCAGAGCAAGGGCCTGCCTCGCTTCTCCAAAAAGTTCTGCATACCTGTTGAGAGTGTGGATGGGAACCCCCTAACTTCGGAACCAATCCAAGAGCAGATACAAATCTTGCAAATGTTGATTACCACACACATTGAAGAAATTACATTAGATATCATTAGGGCAGCGCACTAACTCGTTATTCTTGGTTTTCCCGGGCTCATGCTGCACAATCCGTATATCAACTGGTCTGCCGGTACTTTCTTTCTAGGTTCAGAACATTTCCTCTCGCACTGTTTATCTCAGGGCACTATAGGTTTCTCCACTCCTTTTTCTTGCCAGGACACTTGTAAAATGACCATGCTCAACCATGTCCAGGGTCTACCTGATCCATACCAACAATATGCATAAGTGTTTACCAAAGCCCAGTACTCTGAGTTTCCCCCTCATAGAAGGGACGATTGCGCCATAAACCTAGTGCCGGATCAGCCCCTTCCCTTTGGCTGCATGTACATCCTCTCGGCCAAAGAAAGGGAGGTATTGAAGGAGTATCTGCAAACCAATTTGAAACATGGCTTGAACGCTGAATCCACCTCCTGATTTCACAATTTCTACAACAGGTCAAACACAAAACCGAACTTCATGAAATGGAATGCCAACGATGGAGCCTACAGTATGGTATACAAAAGGAAGATGGATGTTACTATCATGGTTCCTGTATATTTCTGCCCACTAAGAGTTTAAAAAAGAAGTCTTTCACATGAGTTGTGACTCGCAAATATCAAGCCACTGGAGAGTCCATAATACTTTGGATCTTCTGCAGCTGCATTTCCGGTGGCCATCTCAACTCTCAGATGTCGAGGAGTACGTGTTAGTTTGTCCTGTTTGTTTACAGTCTAAAGTCCCTCGAAAGCCCCCGGGGGTATCTGGTCAGAATGAAGATCCCAGCCCGCCTCTGGCAAAGAATCCCCACAGATTTGATTGTGGTCCTTCCCCTCTCCAAGGGTTGCCCTGCTATCATGGTGGTTATTGATTATTTCTCAAAATTGGCACACTTCATCCCTCTTCCAGGTGTTCCCACTGGAGCACAGACGGCTCATTTATTTGTGGACCATATATTTTCCTGCCATGGTTTACCTGACTCTATTGTGTCAGATAGGGCATCCGAGTACACCTCCCGGTATTTGTGACAGGTGGCTCGATTCTGAAGATCGATAGAGCTCTGAGCTTGGGGTTTCATCCCCAAACAAACGGCCAGACGGAGTGTCTACATCAGACTCTGGAAGGATAGCTTCGGTGTTTCAGCTGTGCCGCCCAGGATAACTGGGCTGACATTCTTTGTCTGGCCGAATTCGCCTACAATAATGCCACACATACTGTGCTGAAGATGCGTCCCTTCTTCTGTTCTAATGGATATCACCCTGTTTCCTTCCCAGTGTCCGCACCAGCTACGACCCGTTTCCCAGACATCGACAATTTGGTACACCAGATACAGGGCCTCATCACGACTTTGGCAGTAACCCTTAAATCCGGCAGTAGCGCTATTACCGCCGGATTTAAGGGTCCGCCAAATCAGGACTTTGGCGGATTTCGCCCCAGCTCTTAGCTGGCGGGAAATCTGCCGAAAATTCGCGCTCATACAGCCGGCGGGAAATCCGCCGGCGGGTATTAGCGCAAAATTTCCCCATTGAGCCCAATGGGGAATGGGGCATTCCCGAATGGGCTCAATGGGGAATGGGGATTAACATTACCGACAAACTCGTGATCCGGCGCTATTAGCGCCGGGGAGTTCGGCGGTAGGGCTAATACCGCCGGCGGTAATACCGCCAGTGTTACTGCTCAAGTCGTGATGAGGCCCTCCGGTCATAAGACCGCCCGTCAAGCCTTACTGTCGATGAGAAGGTCGAACAGCCCAGCTAATGGATAAAAGGCATGCTTGGAACTGCTTGTATTTTCCAATGATTCGTAAAGAAGTCCTGATGAATGTTAGTAAAGCCCTGTCAAACTAATAGTGGATATGTCCTGAAGTGCTAAACTCCTCAATGAAAAGTATAACACTCTGAACAAAAGGAGAGCAGACCCGCTGAGAAGTGCTGGTACTGTTTATATTCAAGTAAAGCAGCCCTTCTGGGAATGGGAATTGTTGGTAGTGCTCCATCTAAGGAAACACATGACATGCCGAGGACTGGAACTATCCTATGAAAGCTAATGGAGAGGTGTGATAGTGTCCCTTCAAAGGTATAGCAAACATGGAGGTAAATTCTAAAACCGTCCAATGAAAGCTCACGGAGAGGTGTGATAGTGTCCCTTCAAAGGTACAGCAGACATGGAGATACGTTCTGAAACTGTCCAATGAAAGCTAGCAGAGAGGTGTGATAGTGTCACTTTAAAGGTACAGCAGACATGGAGGTACATTCTGAAACCGTCCAATGAAAGCTCACAGAGAGGTGTGATAGTGTCCCTTCAAAGATATAGCAGACATGATATGATCTGATGTGGCATTTATAATGCGCCTATACACAAGTATTTCAAGGCATGATGCGGCAAGGGAGGGGGAACAGAGGGAAGATCGAGATAATGATCCTATAGGCCAGGTGTCATTCAGATTGCGCAAGTGCACAGGAAGGGGGATGGGGAAAAGTGCAGGTAGCGGAGTGGGGACAGTGCATTACATGGGGTAAATAGAGTAAATAAAAACAATAAGAGAAGTACGGCCAGCTGGTGGCAAGTGCAAAGGGTAAGTGCAGACATCAGGTGTCAACTCCTGGTGGAGGACTGTAGGGATACAGAAAACAGTCCCCAAGTGCAGGGGTTGCCAGGGAGGCAGTGCAGGCGTGCAACTGGTGGGTGAGTGGACCTGGGTCCGAGATCAGAGGGTGGCCACGTAACCAGTGCAGTTTCAGCCAGGAGTTCAGAAGAGGAGAGGAGGAGCGAAAGCAGAATCAAAGAGGAAGGTTTTGAGGTGCTTCCGTAACAGGAGATGGTTCTCCTCAAGTTTCAGGGAAGGCCCCTGCCGAAGAAAGTGATCTACCACTAACTTGTTGCTTGGAGAACCAACTGACCCTGAGGGAGTTGGTGGCCGATGAGCGAAGAGCTTGAGGAGGAAGATATTTAGGAAGAGAGAGTTGAAGATCTTGAGGCCCAAGGCCCCAGAAGGCCTCTTGTACAATGCAGAGGGTTTTGAACTTAATGCTCGCAGCCACTGGGAGCCAGTGCAGAGATTACAGTCCTAGAGAGATACGATCCCAGGGCTTGAGGCTAAGGACACGTCTCACAGTCATGTTCTGGATGAGTTGCAGAGAGCGGAGAGTAGAAGCAGGCAGGTTTAGACAGAGAGTGTTGCAATAGTCCAGCCTAGAAAGAACCAGAGCTCTGGAGACAGTGAGCTTCTGGGGGAAGGAGAGGAAAGGAAGGATACCTCTGAGGAGGTGCAGCTGGTAGTGTGAGAGAGAAGGAGAGAGTGGAGTCAAAGATGACCCAGAGGTTTTTAGCTTTGCAGGTGGAAGCAGGAAGAGGGCCAAGAGAGGCCGGCCAGAGAGTGACAGGAAAGGGGGGAGCGGGTGTGCCTAGAAGAATCTCAGTCTTAGTGGCATTAAGGCAGAGATCATTGGCGACATACCACTCCTGGATAGCAGTCAGACAGTTAGAGATGAGAGAAGGAGAAGAGGTGGCTAAAGGTAGCCTGAAAATGAGCTGAGTGTCATCCGCATAGCACTAAAAGTACGGGCAGAGAGCGGCAATGCAGTGGGAAAGAAGTGCCTTATATTGGTTGAACAGCCAGGAAGAGAGGTTAGACCTCTGGGGGACACCACAGGTAGAGATAGAAATAGAGGAGAGGAAGTATCCAAGTTGGACCTGGGAGGGTCGATCAGAGAGGAAAGAAGTCAGCCACGCCAGGGCCTGAACGGTGATACCCAGATCATCACAGAGACGGTTGAGCAGGATGGCATGGTTGACTGTGTCAAAGGCAGAAGAGAGATCATGTAAGATGAGGACACAGGGGGTGTTGGAATCAAGGTTGGAGAGCAGGTCTTCACGGATGTTAAGGAGAGCAGTTTCTGTGCTTCTGGCAGCTCTGAAGCCAGACAGATGGTCATGAAGACAACAGACAGATTCATTGTGAAGATTAAACTGGGAGTTGACCAGCTTTTCCAAGAGTTTGCCCAGAAAAGGAGTTATGGAGATTGGGCGATAGTTAGCTGGGCAGGACGGGTCGGAGGATGGTTTCTTAAGAAGAGGGTGCACAAGGCAGTGCTTCAGGGGGGATGGGAAGACTCCAGTGGCGAAGGAGAGATTACAGAAGTTGGCCAGAGTAGGAGCCAGAGAGTCAATGTGGTCCTTGATGGTTTTGGATTGAACAGGGATGAACCTGTTTTGATGAGACTTTCATAGATTGGACTTGTCTAGAAAACTCGTCTGGGGAGAATAGGGGAAAGGCAAAGAAGGAGGGAGGAGAGGTGGCTGAAGAAGGGCCAGAGGAAGAGCAGGGAGTAGAGGGGAGAGGGGGAGAGGAAGAGAGAGAGGACAGGATGTCCTGAGTCTTAGAGATGAAATGAGAAGCCAGAGCCATGCAGTGGGCCTGGGAAGGGACAGGAGAGGTAGAGACTGCAGCAGGATTGGCCAGTTCCTTGCAGTTTTTAAAGAGTTCAGCCGAGTTGTTAGATGCCGCAGAAATGCAGGCTTGGATGTGAGCTCTCTTCTTGCGGTGGACAGAGAGCCGGTATTGCCTCTGGAGCAGGCAGCAGGCCAGTTTGTTGGAGGATGTACCAAAAGCATACAATTTCCGCTCAGCCACCCTGCACTTGCGTTTGAGGGTGGCGAGGTCTGAGTCGTATCAGAAGTTGCACTTGGCTTTGGTCTTCAAGTGAATCCTCATGACAGGGGCAAGATCATCGAGCGTATCAAATATCGCAGAGTGGAGCATGGAAAGGGCTTTGTCAGGGTGTGAGTCAGTCAAAGGGAGGGGTTAGAAAGTGGCGGCAAAAGCCTCAACTGACACACGCTTCATGGGTCGGATAACCGAGAAGGTGGGTGGCAGTGCTGGAGTTGGCTTGGCCTGGGGGGTAGAGAGGGTGAGCTGGGAGGAGAGGAGAAAGTGATCACTCCAGGAGAGAGGCTTGGTGAGAGGGATGGAAAGGGGAAGGTCTGAGGATAACAGAACATCCAGAGTGTGCCGTGCAGAGTGAATCGCGCCACAGGGAAGAATAGAGAGTGAGAGAGAGTCGCAGAGGTCGCAAAAGAGTCCAGAGGAAGGACAGGAAGCATCCAGGTGGATGTTAAAGTCTCCAAGAAGGAGGAGTTGAGAGGGCGAGACCAGGAGGGAAGAGGAAAGGTCCGCCCATTCAGAGAGGAAAGAGGAGATCTCACCAGGTGGCCGATAGATAGTAGCCACAGTAAGGGAATGGCTAGGAGAGAGAGAGAGAGAGAGCCTGCAGAGGAGGCATTCAAAGAAGGAGTATGCCTGCGTAGGAATGACTCCAGGAAGATCAGGGCTACACCCCCTCCGGAGCGGTTGGACCTGGGCATGGAGAGGATCTTGTAGCCGTCAGGGAGGAGAGTGTCAAAGCTCGTGACAGAGCTGGCCATGAACCATGTCTCGGTGAGACCGAGGACATTGAGGTCCAGTTCCTCCAGGAGGTGGCAATGTCCGAGGAGTCTTTGACAGCTGAGCAAGAGTTAAGAGTGGCAATATGGAGAAGGTTGCCGTCCATGAAATACTTCTGGGTAGGGGTACAAATCAGAGGTATGCCCTGTGGAGGTGTAGAAAAGGAAATAGTAGAGGGCAAGGTAGCCAAGGAGGAGCCAGCAGGGGGAGGGAAGGAAGCCATGGAGGGAAGAGAGGGGACAGCAGGAGAGGGAAGGAAATTGATGAGGCACGGGTAACGTCTATCAAAGAGGAGAAGATTGACCTGAGGGCCTTGGACCAAGACAGTGCCATTCAAATAAACATTAATGATGACTTTAGAGGAGTGGAAGGAGGCTAGGAGGGCCTCCCACCGGGTGCCACCATTAATGGGAGAAGAAGAGAATGGAGAAAGCACAGAGACCATATGAAGAGTCCATAGGTCTGGCGAGGGAACGACAAAGAGGATGTCGGTGAGGGTTTGCCTAGAGGCGGCACTGGTATCGGTGTCAGCGATAGGGAGGCCTGGGATGGAGACTAGGATATCCCTTTCAAACTTGTTCCCACCAGATTTAGTGAAGAGAGAAGGAGAGTCAATAGAGAAACAGTTAGAAAAGATAGGAGAGACAGAGGGCACCATAGAGTAGGTGGTGATAGAGAAGAGTAAAGGAGGAGCAAGGGGGTGGGGAGAACACTAGGGAAGGATGCAGGGAGGGGCGCAAGCAGACGGGACAGGGAGAGATGAGACAATAGTAGGCAATTGGACAAGACAACAGACACTCAGACAATGGTAGACAGTTGCTAGATGAATGCTTAGCTAAGAAGTCGACCACAGAATGGCACTACTATCACAGCGTCATATAGATACTGGAGAAAACACACCAAAGTCTGAGAGTACTGTAAGGGGGAGGCCTAGGTTTCACAATGTAATTTTAAATACTTTTACAATGCAATTTTGTTTGAATATACCTAGACAAACACACCTACGTTTGAGAGTCCTGTAAGGAGGAAAAAGGCCTAGGTTTCACAATGCAATTTTAAATACTTCTGAAGCCTTCCAATGAAAGCTAACAAAGAGGTGTGATAGTGTCCCTTTGAAGGTATAGCAGACATTGAGGAACATTCTGAAACTGTCCAATGAAAGCTAATGGAGAGGTGTGATAGTGTCCCTTTAAAGGTATAGCAGTCATGGAGGTAAATTCTGAAACCGTCCGATGAAATCTCACAGATAGGTGTGATAGTGTCCCTTCAAAGGTATAGCAGACATGGAGATATGTTCTGAAACTGTCCAATGAAAGCTAACGGAGAGGTGTGATAGTGTCCCTTCAAAGGTATAGCAGACATGGAGATACGTTCTGAAACTGTCCAATGAAAGCTAACGGAGAGGTGTGATAGTGTCCCTTCAAAGGTATAGCAGACACAGAGATAAGTTCTGAAACCATCCAATTAAAGCTAACGGAGTGGTGTTGATAGTGCCACAACAGGCCTGCTGAGAAGTACTTGCACTGTCACAATTAAAGTATTGTAACATCTTTGAGAAGTCCTGGCACAGTCACGCTAAATGTGTCACATGCCCAAGTGGTTACACTTTCACAGTGTAATAATAAAAGCCATTCACACTTTTCCCGTTGTTCCTGGTACAAAACGAGAGTGGCCAACAGTGTTTTAAAGTAATGCCACTAAATCCTCTTTGGTCCAGAGATTGCAAATTGCTCTGTAGAGTTCTTGGCTCACCTGTGGTAGTGGTGGTCTCAGAAGAAAATTAGGCATCACTGTCCCCCAAGGACTATGTATGTCGCAAATGGTGAATGAAGGACAATGACATTGCCACATTATGTTCAGACTCGTTGGGCAAGGGGGCATACTGTGACATGGTGGTACTGAAGATGATGTTTCATTCACAGGTTTCACAATACCAGTACACAATATGCCTTAACTCTAAAATAGGGTTTAAGAGCTGTGTAAACTCGGAAGTCAGGGATATGGGAAAGCGGAAATTGGTAGGAAAACGTGATTAGAAAGTCTAAGATTTCTGCACCTATAAGAGTCAAACACTAATGTGGCAAGGGGGGCTAAGATAAAAGTCTGAAAAAAAAGCATTCCGTCTAAGTGCAGTGTATCCGAATCCAGAAGATGCCAGGAAGACATTTCTGTGATTGAGAATGAATCAGTAATGTTTCAGACAATCTGACTGCAGATTCAAGGTGATGGATGTTTATGTCTATTAGGTTTATATAGCGCTTTAATCCAAAGCCCTTGCATGGAGGTGCTACTGGAGAAGTGTTCAAGAGGAGACTGCAAGTAGAACCGGGAGGAGGTCTGGGCAGCAGAGAACACTTGGGAGGTTAGAAACCTCTGTCTACAGAAAATGGACGCTTTCAGGAACTATGTCTAGGCATCTAGTCTTTGATTGATTTGTACAGCCAGGACAGGTGCGGAACATTGACAGGGTAATTCATAGAATTTCGCAGAAAAGTGTCGCAAGCGGCTGGCGCAGAGTGTCCGCGTGCGATTGTCTGCGCCAGGCACGTGCGCTAAAACCGATTTCCGCGCACAGCGTATTCATGGATTTTAGGCTCCCAAACCAGCCGTGGCACAGAGTATCGCAGCGAGCCTGCAGCAGTGCGAGTAACGCCCCCAAGAACGCCCTCGCGCAAGGAAAAGCCATAAAAATCGCTAAATCATCGCAAAGGGCTGCGCTAACCCTGGACCAGTTTACAGGGCTGCCAAACAAGGAACGCAAAGCGGGCAACGTTCATATCAGGAGTACGCGGGAAGTTTTACACGCGATTAGCCAGGGTACGTGTATTACAGGGGTACGCGGGAAGTTCAACACGCGATTGGCCAGGGTACGTGTATTACAGGGGTACGCGTGAAGTCTTACATGCGATTAGCCAGGGCACGTGTATTACAGGGGTACGCGGGAAGTTCAACACGCGATTGGCCAGGGTACGTGTATTACAGGGTACGCGTGAAGTTTACATGCGATTAGCCAGGGCACGTGTATTACAGGGGTACGCGGGAATTATCACAACGCGATTTGGCTGGGTACGTGTATTACAGGGGTACAGCGGAATTATCACACGCGATTTGGCTGGGTACGTGTATTACAGGGTGGCGGGAATTACAACACGCGATTAGGCTGGGTGGGTCCTCACAGGTGTTCCCTGTACACCCTCCACAGCACCTGAGGGCACCACAAAACAGGGGCCTACCCTGGCACACCTGCTCATGTCCCCCTGCACCCCCACCCCCCAGCAGTGCACGGGGCAGCCTCCACCAGGCCCCCACTCATGTCTCCCACCACCCCCACCCCCCAGCAGTGCAGGGGCAGCCTCCACCAGGCCCCCACTCATGTCTCCCACCACCCCCACCCCCCAGCAGTGCAGGGGCACCCTCCACCAGGCCCCCACTCATGTCTCCCACCACCCCCACCCCAGCAGTCAGGGCAGCCTCCACCAGGCCCCCACTCCACTCATGTCCCCACCACCCCCACCCCCAGCAGTGCAGGGGCACCCTCCACCAGGCCCCCACTCATGTCTCCCACCACCCCACCCCCAGCAGTGCAGGGGCAGCCTCCACCAGGCCCCACTCATGTCCCCCACCACCCCCACCCCCAGCAGTGCAGGGGCACCCTCCACCAGGCCCCCACTCATGTCTCCCACCACCCCCACCCCCCAGCCACCAGGGGCACCTCCACCAGGCCCCACCCATGTCTCCCACCACCCCACCCCCAGCAGTGCAGGGGCAGCCTCCACCAGCCCCCACTCATGTCTCCCCACCACCCACCCCCAGCCACCATGGGCAGCCCCCACCAGGCCCCACTCATGTCTCCCACCACCCCCACCCCCAGCCACCAGGGGCAGCCTCCACCAGGCCCCACTCATGTCTCCACCACCCCCACCCCCCAGCAGTGCAGGGGCAGCCTCCACCAGGCCCCACTCATGTCTCCCACCACCCCCACCCCCCAGCAGTGCAGGGGCAGCCTCCACCAGGCCCCCACTCATGTCTCCCACCACCCCCACCCCCCAGCCACCAGGGCAGCCTCCACCAGGCCCCCACTCATGTCCCCTATCACCCCCACCCCCAGCAGTGCAGGGGCAGCCTCCACCAGGCCCCCACTCATGTCCACCACCCACCCCCACCCCCCAGCAGTGCAGGGGCAGCCTCCACCAGGCCCCACTCATGTCTCCCACCACCCCCACCCCCAGCAGTGCAGGGGCACCCTCCACCAGGCCCCCACTCATGTCTCCCACCACCCACCCCCCAGCCACCATGGGGCAGCCTCCACCAGGCCCCACTCATGTCCCCCTGCCCACAGGCCCTGACAATCCTCAAGCATGTGCCTCATGGCCAGCCACCACAGCCCAAAGACACAACCAAGTATTACATGCGCCCATGATACTACTCCAATGGAAACAATGTAAATCAACACATGTGTCTCACACACACACAATGGTTGCAAGTGAACCTGAAAACCCATATCATGACATGCATGAAAACAATGAGATGAAACCACACATTGAAGAATAAAAAAATCAAAATAATGTATTAAAAACAACAGCAATGGCTATCAAATCAACCAAAATACACAAGTAAAAAAAAAAAATTAAGCAGGCGTCCTTTCAAAATGAAATCAATAAATGAAATACAAAAAAATATCTTCCAAAGTTCAAGTCCATGAAAAGGAAATGAAGGGAAAAAAGAAATAGAAAACCATTGCTCCATGGGAAAAAATATTCATAGTAAAAAAAATATCCAAATCCAAAGTCCAACTATGTACAAAGTATTCAGGGTCCATCATCCCAAGAGAAGAAATGAAACCTATCTAAAATGGAACTATATACAAAAGGTGGAGCAGTGTCCGTCGACTCCAAATAAAAATAAACTACAAAGGAAACCTATCACTAAATAACTATATACAATGGCGGCGGGCCAGTCCAGCGGCTCACTTAGTGGTGTTCCGGGCCAGGGCATCATCGAACTCCTCGTCTATGTCCCGGAGGCGGTCCTGTTCCATGGCCCCGAGGGTCCGCAGGGACGCCGACATGTTCACCTCCAACTCCCTGCGGATTGCCTCGAGGCACTCGGCCCGCCTCAGGGCCCTCCGCATGGAGTTCTCCGCCCTGACCATCGTGAGCCGCGCCTCTTCCGCCCGCCGCCGCTCCGCATCTATGGCGTGGCCCAACCGCTGCCACACGGAAGACACTTCCCGTCCAGGGACCTCCTGCCCTCCGGCCGATGCCTGCCCCTCCGATGTTGTAGGCCCCGAGCTATCGTGGCTCCCACCTACAGCCTCCTGCTGCTGCAGCTGCTGCTGTCCATGTGCCCTGTCCGATGGTGCCTGCACATCCTCCTCCAGCTGGGGTGCAGTCGTTGACCTGGCCACCCCTGCTGGACGTCTGACTCCCGACTGGCAGGGATCTGTTGTCCACCAGCCTGGCCGCACGGTCGGAGGCAGCTCCACAGGGCACCCAGGTGTCATATGGGTGGGAAGATGGCATGGAGGACGACTGGGGCATAGGGGGTTCTGTGGAGAAGGGGGTCGGACCAAGGTCCAGGAAACGGAGGAATCCAGCCCTGGTGAGCTGTCCCAGTGGGTCAACGCGGTCAACGAGCCATGCGAGAAGACGTGCAGACTCATCATGAAAAGACTGCAGGTCAGCTCGCATGGCCCGTTGACGCAACGCCACCCACCCTGGACATGCTCAACCTGGTGCAGGGATAGCACATCGCAGGGAGAGGAAGGCCAGGTGTTTGTACGCCAATCCTCTCCCTGAGAACGGGTCTGGAGGTAGGCATCCCCGCTGGTGCAAGATGATGCAGTGACAGGAGCAGGGACAGGATTGCACACAGCCACCTCCGCGGCGGCCTGTGCTGCCTCCTGTTCCTGATCCTGCACTGCACCACTAGCACAGTGGAATCCCACCTCCAGACCCACCACTGTCGCTTGCACGGCCTCCTCCTCCACCAAACCCCCACCAACCTGGATGACTCCGTGCCATCTTCCCCCGTTGGGCCCTGTGGGGTCCCAGCTGCCCCTTCTGCTGCCGAGGAGTCCAACTCCGACCTCCGCCTCTTGGACCTCCCCTCGGCATCTGCGGCCTGGGACGCGGCACCAGACTCCTCACTCCCTGACGAGATCACAACCTGGGAGGGGATCCGGGCCTTGCGTCTCCGGCTGGTGGTGTGACCCCTGCCGCTGTGCTCCACAGCACCTTCTCCGCCCTCTTCATCAGTTGACGCTGCAGACAGGGAGAAAGAAAACACAGGCATCAGGGCACTGTAAAATGGACTCATACACACATGACAGTTATACATGAGTGGCATTGGTAAACCTCACACATGGCATCACAAACCCCACACACATGTCATTTCCACTTGCACACATGAGCCATACCACAGCCATAATGCAACAGCCAGCACCATCCATTCACATACAACAGCATGAGCAGCCAAAGGTCATCCCACACATCACATGCAACATAGGGTATACACTACACATGCACACACAACACCAACTTGCATGCATGTGTACACCTCCGCCAACTGTCGCAGTGTCTCGATCAACATCCATGTCACACCTGACAATCATTCCTCCACATCCTGTGCCATGCAAGCCCACACACACAAGCACCATCCATGTGTCACACATGAGACCCCTCGCATGTGTCACCCTCACGGCCCTGTACACCCCCCCTACTTGGCCACATCAAAATACATGTTCAACCTGCACACTCCTGGCACACCACCACACGCACAGCTTACAATCAGTATGCATGTACACTTACCGCTCGACTCCAGACGGGTCTGCTTCTCAAGGAACTGGATGTGGAGCGCTGGGGATATGCGTTCCAGGACCCTCATCTGATCTTCCGACAAGTGGCCCCTTGTTGAGGGTCCTGGACCTGAAGTCCTCCCAGCGCTTCCTGACACGTTCGTAGTCGCGGACTGCCACCTCCTCCGCGTTGATGGCAGTCACGATGTCCATCCAGATCCGAGTCCGTCCTTCCTTGTCGGCGCGCAACCTTCCGAAGAGGGCATCATACTGCCCCAGGACATGCTGCACCAGGACACCAACTTCGGTGGCAGTGAAGCTGGTGCCCCTCTGCCTCCTTGACCGGGGGTTGCCACTGGTGACAGATGTTGTAGTGCCCGACATGGCAACCCCAGAGGCAGGAGTGGGTGGGCAACTGGGTCCTGGGGCTGGGCTGTGGGGCGATGGAAAAGCAGTCGGGAGTCTTGGTTCCAGCAGGGGTGGTCACAGCAACAGCACCCCTGGCTGATGTGCAGGCAGCAAATGGCAGGGCACGTGGGCAGCAGCAGTCAGGCAGCAGCAGATGGCAGGTGGGAGCATGCTCAGGGCTCTGGGGGCAGTAATTTGGCCTTCTGGCAGGAGCGTGGTCTTCCGTGTGTGAACGGTGGACAGCCTTGATACGGGTGATGAGTGAAATCCACACGTCTGCGTGTAATCGAGGAAAGGCCCTTAGCGCGTAAACACGTCACCAGCGTATGCGCATCTATGAAGTCACGTGCACGTTGAATTGGGCACACGTAGGAAAATGTTGCGTGTGAAAAAAATGAAAGACACGTCCGAGTGTCAAAGCGTGTAATTGGTGGAAAGCCCTACACGCAGAAGTGACAAAGCGTGTAATTGGTGGGAATGGGCCTAGAGCGTACACGCCGCGTAAGTGACGCTGTACGTGTGGGCCTGCATATAAGGTACGTGTAGAACACCATTTCCTTGTACGTGCTTTTCGTGGAGAGCGAGTGGGTGAATTCTGTACTTCTTGTCGTTTCACACGCGATTTACTTCACGGCGTTTCAAGTTCGTACTCCCTGTTACCTCTGACAGCTTTTTCTCTTTTTTCTCTTTTACTGGTTTACCTGGGCCTGTTCCCTCAAACAGTGTTCCCTTCTACTGTTGTCCTGTCTCCTCAGACAGCGTACATATCTTCTTTTGGCGGGGGTGTTGCCAACCAAACGCGCTCATTTTCACGCTCTTTTACCTGGCAGACGGTGAGTCACGCACGTATCTAACATCTGTGCTTGCCCCGTGTGTAGCCTACCCCTTCAGAGGTCATTCTAGGCTGCGTGTGACACGCATACGTTCATTCTTGTGTTACTGGGTGCCACAGCGTAGTGCAGTTTTTCTTTCTGCACACGTGGTCTAGGAGGGGTTGCGTGCACGTCATCTCCCTTTTTTGGGCCTCCTGTGCGTTGCGTGACCCGTCATCTTTCCCCAGGGGTTACATTCAGCCTTGCTAGAGCACTAGGGTACAATTACCATCTGGTACCCAACCCCTTTGACCCCCATTGCCCAGGACAATAGTCTACAGCCACTCCCATACGCACATTAATATCAGTGCCATGGCTGGAGGCGAGGATTCCGTAAGGTGGCAAAGGTGGAAGAGCCACAAGTGGTGGCCGTGGTGGATCCGGTAGGGGACGTGGTCGTTACTTGCAGGGTGAGCCTGTCCCCCCATGTGTGGAGGACCAGTCAAGGGCCCCATAATCCCCCCCCCTCCGTTGAGGCTGATGTGGCTGACACCATCCATGCTTCCACCCAGCTCTCACAAACCCAGCCAAGACAGTGTCGGTCCTAGTCCATCCTGCTGACATTCCCCCTGACACCATTACACTTGAGCCAATGCCTGCACCAACTCCCATGCTGAGTGTGCAATCCCACACTCCTGATACAGAGCCCACCAGGGCTCCTGCCCCTAGTGTCCAGAGCGGCGCAGGACACTCAGGATCACCACCACCTTCCAAGCGAAGAGGAAGAGTGCTCGTCCGGCACAGGCTTGATGCCCAGACACGGTCTACACAGTCCGGCCCGTCGAAGAAGCCCAGCTTCACGGATGACGACCTGAATGCACTTGTCGAGTATGTGTCCGGACATGATAACGAGATGGTCATTGTTGCAGGATCCAAGACACACCTGCACAACGCCAGGCACACTGGCAGACCGTTGCGGACATCGTAAGTGCCCTTAGAATCGTGAGGCGCACAGCCAATGATTGCTATAAGCGCTGGAATGACCTAAAGCGCAGGGCAAAGAATAAGCTGGCCTCAAGTCATGCCGCAACTCTAGTGACTGGAGGTGGGGTCTCCAGTAGTAGACATGGAACTCACTCCACATGAGTCATGTCGCTGGGACCTACGTCACGGAGGAACAGATCCAAGGCGTGGAGATCTGCCTGATTACGAGGCATTGTCCGGTGAGTGCACATGCATGTGTGTGTCATCCATGTGCATGTGTGTTGTGTGAGGGCTTCTGTTTGTGTGCCAGGTGAGAGTTGTGCTGCCTGAGTCGTATGGGTCAGCCATGTGCTTCATGCAATACATTCCTGCGCAGCTGCATTTGGCCATAGCAGTATCCCTTCTGCCAACAGTAGACATCTTGCCCAACAGCACGCCAGTTGCCCTTGAAGTGTCACCTTGCCACAACATGTTGCTTATTTTTCTCTGTTCATTCAGGCAGATTGTTTGCATTCCACCACTTTTACTAGGCATTTCTCAGTGCTCTAGTCACATGTCTGGCATGGCTATGGTAAAGTGGAGTGATTTGTTACCTGGATATCATTTGTTCACACATGTCCCTGTGCAATTGGACCATTTTGGACTGGCAGCTCCAGGTGAAAAATCAGACCTGTTTGAATTAGAAAAGCTATTACATGCGGGAACTGGACTGAATGAATAAGTGCTGCCCTCCTCTCCATCTTGCCTCAATAGCAATGGTACATGCCATCTGTGTGATGGCATGTGTGTTTCACCTGGCAATCACAGGCCAATGTGTGATGCCTCTGCCAGGCAGCATGCAGAAAATGTGTTCATCTTCCATCTTTGTGTCATCAGTGTGTGCCATTTGCCTGCCCTTCATACGCAGTGAGGGTGCATGCATGGGAGGGTTTTAGTCATGTGGGACATGTGTAGGGAGTCCGGTTTTCGGTGATTACCGATTTTCCCCGATATCTAGACCCCGTTACTATTTATTTATTACTCGGGGGACTCCGATAAACCCCGGTAAATCATATGCTGGGAGCGGGATTTGAAGCTGTGATGTCTTGTATTCAAGACAGACGCGTTGCCAGTGAGCTATCATGGCAGCTCTATGAAAGACTTGGATTTAGTTCCTTAAATGATTATGCACCATTGCCACCTTGTGGCTGAATGGTGAATTGAATGCATTTTGCAAACTGTTTTTTTTGTTCTCTCTGTCAACTAGTCCCTTATTGTTGTGCTTATTTCTTCATAAGCACAACAATAAGGGCACTTCTATACTATACCCCCTGCAGCTAATACCAGCCCCTCCATCACAATGCTGGCAGGAAACTGCTAATGATGGCCCATTAGTCAATGAATGGTTTGGTGGCAGCATTGTAATGGGAGGGGAGGGCAGTGGGGTGTGGGGTGTAGGCGTTCATTGTAGGCAGCTTTGCCTCTCTGCAGGTGTGTAAGTGGCATCACTTTACACTCTCTGACTCACATTCATGCAAGCAACACTATGGCTTAAAAATGCCCATTGTCCCCAGAGCACTGACAGCAGCCAGAGTGTCCAGTAATCCAGTTTCATCTTTGTTTTCTGTTGCCCAGTGAGAGGATCCAGCCTGCAGCTTGACCACAACCTGCCTTCAGTATCTGAGGTAAGTCATGCCCTTGCCCCCAAGTAGCTCCCCACCAGCAGAGGAGCCGGACGTGGGGACGGCGGTTACTGCCTCTACAAGAGGCAGCTACAGGCCTCAGCCACAGCCTTGTTTTTTTTATTTATTTGGACACTGTGCTTCGGGTCCATGGACCGATTAATTTATTTATTTCCGCAATATTGCTGGGGACCAACATTGCAGAAATAAATTAATTAATCGGGTCCACGGACCCGAAGAACGTTGTCCAAATAAATAAATAAACACGCCCTGGCCAGAGGCATGTCATGCCCTTGGCCCCGAGTAGCTCCCCACCAGCAGAGAAGCGGGATGTGGGGAGGGCAGTGCAGTTACAGGCCTCAGCCACGGCCTTGTTTTTTTATTTATTTGGACAATGTTCTTCGGGTCCGTGGACCCGATTAATTTATTTATTTCTGCAATGTTGGTGGGGACCAACATTGCAGAAATATATAAATTAATCAGGTCCACGGACCCGAAGAACGTTGTCCAAATAAATAAATAAACACGGCCGTGGCCGAGAAGCAGGACGGGGGCAGGACTGTTACTGCCTCTGCTGCCCCCTGCAAGGGGGCACCAGAGGCAGTGGCCTTCACCTCGGCCGTGTTTTTTTATTTATTTGGACTATGTTCTTCGGGTCCGTGGACCCGATTAATTTATTTATTTCCGCAATGTTGGTGGGGACCATCATTGCAGAAATAAATAAATTAATCAGGTCCACGGACCCGAAGAACGTTGTCCAAATAAATAAATAAACACGGCCGTGGCCGAGAAGCAGGACGGGGGCAGGACTGTTACTGCCTCTGCTGCCCCCTGCAAGGGGGCACCAGAGGCAGTGGCCTTCACCTCGGCCGTGTTTTTTTATTTATTTGGACTATGTTCTTCGGGTCCGTGGACCCGATTAATTTATTTATTTCCGCAATGTTGGTGGGGACCATCATTGCAGAAATAAATAAATTAATCTGGGCCACGGACCCGAAGAACGTTGTCCAAATAAATAAATAAACACGGCCGTGGCCGAGAAGCAGGACGGGGGCAGAACTGTTACTGCCTCTGGTGCCCCCTACAAGGGGGCACCAGAGGCAGTGGCCTTCACCACGGCCGTGTTTTTTTATTTATTTGGACTATGTTCTTCGGGTCCGTGGACCCGATTAATTTATTTATTTCCGCAATGTTGGTGGGACCATCATTGCAGAAATAAATAAATTAATCAGGTCCACGGACCCGAAGAACGTTGTTCCAAATAAATAAATAAACACGGCCGTGGCCGAGAAGCAGGACGGGGGCAGGACTGTTACTGCCTCTGCTGCCCCCTGCAAGGGGGCACCAGAGGCAGTGGCCTTCGCCACGGCCGTGTTTTTTTATTTATTTGGACTATGTTCTTCGGGTCCGTGGACCCGATTAATTTATTTATTTCCGCGGGAGACAAAACTGCACAAATGAGATCATGTACAGTTTATAAAAAGGAGAAGAGCTGGAAATATGATTGGGTGGTGGTTGTGGGGACGTGTTGGGGGAGGGGTGGTCATTGGTGGGCTGCAATCTGGTAGTCCCTCTTTTATGTTGTTGGTTGTCCCGGTTTTCGTTTTGGAAATCTGGTCACCCTAAGTTACAGGCCTTCGCCATGGCCTGGTTTATTTATTTATTTGGACAATGTTCCGACAAACGTTGTCCAAATTAATAAATATACTGTGCAGTGGCCAGAGGCAAGTCATGCCCTTGGCCCCCGAGTAGCTCCCCCACCAGCAGAGGAGCGGGATGTGGGGAGGGCGGTTACTGCCACTGGTGCCCAGCGGCAGTTACAGGCCTCAGCCACGGCCTTGTTTTTTAAATTTATTTGGACAATGTTCTTCGGGTCCGTGGACCCGATTAATTATTTATTTCCGCAATGTTGACCCGAAAAACATTGTCCAAATAAATAAAAAACCAAGGCCGTGGCAGAGGAGCAGATCGGGGTAGGACTGTTACTGCCTCTGGTGCCCCCTGGTTATTTCCCCACCCATTGACTGTCTACTGCTAAACTAAACCCTATTGTCCTTACCACCCATTACCTGCCCTTCCCCACTCAATGCCCACCATCCTGGTATGTCTTAGAGGTTTCTCTATCAAACCGTAACATCAAGCCACTATTATTACTTAGTAGTCTGTTGCGAGTTAATGGCTTAATTGCGTTTGTAAATGTTTTACTGGTAAAATGAAAATGTCTTAAGTGTGCCTTTCCCCCACATCTGTTCCTCGAAGCAAAAGTCCTGTAAAAAGCAAGTACTGACAAAGTCAACAATTTTAGCTCGTTCTTAGGTTTTGGGTAGGACTTGCATGGTGGTAGTCATGATAATATAGTCATGTAGTCATAGCTGGTCACAGAGGAAAGCATACCTAGTTACAGTTACATCTTGGATACAGGTATTGCATAGACTTACAAGGTGGTGTGTGAGGGTATGACCCCTTATTCCCCCCACCCTCCAGCACTATCTGAAATGTTGTCAGGCCTAGTACGATAGTCGCTTGTTTTGTTCCTCCTTTCCCTTTCACCACCACTCTCCCTCACCTTTTGTTTTCTCCAGCTCTACCAGAAATGTTGCCAGGCCTAAATCGGTAGTCGCCTGTCTGTTTCCATTTCCTTCCCACTCTCCCCCTCCCTTCCTTATCTATGTCTTAGCTCTTGCACCATCTGAAATATAGCCAGACCAAGTACGATAGTTATATGAAAAAGTTGTGTGATGATCTGTCCAAGGGCAATGCTGATTTCAAGGCCTTCCCCATGCGTGACCCCTGCCACTTGCTTGATGGAGTTTTAAAAGCAGCCTTAAAGTCCTCAGATTTGGTTACAGGTGTAGTTGACTTTGTGGTCCATTCTGGTGCACTATTTAGATATGCACGTGAACTGAAACGCAAATACCTATCATTTTGCACTTTGTATGGCATGAAAGAAAAGGTCATCCCAACTGTCTCCTTTAGCCGGTGGTTCTCTGTATTAGAGGCAGTGAATGTCATACTATTGATGTGGCGACCTTTTACCGATTTCCTCCTTAGTGATGATGCCTCAGGCAAGAAATGTGAGGATCTGAGGGCGCACATTGATAGTGAGGTGAAGAAAAGTACTGTCTACTGTGTGCTCAGATTTTTGCAAGAGAACATGACCGCTGTAGTTGATATAATGAAGAGGTTGGAATCCGAAAACACATATGTTTACCAAGTGTACAATGTCATTGGTGTGGAGGTCAAACTCTTATTTGAAAGAAAGCTGGGTGACACTTTCAGTGACTTGGGCCTATAACATGTGCACTGTTGAATGTCTGCCACTTGGCAAACAAAGGACTGTTGAGGAAAAGTTTAGGATATTCTATGCAACAATGCATGAAAAATGGAAAGCTATGCTGTGTCGAAATATCCCATCAGCCACCATGTCATTCGAACTGAGTGAAGCCTCTTTGTGGTATGCATCAAGTACTAGATCCCTTCGCAAAAAAGAATTTAGTCAAAATTCTGAAAAGTAATGCATTTATTTTTAACCATTTTAAAGACACTGAGACTGTGAGCAGCCAGTTTAATGCATATTTGGCAGAGCCTGTGCCTGAGAATCTGCATCTTCACGTGCATGAGTATTGGTGGGAAAGCGCCAACAGTGGACAGATTTATCAGCTTTGTGTGTTGGATATTTTGGCCCTGCCTGTGTCCAGTGCCAATGTCGAAAGGTCTTTTTCCCAAATAAAAAGTCTTTATGGGAAGAAAGAAAGGGCACGGATGGGCAAAGAGTCCTTGAAGAAGTATTGCATGATTTTTTACAATAATTTTGACTTGTAGGAATGCAACAGATTACTGGATTAAGATTAAATTGTTTAGAACATCTCACATTGAGAGATTACCCTACATTTGCATGCAATGAAGCAATAAAAAAAAATTCTGTGTTTACACCTGGAAAAACAGTTGTCCGCGATTTTTTGAAAGGGGCAAATGGGAAAACACTGATAAACACAGATCCTGAAATTTTTTGAAAACACTGGAAAAACACCCCCGGAAGTAAAAAAAAATAAACCCCTAAAACAGGAAACCCTAGACATGTGTCAATCAAGTACTGGTTCTCTTGCTTCTCAGCCCTCATTGTGTGCCATGGTGCTAATGCCTGTTTCCATTTCTTTGTTTTTATGTCTTTGCAGGGGAAGACACACCTGATACTGCTGGGGTTGTGGAGATGGTGCAG